>JARQOC010000008.1:110622745-111222745 GCA_033576535.1 Allobates femoralis | reverse complement strand
TTTATGTCCTCATGAATATCTTGTCTTAACGAGGACAGCATCCTCCGCAATGTGGCTCCAGTAAGATGAACATCGTCCTCATGTTCATGTGAAAGCCCCTCTGAAGCCTTAGAAGAGCGGGAGGAGGCAGAGCATGAGCGGGACGTCGGCGCCATCTTGGGACTACGCTGGTCGTCCCTGCTATAGGAATCTGTCATCCTCGCTGGGTACTCCTTCTGTTTTGGAGGTCCACGCGGCATGGCAGGTAGCAAGCGTGTCCTCCGGTAAGCAGTAGTGCCGGTTTAGCCTGTGTGTGCCGCAATAATACAGCGTTCAGGCCTCGGTCGGCGGAAGCTCCTCTCTCAAGTGGCCGTCGCCATCAGCAGCCGTCACAAATAACTTTTATAAACTTTATTTTCCCTTTTCTCTTCCCCTCTTTTATTGCCGCACCTGGGACCAAGGAGCTGGGTCACGTCACAGTGACACCCCACAGTCCTAGAAGACGACAGGGCCCGGTTCTGATTACCCCTGTCCCCGGGGTGCAACATATACAGGGGTTGGACAAAATAATGGAAACACCTGGAAAAATCAACAAAAGTTAGTTTAATATGGTGTAGGTCCACCTTTTGTGGCAATTACAGCCTCAATTCTCCGAGGTATGGGTTCATACAAGGTGATAGGGTCATTCCATGTCAAGTGAACCAATGATTATTACCTCTATATTTTTAATTCTTTTGAGATTTTGTTATTTGATAATAGCATGTCAGACAATGCAAAATGTGAAGAGAAAATTTTTTTTAAAAATTTATTTTTTTAAAAAATGATTTTCAAAGTTTGGAAAAAGTGCGAATTTCGCTGTTGCCTGCCTTTACGTTCTCCTCATAACTAAGGCTAGGAATAAGATAGAGAGACAAAATAAACACTATTCTACTCAGAACTATACAGGCTTTCACCAGATATGTCACAAGAGGATCTTTGTTAATATTTTACCCATGTAATCGCAAGCGCAAAACTTTAAAACGCATTGACGAAAAATTGGCGCTCTTTAAATATTTCAAAAACTGCCCATGTGTCTGCTTTGCTCTTAGCCACATCTGTACCAAATTTCAAGTTGGGATTGCGATGGGATCATATTTTAAAATATTTTACTATTAATAGCGTCAATGGGTCATTCCATATCAAGTGATCTAAATATGAATATTTTTTTTTACCTGACGTCTTTAGATTTTTTTTATTTTTTTTCCTTTATGAAGTACTACTTTAGTTAATTACAAATTAAAAGTTTAGAATTTTTTTCTTCATCAATTAATTTTTTACAGATTTTTAAAGTTTAAAAAAAGTGTGAATTTTGGCCTGGTATGACTTTACATTTTTTTATCTTGGGCTAGAAATAAGATAGAGAAACAAAATAAACACCATTCTACTCAGAACTGTCCAGGCTTTCACCAGATATGTCACAAGAGTATATTTGTTCATTTTAATTTTTTACCCATGCGAACGCAAACGCAACATTTTGAAACGCATTTCTGAAAAAAGGTTTTAATAAAAATTTTCCAAAACTGCCCATGTGTCTTTTATGCTCTTAGCCACATCTGTACCAAATTTCAAGTTGGGATCGTGATTGGATCATATTTTAAAATATTTAACTATTATAGTGTCAATTCAAAAATCTTGAATTCAGATCTGTTCAACCTGTGGTCTAAAAGCGTGGGGTCTATATTTATCAAATCCATTATTTTTAGACATTACTGTATTATTTTGATATGTTACAGCTTAGAAGCAGGAGAGGACATATAGGAAAAAGCTTTGTTAGGGCTCAACCTGAGAAAGCACAGGGATAGACAGTGAATGCAGAGCAGATGATAGGCCAGCAGCTCTGTCAATCATGTTAAGTGTCTACCCACTGCATTCAGGAAGTAAGACAGCTCGTTCAGACCTTTCATGTCCTGACATGTCTGGACATCTTCACTCCTGAACAAACAATAGTCTGTACAAAGCCATCAAGGCTGTGTACTAAAATATGGGTGAGTAAATATATTAATAGTTTAATGCTTTTATTATTAAGGGCCAATACACACAGTGCTATTCTTAGGGATCATCATTCAGAAAAACAGCCCCATTGATTTCTATGGGGTTCACCACATGCAGTGTTTTTGGAAACACTCAAGAGTGAGTAAATCACTGCTTGAACTACTTTTTAATAAACGCAGCATTTATATAAAAAAAGCTGCCATTTTTTTCACTAGCGATTAAAAAAACTAACGCATATGTGGTAAAACTTGGTAGAAAAACAAGCTGCCAAAACTGCAGCGCGTATCTGCAGACAGAAAAAACTGTGCGCGCTAGCCCTAAAACTCACTTTATAGTAATACAGTTCTATCTCAAGTGTACTGTAAATCTTTATTTTTATTACCTATCTTCCTTACTTAATATTAACTGTATTTTTCCCACACAGCAATGGCTGCTACTTCTCAAGAAACAGCATTTTATCATAGACACTGTTGCAATCCTTTTGAAAAAATATGAATATGATTGGCGCTGGTGGCTGGCTAGTGTACTCTCCAAAGATTGTGAAAATAAAGAAGTAGAATTGACTTTATTGCATCCTTCTGGTCCAGCGCCATCCTTTGTGTATCCAAGAAAGCCAGACATTTTAAAAGTGCACAAAAATCAGATATTAACTCAGGCGGAGCCTAACACCGTGACAGGCCGGACATACTCTTTGACACACAAGGAAATGGCGATTGCTAGTAAGCGTTTATGGACAAGATTACATTTCACCCACTAGAAGGGACAAATTGATAAAATGCCACTTTAAAAACATACTATTAATTGTTTGATTAGTTCATAATTTATAGAACGATGATTTAACTACTGTACTATTCTTATTAAACACTTCATAAATCACATGTTTAGTGATGGAATAGAAAACAAATTTATATGTATAAATAGGGGTTAACATTTTTGGTTCTTTTAATCTTGTTTAATCAAACTTGAGGATATGATCACCTTTCTTCTTTTGGTTTGTTCAATACATTCAAGTTGAAAATGTTGAGCGTTGTGTTCTGATGATTAAGATGTATTTATCCTGGCACTTATGGGATTTGTTTTTTGTGTTTCTTTTTTGTTGCATATAAATGTTTTATTCAATAAGTTGTGATAACTCATACAACCATAAAATAAAAAATATATAAATTTGACAGGTCCCAAGTTGAATCTCTGCACAAATATAACCAAGAACACAATCAGTCATTTTTTCACAATTGCCGTCAATAGTTTGAATTTGATATAAAGAAACATAGTCTTGTAACATATCAAATGAAAGCTGTTACCGTTCTGAGTAAAATGATGCCTCTCCCACTTCATTATCTTATTTCTATTATCTCAATAGTCCACCAATTATTAATGTCTCACCTTTACACAATCACCACTTCAAAACCACCCAGACTTCCCTCTAAAAAGGGATCTTAGATGAATGATGAGTACAGTTTCTTATTCATTAAGTGATCACTTTATTAGTCATAATTCATTTAATTCATAAAAAACGTTAAAATAATTACATAAAAAAGTACCCAAATAACTACAAATAATTCATAACCAGGTCCAGGACTAAGATTATTATGTAAACATTTATACAATATTCATCGTTTGATATAATAGCCAGTGATACCAGGTAACAGAGGGACACTATTTAATTGTCACTAAGTGACTGCACGCTTTATTATATGATCCTGTGGCTCTAGTACTCTTACAATGCACTGTGCACATGTGTGCTAGCAACCCTTGACTCAGGTTACATGTGCAAAGCACCACCACCGTGCTTCAACTATAGTTGTCCCTTCTTATCTCACATACCTGGTATATAAACTGCCTGTGGCCTCGGTCCTGGTACCCCCACCGCCAACGTACGTTTCGTGTACTATTCTTCATCAGGGCGTGACCTTGCTACTGAGTTTGCTACTGAGTTTAGCGCTCTTTATACCCCTTGTACTAATGGCTGATCATCTGCAGCCGCCGCGGTTATTTCTAGCCTGAGATAAAAAAAATGTAAAGCCATACCAGGCCAAAATTCACCCTTTTTTTAAACTTTAAAAATCTGTAAAAAATTAACTGATGAAGAAAAAAATTCTAAACTTTTAATTTGTAATTAACTAAAGTTGTACTTCATAAAGAAAAAGAATAAAAAAAATCTAAAGACGTCAAGTAAAAAAAAATATTCATATTTAGATCACTTGATATAGAATGACCCATTGACGCTATTAATATTAAAATATTTTAAAATATGATCCCATCGCGATCCCAACTTGAAATTTGGTACAGATGCGGCTAAGAGCAAAGCAGACACATGGGCAGTTTTTGAAATACTTAAAGTGCGCCGATTTTTCGGAAATGCGTTTTAAAGTTTTGCGCTTGCGATCACATGGGTAAAATATTAACAAAGATACTCTTGTGACATATCTGGTGAAAGCCTATACAGTTCTGAGTAGAATGGTGTTTATTTTGTTTCTCTATCTTATTTCTAGCCCGAGATATGATAGAAAATGTAAAGCCATACCAGGCCAAAATTCGCACTTTTTTAAAACTTTAAAAATCTGTAAAAAATTAACTGATAAAGAAAAAAATTCAAAACTTTTTTTTTTGTAATTAACTAAAGTTGTTCTTCATATAGAAAAAAAATTAAAAAAATCTGAGGACGTCAGGGAAAAAAAATATTCATTTTTGGATCACTTGACATGGAATGACCCGATATCATTGGCCCGGCGGATCTCCACGAAATAGCACCCCAGATCATCACAGAATCTCTGCCATGTTTTACGGTTGGGAGAAGGCAGTCTGGATGGAATGCTTCGTTAGGCCGGAGGTTGGAAAATGGGGTAAACGATGATTCGTCTGAGAATATCACGTTTCCACTGCTCAAGGGACCAATTCTGGAGGTTTCTACACCACTCACCTACTTAGCTGTCTCCATAAGGTAGATAGCAAGTTCCAAGACCTTGTCTTAGCCCACTCACACGGCCAGATCAGAATATCCCACACATTACACTGATGAGGGGCAGTTACCCCGAAACGCAGCGTCTGTAGTTTGGGGGTCTGATCTGGCACAAATCCCTTAGTCATACTATCTCCTCACCTACTTAGCTGTCTCCATAAGGTAGATAGCAAGTTCCCAGACCTACACCACTCTAAACACTTGGAAACATTTGTCATTGAGAGCAGCGTTTTTCGAATTGCAGCTCTTCCGTGGAATCCAGATTTGTGCAGCTCCCGACGAACAGTTTTCGTGGAAACTGGGTTCTGTAGGTGTTCATTGAGCTCAGCAGTGATTTTTGGAGCCGCGGTCTTGCGATCCTCTCTCACAATTCGCTTTAGAGTCTGACAGTCTCTCTCAATCAACTTTGACTTTCGGCCGGACCTGTGCTTTGCTGCGGACGTTTTTCCTTCTCTTTCAAACGCAGTCATTACTTTGGAGACAGGACCTCTTGACACGCCAAGCATTCGGGCACTTTCTGTTACACTAGCGCCTGCCATACGAGCACCAACAATCCGAAAGGTCTGCCATTGGTATCAGGTTCTCATCAATGTTCTTACAATTCGGCAAAACAAACAGTTGATTTACATACACATATCACTTAACACAAATATCAACTGCAAAACATTAACATATGTCATGGTGTGCATGTTTAGAACATGTTCGAAGATTATAATGCCAAAACGTTAGGTGTTTCCATTATTTTGTCCAACCCTTGTATTTTTTTAATAAATAATTATGTTCCTTGTTTTCCTCAAGAAACAAATCATAACTCCTTGTTCATAGTTATCAGCTAATGAACCACAGTCCAGAATGAGAAAGCTAGGAGAATTTGATAATCTGAGCTCTATTGAACCCAATGAAGCCAGAAACAGATTATGCAGGTACACAGAAATACTTCTGTCCATAGCAGTGTATTTCTATGTACCTGTATTCTAGACGTGAAGAAATAATCATGTTGTTTTGATGCTATAAAATTACAACAAAACAATAAAAAAATTGCAAAAATGTCAATGTCTTTCTAATTTCAAAATATTATTTTCTCTTCTATGAGACTTAAACGGAACCAACCACCCCAAATGACCCCCCCGGACTATTAATATCGTTCCCTACACCCAGCACATACATGTGCTGCAAGGTTTTTTGCTAAAAAAACTGCTTTTCAAAAGTTGAGATAATGATTTATAAAGTATTTAACGAAGGGACGGGTGGGCGTTACTTAGCTGGGGCTAAAGCCGGGTTGCAGCTGCCAGTCATCCTCCTGTCTCCCCTCGCAGCAGTAACGGCCAGCCCTTTCTTGTCGTCACAGCCTGGTGCACGGGATGTCATGCCCGTGCACACGTCATCAGCTACAGCCGGGTCGCGAGCGCGCGCTCTGACTTCCTGCGCTCGGCTGTGGAAGTCAGAGCGCGCGCTCGCGACCCGGCTGTAGCTGATGACGTGTGCACGGGCATGAGATCCCGTGCACCAGGCTCAGCAGGCTGTGACGACAAGAAAGGGCTGGCCGTTACTGCTGCGAGGGGAGACAGGAGGATGACTGGCAGCTGCAACCCAGCTTTAGCCCCAGCTAAGTAACGCCCACCCGTCCCTTCGTTAAATACTTTATAAATCATTATCTCAACTTTTAAAAAGCAGTTTTTTTAGCAAAAAACCTTGCAGCACATGTATGTGCTGGGTGTAGGGAACGATATTAATAGTCCGGGGGGTCATTTGGGGTGGTTGGTTCCCTTTAAAATGACATCCTCTACAGTTGTAGACATGAGCTAAACATCTGAATCACAGACTCTGCTGATGGCACTGGCAGAGGTTTATACTGTATACTGGAAGTTGCTGTACAGCCTCTGACACCACAGGCCTTTCCCATCGGTTGCCGTGGAACTCCTTCTCTCGTGCTTCGCAGTCTCCTATCTGGCCACGACCTCGCCCTTCTGACCTTCTGTCACACCTCTGGGCGGAGTTGTCAGAGTCTTTAGCAGGCCCCCTTGGCTTTCTGTTGGCACTCAAGGCGGACCTGCTCTTTTGCGCCTTGTGACAACAGGGGGCCAGGGATCACCCCCAGGCTAGCGCATAGTGTCAGTTCTCCTTTGCTGCCATTTTGCAAGTTCTTTTCTGCACAGTCTCTAAACAGTTATTTTTTCCAAGGTGCATGAGACCCGGCATTACTGGGCCGCTTGCATTCTGTTTGTGATGCCAGGTTGACACACCCACTCCAGGGCCAGGGGGTACTTGGAACTGGGCCGGTTCTTTTCAGGGGACATCACGGTGGCAACCTGGCCTCATGACCCTGGCAGTGTCAATTAAAATGACCAGGGAAATGGGGGGGTAGGGAAGGGGTTGTTGTGACGCCACCCGTATGTGTGCGGCTATAAGGAGCCGCCACTGCTGCAGAACCTCTGGGGACAATGGCTGGCAGCCGGGATGGTTTCGCTCCCCACGGGTGGAACAGTATCCCCAGGGTAGAGAGTAGGGAAATTAGTTCATTCGTTGGCTGGTGTTCGTTAGGTCTAAAGCACCTTGGTGTGCCAGGCGGTCTCTGCAGCCGATGGGCGCCACAAAGAAATGTCTCTTCACACACTTGATGGAGTTCTGCACCTTTACTTCACAGTTCAAATCCAGTTCAAATCGGGTCACTGGGTGCTTTCTTCTGCCAACCTCCGTTCCAGCTGTTTCTCAAAAGCCCGGACAGTGTTGTTGAGACCCCCTTTCTCTCTCTCTCTCTCTTTCTTTCTCCGGTGGTACTCTCAGCACACTCACTTTTCCTCGCCTGTCAGTGCCTTCGCACACAGCGCCCAGGATCCAGCAGCCACAGGTCTTTGCAAGCACCGCTTCCTAGTACTGGACCTTAGTTCGGCTGCCTTTTCCGGGGTGTG
This sequence comes from Allobates femoralis, assembly GCA_033576535.1. Lineage (NCBI taxonomy): Eukaryota > Metazoa > Chordata > Amphibia > Anura > Aromobatidae > Allobates > Allobates femoralis. The sequence goes on along the minus strand of JARQOC010000008.1, from coordinate 111,214,867 downwards.
TCAGGTTTGCGGCCACAGTTCCTTCAGATCTGGTGGCCTCTGGTTCAACAGTTCAGACCTACATCTGCCGTGCCATGTTCAGGGCCGGTTCCCTGTTTCTTCCACTAGCCCTCTGTTCCTCTGTCAGATACGGGCGTACGGGGGATCTCTGTCTTCTGCCGCAACCCAAGGGCTCCTTCCTCCTTCTACGACTTTCCTCCTCTCTCCCACCCGGGACGAGCGTGACCATGCTCCAGCCTACGGGTGCTAACAATTCACACCATGTCTCGACTCCAACCCTAACTTCCTTCTACCCTTTCCTACTCCTTTTCCCCTTCTCTGAGACTAGACCCTCCCTCCCGGGTCCGCCACGGTCCCTCCTCGGGGCTCTACGTGTTTGTTGCAGGTGCGGGTCTCAACTCCACCATCTTGTACTCTAGAGAACAGGAACACTGCTAATAGAGGAGAGCAGTACTCCCGGATGGCGGCAAAACCAGCGGGGCGCCACACAGACTTGGTGCTTTTTTGCATTAGAGGTTTCTATGTGGAGGATCCTAAAATATTGGAAAAACCTGCAGTTAGCTTTTGTTAAGTGGTCTAAACTTGCAGTTTCACATCTCTACGAAAAACGCATCAAAAAAGAGGGAAAAGACATTAAAAATGTGACATAAATGCAATCAGGAAGGAATGGAGAGCAGCTGGACAGTGTAGGGGTGAAGAGGGTATGGAGCAGGAGGACTCAGCAGTGTGTGTGGTGAGGAGAGGATGGAGCAGGAAGACCCAGCAATGTGGGGTGATGAGGGGATGGAGCAAGAGGACCCAGCAGTGTGGGGTGAGGAGGGGATAGGGCAGGAGGACCCAGCAGTGTGGGTTGAGGAGGGGATGGAGCAGGAGGACCCAGCAGTGTGGGGTTAGGAAGGGATGGAGCAGGAGGACCCAGCAGTGTGGGTGAGGAGGGATGGAGCAGGAAGGACCCAGCAAGTGTGGGGTGATGAGGGGATGGAGCAGGAGGACCCAGCAGTGTGTGTGGTGAGGAGAGGATGGGCAGGAGAGACCCAGCAATGTGGGGTGACGAGGGGATGGAGCAAGGAGACCCAGCATGTGGGGTGACGAGGGGATGGGCAGAGGACCCAGCAGTGTGGGGTGAGGAGGGGATAGGGCAGGAGGACCCAGCAGTGTGGGGTTAGGAGGGATGGAGAGGAGGCCCAGCAGTGTGGAGTAAGGAGGGGATGGAGAGGAGGACCCACAGTGTGGGGTGAGGAGGGGATGGAGCAGGAGGACCCAGCAGTGTGGGGTGAGGAGGGGATGGAGCAGGAGGACCCAGCAGTGTGGTGGTGAGGAGGGATGGAGCAGGAGGACCCAGCAATGTGGGGTGAGAGGGATGATCAGGAGGACCCAGCAGTGTGGGGTGAGGAGGGGATGGAGCAGGAGGACCCAGCAGTGTGGGGTGAGGAGGATGGAGCAGGAGGACCCAGCAGTGTGGGGTGAGGAGGGGATGGAGCAGGAGACCCAGCAGTGGGGGTGAGGAGGGGATGGAGCAGGAGGACCCAGCAGTGTGGGGTGAGGAGGATGGAGCAGGAGGACCCAGCAGTGTGGGTGAGGAGGGGATGGAGCAGGAGGACCCAGCAGTGTGGGGTGAGGAGGGATGGAGCAGGAGGACCCAGCAGTGTGGGGTGAGGAGGGGATGGAGCAGGAGGACCCAGCAGTGTGGGGTGAGGAGTGGATGGAGCAGGAGGACCCAGCAGTGTGGGGTGAGGAGGGGATGGAGCAGGAGGACCCAGCAGTGTGGGGTGAGGAGTGGATGGAGCAGGAGGACCCAGCAGTGTGGGGTGAGGAGGGGATGGAGCAGGAGGACCCAGCAGTGTGGGGTGAGGAGTGGATGGAGCAGGAGGACCCAGCAGTGTGGGGTGAGGAGTGGATGGAGCAGGAGGACCCAGCAGTGTGGGGTGAGGAGGGGATGGAGCAGGAGGACCCAGCAGTGTGGGGTGAGGAGGGGATGGAGCAGGAGGACCCAGCAGTGTGGGGTGAGGAGGGGATGGAGCAGGAGGACCCAGCAGTGTGGGGGTGAGGAGGGGATGGAGCAGGAGGACCCAGCAGTGTGGGGTGAGGAGGGGATGGAGCAGGAGGACCCAGCATGTGTGGGGGTGAGAGGAGGGGAGTGAGCAGGAGGACCCAGCAGTGTGGGGTGAGGAGGGATGGAGCAGGAGGACCCAGCAGTGTGGGGTGAGGAGGGGATGGAGCAGGAGGACCCAGCAGTGTGGGGTGAGGAGGGGATGGAGCAGGAGGACCCAGCAGTGTGGGGTGAGGAGGGGATGGAGCAGGAGGACCCAGCAGTGTGGGGGTGAGGAGGGGCATGGAGCAGGGAGGAGGCAGGGCCAGTGTGGGGTGAGGAGGGGATGGAGCAGGAGGACCCAGCAGTGTGGGGTGAGGAGGGGATGGAGCAGGAGGACCCAGCAGTGTGGGGTGAGGAGGGATGGAGCAGGAGGACCCAGCAGTGTGGGGTGAGGAGGGGATGGAGCAGGAGGACCCAGCAGTGTGGGGTGAGGAGGGGATGGAGCAGGAGGACCCAGCAGTGTGGGGTGAGGAGGGGATGGAGCAGGAGGACCCAGCAGTGTGGGGTGAGGAGGGGATGGAGCAGGAGGACCCAGCAGTGTGGGGTGAGGAGGGATGGAGCAGGAGGACCCAGCAGTGTGGGGTGAGGAGGGGATGGAGCAGGAGGACCCAGCAGTGTGGGGTGAGGAGGGGATGGAGCAGGAGGACCCAGCAGTGTGGGGTGAGGAGGGGATGGAGCAGGAGGACCCAGCAGTGTGGGGTGAGGAGGGGATGGAGCAGGAGGACCCAGCAGTGTGGGGTGAGGAGGGGATGGAGCAGGAGGACCCAGCAGTGTGGGGTGAGGAGGGGATGGAGCAGGAGGACCCAGCAGTGTGGGGTGAGGAGGGGATGGAGCAGGAGGACCCAGCAGTGTGGGGTGAGGAGGGGATGGAGCAGGAGGACCCAGCAGTGTGGGGTGAGGAGGGGATGGAGCAGGAGGACCCAGCAGTGTGGGGTGAGGAGGGGATGGAGCAGGAGGACCCAGCAGTGTGGGGTGAGGAGGGGATGGAGCAGGAGGACCCAGCAGTGTGGGGTGAGGAGGGGATGGAGCAGGAGGACCCAGCAGTGTGGGGTGAGGAGGGGATGGAGCAGGAGGACCCAGCAGTGTGGGGTGAGGAGGGGATGGAGCAGGAGGACCCAGCAGTGTGGGGTGAGGAGGGGATGGAGCAGGAGGACCCAGCAGTGTGGGGTGAGGAGGGGATGGAGCAGGAGGACCAGCAGTGTGGGGTGAGGAGGGGATGGAGCAGGAGGACCCAGCAGTGTGGGGTGAGGAGGGGATGGAGCAAGCAGGAGGACCCAGCAGTGTGGGGTGAGGAGGGGATGGAGCAGGAGGACCCAGCAGTGTGGGGTGAGGAGGGGATGGAGCAGGAGGACCCAGCAGTGTGGGTGAGGAGGGGATGGAGCAGGAGGACCCAGCAGTGTGGGGTGAGGAGGGGATGGAGCAGGAGGACCCAGCAGTGTGGGGTGAGGAGGGGATGGAGCAGGAGGACCCAGCAGTGTGGGGTGAGGAGGGGATGGAGCAGGAGGACCCAGCAGTGTGGGGTGAGGAGTGGGAGGAGCAGGAGGACCCAGCAGTGTGGGGTGAGGAGGGGATGGAGCAGGAGGACCCAGCAGTGTGGGGTGAGGAGGGATGGAGCAGGAGGACCAGCAGTGTGGGGTGAGGAGGGGATGGAGCAGGAGGACCCAGCAGTGTGGGGTGAGGAGGGGATGGAGCAGGAGGACCCAGCAGTGTGGGGTGAGGAGGGGATGGAGCAGGAGGACCCAGCAGTGTGGGGTGAGGAGGGGATGGAGCAGGAGGACCCAGCAGTGTGGGGTGAGGAGGGGATGGAGCAGGAGGACCCAGCAGTGTGGGGTGAGGAGGGGATGGAGCAGGAGGACCCAGCAGTGTGGGGTGAGGAGGGGATGGAGCAGGAGGACCCAGCAGTGTGGGGTGAGGAGGGGATGGAGCAGGAGGACCCAGCAGTGTGGGGTGAGGAGGGGATGGAGCAGGAGGACCCAGCAGTGTGGGGTGAGGAGGGGATGGAGCAGGAGGACCCAGCAGTGTGGGGTGAGGAGGGGATGGAGCAGGAGGACCCAGCAGTGTGGGGTGAGGAGGGGATGGAGCAGGAGGACCCAGCAGTGTGGGGTGAGGAGGGGATGGAGCAGGAGGACCCAGCAGTGTGGGGTGAGGAGGGGATGGAGCAGGAGGACCCAGCAGTGTGGGTGGAGGAGGGGATGGAGCAGGAGGACCCAGCAGTGTGGGGTGAGGAGGGGATGGAGCAGGAGGACCCAGCAGTGTGGGGTGAGGAGGGGATGGAGCAGGAGGACCCAGCAGTGTGGGGTGAGGAGGGATGGAGCAGGAGGACCCAGCAGTGTGGGGTGAGGAGGGGATGGAGCAGGAGGACCCAGCAGTGTGGGGTGAGGAGGGGATGGAGCAGGAGGACCCAGCAGTGTGGGGTGAGGAGGGGATGGAGCAGGAGGACCCAGCAGTGTGGGGTGAGGAGGGATGGAGCAGGAGGACCCAGCAGTGTGGGGTGAGGAGGGGATGGAGCAGGAGGACCCAGCAGTGTGGGGTGAGGAGGGGATGGAGCAGGAGGACCCAGCAGTGTGGGGTGAGGAGGGATGGAGCAGGAGGACCCAGCAGTGTGGGGTGAGGAGGGGATGGAGCAGGAGGACCCAGCAGTGTGGGGTGAGGAGGGGATGGAGCAGGAGGACCCAGCAGTGTGGGGTGAGGAGGGGATGGAGCAGGAGGACCCAGCAGTGTGGGGTGAGGAGGGGATGGAGCAGGAGGACCCAGCAGTGTGGGGTGAGGAGGGGATGGAGCAGGAGGACCCAGCAGTGTGGGGTGAGGAGGGGATGGAGCAGGAGGACCCAGCAGTGTGGGGTGAGGAGGGATGGAGCAGGAGGACCCAGCAGTGTGGGGTGAGGAGGGGATGGAGCAGGAGGACCCAGCAGTGTGGGGTGAGGAGGGGATGGAGCAGGAGGACCCAGCAGTGTGGGGTGAGGAGGGGATGGAGCAGGAGGACCCAGCAGTGTGGGGTGAGGAGGGGATGGAGCAGGAGGACCCAGCAGTTGGTAGGGGTGGAGGAGGTGGAATGGAGCAGGAGACCCAGCAGTGTGGGGTGAGGAGGGATGGAGCAGGAGGACCCAGCAGTGTGGGGTGAGGAGGGGATGGAGCAGGAGGACCCAGCAGTGTGGGGTGAGGAGGGGATGGAGCGGAGGACCCAGCAGTGTGGGGTGAGGAGGGATGGAGCAGGAGGACCCAGCAGTGTGGGGTGAGGAGGGGATGGAGCAGGAGGACCCAGCAGTGTGGGGTGAGGAGGGGATGGACGAGGAGGACCCAGCAGTGTGGGGTGAGGAGGGATGGAGCAGGAGGACCCAGCAGTGTGGGGTGAGGAGGGGATGGAGCAGGAGGACCCAGCAGTGTGGGGTGAGGAGGGGATGGAGCAGGAGGACCCAGCAGTGTGGGGTGAGGAGGGGATGGAGCAGGAGGACCCAGCAGTGTGGGGTGAGGAGGGGATGGAGCAGGAGGACCCAGCATGTGTGGGGTGAGGAGGGGATGGAGCAGGAGGACCCAGCAGTGTGGGGTGAGGAGGGGATGGAGCAGGAGGACCCAGCAGTGTGGGGTGAGGAGGGGATGGAGCAGGAGGACCCAGCAGTGTGGGGTGAGGAGGGGATGGAGCAGGAGGACCCAGCAGTGTGGGGTGAGGAGGGGATGGAGCGGAGGACCCAGCAGTGTGGGTGAGGAGGGGATGGAGCGGGAGGACCCAGCAGTGTGGCAGCAGCCGGCTGCCGCTCTCCTCTCCGGTTGCTAATGATGTGACCTAGTTTCTGCAGTAGTTGTGCTCTGTGCTGAGCTCCAGCCTCTCACTCCTCAATTCACTCCCTCTTCCCCACTCCACATACACAGAGGCCGGGGAGGAGGAGCAGGCTCAGCTCAGCTACCAGTTACACAAGCAGCGCTGTCCTGTGCCCTGTGCCCTCCCTGCCCGGCTCTGGCACAGGTGATCACTACTTAGCAGAGGATCAGTTTTTGGGGCGCCCTCTCCCCCCTCAGTGCTCTGGGATTATTCTGTGGCTTCTCCTTATTACTGGATACTTTTTGGGATTGTGAATCATGATGACATGTTGAGATTGGGTTTTGTGGCTTTCTGGCTGTTGGAATTAATCATTGTCCTGGTACAAGGAGTCAGGATCAGCATTGTCCCGGGGTCCTGGCATGGCAGTGCCACTGACTGACTGCTCCCAATAATCCAGGGTAAGTGACCTGCTGCTGTCAGAGCTCAGACAACTTGTAGGGATTTGGGGGATGAAGCTATTTCTGAGGGGTCCAGAGCCTCCTGCATCAGTGATAGAGGGAGACAGTAACTTCACCTGCTGCTCTGCACCATGGTACCTATAGGAGTGTATAGATGCTGCTACACACTGGGATCCAGCACTTCTGCTACAAAACTTGTGTTTGGCTGAAACTTTTTTCATAACTTTGATCTGTCAGGTTACGTGCCCACAATGAGACTTTCTCATAATCTGGACTCAGCATATTTTCTCTTGCAGAGATGCTACTGTCCTGTGCTGGTGGACGCGCTGTCCGTACCCACGATCAGGAGACGCTAGCGTCCTGTATGGGAGAGTGCACTGTCAGTGCCCACGATCAGGAGACCTAGCGCCCTGTATGGGAGAACGCGCTATCAGTGCCCATGATCAGGAGACGCTACTGTCCTGTGCTGTGAACGTGCTGTTAGTGCCCACGATCAGGACGCTAGCCCCTATATGGAGAACGCGCTATCAGTGCCCATGATCAGGAGACGCTACTGCCTGTGCTGGTGGACGCGCTGTCCGTGCCACAATCAGGAGACACTAGCATCTGAATGGAGAGTGCACTGTCAGTGCCCACGATCAGGAACCTGCGCCCTGTATGGGAGAACGCGCTATCAGTGCCACAATCAGGAGACCTAGCGCCCTGTATGGGAGAATGCGCTATCAATGTCCATGATCAGGAGACGCTACTGTCCTGTTCTGGTGAATGTGCTGTCAGTGCCCATGAACAGGAGACGCTAGCGTCCTGTATGGGAGAGTGTACTGTCAGTGCCCACGATCAGGAGACGCTAACGCCCTGTATGGGAGAACGCGCTATCAGTGCCCACGATCAGGAGACGCTAGTGACCTGTATGGGAAACATTCTATCAATACCCACAATCAGAGACGCTAGTGCCTGTATGGAGAACATTCTATCAATACCCACGATCAGAGACGCTAGCGCCCTGAATGGGAGAACACGCTGTTAGTGCCCAGGATCAGGAGACGCTAGTGCCCTGTATGGGAGAGCGCACTGTCAGTGCCCACGATTAGGAGACGCTAGCATCCTGTATGGGAGAATGCGCTGTCAGTGTCCGCAATCAGGAGACGTTAGCGATCCTGTATGGGAGAGCGTGCTGTCAGTGCCCATGATCAGGATTCTGGGCTCAGTGTGTTTTCTCTTGCAGAGATGCTAAAGTCCTCTCCGGGAGAATGCACTCTCTGTGTCCATGATCAGGGCTCTGGGCACAGCATGTTTTCTCTTGCGGAGAAACTAGCGTCCTGTGCAGGAGAATGCGCTGTCCATGCCCACAATCAGGATTCTGTATGCAGTGGAATTTCTCTTGTGGAGATGCTCGTGTCCTGTGCAGGAGAACGCTGTCCATGCCCACAATCAGGATTCTGGGTTCAATGTGTTTTCTTTTGCGGAGATGCTAGTGTCCTCTGCGGGATAATGCACTGTCCATGCTCACGATCAGGATTATGGACGCACTGTGTTTTCTCTTGCCAAGACGCTAGTGTCCTGTATGGGACAACACGCTGTCCATGCCCACAATCAGGATTCTGGGTACAGCATAGTTTTGCTAAAAACACTTGTGTCTCCGCAAAAATAATTGTCGTGCTGCGGGTAGGAAAACTGCGCCAAAGGTCAGTTTACTTAAATGTATCCACTGTACTTGTACTGTACAACACATCAAAAACAAGTTGGTAATCCTAATTGGGGGCACGTACCCTTAAAGCACCATTCTGTACAAGTCAATGGGCATTATTATAACATTGACTTCTTTGGACATAAAAAGAAAGCTGCCAAAAGTTGCATCGTGATCTAAGTCGCACAATACCATCTCTTATTATCATGTAATGTTGCTTTTCCTGTTTTATGTGTGTAAGATTTTCCATTGCATTGGCATTGCCAGGCTTGTTATACCCATAAATGAAGCTGTATATATGTAGGGTGTGTTTTAGGTAATTCAGAGGGTGTCTCCACTGGCACGTTCGTTGTTGTTCTGAACAAAGTGGCTCCTGGTCTTTAAACCATCTTGACCCGTAACTTGGAAAATCCCAGACTTTACAGCCACATGTTCATTGGCTTAACCTTATTAAGCAATGACTTTTGGACTCAGCCTGGCTTCACCGGGGGGCAGCAATGAGGTTCCAGGGACCAGTTGTAAGTGGATGTCATCCCTTCACTCTTATATATTTTACTTGATGGTAGATTATATCTTTAGGGGTTGGAATTGTATGGTTTCAGATTTTTGGGATGTTATATATGACGATTACTGACTTACCTTATATCACCAGGAAGCTTGATCTACATTGATTGGGAATTTTCCACTCCTAAACACATCAGCACATGCCTTTTTATGTTTCTTTGATGATTACTATTATTTTTTTTTACCCTGATGAACACACCTCTTCTTGGACTTCATCCCTGCATCCTGGCATTAAGATAAAGATTACTTTAATTAGTAGAGCTGGTTATAGTTTATTACTAAACAGGCTGGATGAAAAAAAACAAGAAGAACCTTGGAAAAGAGTTTCAGCCGCGGTCGGTATTGGGAAATGATTGTGTTCTACTTGGCGATCTACCTGAGATTAAGTGCGGTGCCAACAAGCCAGATCCCAGAACTTGAAGGCAGAGTTCAGAGGGCACATGGCAATCCCATCAGTGTTCTTTCACCCACATTTCTCAAGAAAGAGATTCAGAATGAAATATGTAGTATTAATCAGTGTTTTCGTTTTCTTCTTTTTTTATGGTTGTGATTGGGAAGATTAAAGTACGAGCAGATGTCAAGATCATCGAGTAGAATGTGACTTTTTTAGTTTTTTGGGTGTACGCATTTTCATTTACCATTTCAGTCGCTAGCGATAAATGAGCAGACGACATAATACAAGGTGAATAAATCAGGTTCATGCAGTGAAATGTTATCTCAATTCATTGGTGTGATAATCAATAAAAACACAACACTAAAAAACCCTCATTATTTGACTTATCATCATACAATGTGGGTAGGACTACGTTTGCGACAGCAGGGATTTTCTAACAAATAAAGGATAATCAATTAATATCATTCATGGTATTATCACTGATAATATGAACTACAATACTATTATAATATTGGTTCTGACACATATATGATAATGGTCTAGACCAGAGTTCTCCAACCTGTGTCTCGCTGTGCAAACTGTGGCATGATGTGTGGTTTATGACTGTCTTCCCACTTGGTCCATAAGCATCATGTCTAGCAAACCGCTATGAAGAGAAGGTGTGCAGAAGGTGACTTTTGTGAGTAGCCCCATGTAGAAGAGCAGATCTGAATGGGGTGAGGTAGAACCCCTGGATCTTGGTGTACTGCCTCGGTGTGATTTCTATGGAAAAGTTTTGGATTTCATTATACTGGTAATGGGGGCTCGTTGGGTCACTATTGCGAAGGGAAGAAAGGTGGCTCGTGAACCTCTCTCAGAGCTGGATGTGGCCCTCAAGGTCAGTAAGGTTGGACCACTGAACTAGACCATGCTAAAATCCAAGTCTCTTGTGATTGTCCATTTAACAAGTAGTTTTGCTTATTTTTCTATTAAATCAATGGTCTCTTTATCTTACACACCTCATTTAGACATGTTAGGAGAGAACATTGTTGGGCCTGTGTGACCTTGACCAATCCATTGACTATGGAGAGGTGGAGCTCCATAGTGTGTCTCCGGATGTGACCGTTGCATCTAGATGTGTACCTTTTTTTGTTGGATGTGGTGAAAAGGGGGCGTATCATTTCAAGCTTGGTTCTGGACATGCTCAGACCAAAAACTTGGATCTGGCGTCCATATCCAACAGGATCCGGATTCCACTATCTCCGGGTTCAATAGAGCTCCATTGCAGTTTAATCTGCATTGCCCTGGATCCAGGTGTTAATGGTTTTGCTACATAGACAAAAATTGCTCCAAAATGCTTTTTTGATCTAGTGGCAAAAAACGTGGACACATGTATCAGGGGGAACCTTAAAGAACTGGAAGCACCTACAAGTTCCTGCGGCTCTATTGACTTTCAGTGGGGCTGAAAATGGATGCAGGAACATCCAGTTACAGCTGGATTGACACGGATACTGAAAAAGGTACTGTGAAACCAACCTAAACCTGGAAAGAAAAAATACTCAATGTATTGGCCGCTTTACACGGCACAATATCGTTGTCCAACAACGATAAAAAGTCACGTGTTTGGCCGTTGCCGCCGATATCGTTCGTGCGTTGTGTGGTGTAAATGAGCAATGTAAGAACGATGACAAAACGATATAGTTTGGGAATTGTGCAGGCTCTCCAACTGGCCAATATTGGTTGAGGATCTGGCAGGATCGTGCTGTGTGACAGCGCAACTACGATTTGGAGCGCAACTTCCCCTATTCACTCCCATGTTAAATGGTCGTTCCCTGGGTCGTTCGTACACAGCGCAAAGAAGGGGGCGTAGACATCGTAGTTGCATTGCCTGCCGATATCCGTCATCTCCTGTGCGATCTTGGACTAGTGCCAAAAACGTGTGCGCTCCCGTGCCGTTGTATCCAATATCGTAACGATACGTTTCAGGATTCTCATTGACTTTGCCGGCATCAGGATTCCCTTCAGGTTTGTTACAAATCTGCACTCAAAAACCATACAAAATTTGATAAAATGCAACGTTTGCTCACAGCCATAATGAAAAAAATGTTAATGGGAGGGCTTCATTTTTTTATGGACAAAAATGCAGCATCTATGCTGTGTGAGAACAGGACTTAATAAAACTTTATTTTTTTAATTATTGGCAGCCCCTCATGGAAACTCAAACAAAAAATGAAGTTATTTTCTGAGTTCCACATTTCTTACATTTTTCTGGCTCTGTGCCTGTGAGACCCCGACTCCCATCATGTCTGAGTTGTAGTTTCACACCAGCTTTATCCTGCTCTACAGTGGGGGAAATAAGTATTTGATCCCTTCCTGATTTTGTGTGTTCTTCCCACTGACAAAGACATGAACAGTCTAAAATTTTAAGGTAGGTTAATTTTAACAGGGAGAGATAGAATATCAAAAATAAAATCCAGAAAATCACATTGTCTAAATTATATAAATGTATTTGCATTTTGCAGAGAGAAAAAAGTATTTGATCTGCTACCAACCATTAGTAGTTCTGGCTCCTACAGACCAGTTAGACGCACCTTATCAGGGCGGACTGGCCCAGGTGGCAGGGGAACAAGTGCCCCCTGGGCTGGTGGTATAGCCCACATCTAGGGCCGCCTCCCCCCCCCCCCGCTTCTCAAGTCAGGGCTGGAAGGCCAATACCGCCACCCAGGGCCAGAGGCACCAGCCAGCCCCTGCACCTTATCAACTCGTTACCTGCATTAAAGACAGCTGTCTTAAATTGTCATCTGTATAAAAGACTCCTGTCCACACACTCAATCAGTCAGACTCTGATGGTGGGTTTACACGCCGCGATATCGGGGCGATATCGCTATACAACGGCGCGGGAGCGCGCATTTTTTGACACTTTTCCCGATATCGCATCGGCGGTTTACACGTTGCGATATCGGGAAACAACGTCCCTACGATGTGTACGCCCACCAACCCAGTAACGACCATTTAACATGGGAGTTAATGGGTGAGTTGCGAGTACACATCGTAGTTGGGCTGTCACACGGGACGATCCGGCTACAACGGCCATCCGATATCGGGCGGTTGAATAGCGCGCTCATTCAACCCCGATATCGTTTTGGCATCGTTCCTGCATCGTATTGTACGTTCAAACCGTACAACGCGCGAACGATATCGGGCCCAACTCCCGAACCACGTGACTTTTGGTCGGAGTTGGACGCCGATATCGCGACATGTAAACCCACCATAACCTCTACAACATGGGTAAGACCAAAGAGCTTTCTAAGGCCATGTGCACACTCTGAGTATTTGATGAGTTTTTTACCTCAGGATTTGTAGCCAAAACCAGCAGTGGATGATTAAATACAGAAGTGGTGCAGGTGTTTCTATTAGACTTTTCCTCTGATAAAACCAGGAGTGGAACACTCTACAAATCTTGAGGTAAAAAACTCATCAAATACTGAGCGTGTGCACATGGCCTAAGGGCGGCGTCACACTGCGGCGTGATCCAGTCCGGGGCTGTCCGGGATGACCCTGACAGCCGCGGAATGGATCAGCACACAGGACTGGAGGGCTAATATGCCCTCCGGTCCGGTGTGCAGCCTCATGCAGCTGCAGCCACTGACAGGTCAGGACGGCGGCTTCGCGGTCCTGACTTATCAGCAGCGGGAACTGCATGTGGCTGCACACTGGACCGGAGGGCATATTAGCCCTCCAGTCCTGTGTGCTGATCCAGTCCGTGGCTGTCAGGGTCATCCCGGACAACCCTGGACCGGATCACGCCACAGTGTGAAGGCACCCTAAGGCTGCCTTCACACTGCGGTCAGGTCCGATCCAAGGCTGTCAGGGGTGAACCTGACAGCCCCGGACCGGATCAGCACACAGAATCGGAGGGCTAATATGCCCTCCGGTCCGGTGTGCAGCCAGACGCAGCTGCCGCTGCTGATGATTCAGGACCTTGGCTCGCAGGGAGCTAGCCGCGGTCCTGAAATAACAGCGGCGTGCAGTCGCAGGTGTCCAGTTCCCGGATCGGAGCAATCCAGCCCCATAGGCTCCCATGTTAAAGGAGCGCCGGATTTCCCCGGGAGGATCCAGGGGAATGCGGGAGGATCCAGGAGACGCCAATTTTGGGGAGATTGTTCTCCCTGGACACAAAAAAAAGCGTTACAGGCAACGTTTTTGTGTCCGAGAGAAAAATGTGAATTCTCCCGGATTTTTCCGGAGAGATGGAAGCCGGATGGCAGATAGATGCCATCCGGATCCATCCGGAATACTATGGGGCCAAAATCCGGTCCGGGGCTGTCAGGAGTGACCGCAGTGTGAAGGCAGCCTAAGGATGGCAGGGAAAAGATCCTAGACCTGCATAAGGCTGGAATGTGCTACAAAACCATAAGTAAGATGCTAGGTGATAAGGAAAAAATGTTTGGTGCAATAGTAAGAAAGTGGAAGAAATACAAAATGTGTCAATCAACATCGATCTAGGGCTCCCTGCAAAATCTTACCTCGTGAGGTATCCAGGATCATGAGTAAGGTGAGAGATCAGGCTAAAACTACACAGGGTGCAACTTGTTAATGATCTCAAAGCAGCTGGGACCACTGTTATCAAGAAAACCATGGGTAACGCATTACACCGTAGTGGATTAGAATCCTGCAGTGCCTGCAAAGTCCCACTACTGAATAAGGCACATGTGCAGGCCCGTCTGAAGTTTCCTAATGAACATGTTGATGATTCTGAGAGTGATTGGGAGAAAGTGCTGTGGTCAGATGAGACAAAAATTGAGATCTTTGGTATTAACTCATCTCGCCGTGTTTAGAGGAATAGAAATGCTGCCTATAACCCAAAGAACACAATCCCCACAGTCAAGCATGGTGGTGGAAACATTGTGTTTTGTGGTGTTTCTCAGCTAAGGGCACAGGACTACTTCACCGCATCAATGGGACAATGGATGGAGCCATGTACCATAATATCCTGAGTGACAACCTCCTTGCCTCTGCCAAGACAGTAAAAATGGGTCGTGGCTGGGTCTTCCAGCATGACAATGACCCAAAACATACAGCTAAGGCAACAAAAGAGTGGCTAAAGAGAAGCACATTAAGGTCATGGAGTGGTCTAGCCAGTCTTCAGACCTTAATCCTATAGAAAACCTATGGATGGAGCTGGAGCTCCTATTTGCCAAGAAACAGTCTCAAAATTGTAATAATTTAGAGATGATCTGCAAAAAGGAGTGGACCAAAATTCCACCTAACGTGCGCAAACCTCATCATCAACTACAAGAAACGCCTGACTGCTGTGCTTGCCAGTATGGGTTTTGCCACCAAGTATTAAGTCTTGTTTGCCAGAGGGATCAAATACTTACTTCTCACTGTAAAATGCAAACACATTTCTATAATTTAGACAATGTGATTTTCTGGATTTTATTTTTGATATTCTATCTCTCACTGTTAAAATTAACTTACCCTTAAAATTATTGACTGTTCATGTCTTTGTCAGTGGGCAAACTTACAAAATCAGCAAGGGATCAAATACTTATTTCACCCACTGTACAACCTATGCTTCATTCACCTGTGCGTTGGAGTCTCTGCGAAGAGACATCATGACAGAATCTGGCATTTTCATAGGAAAAAACAGAGCAAAATTACAGACCCCATAATAGAAAGAGAATGGTCACAATTTGAGACAATGGGGTCTGGTCTGTTGATTGCTGTTCATGCCTATCATAAGTTATGAATCCCATATTATGCGTTTTAGATCTGTTTTTTGGATCCTTTTTTGCAGTGAGTGCATTACTCAAATGAAATCCCAACAAAGTCAATGGGTTTTCCACTTTTGCTGTTTCATTTAGGGTGCGTGCACATGGTCCGGAGGAGCTGCGTGTTGTACGCTGCTCCTCCGGACCTGAGTGAGGCCGCGAGTGGCCGCAGGGAGACCACAGCCGCCCTGTACTCACCATGTGCGGCGGGTGCGGGGCGGCTTCTCCCTCCGTGCACCCGATGGGAGCCGCTTTCGACTCCGCAGCATGAAATAAACATGCTGCGGAGGGCGGATTCCCGGCAACCCGCACCGCAGCTCCAAAGACGCTGCAGGCAGGTTACGCATAGTGAGGATGGGATTTCTTGAAATCCCATCCACTTTGCTAATACTGTACTTTGCAGCGTTTTGGATGGAGCGTCTTGCCGCTGCGTCCAAAATCTGCATCCACTGATCGTGTGCATGCACCCTTATGCTTTTGAGATCTGGTGCGTTTTTTCCCTTGAAAAGTGATGCTCACAAAGAATGAGCTGTCAGTTATGGGTGCGCTTTTCAGATCCGCTTTTCCCATTCAAACCATTGTCTATGGGCTAAAAAAACGCACAAGAAAAAGCTGATCCAGATTTCCAGCTGAAAAAGAGAGAAAACCGCACAAGAAAAAACGGATCAAAAGTGCACAATATGAACAAAACCTTAGACGAAAAGACCAAAATGTCTCATTTTGCTGTGATTCCAGCCCTACATACACCCATTTAATATGAATTTTCCCCCATCTATATCTCTACATTAAGTATACACATATTTACTAAACCGTTTTTTCTGTCTACGCAGAACTAGTGGATTTTTTGTTTTTTTTCATTTTGTATGAAAAAAACACATTGTTCTCCAGAGATTTCTTATTCTTCTATTTATGCTAATTAAATAATTGAAGATAATTTTGAGCAAAAATACAAATTACAGGTAACACTTTCATGATTTCTGGAGCGTTTTGTTCCCATTATCTCTTCCCTTTTGTGAATCTCTGAAAAAAAAGTGTCAAATTAGAATTTCAGCTGTTTCTTTTCTTTCTTTCTGGTTGAATCACTTAAGCTGTCAGATATTGTGGATCCATAAAGACCTGGATATAAAGGTGAATCCCTCCTTATAGGAATATGATTTATTCTATTTATTTTTTTTATATTTCCAAGGTCTGAATATCAGGGGCATCTACAAAGACGTTCTCTGCGGTGGAAGTGTAAACTAGGCAATAACGGCACCACATTAATAGTTTAATACAGGAGTATTTTCCTATTTTTATCTGTAATCAGCAGACTGTGTGAGGTGGCATTAGAGGAGTCAGTAATGGGCATGCCTCTTAGGTATGCAGTGTCTCTGCCCATAGCTTGGCATGACGCAGCAGGGTGTAACAGGCCATTCCTAAGGTGTGCTCTTCTTACCACAAACAAACGAAATAATAACCTATTGCTCAGGTGGAGAATACCTGACATCCAGACACTATTGTGATACAGTTTCCATACTGAGAATGATAGGACGCCAACTTGGATCATATGTAAGAAAGAAACAAAGTTGTCAGTACATGAGCCACCCTCAGCTGGCGGTGCTGTATGGGACAGGTTGGTACACTTATTGGTTTTTCCACTAGCAAACCTTTATTTGAGATCTGACAGCTCTTCTGACATGCTTTAATAAATCACTCTTCTACCTAAAACTCTTGGGTAAAAACTCATTGCAGTTCACTTTAAAAGAAGCCCTCCCATAATTAACTTTGAATATAATGATTAGCAATATTTTGCATTACTAGCAATTAGTTATGAGCAAACTCCATTCTCCAGTGTGACGCTTGTTACCCCACGGACAAGTAGTGAAGCACAGTAGTCAAGGTCAGTAACAGGAGAGCATGTGAAGATGGAGGTGGTAAACAGAGGCATAGTAAGGTCATGGTCCGAGGTCAGTTACCGGGAGAGGAGTGAATCAGAATAGAGGGACAAGACAACAGCACAGAGCACAGATTTAAGAGACCAACTTAGCACCTCAGAGCTGAAACTAAGACTGGCAGTGCTCTTGTAAAAACAGCACAACCTAAAAGACTGAGCAATTACAGGAGACAAGCAGGGCTGTGGAGTCGTAGAGTCAGAGTCGGTGTCCATTTGGGGAGCAGTCGGATTCAGGGAGATTGAAGAGTCGGTGTCAGATGTTTGACTTACCGACTCCACAGCCCTGGAGACATGGAATGACACACCCCAGGGCCGGGGGACTCGGATCCCAGGCGTAGCTTTAAGGGACTGTCACTGGTGGCCTGTTACCCGGATCCATGGCCCTGGTTGTCACAAAAAAGGATTTTAGTAAAAATAGGATAATAAAAGTGTTTTTTTTTAATGTGACGCCACCTGCAGTATCTGGTGATAGCACCAGCGCTGCCAGCAGACCTCCAGGGACGATTGGTAGGCAGCCAGATGATGTCGCTCCCTGCAGGCAGAGCGAAGTCCCCAGGGCAGTGCGGTAAAGAAATGATTTCACACCAGGAGAGGTGCAGTCTTCTCCTTGAGACTGGGACACAGGTGACCAGCTTAGTAGAAATAAGACACAGGAGACCTGCTTGCTCTGCACGGGTATTTACTGGTGACTTCTCAAGCAGTTCACAAAGTACATAGTCACGGGTAGCTGTCCGGGTAGTCGCCAAAGCATGCAAAGTCTCTCTGAGGCCCTCTACAATGTTCCTTCTGGTAACAACTTCTATCCTTTTCACTCACTGCGCTCTCCTTACTATCCGTGCGCGGCCCTGCACGGAATACTCTTCCTACCAGGCCCATTGGGTATATAGAGGTTACCCTTCTCTCTAAGGGGCTCAACCCGGTTTGGGGCTCCTGGTTGAGACGTGCATGTCGGACCAGGTGTCGGGGCTATATGAAAGGCCTTCGACCCACCGGGCTTGGCGGCTCAGAGCTAAACTTTCCTGCACTGCACTCGGAGCTGGTACTCCGTCTTGGACTGGGTTCCCTCCGGACTGGATATCAGGACGGTTTGGCACCAGGCTTGCTCAAGCCAGGGATCCCTCTTTTGTCTGGGTTGCCTTCCTTTACAGGCACCCTCCACTTCACTCTCCTCATGACTGACTAACTGCCACTCCTTCCTGCTCTTCTTATTACACCTAAGCTCCTCCCACCGGGACCAGTTACCCTGGTTACGGGTTCAGCCAATGGGTCCCCTAGCTCTAAGTGTATGAATACGTACACAAGGGCTCAGATTAACATTACCTCTGGTCACCGGGATACCACACACGCTAATATGGGTGTAGTACCCCTTTAGTGGCGCACTGACCAGTGGGGCGCCACAGGAACACCTGCACAAACCCACCACTTTCCAGAAAGAAATTGGGCGACTGAGCTGTCAATCAGAACACCCAACAGCCCAGCATATCCGTGCTCCAGATAGGACGACTGAGCTATCAATCACCCAGCCCAGCAAACCTAAATGCAGAGCAGAGGAATCGTGACACTCGGTACTCGTAGTGAGCATTTCAACACTTGGGCAGGCTCAACTCATGTACTGAGTATAATGGAAGTCCTTTGACAACTCAAGCATTTTTCCTGAAAAATCTTCCTGAAAAATGCTTGAGTTCTCCAATGACTTCTTTTATACTTCGTAAATCAATTGAGCCTGATGGTGAGCTGTCAATCACCCAGCCCGGCACACCCTGAATAAAGAGTGTAAGAATCGTGACATTTGGTACTTGTAACATGCATTTTGATGCTTGGGCAGGCTCAACTCGAGGTCCCCATTGACTTCCTTTATACTAGGCAAACCAATCAAGCCGATACGAGTACCAAGCACCCACGCATGGCAATGCTTGCTCATCACTAATAGCAATCTATTCTTTTTAGATTTGTGCAAAAAAAGTTGCAGGACCCCAGACCAGAGCCCCGTGACCCTCCTTGTACCTGCTGGCCTTCCCAGCGCCTCTCCTGATTAGTAGGCATAGCATCATCATTGCCACATGACGCCAACATGACATTATCATAAAATGTTCTATATTGTATACAAATTATTTTAGATTTTGAAGTGGATCTATTGGCTCTTCTGAAATCTCTGCTCTGCATCTCTGTTGCATTTTAGTGTTCCTCTGTTATTCCTCTTGGAAATGTATAGATAAATTGACTATTGGGTGTTAATATTCCTCTTGTCTTTGGGAAACGTTCCTATTTACTCTGTCACAACCACCACACAACACTGAGTTATCAGCTTATTTACACTTGTCCATAAGAAATAACAGCACAATGCACAGTTCTAGGCAAAGGAGCTCCAACATCGGTAATATAACACATTTGTTAGTAGACCGGACAGCGCCTTTTATTATACCCAATTGTCATTGTGAAGTATTAGTAGTGAGCAGAAAGTGTACATGAAAAGACTGTTATGTCCCAGCCTTACTATTTGGTTTACAAGCTAATTTTATATATGGCTAGGGTCACACTTTAAACATGAATTGCGTTCACCGCATCCATATCGGATGCGGTGAACGCAATTGTCTTCATACATTCAACAATCCGGGAACCGGATTGTTGAAGCCACAATCCGGTGACCGGATTGCTCAGGATTACACATCCTGAGCAACCTGGTGACCGGATTGCGGATGCTTAAACCGCTCCGAAAACTGCAGCCTGCATGATTTTTTTCCGCAGGCTGCAGAGCCGGAGACAGAAACCGGATTGCTTGTGAAGCAATCCGGTTTTTAGCATTGGCTCCTATAGGGAGCGTTTCTTGATCCGGTTTTGAGCTTTTTAAAAGCTCAAAACCGGATCAGGTTTTAAAAAAAAAAAAACGTAGATGTGACCCCAGCCTATGTCTGGTATGGTGGAGCTACTTTGAGTATTGAAAGGGAATAGTCCTCCACGGCTATACTCTCAAGTATTGCTTATCTAATGTACAGCGTATGTGCTGGTAAAGGTCCTTTTTAATGTCTATATGAAGGCATACTACAGAAAAATGTATAGAATGCATAGAAAGAGTTTCTATAACAGGCATGAACTGACCAGACATGTGACTTTTTATAGGGGAGAGGTGTGGTCACCAAAATGCGGCAACTGAAATTATGTTACAAAGAACAACCAGACAGGAAAGGGTTGTTAACTGCTGCACCACCAAAGAAAGTAAATACATTTAAGTGCGAGTTATGGACCTGAGCCATAAGGCTGTCAAAGGTCTCCCTAGGGCACGAGACAGACGTGACACTGCACTTTCCACATGCCTCCTTGTGTCTTAGATGACCCACTCACACTTATGGTGGGTTTACACGTCCCGATATCGGCGTCCAACTCCGACCAAAAGTCACGTGGTTCGTGCGTTGGACCCGATATCGTTCGTGCGCTGTACGGTGTGAACGTCCAATGCGATGCAGGAACGATGGCAAACCGATATCGGGGGTCGAATGAGCGTGCTATTCAACGGCCCGATATCGGATGCCGGTTGGAGCCGGATCATGCTGTGTGACAGCCCAACTCCGATGTGTAGTACAACGTCCTCCATTGACTCCCATGTTAAATGGTCGTTCCTGGGTCGGGGGTGTAGACATCGTAGGGACGTTGTATCCCGATATCGCGCTGTGTAAACCGCCGATCCGATTCTTTGAAAACCGGCAAAAAATGCGCGCTCCCGCACCGTTGGATACGATATCGGAACGATATCGCAACGTGTAAACCCACCATTATAGTTCTTGTCCTGGTCCACATTGTACCAATGTATTACAGATGTATCATTTTGTGTTTGATCCTGGGTGTTGACCCTTTTGACACAATTAAAAGGAGTCATTTGCAGTGGGATCTTCTTTTCTTGCAGAATATTCAGCAGTGTAAAGTGAATTTTGCCTACTTGACAAATCTTACAAAAAGTTCTTCAAAAATGTATCATAGTTTGTATCCTCAAAGCAACCTACTACATTAAAGCTTATGGCCAGAGCATAAAGAAAGGATATGGCACCCGATTAAATACTTTCATTCAAAAATCCACAGCAGCACAGAATGTTAAAGGGAACCTGATCCCTAAAAATCAGCCCCCAGCCTATTTATATTGTCCCTGCACCACCAGTATAGCATTGTAGGCATCCTTTGTGTCAAAAATGGGTATTTGTAAAGTTTATAAAACTGCTTCAGATCTGCGGCTTCTCAGTTCTTGAGGTCACACACGGCGTTCCCTGTGGCTTCTCATCGCCGCCTGCAGATGGGCATGCTAAGGCATTGTGATCTTCCTCGCCCTCCTCCATAGGCGGTATGCCGGTATGACACTATTCGCGTCATATCCAGCTATAGTGACGTCAGTACACCCATTTGGGTGTACTGAGGACCTTGCGCATGCGAAATGCGCATCGTGAAGTCAGCAATACAAGGCCCGACATGCGCTATTGCAGAGCGCATAGGAAAACTTACAACCGCATTTCTGTGCACTCTGCCATAACACATATCGGGTGCGTGTGTGTGGAGTTAGTGGCTGCGGTAAGCATCAGGTTGCCATAAAGATGAATAGGCAGGCATCACATAGCGTTACATTCCGTTAACACTATGCGCTCAGCCTGCCAGAGACAAAGTTTTAAACGGATTCGGCAGGCTGAGGGCAGATGCAGGTCTGACCCTAGCCTAAGGCTGAGAAGTACAGCGTACTTAAGGCACCTTCACCCATAGGGAGGTACCTAAGCAATGTGGTCATTCCCTTAGTGGCATTGCTAGTTTTCAGGTCCCCACCCTGTGTACATGTACCCTGTGCCCATTATCCTGTGCCTTTATCTGCTAACATTGTGTCTCATCCTAGAGTCCTGCACTTGCTCATACTCGCTGGCCATATACCAGTCTGCACCGCCTGCTACCACTGAGTCTTGCTACCTGTCAGCTTCAGCCATCTGCACCTCTTTACCCAGAGACTCTATCCATAAGAGGCGAACCCTGGAGTCAGCTTCCATGGCACTGAGTCCTCCCGGGGCTGCACCTGGCGACCACCTACCAGCTAAGCCTACTTCCACCACCTGTGGCTATAGCTGAAGCCTTGGTGGCCCTCCCAGCCTCGCTCCTCCAGGTGGTGAATGATGTCACAGCCCAGAGTGATGACCCCCGGACCCTCACCCTCCTGGTGTGCCAACAGTTTGTCGTGTACTGAAAATACAATCTCTATTTTTTCCTATCCATCAGTTAGTCAAAATCTGACTGCACACAGATGGCGTCCGGGTGGTGTCTGATTTTCTCAGACCCATAGAATTACATTGCTGATTTTGATCCAACACAAGTGAGTTTTCTACATGTAGAGAAATGACCAGTGTGAAGTATTAGGTATGTAATAAGGTAACCTGAGACATTGCACCAGAAAATGCATCTTCCAAGTGTTCAAGATAAAACATGATGACCAGGCAAAAGAAGGGAGAACAATCATCAGTGAACGCACATAAGGTACAATCAGAGCAAAACATTTAACATAATATGAAACCAATATCTATTAAATGCAAGTGTCTTGTTACAGACAAATACCATTGTTTCCACCTTGGCAATAGGTCTAACGATACTTTAAGTGACATCATGGCAATCATCAACTATGGTGTATTTGATGTAGACAATACTGTCACCTGCACCATAACTATACAGGATCTGTCTGCCATATCTGACACATCTGCCTCATATCCTCTGGTCAAGGTTTCCAGATTACAGAATGGATTAGTATGTCACAAGGATGCATCCAATTTATATACGATATTTACATAAATTACAGTTTGGTTACGACAATATTTTTCCTTGACATAGTGTTAGGATTACGGTAATTGAACATTACACCAAATTCTCCCTCATCTATGCAGCAATATGAAGCATTTTCCCCGGTCTGGATATTGGTTTCTGACATCTATGTGCCACTTTGTATCACTGTTCAATTGCAAATATTAAAATGTCTCATTACCACAATCCTTGACCATTTGCCTAATTAGGTCGGATATTCGTGCAGCTATAATAGGGGATCGCTGGGGGGTTATAAGACCTGCGGAGATTTACTGATTGCTGGACTGCCTGCAATAGAGAGAGGTTGTCAGATGAAACAACTACTCTAATACATCATAATGATGATTGTACAGGGTCTGTATTATTGAAATGTGATACTAGGCAGAGCAGTTGTCCCTAATCAGAGGCTTAGGAGACATATGTGGCTTCTGAGTCTACGACTCTCTGGATATAGGAAGATCCAGATACTATCGGGCACGAGTGGTATCAAAGTGGTAAAAGCATCACAATTACTTAGATCAGTCATACTTGGCATTCCATTCATACACCTTGGCTGTTTATCTCAGGATATACTCTCCATATATACCTCCAATCCAAAGGAAGCCTCCAACATGCAACTGTAGAGCAATAGGCTTTTATATTGTTATTACTAGTATTTTTTATTATTAATAATAAAAACAATAATAATAATAGGAAGAAGAAAATATAACAAAGTTGGATCCAAAATGGCCGACTTCAAAATGGCCACCATGGTCACCACCCATCTGGAAAAGTATTCCTCCTCCCATATACTAATGTGCCACAAACAGGAAGTTGATATCACCATCCATTCCCATTTTATTTAGGTGTATCCATATAAATGGACCACCCTGTAGTGTACTTGCCGGCCTGCACACTAACCAGGGTAAGTTCAATGTGAGTGAGGGCCTAAGCCCTTGACAGCGATGGGGGAAGGACCCATATAGGGACAATGGAGAGTGTAGGGTCTAGCCTTAGGTTGGTGGCAGGAGGTGACCCCTCTCCCTTTTAACTATTGCCAGAGCCTTCCTTCTGTACCATCCCTGTTGTCTTTCCCATGTTGTGCCATTCACTGTACATCCGTACACCACGGTGTGACCTACAGATCCTCTTTAGGGAACGTGCGCACACTGAGTATTTGGTTGTAGACACTTCTGCAACAAATCCGCATCTCTTGGAAGAAAAAAGGCTTGTTTTTTGCTTGGAGGTCAGTGCAATTAAAACTTAACCTTTACTTGTATTATTAAAAAGGGTGGCACCTGGATGGTGTTATCCCTAATGGTACCTTTACACGCCGCTACGGAAGGTTGGAAACAACCGGGTGTCAGAGACAAATGTATCTTGCACCGTCAAAACACCGCGATGTAGCGGCGTGTAAATCAGGTTGTTGCTACCGGTCACTGTCGACACCAGTTTCAGAGCAGTGCTCAAAAACAGGTTGGTTTCCACCCGATGGTAGCAGCGTCTAAATGAGGAACAGGAAGGTTTTTTCAACACCTAGTTACATCCCTGGGGCGTGACACAGCCTCCGGGATACCGCCCCCATTCAGCGATCATTGGTGGAAGCTCCTGCGTTACGATTGGTTGTCCCTGCACAGGGCGGCATATTTAAGGAGCTGACCAGTCACACTACACAATTGCAATAGCATCATGTATTAGCCAGCCTTCCTGCGCTGGCTGGCCAATCATGATGTTATTGCATTGTCCAATCACTGTACGAGCGTCTCGTAATCCACAACTCTGGCACGCCTATGTGTTGTCCCTGCTACCCCAGGTCCTCCCATATTACCTTCTGTAGCGGCGTGTAAATGAGGGAACGTGCTCTACAGAAGGTAACTTCTGACACCCGGCGGTGTCTCCAGGGATAGATTAAACCTTCTGTAGAGCACCTTGTAGCGGCGTGTAAAGGCGGTATCGGGTACCGTTTGCAACCGTTGGAACGTGCTCGTGCACGTGAGACACCCGGTTGTTTCCAACCTTCTGTAGCGGCGTGTAAAGGTACCATCAGTGAAGAAACCAACATATAAAACAAAGACAAAATAACCCACCTAATTTGTAGGAGATAATAAAGGGTACCACCACAATTTCACCCCACAAATGTGTGACCCTCAATGTCCGAGAAATCACACCATAGAGTTCAGCAAATACAAGGTACCTTTCCTAAGTTGAAACCTGATTTAACCCTGCTTGTGCTTAGTGACCAAATGCCATTATATACAGTACAAGTCTGCACATTCAGGGAAATGAGCGCTTTGTGTGATAGAACAGTGTTTCCCAACTCCAGTCCTCAAGGCACACCAACAGGTCATGTTTTCAGGATTTCCTTATCATTAGACAGATAATGGAATTATCCCTGTGCAAGTGATTAAATTATCACCTATGCAATCCTAAGGAAATCCTGAAAACATGACCTGTTGGTGTGCCTTGAGGACTGGAGTTGGGAAACACTGTGATAGAAGAATCAAACCCTATTCCAATAAATGGGAACGTTCTCACCGGTTTATACTCCAAGGCTTTATAATACAAGTAGAGGTTAAATTTTAATTGCACTGACCTCCGATTTGCTACTGTTTGCCTTATACAAATCCACTATTTGGTTTGATAGACCGAGCAGTGTGGTTTCATCACCCAGCTAATTATATTCTCGTTTTTTACTTGTTTATGATGTGTTTTTCCATGCATTTTCCTTGCATTCTGGGGTGTAAAAAGACTGAAAAAAAACATGCTGCAGATTAGTTTTTGCACCAAGTCTGTAGGAGGGATGAATAAGCAACATGTGCACAAAGCTTAAGGATTCTCATTGGCATTGCTGGTATAAAGATTGCTTGCAGTGTTGTGATAAAAGTGCCCTAAACGAGCATAAAAAAACATGATAAAAACGCACTGTGTGCGCAGGGCCTTAAGGCCGGGCTACACGTTGCGGTGTTCCAGCGACCTGACCAACGATCAGGATCTCTGGAATATCGCTATGTGATCACTGGTGAGATGCCAGACAGGAAGATCTCCTCAGTGATCACGACCCATGTAATGACCTCATCATTGTAGAAAAGAATATAAACTATTCTTTTCCATGATGTCGAGGTCCCGCTACTGTATTCAGCGGGAGAACGTTGGTAACCAGGGTACACATCGGGTTACTAAGCACAGCATGCTGGTAACCAGGGTACACATCACACATGTGTACTCTGGTTACCAGCACGCTGTGCTTAGTAACCCGATGTGTACCCTGGTTACCAGCATGCTGTGCTTAGTAACCCAATGTGTACCCTGGTTACCAGGGAATACATCGGGTTAGAAAGGTGTCGCACATGCCAATGTCTGCTGCCCAGTGGCAGACCAACGACCAAAAAATGGTCCTGGCCATTCCGCAGCGATCAGCGAGCTCATCGCTGGTTGCTGTGGCATGTCACACGCAGCAACTTTGCTGTAAGGTCGCTGCAATGTCACAAAACCTGTGACGTTGCAACGATATTGTTAGTGATATCGTAGCGTGTAACCTGGCCTTTAGTGTAAATCATGCTGCACTTATGTGTTCTAGGGGAGATAAGTGATTGTGCTCCAGGCAAATGAATTGTCATTTTGTATATCAAGTAAAGTGAGACTGGATTCCATTTCTAAAAAAAAACCCTGACCCAGATTGTCCACTTTTCTTCTGTTATGCGCACATTGTGTAATGTTATCATTCCTTTAGCATAAATATCAAGTTGACAAAGTGAAGGGCCATTAAAGTTTATGGTGTGATTGTCCCAATTTGTATCAAAGCATGAAGATTGGCTAGTCATGGCTTCATAACGATACATCTGTAGCCAATTGTATAAAATGAGACCTGTCCGATATCAGGTTCTACATTATTTTGTGTCAGGCGTATAACCTGACTTGTGGCATAGTTTGCACTGTGTGTCCACATCTATGAGTTGAGAGCCCTTTCTTTACTCCTATGGACTCGTTAAAGGTTCTGTCTGAGTTGTTTATAATTAGACACATAGAGATGTAATTGGCGTGACTACACAGGATAAGTAGACTGTGTATTTTTTTTAATTCAAGAATTGATTAGGTGAAACTATAAGGAACACCCTGACCTGGTTTATGTCAGTTATTCAACAGTGTACAGAAACATGTATGATCTAATGTGGCCAGCTCCGTGTTCACTTGTTACTTTATCATTTCTGATTAACTCTTTGTGACATAATGAATTTGATTTAAAGGCAAGCTCCGGGAGATATTTTTTTTGTACCGTCCCTTCCCTCCTATGTGATGAAGCATAGCAGTCCACTACGCTTCTAAGATTTTTAGATTGCTTATAAATCAATAAAATCATATTTGTTCCTCAGCTCTCACCCATCCCTTAGGGGACAGAGAAATTCAGTCATGCATAGTGCTAAAGTTTCAGGGGACAGGAAGCTACCAAGTTGATATGGGGGAGGGAAGACCTTGGCAGTGCTGGATCAATCAGTATAGTGATTTGCCTCTGCTCATAGCCTGACAATGACTGTACACACTATGCACCATCATATTATTGTACAGCAAAAGATCACAGCGTGTATCTATATCTGCTTGGTGACGTGATTGCTATTTGAAGGGAGAACACCCTTATTCATATATTACATAGGATGGTATATCAGGGGCAGGATTGTAGTGTGACCATTAGGTCAGCAGCCACGCCCTCTGCCCATACAGATGTATGAGGGGGCAGGAATGTAAGATGATCCTGGAGCCCACAGGGTCCACCCCCGACACACCTGATCTCTACAGCAGCATGAGGCTGAATTTCTCTATCCACAAAAAAAGGGCGGCTGAGGAGCAAATATGATTTTATTGATTTGTAAGTGATCTATAGATTCCTAGAACTGTAGTGCCCAGCTCATCATGTAGGAGGGCAGGGACAGTACAAAAAATGTTTATCTCCCTGGAGTTCCCCTTTAAAGCACTACTGCAGCATTTTGTTTTGTTTTTTCAGCACTGACGTGACACTTTAAATCTAAGTCCCCTGTCATAAACTTACCTTCTCGTCTTCATCTTTTACCAACGCTGCTCTGGTCCCGTGCTGCCATATTGTGCCCGTAATTTCTGTCTGACTGAAAGTCAGAAGTTACATCATGAGCTCAATGCCTCTCTGTGGGTCCAGAGTGATATCAGAACAAGGCTCCCATAGAGATGTAGCGAGTTGTGATCTTCTGTGCGCTCCACCAACACTGGAGGCTACAAATCACAGGAGATCGACCGGAGCCACAGTGACAGAAGATGAAGTCACTGGAAGGGGAGTATAAGACCAGGGGCAGGGAACTGAGATTTATAGTGTCACTCCAATGGGGAAATAAAAAACACTGGAATTGTACTTTAAAGAAAGATTTAGTATAAATAATAAAACAAGCAATGATCATAATGTTTTATAAATTTAGAGCATTCCTTGGGTTGTTTCATGAGAGACAACCAAGTTCATGGTAAACCTTTGGTCAGTTCAATTCCATTAAGTTTAATGGTAAAGTCACAGGTGTATCCATCCCATCTTAAGCACTTGTGACATTTCCATCTAGATATGCAATAAGTGCCTCATAGATGAAAGTCCCATGTGGAGCCTCATCTATCAGGGGCTGTTCCTTCTGTCTCCTGATTTACGGCTGATGACATTTCTATAGCGTTCAATAAAAAGGTGGCTAGGTGTTTCCAGCAGCTATTTGGCTGAACAAGCCATAGCCATCCCCACTAGCTTCTTCTGAGTATACATATGTTTTCTTTGGGATTAGGGGAATAAGCTTCTGCCAGACACCTCTAATGGCAACTTTTTCCCTTCAGAGTAAAGTAAGGAGCATGGTGAAATACAAGAGACCAAAATTCTTTTTCCCTCCATCATATCCTGAACAGACATCAGCTGAACATTTCGTACATAGATGGTTGGCTGGTCCCACTGAAATGAAGGATCCTATACACATTAGACTAAACACGGGATTGGCAGACAGTCTAATAGGATGTGGGACTTCTAGCTCTTTCTTGACCACTAATGTTGATGGATAGAACGTAGGGTTCTTTTAGTTCCAATAGACAATCCTGCAGTATAGAGAGGACCGCTCCCCCGGCTCTGTGCTCTATGGTTCTGGAGGTATGGAGAGAGAAGCATCAAGCTTCCCTGCACAGAGACCCGGGCTGCAGAGTGCGGAGAGTGCGGACCTCGGCTCCCCTGCACAGAGCCCACAGGGGTGAGCGCACACACATGCAGCGGTCCCCTCTGCACTTACACACTGTGCCGAATGGCCTTCACAGCAGTGGATTTGGCATACTGTCTCAGTGCAGTGGGGACCACTGTGGACAATGGGGGTGGGGTGAGGACATTAGGGGCTAGGGTGGGCTGTAGGAGCCCTGGGGGTGGCCAGCCAGACTGAGACTGGGGAGGGGCAGGCCTGGGAGTGCACAGACATTTAGAGTCGGAGAGGGGGCATGTTTGTAAGATTATGATTGGTTCCTACTCGCCCTTTAAATTTGTAGGGTTTTGCACTCTTCCAGCCCTTCTGCAAGTTTTTGGGAGTGCTGTGTCTATTTTTGCTATTTTGTCTATTATAATTGGGATAGTTGATTTAGGGGCCTCAAACCTGTTTCTAATTTAATTTAAATTGTGGTGCTGTTCCAGATTAGATAGATAGATAGATAGATAGATAGATAGATAGATAGATAGATAGATAGATATACAAGATAAAGAACTGCAGCACTCTTCTCTGTGAAACAACCGCCTTTATTCGGCCATCAGGTTGGGGGTGACAACGTTTCGGGATCCTGTCCCTTTCTCTAGGCTAGAGAAAGGGACAGGATTCCGAAAAGTTGTCACCTCCCACCTGATGGCCGAATAAAGGCGGTTGTTTCACAGAGAAGAGTGCTGCAGTTCTTTATCTTGTACTAGCTGGGTGCCCGATGCACATGCATCGGGATTCTAGAAGACCGAGTCTCTGACTCGCAATGGCCGCTTCGCGGCCAATGCTTCGCGCTGCTAAGGCGACTCGCCATGCCCGCTGCGCGGGCAAAGCGAGTCGCCTTAGAACTGCTCGCAATGGCCGCTGCGCGGCCCATGCTTCGGGCGTATCCACATGACGACACTGACTCGCAGCGTGAGCGGACTCAGAAGGGGCAAAAAACCCATTCGTGATTATATAATAGATACTTATACAGCAAGGAGAAGAGGAGCTGTGACTGCTGAGCACCAAGGGGAGCTGTGCTGCACCAATATACTTAGATAGATAGATAGATAGATAGCATTAGTGAAATATTTAAAGAAATGTAAAGCCCCTGTCACACATAGCGAGATCACTAGCGAGATCTCTGATATGTCACAGGTTTTGTGATGTAACAGCGACCTCGTTAGCGATGTCGCTACGTGTGACACTTAGCAGCGATCAGGCCCCTGCTGTGAGATCACTGGTCGTTACAAACTGTTCTGGATTATTTTTTGGTCGTCACGCTCCCGCTGGGCAGCGTGCATCACTGTGTTTGATAGGGACAACGACCAACAATCCCAATACTACACCCAAGAGTGACAGCTTCCCAACGACTGCTGTATCATTCCTGCATCGCTGCTGAGATCTGACTGTTTGACATCTCACCAGCGATCATGTAGCGACGCACCAGCTATCCCTATCAGGTCGGATCATTGTCGGGATCGCTGGAGCATCGCCAATTGTGACGGTACCCTAAGTCAATATAGAAAGTACACTTTACACAAAACATATCAGGGAAAAAAGGAACCATACAAAAATATATAAGAAGTATGTTATTAAATAAAAAAAGAATACAAAATATAAATACAGTGTAAATAGCAAAAGGGGAGAGATCTGCTAAAAATCTAACAGGGCTAAAGCATCCAAAAATATTGGAAGTAGCTCTAAAATAAGAGGTAACAGCAAATCCCCAAAAGAAATAAGTTGACCCAATAGCAATATTGTATCAGATACATAGTAAAGTGTAATACTAAGGCATAAAGTGCATAAAAAGTGCAATGCTGCAAAGCAAACAGGGGCAAAAAAGATGATAAGGCTGTAATTAAACTGTCTTCTCAAATCATATAAGCTAAATATCTACATATATACGGTACCTTGTGACATAATGAACTAAAAGTAGCTGCAAAAATTCCAAAAAATCACAGGGGATCAGCTCAGGCACCTCGAATCGCGTTTCACCACTTGTCTTCGTCAGAAGATGTATTTGTATTTATAGTATTTATTTATATTTTGGATTATTTTGATTTAATAACATATGTTCTGTTCTCACTAAATGGGCCGGGGGCTCATGGATTTAAACAGACAGCTAAACCTTTATACTGAGTCCAATGAGAAGACTGTGGTGAAGTCTGTGCTTTTATTGAACGTTGCAGTATATTTGTAAATGGTAAAACTGTAAACAATCAGAATACAGAGGAATCAGTATATAGTAAGCAGAACACACATTATACATAGATATACAATATGCATGAACTAGTAACTAATCTAGACTATAACTGGATGAGCCAGGCTAAAACTAGAGCAGAAAACAACTAAAGAAGGCATGAATACATACCGGCAATGCAATCGCATGGGAACAGTAATACTGAGTGCCTTCCTCCTTCCAGAAATG
This sequence comes from Allobates femoralis, assembly GCA_033576535.1. Taxonomy (NCBI): domain Eukaryota; kingdom Metazoa; phylum Chordata; class Amphibia; order Anura; family Aromobatidae; genus Allobates; species Allobates femoralis. The sequence goes on along the minus strand of JARQOC010000008.1, from coordinate 111,183,808 downwards.
AAAGTAAAATGGAGGTTGGGCTACCAAATGCATTGTAAGAGGGAGGAGAATTAGACAGAAAGACTGCAAACATAGCATTTGCCGCTAGAGGGAGCAGAACACTACATATGAGATAAGCTCATTAAAAATCTACAGCTACAAATTAATAGCGACATTATACAGAAACAAACATTTGGAGATGGATTTGATGTCAGAGACAGAACACTCCCTGCCTGGCATCACTGGATGTCACTATCCCTGTCTTCTGAGGGTAACAGCAGGACCAGTTCAGATACTGGTCTAAGAAATGTCTTAGGTTCATTTCCCTTAGTCATTCTTAGTTCAACCTTGCGGACATTACCGTCATTGCTCGGAAATGTTGCAGTAACTAGACCAAGTGGCCACTGGTTCCGGTGTACTTGAGAGTCTTTCACGAGGACAAGGTCACCTATGTTCAGATTGGGACAAGCAGATTGCCACTTTGTCCGTGGCTGCAGGGTAGACAGATATTGTTTGCGCCACCTGTCCCAGAAAGTATTTGCAAGACTTTGTACCTGTCTCCATTGGCACTTGTGGAAGTTCTTGGCATCTAATCCTCCTGGAGGGGTACTGGTCGGTCCTGTTTTCTGGGTAAGGAGGGTAGCTAGAGTCAATAACAAGGGCTCCTCAGAGTCGTTAGGAACTAGAACTAAGGGTCTTGCATTGATTTTAGCTGTGGCTTCTGCCATGTAGGTGATTAGGCTTTCGTGGGTAAGCCTCGCTGCTCCTGCTTGAAGAGTGGCGTCGAGAATTCTTAACACGCTACTTGCTGGTATTTGAGCTTTGTTAATAAGACATTGGATTTCTGTAAAGTAGGATTCTCTTTGAATAGTGAGGATTATGTGGTTTCTAGAGAAATCCAAGTCTGAGGCAACGTAGGTATTTTTACAGATATGCCAGCCTTTACATTCTCCTGTATCACAAGTTCTGGGAGTTCTGAAGGAGCGAGCCATGTGGCTCAAGCAGGTAATGGCTCGAACGAGTGACTTCCACCTTGAGAATTTGACGAACCTGTGAGATCCAAGCTGGGTAGCAGAAGTCTTTGTATGAAGTGTAGACACCTGAGGGTTGATTTCAGCATCTGCGTTCTCTCCTACTACTTCAAAGGTGTCTGGAAGGTGTTCTTCAACATATAATAGTTTTGGTTCTGAAAGCCACGTTGTACTTTGTAGCTGACTTGCGTTAACTGTCCTGGTTGCGCGTGCAAGCTTGGTGTTCTCCATAACAAACTCAATGTGGCTCTGACATTTGGAGTCTTTAAGGTAGGTTTTAAGGTAGGCAACAGCAGCAATTGCTTTCACAGAAGCATCCGCGAATATGTACAGTTTTCGGCTTCGTATTTCTGTTGACGGTACAGGGGCGTATGGTCTTGGCACGTTCAGGTTGGAGAGGGTAGCTAACGAGTTCTTCCATCCTTCCCACTGGATTCTCTTATTCGGTGGCAGAGGTGCATCCCAGTTAGATGTTTCCCTAGTTAAGTCTCTTGGCAAGGCCTTGCTTTGTACTGTGACAGGAGCTGCGAAAGCCAGAGGATCGTACAGACTGTTGATAGTAGACAGAACACCTTTACGAGTAAAAGGCTTTTCTCCTTGGCTGACTTGAAAGGTGAAAGCATCTGATCGTAGATTCCAGAGAAGTCCGAGGCTACGTTGAATTGGTGCGGGTTTTGACCCCAAGTTCAGGTCTCTGAGTCTGAGGCTGTTACAAGGTTGAAACAGAGATGGGCATCCTTCTTCCAGCGTACTTGTCAGCATGCTTGACACAGAAGAGGGGGCGTGCATGCGTTCCGGGCATACGCCTCCTATTATGACCCATCCTAGGTCTAGCCTTTGGGCATAGGGAGCATTGTGGTGTCCATTGATATGACGTCTCACTTTATGAACCTGCAGGATATCTCTTCCCAACAGCAGGATTATCTGAGCCTGATGGTCTAGTTCCGGTATGAGGTGAGCTATGCGTTTTAAGTGAGCGTGGTGGGTTGCTACATCTGGCGTAGGAATTTCAGATCTGTTGTCTGGGATCTGGTTGCATTCAATGATCGTGGGTAGTGGTAGGCAGAATTGTCCATCTAAGGACTCGATTTGATAGTCAGCAGCTTTCCTGCCTGCTGTTGTCACAGTACCTGCACACGTCTTTAATGAGTAGGGAGTGCTTGGCCCTTTGATGTTGAATAGGTCAAAGAATGTTGATCTAGCCAGGGATCGATTACTTTGATCATCCAAGATAGCATACAGTTTTATAGCTTTGTCTCTGTGGCCCTTTGGGTATACTCTGACGAGGCATATCTTAGAACAGGACCTACTGTCTATTGTCCCTTTGCAGACTTCTGTACATTGTGAAGTGATCTCTGGCGTAGGTGTAGCAGTGTTCCTTTCCTCCCCGCCATGCTCACTGTCAGCTGATGTGTTTTGTGTATACCATGGAGCTGGGCCAGGGTGTAGAGCTGTGTTATGGTCTGTGGTGCCACACTCTGTACATTTTACACTGACCTTGCAATCTTTGGCAAGATGACCTGTGGACGAGCAGCACTTATAGCAGATACTGTGTTCTTTCAGGAAGCTTCTGCGATCTGGCATAGATTTTCCTCTGAAGGTCTTGCATTCGAGAAGAGGATGAGGCTTCTGGTGGAGCGGGCATAGCTTGTCAGGGTCCTGCATCTTTGTCTCCGATTGGGAGTAGTCAGCAGACCTGTGATTGGAATCTGAAGAAGAAACATTAGTCTTGTGTACAGCCACAGACATTCTGCGTGGATTTGCTGCTGGTGGCGGTGCGGCATACGACATTGTAAAGTCGAAGCTGGGATCATTTCTAATTCTCGCTTGTTGGTGTATAAAGTCTACAAAAACAGAGAAGGGAGGGAATGGAACACTGTGCTTGTATTTGTATGTGGAACCATGTGTGAGCCACTTCTCCTGCAGATTGTAGGGTAACTTTTGGACTATAGGGTTCACTCCTCTGGCTGTGTCGAGGAATGCAAGTCCCTGTAGATCATCTTCATATTTGGCAACTTGGACTTCCATTAGCAGGTCGCTAAGTTCTGTAAGTTTCTGTAGCTCTTTGTTAGATATTTTAGGGAAGTCATCGATTCTTTTGAACAAAGCATTTTCTATTACCTCTGCTGAGCCGTAACGCTCATCCAGTCTCTTCCAGATCTCTCTGAGGCCAATCTCAGGGTGGCTTATATTAGCGTCTCTGATCCTTATTGCATGTTTGACTGACTCTTCTCCCAGGTACTTAACTAAGAGGTCTATCTCTTCCCTGTGTAACAACCCCAAGTCTCTAGTGACATTTTGGAAAGAGGCTTTCCAAGCTCTGTAGCTTTCAGCTTGGTCGGTGAATTTCATGAGTCCTTTCGCAACCAGCTCACGTCGCGTCAAGAACTTTGCAAATTCTGTTGTGAAAAGGTTGTCAGCAGAGTATACTAGTGGTGGGTGCACCGGTAAGGGTAAGTGGTGTGAGGTATGTTCGTACCTGTTAGTATCCTCTGGGTGGCGCCAGCCGGTGTCATGTTGCTTTGGTCTGACGTACGATGTGTCAGCAAGGTGGTTTACGTTGGTTACCTGTTGAGAGGCAAGGTAGTCATTAGCAAAGTTGTTTTGTGCAACATTTTCAAGTTTGTGTCTGTTCTGGAGCTGAGGCTCATGATGGCTCCTGCTTTCTTCACTGGAGGTGTCATGTTCGCGTTTTGGGTCCAGATCAGGATTGTAGTTTGGATCGGGGAGTTCATTAACGTACTGAGATGTGCGTTGTGGAGGATCTTGCAGTGGAAACTCCAGACTCAGCACACTGTTTCGCCTATGCAGTTCTGGGTTTTGTGAGGCTTCTAGTGACTCTGCTTCTGCGATGGCGGCTGCAGCCTCCCTTTTCGCTACTAGATTTTCTAAGGCGGCATCCAGGCGTGCCTTCTCTAACTGTGACCTTCTGTCTTGGTCATCCAGGCGTGCCTTCTCTAACTTAAGTTGCATCTCTTGTTCAGCAAAGCTTGCTCGCATTTTGGCGGCTTCGGCATTTGCGCGGGCGATGGCAACTGCACTGCTGATGGATGTTGTCTTTGAGGAGGTAGAAGTAACGGATCTTGTCCTGTGTGATCTGTGGGACATGGTGTTCTGGGGAAGTTCTTGGCTGTGCAGAGATTGCTGTAGCTGTACAATCTCTGTGTAGCCGGTGACTTGTATCCTACTATCTGGATGGCTGCTGCTTCACTGTTTCCCAGTAGGATGGCTGCCGTTTTACTGTTCTGTTCTCACTAAATGGGCCGGGGGCTCATGGATTTAAACAGACAGCTAAACCTTTATACTGAGTCCAATGAGAAGACTGTGGTGAAGTCTGTGCTTTTATTGAACGTTGCAGTATATTTGTAAATGGTAAAACTGTAAACAATCAGAATACAGAGGAATCAGTATATAGTAAGCAGAACACACATTATACATAGATATACAATATGCATGAACTAGTAACTAATCTAGACTATAACTGGATGAGCCAGGCTAAAACTAGAGCAGAAAACAACTAAAGAAGGCATGAATACATACCGGCAATGCAATCGCATGGGAACAGTAATACTGAGTGCCTTCCTCCTTCCAGAAATGAAAGTAAAATGGAGGTTGGGCTACCAAATGCATTGTAAGAGGGAGGAGAATTAGACAGAAAGACTGCAAACATAGCATTTGCCGCTAGAGGGAGCAGAACACTACATATGAGATAAGCTCATTAAAAATCTACAGCTACAAATTAATAGCGACATTATACAGAAACAAACATTTGGAGATGGATTTGATGTCAGAGACAGAACAACATACTTATTGTATATTTCTATTATTTTTGTATGGATGCTTTTTTCCCTGTTGGCTTCTGCAGGGTGTACTTTCTTTCTGGCTTTTTTGGTATATTCGCTCTATTACTGAACCATTTTTTATTGGTGGATCTTTATAGGTTATGATGTCATATTACTGATCCATTTTCTAAACTTTGTAAATAGTGATGGGTGAACCTGCCGATGTTCGGGTTCAGGGGACTTGCCTGGACTTTTTTTAAAGCCTGGGTTCGGGGCCGAAAGTGACTTGAATTTGAGTCCGAACTTCGAAATCAGACTTTAAAGTTATGGGATGGAGGCGGAGGGCTGTGAAAGAAAGCATATAATTATTAAACAGCAGCTCATACTTACTGTGTCCCACCGTCCCGCCACGTCTACTTCCGGAGCCGCTCATTAACTTCCTGGTTATACACTGTGGAGGGACCCAACTGCCAATCACAGATGCTGTCACAGAGAATGGGCGTCTGTGATTGGCAGTTGGAGTAATCTGGAATCTGTCCATACTTTCTAGATGCCAGAATGTTTGGGTTGGTTTCAGGTTACTCCAACAGCCAATCACAGAAGCCCATTCTCTGTGATAGTGTCTGTGATTGGCTGTTGGGCCTCTCTGCAGTGAATATCCAGGAAGTTAATGAGCGGCCCCGGAAGTAGACGTGGTGGGATGGCGGGACACAGGAAGTATGAGCTGCTGTTTAATGCTATATGCTTTATTTTTACAGCCCCTGAACCCAAACCCAAACTATAATACGGACTTCCCAGGGTGCTCGGATCTGTGCCTGTACACTAGGTGTTCGGTACGGACTCCGAACATTAGAGATCAGGTTCGCCCATTGCTATTTCTAAATACTTTATTTGTCCAAATATATTTTTTATCAGGCCCAAGAATGAAAGAATGAAATGCTCATGGCACACTTCATTCTGAAGCTATCTTTAGTTTCTAAAATGAATGAACTCTATAAAGACATATCTGTAAATCCTGTTACGGTAATTAGACCTAGGAGACTTTTTATAGAATTGTAGAGTTCGCTGGTTCTGGATATCTGCAGGTTTGGTAAAGGGGAAATCATTGTGTGTTAGTGTTAATCTATGATGTGCTGAGCGACAACCTGTAGACTTCCTCATACATATTTGTGTCATTTGTGTAAAAAACTATTTGTCAAGTGTCACAGCCGCAAGGGGGAATCCTGCATCTGTAACATTACATCCGTGACATTGCCCTGCAGGGAGAAAGTATCAGGGCTACAGCTTATGTTCGGAGCAAGGTTTGTTCTTGAAGTGTCTCTTTTGAAGTTGTATTGTCAATATTTTACTAATGTTATGTCATAGTCTGTGACAGGATATAATGGTATTATACTGCAGGAAGAGTAGAAAGGCTGCACAATGGCAAATGCAATGTGTGTCCATATGCCACACACTGATAGTTTAGATATTTCTTCTTTGGTCGGTATTTCTTCTTATAAGAAGTTGTGATTATCAGGATTTGAACATTAAAATTTATGAATATATTTACTAAGTGTTTCTATAAATGATGTCTAAGGGTACCTTTACACATCGCAACATTGCATGCAATTTCACTGGCAACTTACTGGTTGCAGTGAAATCATGGACACATTGTTCCATTTGCACACGGCAACAAAATAGAACAATGTGTCCATGATTTCACTGCAGCCAGCAAATTGCCAGTGAAATTGCATGCAATGTTGCGACTTGTAAAGGTACCCTTAGGCTGAGGTTACATGTCCAGTAATCCTCCAATTCCAATACATACCGTGTTTCCCCGAATATAAGACAGTGTCTTATATTAATTTTACCCCCAAAAGTCCCACCCTGTCTTATATTCGGGGTATGACTTATATTTAAAAAAAAATGACAAAAATGAAAAGTCCCAGCCCCATACAGTATGCCACTGCAGCCCCCAGCACAGTACCGTTAAAACCGCAATTCCGCCGCACAGCCGACTTGCGGCACACTTGCGGCAGGTCGCCATACAATGTACGGTACTGTATGGGACACTTGCGGCAAGGTGTGGCAAAGGTGCGGTAACCGCACCTTGCCGCAAGTGTCCCATACAGTACCGTACATTGTATGGGGACCTGCCGCAAGTGTGCCGCAAGTCGGCTGTGCGGCAGAATTGCGGTTTTAATGGGCAAGTCGGCAAGGAAACATCCTTACTTTTTAGGGTAATGGCGGCCTCGGGCTATGGATTCCTCCGCGGTGCAGGGCGTTGTCCAGATGCTTCTTCATGCAGGAGCTTCTGGCCAATCAGCACTCGAGCTGCTGAGCCAATCAGCGCTCGAGATGCTGGGGAGCCGCTGGCCAATCAGAAGCTCCTGCCGGCAGCGGTGACGTCAGGCCGGGGCGACAGGCGCACAAGATTAACCCTATGCCCTTGGGGTTACCTGCGGCACCTGAGGGCAGAGGGGAGCCCACGGGGGACAGCGGACCTGCGGCTGCACCTGAGGGCAGAGGGGAGCCCACGGAGGACAGCGGGGCCAGTGGGACAGCGGGGACACAGGTAAAACATGGGCAAAAATGGCACTTTAGCGGTACCCTGTCTTATATTCCCCGAAAATAAGTCACCCTGTCTTATAATCGGGGTATGACTTATATTGGAAAATTCTGCGCCAGCCCTGCCCTGACTTATATTCGGGGGTGACTTATTTTGGGGGAAACAGGGTATGTACAAACACAACTCATTTTGAAAAAAGTGATTTCTTCAGGATCCGTAACAGTATAATCTTCAAAATGTAAAAAAAACCTCTAGATACACTGTTCCAAATTATTAGGCACAGTAGAGTTTCTAAACATTTGATATGTTTAAAAGAACTGATAATGCTGATTTGTTGAATTTGCAGCATTAGTAGTTCACATTCACTGAAATAAAAACCTATTTAACTCTAAAACATCTTAACAGGCCAAGTTACATGTAACATAGGAACCCTTCTTTGATATCACCTTCACAATTCTTGCATCCATTGAGCTTGTGAGTTTCTGGAGAGTTTCTGCTTGTATTTCTTTGCATTAAGTCAGAATAGCCTCCCAGAGCTGCTGTTTTGTTGTGAACTGCCTCCCACTCTATAGATCTTTTGCTTGATTATACTGTGGCACCCCAGGGGTTAATGTGCCACAGTAACACCACAATGGGTTAACTCTCCACACAACCCACAACACTACACTAGCGCCTCCAGGCCATAAGGGGGAGCTAAAACTGCTTCACCATATATTCTGGTGTGGAGAGGAAGTGGGGAAGAGCAGAGTGGTGGGAGGAGCTAATGTTTACCTCAGCTGACTGATCGTTCATCGTTTGTAGTGTCACACGTAACGATGTCGTTTCGACATAGTTCAAGTGTCACAGAACATGTGACTTTTGAACAATATTGGTAACGATATCGTTACGTGTGTCATAGCCTTTACTGGGCCTTTACTATAAATCAACATGACAAAATTTGGAAACATTTGTTTAATTTAGATGCATTGCAACTTTATAAAATTATAGCTCAAACTATAAACATTTCTATTTTTTCTTACATATCATTGGTAAAATTCTACCCAGTCCAATTTCTTTAAATTAGAAGCACACATGAGAATATTGTATTATCAGACAATTAACCTTTTTGATTTAGTTTAGTTGAGCTTGATCGGATTAAAATCCAATATAAGGCTATGTGTACACATTGAGTATTTGGTTGCAGAATTCTGCACCAAATCTGAATCTTCTGGCAGAAAAACGCAACAAAAATATATGAAAAACGCACTGTGTCCACATAGCCATATAGTCCGACAGAGCAACAGTGAAGGCAGTTGACCTTCTAAGGGCCCTTTCACATCAGCGTTTTTTGAAAATCGTGGCAGATGCGGTGAAAAAAACGCATCTGCCTCGATTACCGCATACCGGCTGCACTTGCGGCGCGGTTGCGGTTTTTGCCATGCAAAGTATAGGCGTACTTGCGGCAGGTGCGGCAAGTGCGGTTTTGCACTTGCGGCAGGTGCGGCCGCGAAAAAAACGCAGTCAGCCGCGGTTTTTTTCACGGCCGCACCTGCCGCAAGTGCAAAACCGCACTTGCCGCACCGGCCGCAAGTACCACTATACTTTGCATGGCAAAAACCGCAACCGCGCCGCAAGTGCAGCCGGTATGCGGTAATCGCGGCAGATGCGTTTTTTTCACCGCATCTGCCGCGATTTTCAAAAAACGCTGATGTGAAAGGGCCCTAAGAGCTGTTATACAACACCAGATCATATACATCTATTTGTCTTGTCCCATAGCTGTGATTTGCTTAGCAGCTGGGGCGCCGGTTGTGATAAATATAAGGCTGGCTTCACACCAAGGTTTTTTCCGGTCTGGGTCTGTCCGGTGTGATCCGGACAGACCCTGATCCAAATTTGTCCCCCATGGATTCCTATGGGGCTTGATGACTGTTATTTGCCATCCGGATTGTGGTTTTCCGGGAGGGTCCGGATTTGTCGGATTTTTGCATCGGACACAAAACCGGAGTCTGCAGCATTTTTCATGTCCGATGCATAAATCGGACAAAACTAGATCTTCCTGGATCCGGCGCCCATAGCACCCGTGTTTGAGACTCTTAAACGAGGCTCCACAGACTCCATTTGCATGTTCAAATTCCCAGGGGGCAATGCACCATGGATTTCACTGTGTTTGAGCGCTTTAGCCAGCTGCCCACAGTGTTTTCCTCGACTGGTCTCCCTGAGATCAGTGAGAGCTTTGTGACATTCATCACCATGAACAGAGCTCCACAGCTGAAATTTCAGCACCGCGTGGCTTCACACCACGTTTTTTGACTGTCAGGTTCTGTACGGTGTTTTGCAGGATGCACCGGACAAAACCTGACAGCCACAGATGAGCAGAACTGAAGGGCAAATCTGCCCTCCGATCCTGCTTTTTGCCGGCTTTGTTTCTGCCACTGTCCAGTGCTGAAATTTCAGCACCACAAGCGCAGGGGAGCTGGCCGCAGTGCTGACATTTCAGCCGTGGAGCTCTGTACATGGTGCTGAATGAGCTCAGCTGCTTTTAACAGCCGCCGCTCTTCAGTACCATGGCGTTCAGGAACCGGTCTGATATTTTGTCAGATCCGGGTCGATCCAGTGCCCACAGACTCCCATGCTATGGGCGCCGGATCCTGGAGGATTCGGTTTTGTCCGATTGTTTGATTGGACACAAAAAATGCTGCAGACTCCGGTTTGGTGTCTGATGCAAAAATCGGACAACACCAGATCCTCCCGTATAACCACAGCTGATGGATCTGGTCTAATTGTATGCAACCGCATGCCACCTCTTGAGCCTGCGTCCCCATTGAAAGTCAGTGGGGGTGAAACAGCATACAGTTTCAGCCACATTCGCCTGGATAAAAAATAAATACAGTAGTGTGAAACCAGCCTTATGTTGTGCTTATTTTAATATTTTTCTGGGTTTAGAAAAAATAAAATTCGATCAGATTTTAATTTTGGCATGGATTTTAGTCAACACTTATTTAGGTTGTTAGTTTTTTCCAAAAAAGTTTGGGAAATCTTGTATTACCTAGGCACATTAGAGGGGAGATCTTTACCAAGAGCCCCAACTTTGGGACAGAGGGTGAACTGCAACCCATTGCTGTGATGGACTGGATTATTTACTATTATGGTACCTTTACACGCTGCTACAGAAGGTTAGAAACAACCGGGTGTCGGAGACAATTGTATCTTGTACCGTCAAAACACCGCGAGGTAGCGGCGTGTAAATCAGGTTGTTGCTACCGGTCACTGTCGACACCTGTTTTTGAGCAGTGCTCAAAAACAGGTTGGTTTCAACCCAATGATAGCGGCGTCTAAATAAGGAACAGGAAGGTTTTTTCGACACCTAGTTAACTCCCTGGGGCGTGACACAGCCTCCGGGATACCGCCCCCCTTCAGCGATCATTGGAGGAGGCTCCTGCGTTACGATTGGTTGTCGCTGCATAGGGCAGCATATTTAAGGAGCTGACCAGTCACACTACACAATTGCAATAGCATCATGTATTAGCCAGCCTTCCTGCGCTGGCTGGCCAATCATGATGTTATTGCATTGTCCAATCACCGTATGAGCGTCTCGTAATCCACAATTCTGGCACGCCTATGTGTTGTCCCTGCTGCCCCAGGTCCTCCCATATTACCTTGTGGTAGTGGCGTGTAAATGAGGGACGATGCTCTACAGAAGGTAACTTGTGGCACCCGGCGGTGCCTCCAGGGATAGATTAAACCTTCTGTAGAGCACCTTGTAGCGGCGTGTAAAGGCGGTATCGGGTACCGTTTGCAACCGTTGGTGCGTGCTCGTGCACGTGAGACACCCGGTTGTTTCTAACCTTCTGTAGCGGCGTGTAAAGGTACCATTAGTATTATATTTTTACCCATTGCTATGATTGGGTGCCATGTAATTGTTCATTCCCTCTGCAGATGAAGACAACTACAATAAAAGAAAGTAATCTGCAGCATGTAAATTTTTCTGCGTTTGTTGACCCAATTATGAAAAGCGCAGGCAAAACGCACCGAAAATGCACCAAAAACACATCAAAAACCCACATTTTTGCAACAGCCTATTTCCTGCCAAGAGATGCAGACATTTTTGCAATCAAATCTACAATGTGGGCACATAGCCTTAGTTTAGGGCACACATAAGCCCTGGATCCGTTATTAGCATCAGTTTTTCAACTTTAGAATTCTATGTTGGAAAACTGATGCTTTTAACAGATCCAGGGCTCCAGTGTGACTGCACTCTTCAAAAAACACTATGGCCTAGTTCACATCTAATGCAGGTCTGCGTTTTGCTGCATTTGCGCTTCTATGCGTTTTTACTGCTGAAAACGCATCCAAACGCATGCGTTTTTGGCCCCATTGATTTTAATGAAAACGCATAGAAAACACATGCAAAAACATTGACTGTTGCGTCTAGGGCTAAAACGCATAGAAACGCAAATGCAGCAAACGCAGACCTGCATTAGATGTGAAAAGGGACAATATGTTTTGTTACTACACCCAAAAATGCTGCAAGCAGTGTTTTTTGGGTGCAGTAAAAAAACGCAACCGTTTCCTTAACATAGGACCCTATGGGAAACATCCGTTAACACATGGTACATATAGGCACCATCCGTTAACGGATCCGTCTTTGCCAAAAAGATGGCATTTTACAAAAAACAAAAGCAGTGCTGGAGGCTCAAAAAACAGCCTAAAAGCAACAGATCCATTATTGGAAAAGAATGGATTGCCATGTGTGACCCTAGCCTTACTGCAAAGTTCACCCATACTACATGGGGAAAAATCTTCACAAAAAACGCATGTAGAGAACACTTCAAAAATGAGTAAAACATGTATCCAAACCGCACCGATTTTACACAACGTTTTTCCTGCCAAGAGATAGAGAAATGATGTAGAAACTTCTGCTGCAAATACTTAACATGTCACATACCCATAGGCGGGGTGCACAAAGTGCATTTTTTTGCGCTTTGAGTGCAGTTTTGTCACATAACTACATGCAGATCCTTATGCCAACAAAGTCAATGAAAACTGTGAAGTTTTGTGCACGTTTCTTATATTTCCCTTGCAGATTTGGTGCAAAAATAAGTCTGCAGCATGTCAATTTTTACAGCATTTTTCTTGTCTTTCCACCACAAATGCATGAAAAACGCATAGAAGAAACAAGGCAAAAAGATGCTTTTTTTCCTCAGTGCTTTCCTGCCAAGAGATGCAGAAATGGTGCCGAAATGTCTGTAACCAAGTACTCAACGTGCACAGATAACCTTAGCTCTCATTCACACAGAGCGTTTGTGCTCCGTTTTTTGCTGTTCCATTTTTGGTGCAGTTTCTCTTTTTGCGTCATCCGTTTCTGTTGCTTTTTTTCTCCATTTTCAGGGAACACAGACAGACAGAGACACACATACACTTTCTTACCCTCTCCGGCGATCCCACGGTGAGCCATGGCTATGTCTTCCTTCTGGGTATGAGCGGGACCTGTGAGCTGTGCGAGTAGTTACAGGACCTTGGCCATATGACTCTCAGGCTGAGTCACATGGGCAGGTCCTTTTAGTACCGTACACACAGGTCCTGCCAGTGCCTGGAAGGAAGACAGAAGACAGGGCTCACTGTGGGATCGCCGGGGAGGGTAAGAAATGGAGTGTTGGTGGTGTGAAAAGCGCAGCAGAAAAACACAGCAGTAATTGATGCTCGTTACTTTCTGGATGTACTTTCTGCTGACTTAGGCCGGCTTCACACTGCGGCGTGATCTGGTCCGGGGTTGTCTGGGATGCCCCTGACAGCCGCGGACCAGATCAGCACACAGGACTGGGGGGCTAATATGCCCTCCTGTCCGGTGTGCAGCACACGCAGTTCCCACTGCTGATAAGTCAGGACTGCGGGCGCCGCGGTCCTGACCTGTCAGCGGCTGCAGCTGCGTGCGCTGCACCCTGGACAGGAGGGCATATTAGCCCCCCAGTCCTGTGTGCTGATCTGGTCCGCGGCTGTCAGGGGCATCCCAGACAGCCCCGGACCGGATTACGCCGCAGTGTGAAGCCAACCTTAGGCTGCTTTCAAACTGGCAAATTTGCAAATCCGTGTAGTTACATGAAATTCATGTATAGTCAAAGACAGGCACAGATCTGTGCAAAAGGATGCCAACGGATGTCCATGGAAGGTTTTTTTAACGGATCCGTCATCAGTCACCAGAGATAGAGTTGGGAGTATCACTGGCCGGTTGTTTTCACTGATCCGTGTTCCCTAGAGCTCCATGTTCATCTCATACGGACAGATACGGATTAATGTCTGTCCATTGGAGTCCGCGATTTTTGAGGAAGCCCAAAAACGGAACAGTTTCCATTTTCTGGGTACATGAAAAATGTGGACACCAACGGATCCATGACAAAACGGACACACACGGATGGCCACTTAGGACCAATCCGTGCCCATAGGGATACATGGGAGGCCATAATGGATCTGTGGCCATCAGTTTCAAAACAGACAGACCAGGACTTGCAAATTTGCCGGTGTGAAGGCAACTTAACGCAGCAGTCAAAATCGCTGACGTCTGCACAGCAAATTGAAAATCCCATTCACTTTGCTGCAGACACAGTGGATGATCCGTTTTTGGTGCAGTTTAAATAAAACACAACACCAAAATGGATCAAAAACGTCCGGTGTGAACATAGCCTTAAACTTCTCATGCTAAATAATCTACTGTGTACTTAATGTTCCATTTGCTGAAACAAATCATTTTACCATGATGACAATATAGAAACAAAAAAAAAAAATTAACAGAAACAGAATGAAGTTAATGTAGGATTTTTATACTTCTCCAGTTTTTGCGTAAACGATTTTCAAGACATCATTTATAAAAGTTAAAATTGTTGCAGAATCGTTTAACCTCATTTATGGAAAAATAATTTCCTCCCGTCATTTTGGAGAATGCTCAAATTCATTGCACTTTTCTTCCTTTTTGGATCCGTTCTAAGGAAACAAAAACAAATACTGCAAGATAATTCCTAAAAGGCGAGCAGTATTCCCATTTATATACCGTACTCCGTGTCCATGGTCTGCAGTGTACGGCTCATCAGCTCCTTGTCAATCTCTACATTCTGATTGCTGTATTTTAAGTCTATTTTCCTTTACATGAGCAAATGATAGCTAAATAGTTTAATAATTTCAACATTTTTTAGGATCATCAGATTGTTTTTACCTTACTCACTTTGTTTCTATGTTTGTGAAGAAGCCATATGGCACCCATTGTGGCAGCTGCAGAGTTTGTCACCCCGCTAGATGATTAATCTGCACTTTTACATTACTAGATAGATTACATCACAAATATTTGGGGAAGCTGGATAACATCTCTCTACAGGATCTGTAATTGTAGCCTTGTAAGTTGTTACACTGCTGCCCTAACAAAAGCAGAATACAATTTTAAAAGGAGAGGAATCATTCAGCTTTTAAAATAGATGGCCTATCCTTAAAGAGAAGTCATTAAAGGGAATCTGTCAGATGGATTTTGCTATGTACGCTGGAGACAGCATGCTGTAAGAGTTAAACAAAAAGCAACTGTGCTTCTCTTATCTATGTGCCTGCTATTTACATAATATAAAGGCTTTGTCACCTGGTGATTACCATTACAGGACTAGAAAGTCACGCACACAGCAGTCTGACACGCCCCCTGTTGTGATTGACACCTCACTGTCAATGCACAATGTTTATGGAAAGCCTGGTATGGGCTGGGGCAGCTCTCTTAGTACTGCTTCATACTTATAGTGTCAGATTGGCTTCAGCCAGTAATCTACATATGTGATACATCATTGGATTCAGAATCTTTTATGTCAGTTATTCTTTATATACTGGAGCTTGTCTTTATGGGGTTCTACACCAGTATGAACCTGGTGTGCTGCTGCTATGGGGACCGGATGATTACTTTGTGGATTTCCTCCCTCCCTTTGTTTAAATACCTGAATGTGTGATTAGTTGGGACCCAGCGCTAACTAGCCCCTTATGTGTTATGAAAACAGATAAACACTCAATACGATATATCTTTTAGCCTTGCTCAGGGATGTTTATTAAATGACTATGTGCAAATAAAAATTGTTTCACAACATATAACAACTTTTTCAATTTCTTATCAGAAATTGTATGTACCGTATATACTAGTGTATACGCCGACCGATGTATAAGCCGACCCCCCTACTTTTGCCCCCCAAAACTGGGAAAACTTATTGACTCACGTATAAGCCGAGGGTGGACCCCAGCACAGGCATACAACCCCCAGCAGTGAGGTATACAGCCCCCAGCAGTGTGGTATACAGGCCCTCCCAGTGGTATACAGGCCCCAGTAGTATGGTATACAGCCACCAGGACAGGTATACAGCCCCCAGCAGTAAGGTATACAGGTCCCCCCAGTGGTATACAGCCCCCAGCAGTGAAGTATACAGCCCCCCAGTGGTACACAGGCCCCAGCAGTATGGTATACAGCAGGCCCCCAGTGGTATACAGCAGGCCCCCAGAGGTATACAGCAGGCCCCCAGAGGTATACAGCATGCCCCCAGTGGTATACAAAAGTATGGCTTATATTGGCAGCCACCAGCCTACTTACATACACATACCCATACATACACACATATATACACACACACACACACAGACACACACATGTGGCACCCCAAGGGTTAATGTGCCACAGAAACATCAACACAGGTTTACTCCCCACACAACACTACACTAGAAAGTGGGAGGAGTTTAGGTGGCACCTGCACTAGTGGGAGGAGCTAAGTTGTTTACCACAGAGCAAGAGTGACAGTTCAGTTTGAGTCTGGAGCAGGAGCAGAGCCAAGTAGAAGTGGAGGTCCTGAGAGGTCTGAGGAGAGGAGACAGAGGAACAGAGGAACATACCCGGGATAAAGAGTTACCCCAAAAACTCGACCCCGGGGAGGCGCTTAAGACGGATACCGGATCCGAGGCTGTGCCTGAGACAGACAGGACAGTAAACACCGGCATAGTGAAGGTCCACCATTTTCACAACACCATAGCAAAGCAACACGGAGGGGTCAGTGACACAGAGGACCCAAGTTGCCCAGCATATTGGTACCCATGAGCAGAGACAGGGCCAGCAGTACAGCTACAAGCGGCAGCAGGGCCACACACAGCGCTTAAGTAGGAAGCCAAGGACCCGGTCAGGGTGGGAGCAACCTGGTACAGACTCCGTGGACAATATTGTGGTTTACCATCTGCAAGTAAAGACTTGGAAAGCAACAGAAACCGTGAGTGTGTGTGATCCTTATACTGAAGCCCCACTTGCCCTCATATACTGCGATTACCTCTACTCTCATCATCTCTACTGCTACCCCTACTCTCCTGCAGCATCAATAACTATCCTCACAGACTTTAACTACGACTACCACTGCCCCAGGGAACCCAGTTCTGCCCACAGGAACTATTCTATCCAAGCTGCTATCCCATCATCCCCGGAGGTTCTGCAGCAGCGGCGGCCCCATTACTGGCCGCATATAGTGGGTGGCGTCACGAGTGACAAATCCCCTGTAAATAACCCCCATTTTATTGTGCGGGCCTGGGACACGGTCCGGCCCAGGACCGCTGTGACATCCCCCAGCAGTACCCCGGTCCGGCACCGAGTACCCCGTCCCAGTGGGCTCCACACACACACAGCTTCCTACCTTGTCCCCCCCCCGTTCTGCAGTGCCTCCAGTGTCCTCCGTGCCGACCACTGTGCTGCCTCCTCGATCCTCTTCTTCTGTGCTGGGATGTCCTCTGTGCCTTCCGGTGGGGTCCTCGCTCCGTTCCCGGTCTGCTGTGCCTTGTGGTTCATACTGCTTCAGTTCCATCATCATCGGTGCTGGGGGCCGCCATCTTCCTTCTTCCCTCCGCCCCCGGCCAGTGATGTCAGAGCAGGCCGCGCTGTGATTGGCTAGCACCCGTGATTACGTGTCACGGGTGCTAAGCCTGCTAAGCCAATCACAGCGCGGCCTGCACTGACATCACTCTGACATCACTGGCCGGGGGCGGAGGGAAGAAGGAAGATGGCGGCTCCCAGCACCGATGATGATGGAACTGAAGCAGGGGAAACCACAAGGCACAGCAGACCGGGAACGGAGCGAGGACCCCACCGGAAGGCACAGAGGACACCCCAGCACAGAAGAAGAGGATCGAGGAGGCAGCACAGCGGTCGGCACGGAGGACAAGGTAGGAAATACTGCACAGCCCAATTTTTGGGCTGAAAAACTCGGCTTATACACGAGTATATATGGTAACTAAAACTTCCTCTAAAAAACTTAAAACTTAAAAAAAATGTTCCTATGTTCTGATTTCCTTTGAGTCTTGGTGGGTAATGTCTATCTTGTTATGATAGAAAATGTGAAAAAATGTGAAAGATTGTGCTCTTCTTATTCGTACTGTTGTGACCTCGGCTAGTGATGGTCTTGTATTTCCTTATATTCTGTAATAAATGTAGTCTGTGTTAACTCCGTACTTTGTTACCGGATGTCTCCTTTAATAGCTATTATTTATTTGGTGTTTTTGTTCACCTACCTTCATATAGGATAGTTAGTATGTCTTCCCTTATGGTTCTGTTCTGATGATCAAGGGTAGAATCTGGTGGGGTTACAAAGGTTGATTGTTTGTTATTATTCTATGTCTATGTCCTACATTTTTGCCCTATGTTATTTCTAATTACCTGTTAATTTTGTTGTTTAATTTCCCTTCTTCTATCTTTGGTGCAGCATCAATTTTTCTTGCTTTTATTATATTTCTGTGGGTCCATCTTTTCCCCCATTTCTGTAATAATAATTAATAATAATTGATATGCATTATTAGTATTTAATCGTTTGTATTGGGTGGTGATAACCTCCAGGAATTCAGTACTTACTAATATTTCTGGGTGCCTTACTCTGCCCAAGTGGCCTTTTTTATGGCTGTTTTAACTTCTTGTTTGGCCCACCTAACCTGCACGGTAGATGTTTCTATAAGTGTTGTTTTGTTTCCCTTTATTGTTACAACCTCTGTATTACTCTGGTTAAATTACTCTGTGTTTAAAATGTCTCTGTTGTAAGTAAATTGAAAAAGTTGTTATATGTTGTGGAACTATTTTTATTTGCACATAGTCATTTAATAAACATCCCTGAACAAGGGTAAAAGATATCATATCGTATTGTTTATCTGTTTTCATAATACATAAGGGGCTAGATAGCGCTGGGTACCAACTAATCACACGTTCATGGATTCAGAATCTCTTTGCCTACATTATATTGCGGTCATATGAAGTAGCAAAAACCTGCTGACAGATTCCTTTTAATATTAGGTTAAGGTATACAAATGTCGGGTATGGTAACCTCTTCAAACACATAATCATTGGAGTGCCGAGAGAGGGACCCTACTGAACTAGGTTATATTCATACATCTTATATTAAGTCTCTTTTTTATTTATTTTTTTAATTAGCCTTATCCTTCAGATAATTAAAATCAATATTAAAGAAAAGTAGGGGCACCGGGCACCAACAGGGCTAATGGTCCTTCCTATTGCTCCATAGAGACAGACCGCTGTCTTTCCCCCAGCCACCTGGTGGTGCAGCGCCTACATAAGCTGGTCAAGCATATACAGTCCAGGTATGGAAAACAACAAGGCGGCACTCACCGTTTGTTCACAGGTGCTTTCTTTATTGCAGAGGTGCGGGGAGGGGGTGCATGAAGGTACAGACGACAGATCCTGTTTCGCGGTTTGCCCGCTTCTACAGGACCTGTTGTCTGTACCTTCATGCACCCCCTCCCCGCACCTCTGCAATAAAGAAAGCACCTGTGAACAAACGGTGAGTGCCGCCTTGTTGTTTTCTATACCTGGACTGTATAAAATAAATATTAAGTTAGTGGGGTTGCAAAGGTGTAATATCTTAAACAACCACTGAAAAAATAAAGCATAACGAGGTATGAACAAGCCTGCCCCACTGTAAACACTCATCAGAGGGGGTGCTAATAGTCTAATTAGTGATGGGTGAACCCAAACTGTAAAGTTTGGGGTCCATACAGAACACCTAGTGTTCTGGCATGGACCCAGAACACGGACTTCCCTAAGAAGTTTGTGTTACTGTTCAGGTTCAGCTGGGGGGCTGTAAAAATGAGGAAAATGATGATAAAAACAGGAGAATTATACTTACCAGTCTCCAGTGCTGCCGTCACACTTTCTTCTGGGTCCACTCATTAACCTCATGAAATTTCACTGCACCGACTCCAACAGCCAATCATAGACATCCACTATCTGTGACAGCGTCTGTGATTAGCTATTGTGCCCACCAATTGTGCCAGCGTCTGTGATTGGTTGCCATATACATTAGTGTATTGGCAATGAACCTGCCATCATAGGTGTGTAAAATAAATTTAAAAAAATTTGCATAGGTGTCGAATGTATTTTTGATTCTCAGTGCAGATAAAGTAGCCAGCTAACAGGCTGCCACCCCCAACTGCCTGTTTTGACCTTGGCTGACAATCAAAAATTCAGTGGAGCCCATTATTTTTTTTTTAATTAGTTAAATAAATAATAAAAAAAAGTGTCGGCTCCATCCTATTTTTAATTGCCAGCCAAGTTAAAATGAGGCAGCTGGGGCTGGTATTTTCAGCATGATGAGGCCCATAGTTTTTTGCTTCCCTTCCCCCAGGCATACCCTCCTACAGTAAATCCACACGATGTCCCTCAACAAGGCTTATCGGCTCTGCTACAGTGTGGTGAGTGGATACATTACAGTGTCCGCTCACTGAGAGTAGCGCCCTCAGATTTGCTCAAAAAATTAAGTTAAATACCTTGTAGTAATTCCTGAGCTCCCCTGATATTGCCACTCTTTTCCATTTTGTGCTGTGTTGCTCCAATTCAGAGATATTCACATTGTTTCGTATGGAGTGCATTAAGTGAAATTTCTACTTCTGTACACTTTTCTCTGGGTTCATGTGTTTTCACCTCTCCTTCCCAGACAGCCAATCAGAGCTTAGCAGCTGATCTAGCAGTCCACAATCTCAAAAGGCTGTTGAGCTTTGATTGGCTGTGTCTGGGAGGGAGGAGAGAACTTGCACACCCTCAGAAAAGATTTGTCATGTGTTGACTGCTTTGCAGTCCACATGTTAGGGTATGTGCACACTGGGAGTTTTGTTAGCTGTTTTTTAGCGTTTTCCGCCAGCGTTTTCTGCTGAGTTTTATGTTAATTTTATGTTAATCCTAACCACCGGTTGGATTAACATGCTAGTCAATGGATTTCAGAAAACGCTGTGCACATTAGAACTTTTTTTTTTTCTCCTTTCCACTTTTTTCACCGGTTTTCCACCGGTTGTCAAGAATAGAGCATGTGACTTCTTTTTAGCGTTTTCCCAGCGTGTCTAGCACAAAAACCAGTCGCCAAGAAAATCGCTGACAAAACGCTGTATAAACGCTGAAAATCGCTAGGAAATCGCTAGAAAATCGCTAGAAAATCGCTAACAAAACGAGGGACACTGCTCAGGTTTTCTGACGGTCTGCAATGATGCAGAACCGTCCAACGTGCACATACCCTTATGCTGCTGTAGCTTAATTGTTGTTAATTTCATTTGACACTTCCAGAGTTAATGCCAGAATGCCGCTTTCTTTGCTGTGTGCAGCTCTGCAGGTGGAGATAGAAGTGGAGGAGTGCGTCAGAGCTCTGATCTCCACTCCCTCAGCCTTTGCATAGTTCCACTTTCCTCCACCGGGTGTCACAGATAGAGTTCAGTCTCTACTTGGACCTCGTGTAGTGAGGATATGTTGTGCTGCTGCTATGCGCTTCCATTGGAGTTGCTGGGTTTTCTCGGTCCATGGGAGGGCTGGTTAGGAGCAAAGGGCAAACGTGGTGGCCTGGACATCCTCACCTTCAGAGGTAACTCCAGGAACAAGGTGAGGCAGGGATCCCCAGTCAGGGTCAGACTAGTTCCCCAGTTCACCTTTGTCCCTCTTACCATCCTGCCTCCTAATTCCCTATCCACTATACCACCCTGTGAAAAGACTCTGAAGAAATGCCCAGTTGGACATCAAAGCAGAGATCTCACATAGCGTGATTCAGAACAAACAAATGTGAATATCTTTGCAATGGAGGGATGCTGCGTGAAACAGAAATGATCGGCAGAAACAAGAGTTCAGGGATTTTTTACAAAGTATTTAGCTTAATATTTTTCAACAAGTGACAGGTCCTCTTTAATTAGAGTGGATTTATGAAAAGGAAATAGACAAGTTATACTTATAAGGAACAATGTTTGCTTATATGTAATGTTTGTTTCTTCAAGGCTCCAGGAAGTGGGTCCGGGGCACACGGATCCTATTCCAGGAATTTCAAGCCTTATCATTTCTATTTACAGTTGATCTAAATAATTATTTTCTTTATTTCAGCATGTAAAGAGTTTTAGGGCCATATAAAAAATGATGGCTCACTAGCACTAGAAAATGTTATGATTTCCAACATTTTGGTGGAACACTAACTGCTGATGTTCTCAGAATACAAAAAATAGTATTCATTCAAAATTAGTCAGACTTTTGGTGCAGTGCAGCGCTCCTGAGGTTGGGCAAGGAACGTCCACATTGCCCCATCTGATTGGACCGAGCTTTGTTGCTGTCACATGCTTAGGGTGCTTTCACACCACGATTTTTGCATTTCTGATGCTGTCCGAAAAAAATCGGACAGCATCGGACCGTTTTTCGGATCCAATGCATCCCTATGGGGATCGGACCGAATCGGATGTGCACTAAATGCCATCCGATTTGGTCCGATCCGATTCTGCCCGATTTTGGCCGATTTTTTTCAGGAGAAAAAAATCGTTGCCTGCAACGATTTTTTCATCCGATGACAAAATCTGACAGACTCGGATCGGACCAAATCGGATGGCATTTAGTGCACATCCGATCTGACCCGATTCCTAACATGGGGCCCTATGGTGAAGGGTCCGAGGAAACATGTGATGTCTCCTCGGACCCCATTTTACTGTACTGAGCATGCTCAGTACAGTAAAACTGCTCCTGGGAGCACAAGGGTTAAAAAGAAAAAAAAAAAAAGTTTATTCTCACCTGCCCCCGAGCCCCCGCTGTCCCCCGCCATCTTCCTCTAGGTTCCCGGTGGCTCCCGCAGGCTGCCGCAGGCTCCGGTGTCAGCAGAGGTGTACCTCTGCTGTTCAGGACCTGCGGTGATGTCACAGTCATGTGACCGCGAGTTCACCATGGTGAACCCGCGGTCACGTGACTGTGACATCACCGCAGGTCCTGTGTACAGCAGAGGTACACCTCTGCTGACACCGGCAGCCTGCGGAAGCCACCGGGAACCTAGAGGAAGACGGCGGGGGACAGCGGGGGCTCGGGGGCAGGTGAGAATAAACTTTTTTTTTTTTTTTTTTCTTTTTTTGCAGCCCGGCGCCGATTTTATGCCGGAATCGGGTGCCTATTTCGCACCCGATTCCAGGCATCAGAAGGGAGCCGATGCTGTCCGATTTATATCGGACAGCATCGGCTCCCTAAAAATCGTGGTGTGAACGCACCCTTAGTGGGCGGATGGCATCCATGCTCTTCATTCTGGTGAATGGTGGGGTTTCCCTGAAGGAAGCACCCCTGCAATATGAAAGAACTTCATAAAACAGGAATATCGCTTTAACTGACACTGTTGTGATATTGATATACCGAATATTGTATATCAGTAGATGTGTACCCGTCTCTGTGTAAACAGAATGGCCATCTGTCCAGATTTTTGCAGGATAATCTTCACGTCTGGCTTTATAAGGGGAGAAATAGCGATTAGCTGGACTTGTCCTGAATTCTGCCCTTTCTCTTTCAGATTTATGGAGAGTTGTGCAATTTGTTTGAAAAAAACCTGGCGATTTTTGGCATTTCCTAACACTTAGATAAGGGTTCTCTTTGATAGTAGAAAATCACTATCTCATAAAAATGATTGATTCCGTTTCACAAATGAAAACATGTTTTGGTCTAACGTGCAGAGCTGTAGCTTTATATCAGCCGTTTATTCTATACGTATGGATAAGACTACAAACCTGAGATGTCATTAGTCGCAGCTCCATTGTCCGTGGCCATTATCAAGCTAAATGGACAAGAATTTTGTACCAATATAACTTGTTTTTATGACCTGCATGATATTTCTAATGAGTTTTAAGGCCACTTTACACACACCAATTTATCTGTCCAACTTCTGAACAACTTACTGGTTGCAGTGAAATCATGGACACATTGTTATATTTGTACACAGCCACAAAATGGAGCAATGTGTCCATGATTTCACTGCAACCAGTAAGTTGTTCAGAAGTTGGACAGATAAGTTGGTGTGTGGAAAGTGGCCTTTAGACACTTCTTAAAGCACCACTCCAGTGTTTTTTTCATTGTACTGCTGGGGTGGTATTTTAAATCCAACTTCCATGACCCCTGTCTTAAACTTACTTTACACTTTCTTCATCTGTTTCGAGCGTCGCTCTGGTCACGCTCCTGTAATTTGTGACCTGCCAGCAGCTCTTGTGTTTCATGGAGCGTGCTCAATACAAGTCTATGAGGGCCTCGTTCCTGCCTTGTTCTGGCTCCCAAAGAAGTGCATTGGGAGCTTGTGACTTAGTTTCTGACTTCCAGACAGTCAGAAGTTACAGTTACAAGATGGTGCTGTAGGACCATAGAGGCGTGGGTGAAGTGAAGGTGAAGACTTTGACTTAGACTCCAGAACTAAAAAAAAAAAAACTCTGCAGTGGTGCTTTAAGACTTGTCAGATAAGGGAGCATAACCATGATGAATGAGCGGGTAAAATATTGGAAATAGGTTGCGGCCCCATGTGCAACATAATGCGCAAAAAATTACAGCTAAATTGTGGCACAGACATTTGGCACAGAGTAACTCATCTAATAGTGGGTGAAAGTTTAGACTAGATGATCTTAAAATTAGACACATTTTTCAAATAACATAAATCATTAAGAGAAATCTGGTATACTTGTCTCTATTCGCACTGTTTACGTGTAAGGATAAGTGCCCACGATCAGTGTTAGCAGCGTTTTAGACATGGAATGTCTTCACTGCATCCAAAATGCTGCCTTCTGCATTACAAGCACAGTGGATGGATTTATAGACATCACATACCCACTTGTATCTTGTTAAGGGTATGTGCAAATCAGTCGTTTTGTGGGCTGCTTTTGGACGTTTTCCGTCGGCGTTTTCCGCTCAGTTTTATGTTAATTTATGTTAATCCTATCCTCCGGTTGGATTAACATGCTAGTCAATGGATTTTAGAAAACTCTGTCTTCACTAGAACGGTTTTCTTCTGGTCGTTTTCAGTCAAAACTGAGTTTTCTCAGTCAAAACTGAGTTTTTCCACCGGTTTCCAAAAATAGAGCAAGTGACTTCTTTCCACCGTTTTTCCAGCGGTTTCAGCTGATCAAGTGCACAAAAAACTCAGTTTTCAAAACCGCCGAGAAAACCGCCGAGAAAAACGCTGTAAAACCGGGCGGAAAACGAGCAAAAAACGAGGGACACTGCTGAGCACAGAAAACTCAGTTTCTGCTAAAAAAAACCAGGTTTTTGGACGGACTGCAGAGATGCACAAACGTCAGATGTGCACATACCCTTATACTGCATAAACTGACCTGCATTGCAGTTTCCTGATCTGTAACGTCTGTTTATCCTTGTGGAGTCTCAAGTGTTCTGAGCAGAAGAACACAGCTAAAATATGCACACCCAGAGTCCTGATCATGGGCACAAACAGGGCATTCTCCTGGACTGGATGAAAACCATGCTGCATCCAGAACATAGACAATACTGATCGTGGGCACAGACAGGGCGTTCTCCTGCACTGGATGGAAACCACGCTGCATCCAGAACATAGACAATACTGATCGTGGGCACAGACAGGGTGTTCTCCTGCACTGGATGGAAACCATGCTGCATCCAGAACATAGACAATACTGATCGTGGGCACAGACAGGGTGTTCTCCTGCACTGGATGGAAACCATGCTGCATCCAGAACATAGACAATACTGATCGTGGACACAGACAGGGCGTTCTCCTGCACTGGATGGAAACCATGCTGCATCCAGAACATAGATAATACTGATCGTGGGCACAAACAGGGCGTTCTCCTGCACTAGATGGAAACCATGCTGCGCCCAGAACATAGATAATACTGATCGTGGGCACAAACAGGGCATTCTCCTGGACTGGACGGAAACCACGCTGCATCCAGAACATAGACAATACTGATTGTGGGCACAGACAGGGCGTTCTCCTGCACTGGATGGAAACCATACTGCGCCCAGAACATAGATAATACTGATTGTGGGCACAGACAGGGCGTTCTCCTGCACTGGATGAAAACCACGCTGCGTCCAGAACATAGATAATACTGGTCGTGGGCACAGACAGGGCTTTCTCCTGGACTGGATGGAAACCATGCTGGGTCCAGAACATAGACAATATTGATTGTGGGCACAGACAGGGTGTTCTCCTGCACTGGATGGAAACCATGCTGCGTCCAGAACATAGACAATAGTGATCGTGGACATAGACAGGGTGTTCTCCTGGACTGGATGGAAACCATGCTGCGTCCAGAACATAGACAATAGTGATCGTGGGCACAGACAGGGCATTCTCCTGCACTGGAGGGAAACCATGCTGCGTCCAGAACATAGATAATACTGATCGTGGGCACAGACAGGGCATTCTCCTGCACTGGATGGAAACCACGCTGCGTCCAGAACATAGACAATACTGATCGTGGGCACAGACAGGGCATTCTCCTGCACTGGAGGGAAACCATGCTGCGTCCAGAACATAGACAATACTGATCGTTTGCACAGACAGGGCATTCTCCTGCACTGGATGGAAACCACGCTGCGTCCAGAACATAGACAGTAGTGAACGTGGGCACAGACAGGGCATTCTCCTGCACTGGAGGGAAACCACGCTGCGTCCAGAACATAGACAATACTGATCGTGGGAACAGACAGGGCGTTCTCCTGCACTGGATGGAAACCACGCTGCGTCCAGAACATAGACAATACTGATCGTGGGCACAGACAGGGCATTCTCTTCCACTGGATAGAAACCATGCTGTGTTCAGAACGTAGACAATACTGTCCATGGGCACGTGCTAAACAGTATTGCTAAATCTGCCCTAGTGTCTTTACATAGCTTTCTCTAGTGTAGGGCATTGTGGCAGATGGAGAGTGTATACCTGGCATTGTGCAGACAAGTATATTCCAATTCGAGTGCTGTGCTGTATTGTAACATACATGCTAAGATGTTAGCAGCGTATCTGGTCAGGGTTCTGTTTTTTTTAATTAATTATGATTTAATGGTAAAATCTGCTATAAAGCATTGGGAGGGAGGCAAATTCATATATACGGTACATTCAAGGAAAAAGATTCAGTAAAACTAGTATTTTTTTCTACTGACCTTTTCCTTATTCTTGGTTTAGAAGTCTGATGGGCGGTTCTACTCTGGGAACCACCCCCTGGACTTCTAACCTCAGAATGAGCAGAGAGTTTACTACATAATTACTAGTTCGACTCAAAAGTATATATGTTCCTATAATTGTTCTCTAAATCATGGTGCCTTCAGTTTGCACTGTAGCTGACAGCAGACTCTTGAACACAGCTTTAATTGGGAATCACAAAGTTATGATATTAAGATTAGTGTGATAAAATATACAGAGTATGTGACTCACCGTAGCCGGGTCTTCACGTCTCGGGCGTTGTTTCTCCCGTCACGGTTCCGCGCATGAGGTTGTGGGGCCCAGTGGTCAGATCAAAATGAGGGGAATTGAATGGATAGGGGTTAATTCTTACTTGTCGTGACGCCACCTGCGGGTATCCGGTGATTTCACCGGCGCTGCTTGGGCCTCCGGGGGATGTACGGCAGCTAGATGGGATGCTCCCCACAAGTTGAGCGGGAGTCCCTGGGGCCAGGAGCTGCACCTGATGGAGTATGGCAGCTCAGTAATACTGAAAGTGTAGATTTAAACAGTTCTGAAGGAAACACGGGCACCAGATTCCTCTGTAACGGGTATTTACTGTCACCGGTGAATGGTACAAGGTATACAGTCAGCGGGTGACGGACCGGGTGGTCCCAGCGGTGACTGGTGTAGCTCAGAGCTCCGCGGTGCTCCTCCTTTCCTAACTTTTCTAGACGGGTTGCCAGTGTTGCCTTAGAATACCAGATCAGGGTACTTGGGAGACTTCTAGTTGGTACCTAGCTAATTCTGGCTTGAGGTCCTGTGTCCCAGTGGCGAGTCCCTGCTGGCAAGACAACTTGGGTTACGGCTGTGGTAAGAGGCCTCATAGAAGCAGATCTTCACCCTGGTTTGCAGAGCTGCGGTAAACGTCTTGCTCGCCTCGGAACCAGTGATCCGGTGGGTGTCTTTGGGCACGGGTATAGTTGGACCCGTTAAGTAGTTGCCCGTTTCCCAGTCTAGGGCACCGGTAATGGCGCCAGCCGGTTGGTGGTCTTCAGGGCTGCACGGAACTGTGCAGAGCCCTGCTTCTCTTACGTTACATTCCTCCACGACTTCTACTCCTTCTCCTGCTTTACTCCCACATACTACTCCTACACTCTTCCCACCAGGACCTGATTGGCCCTCTATTCTAGTGGTGCATGTAGGGTATGGAGCTCTGAGGGTTAACCATGCATCACAGAGACGGAAGACATTACATCTTCTGGCAGGGATGCAATACCTTCCTGTGACGCACTCGTTGCGGGGCGCCACATATGTGCAATGTATGTACACTATATATCAACTTACTGTAGAGTTATGATTAGACTTGAGCACTGTACATCACCAACCTGGTTTAAAAAAAAAAAAAAAAATTCCATGAATTTATCATAAGCACTTTTGATACTTAGATGTTTGCATAAGGGATCTGCACAGACAGTCATCGGGATGGCAATCAGTCACATCAATCCACTTCTGTCATGCAGTTTTTTAAACTTAGTCATGCCCTCACCGCATTGTAATATATTAATATCACTGAAGCACCTTCAGAAACTCACACATGCTCTAGAAGGACCTGTGGTGATGTCACAACCATTTCACCGTAGTAGGTGGAGCTAAGTTCAAAGAGTCTTTCACTTGAGGCCTACTTATCTCCACCCAGTATGGTCACATAATCGTGACATCACCACAGGTTCTGCAGTGATGTCATTCAATAACAATGCAGGGGGAATGACTAAGTTCACAAAATATCATGAATGAACTTAAAGTAAGTGACAGTAAGCATTACTGAAGCCAGGTATGTGTGTGCAGTCACCTCAGGTCATTTTTAAGATAAATACGCGAAATTTTGTTTTTAGAAAACCATGTTAGTGATGGACATTGCATCATTTAAAACAAATCGGTTTATGACATAACAGATTCCCTTTAAGAGTTGAACTATTCTCTAGTCCGGTCAGAATAGATGTATCTATACTGTAACTTTCTATGGGTGAAATGAATGCAAAAATGTTGACCCTTATTTTCCTCCATTGTGATCAGCATAAAGGTTCTGTCCTGTTTATTTCATTGTCTGTGACTTGGATCAGTCGCACACAATCTGTACTATTAAATCTGAGCACTGAAATAGCACTGGGTTAATATCCTTAGTGCCTTGGATATTACCGAACTGCAAGATCACCGTCACATTCCAAATATAGCCGCTGGTAGACAAAGTCGCCTCAGTCTGCAGGAGGGAGGATGGGACTTCTTGTTTTGTAATTACTAGGTCAAGTTTGTTTTGCTGCCTTCTCTGACTGTCCTGATAATGACATAGACGACATTGTCTGCACGTCCTATATGGAATTTATTACACATATCACACGCCAGTACAGCCGCCAGCACGGTAGAATAAAAGTAACTGCTAATGACTGGAGTGTGGAGACGAGCTGGTATGGTGACTTCTATATACAGAACACAGAAGAGGAGATCCTGCTCCTCTGGAGCAGACAGGAGACGTGTCCATCAGTAGACAGAGTTATTTTTCTCTAAAAAGACATCATCAAAGTTTCCACTTGTTTTATTAATTTTTGCCAAGTTTGATGAAACAACAATAACCATTTAGGACACATCACTCCTAACTTTAAAGGAGGGCTATGGAATCGGAGTCAATGTCCATTTTGGGTGGAGTCGGAGTTGGAGACGGGTACAGGGAAATTGAAAAGTCGGATGTTTGGCTTCCTGACTTCACCGCCATGGTTGTGGAGTAAGAGTCGTGAAGTCGGTGCCCATTTTGGTGGGGTCAAAGTCAAATTCAGGGAAATTTAGGAAATTGAAGAGTCGGAGTCAAATGTTTGGCTTACCAACTCCACAGCCCTGGTTTGAAGGGAACCTGTCATGTGAAAAAATGCTATTAACTTGCACATATGGGGTTAATCTGCAGATTAATAACTATTGGAGTCTGCATATTAAACCATGCTGCCAGGAGGAAATTAATCCATCAGCGTTCGGGTTTCAGTCACGGTGGTGGCACCGGCACAGTCAATGCTCTGTGTATGAAGAATGGCGGCTGTAACCACATTTCCCTCACTGACTGACAGCTTCCTCTAATGCTCACTGTATACTGAACAATGACTGTGACGCCCCTGAAAGAAATCATAGGCTGCTACGGTAGGAGGAATAAAGTTTATTTTCTTCTGGCAGCGGGTGGTGCCGGTGGAATTCAGTACACAAAGAGCAGCGGCTGTAACCGTTATCCCCGCACTGACTGACAGCCGCTCAGTATTAGAGGATGCTTTTAGTCAGTGCTGGGGACGCAGTTAGGCTTGTTCCACAAAGCTGTTTTTTTTATTAATGCGTGTGGATGCACCCACATCTGTTTGCTGCCCGCCGCAGCTACTTGTAGGTGCATCCAGTTCTTTACAGTTGTTTTTGCACTGAGACCAAACACTCATTTCAGAGCTATTTTGATCTCTATGACAAAACCAAGAACACCCAGATCTGGGGCAATATGTGTAACAATACAATTGGGCTCTATTGAACCCAATCCCGCTGGATCCGGATAATGTGTCATTTTCTACCAGATCCAGCTCAAACAGGTAATCATCGGATGCAACGGATGTTCCCACATCGGTATTATCACTGATCTGAGTGATGGATCAGTGACAATACTGGTGCAGGTGCATCCAGTTTGTCAATTGCGGGGGATTCGGGGGAATTCAGGGATTCCGATTTTATCTGCATCTTCCCGGATTCAAAAAAATGGTAGTGTTAAACCATCATTACAGCTGCCACTGTCCTTACATAAAGTGGTGACTGAACCTGTATTGGTGACGCCCCCATACCTGAAACCCAAACACAGCTGGGTTCCTTTCCTCCCGGTAGCGGACTTCGATGTGCAGGATTCAAACACTATTAACCTTCAGATTAACCTCATATCTGCAGGTTATTAGCGTTTTTTTCACATGACATGTTCCCTTTCAAGTGGATCTTTCACCAGATTTCACAATATAAGCTGCATGCATTATTAAACAGATCTTCAAGATCTGATACAGTGAGGTACTCTACTTATTCTGAAAGCTTTTTTGTAAGATAAATATTTTATGGGTCCAGAACTTGTAAAATGGGAAATATGAATTTAAAAGGATTCTATACAGACATTCAAATATTAAATATCAATGTAAGCACCCCAGCCTCATCAGGTCTCGGAGATCTATTTAATGTATGTAGTGTGTTATGAAATCTGGTGACAGGTCCACTGTGTATATCTAGTTCTATAGTGTCTGATTCTGTAATAATCATCATTAGCAGAGTACAGCTCGGGAGTTACTGTAGAAGGGTTTATTCTTGGAGAAGTTCACGTATTTTATATATGCAAATTAGTAACTATTTCAAGCTAAACCATCAGTCCGGGCAAATCAATAAATTCATTTAATAAATTTAATTAAAAAAAAAAAATTTATTTTATGTAATCACCGTAGTAACTGTTTTGATTTTATTTTCGGACTGCGCCAATATACAGTATAAGTAACAATAAGAAAAAGAGCCCATTATTTCATATTCTCTTCATTTATTTTCTTCCAAATGGACATTGAAATCCAGTTCTGACAAAGGTAAAGAGTACACTTTTGGAAATATTACAAGGATCAGTTACGAAACAAATATGAAAGGTATTTTGCCAATACCTTGTGTTTATCTTACTGTCTGCGCTGAAATGGTTCATTATTATTCAGATTAGGAATGCCTCATGGTCATCTTCCATTTTACATAGGAACAATTATTACTATAAATTAACACTTTCATCATTTCCTTGTATATTACATTAACTGTTTCTATCTATGGTTGCAATGAACATTATTCAACCACCATTGCAAATTTGCAATAAACCAATAATAACTTAAATAGCTCAACACAACTAATGGAACAAGTGGTACTTCCAATTCAACACAAAATTAACTTTTTAATGCCTTATGCAGTCTCAGGATTATTCAACCCCTTTGTGACAAGCATCTTTACTAGTCTACGGAATAACTTTGGCAGCCAGACATCAACTTTTGGCAACCTTTCTCAGGAATCCGAAAGGGAACTTGTCAGGATATGGACCTGGTCACCCCATTCTGACACTGTTACCTTGCTTAAAGTGATTGTCCACTAGTAGGACAACCCTTTTTAACTCCACATGTCTCCCCCAGGGAAAATTAAAGATCTTGGACTCACCTCCCAAGCTGGTGCTGTTCCACCGGTGTCGGTAACCACGGCTTTGGGCTCATGTGACGTTGTGATGCCATGCGAGCCCCACGTCCAATCACCGACGGCTTCTCTCGCCTTTAGACTTAATGAGCGGCAGTTGCATCACTTCCTGTTGATTGCTAATTTGGTCAGGAGGCTGGGAGAGATAAGTCGGCAGTTATTGATTTCGAGGCTCACGTGTTGTCACAATGTCACGTGAACCCCAGAATTATGCTGGAACTGCACCAGCACAGGAGGTGAATACATGGTCTGTTATTTTATCTGAGGCTGCTATCAGATTGTCAAATGTGCAAGTCCGTATGGATCCTTAAATTTCAAAGAACCACACGGATAGGCACGGATTGTGCAAAGGGATGCCAACTGATGTCCATGGACCGTTTTTTTTAACAAATCCATCATCAGTCACCAGAGATAGGTGTGGGATGAGCTGTACCTTGCTTCTGAGCATGCTCAGTACAGCAAAACGGATCTGTTTCACAGATCCGTTTTTTTCATGGATCCGTATGGATCCGTCCTCCATAGAGCTCCATGTTATTTCATATGGACAGAACAAATCCGTTTGTGTCCGCTTTATTCAAGGCAGCCCAAAATCGGAGCAGTCTCAGATTCTGGGTGCATGAAAAAAACGTACAAAACGGATCCGTGAAAAAACAGACACACGCAGGCCACTATAGGACCAATCCTGCCCATAGGATAATATGGGAGGCCATAACAGATCGGTGTCTATCTGTTTTAAAATGGATAGATACAGATTGAAAATTTGCCAGTGTGAAACCAGCCTGACAGATGTGTAGAATCAGATGGGGTTGTGTTAGTAGTTGACAACCCCTTTAATAAAGGATTTGGGGAACTGCCGAGCCTCACCTAGTAACTACAGAGGATCCAAAGAAGATCCACTTGAACCACCAATGAAATTGATTGTAAGCACACAGGGTTTTCGACAAAAGCAGTATTCGCTGCAAAATGGGAGAGAACTAGGTAGAAAAGCTTTAAAAGTTCAATCCGATTGTTTCACTGACAGCGTCTTAAAAATTAATGAAAAGCGAGGGGCTCCAACTAACTTCAGTAAAACCCAGTGAAGATCTCCTGACCGCTTAGCTACAGTGACTGTTGAGACGTCAATGCCAAGACCATCAAGTCACAGCAAAGGGTTGGCGG
Source organism: Allobates femoralis (assembly GCA_033576535.1). Taxonomy (NCBI): domain Eukaryota; kingdom Metazoa; phylum Chordata; class Amphibia; order Anura; family Aromobatidae; genus Allobates; species Allobates femoralis. Next base: position 111,150,644 of record JARQOC010000008.1, on the reverse strand, counting down.
GATGGTCACTGGTCCAGCAGCGAGAAGCAGCTCCACCCTGGATTGATCCTAATAAAGCTCCTAGAACTTGAGACTCCTTGACATGTCTATACTTTTTGTGCAAGGTATGGCTGTGAATAAATTAAATTATTCCATTTTGCAACATGAGTGGACAGTAATACACATGTAAATGCAGAGAATGTCAGATGTAAAAATGTTAATCATCTCATAATCTGTAAAATCCAATTGAGCAGAACTTGTCAAGCGCTAAGCTCTCAGTCACGCCTGTGGTTTTGTTTTTGCCAAAAGCAGGATTGGATCCAACATGGGAGAGAACTATGAAGAAAAGCTTTATCATCTTATTCCTGTTGGATTCTCTCCTGATGCTTTAAAAATATATAAAGTGGAACAAGAAACTGGGGGAAAAATTATAAAACTATAAGGATAATCTTGGCCTGATTTTTCACACATATGAGAGCATAATTAGTCAGTATCAACATTTAAATAAAAAGTGAAAATCTTCTAATCTAAGAGCATGACAGCAGGGGTCATTAATGGTGCAGATTCATTAAGTTACCATAGAATATCAGATTTCATTTTCAAAGGAATTCCAAAAAATGAGAACAGGAATCTGATTGGTTATTATGGTTTAGGTCTAGGGTATTGTATATTAACTAGCAGACTAATATATACCCCTTTACCTATTTTTTCCGTAAATAATAACACAACATTTGCTGCGTGATGATGGAATAAATAGCCACAAAAGTCTTGTCATTAAGCAGCAATAGTTTAACACACAGCTACAGTATATAACTGTTAATATAGATTACATTATCAAAGTTTAACTCTGTAAAAATGTTGGTCTGAAAACTGTTGGTTTTGAAATCCCTACTTTTGTAGTACCGTGGATTGACAAAAAACCTTTTCAACCTAATACGTGGGGATTGAGGGACATGTCAAACCAACCACCCTAATATGGGTCCCATAGCTCTAACGGGCAACAACCTTCTTCAGTAAAAGCCATCAAAGACTTTCTAATTGCCAATGTCTCATCTTGGCAGGGCTCCACCACCTTTCCCTATGGCCAGGTAAGGCTCCAACACTTTTCCCTATGGCCAGGCAGGGCCCACCACCTTTCCCTATGGCCAGGCAGAACTCCACCACCTTTCCCTATGGCCAGGCAGGGCTCCACCACCTTTTCCTATGGTCAGGCAGGGCTCCACCACCTTTCCCTGTGACCAGGGAAGGCTCCACCACTTTTCTCTATGGCCAGGCAGGGCCCTATCACCTTTCCTTATGGCCCTTGCAGGGCTACACCACCTATCCCTATGGTCAGGCAGGACTCCACCACCTTTCCCTAGGGCCAGGCAGGGCTACACCAACTGCATCTGTTGACCGCTGCCCCCAGCTATGCTCCACGTCTAGTTTTACAAGTAGCCTAGGCCTTTTAAGACTCCTTTAGGCATACCACTGGGTCTGAGTATTATTGTGTCCTATAGATGTGTGTTTGAGCTCAGACTTTATCTAAGTCCTCAGTTCCTGTTGTCTCCTCAGACTTCTGGGAACACTTTATCAATCCTGCAGATTAACTCATCCCTTATCATATAGTTCTTGAACAAATTATTTTTTAAGTCTGTTTGCAATACTGTACCTGCTGTTATTGAACCCATTACCTGCTGTGAAAACACTGAACCATTGTTGGAGACGGTCGACTTTACCTGCACTCATGTGCCGGCTTCAGATTTGCCGTTTTCCTACTTCTTTCCCCTTGCCCTGTGGCTTCTAGCCTGTTCTGCATTACCAGTTTGCCTGCTCTTCACATTCCTGATTATCCAAGTGTTCATCGCACCACGTACCTATCAGCGTGCTTTATCAATGCCAGTTGTTTATGTCCAACCTGACCTGTGGCTTCATGGATCCATCTAATGGGGTGAACATAACAAAGCCATTGCCAAAACCGCCAAGGCATGACAAAGGGCAGGCATGATTTAATAATAAAGTCGGCCCTCTTCGTGCTCCCAATATCTTACACTCAAAAATTCCCTGTCCTGTAACATTACTCAGCCCTACACTAAATTAACCACTGCCCTGTCCCTGCAAACCCTTGCCTCACTCTGGCCTGTCTTTTTCTACAATCTCTTTCCATCAAAGTGTCTAATTTTTTACAAAAACCCTCATCATTCTTTGTTATTGAAATGTTTTCTTTAATTTTTTTTACTAAACATTAGATTTTAATTAAAATCTTCTGTATTTCTCACATATAGGGTGTTTTTGCTTAAAGACATGGTTTCTTCAAGACTGCCGTAATTTAAAGAGGACCTGTCACCCCCCTGCTGCATGGCAATCTAAATGCAGCACTGAATGCAGCATGTCTGCTGCATTCAGGGAAGGGGTCCCCCATGTGTCTGTGTACTGTGTTCCTCGAGATATAGGCTTTGTAACACTTGCAGTTAGAAGCCATGGAGGTAGTCCCTGGTGCTGGAGGGAGCTTGATTGACTGGGACCATTCCCTCCCCCTCTGCCTCTCTGTGTGCTGTCTCCTGCTGTGTTGTGTGGTGGGAAAGACTTAAACTATTTTATTAATTTTCTGGCAGAAAAAAAGTCACTAATTTGGGAGTGAGAATTCTTGACTCTTCCAGCTTTAAGCAGCTCTCAATGAGAAACCTCATAGAAGCACCTCTGATCTATACTCATATTCTATTTAACAAAAATTACTATGGTTTTCAACATTATCTGTATGGTTTCAATATGAACAAACGTTACTAACCTTTTTTGTTTATAGGTTATGGGCTTAGCGCTAACTCTTTGATTATGTCTTAATGCAAGAAACATGCAGAATTATATTGGTTGACCCTCCTTCGGGATGTTTATTAAAACAATTTATCACTTGATAAACTCATCATAATTTCATAAAACTCGCAGATCAAATTACTATATACAAAAAATATCCTAAATTATAATTAAAAATTAATAAAATAGAAGAAAATAGATTAAAATTCGGCCACTTCTATACAAGTGGTGCTAATGTAGCTTTCCGAGTTTCCTAAAAATATTGTACAGTGATCTTATGATTAAGTTTGGTCAATTGAAAGAAGAGGTTTTTTTGGTTTGTAGGACTGTCGGCTTCTGATATTCAGAACATTTGTATAATCGAGCACTTCTTATAGTCCTCTGTAGACCATGTATGGGTATCCTCTTCAATACTTGTGTCTAAGGCTGAGGTCACACTTGGCATGACTTTTTTTAGTGATTTAAAAAAACTCATGCATTTTTACATGCGTTTTTACATGTCCGCATGCGTTTTTCAAGGTGTGTGATGGCACCCTGCGTTTTTGGCTGCGTTTTTAAATCTGCACCAAAAAATAGTGCCTGCACTATTTTTTTGGTGCGTTTTGAAAAACGTATGCGTTTTTTAACATGGGCCCCTATGGAAAACGCATGCAAAAACGCATGGTACATTAGTACCTTTTAGTGCCATCCAAAAATGCATGCGTTTTCCATAGGGGCCCATGTTAAAAAAACGCATGCGTTTTTGGAAGGTACTAATGTACCATGCGTTTTTGCATGCGTTTTCCATAGGGGCCCATGTTAAAAAACGCACGCGTTTTTGGAAATGCACCAAAAACACATGTACTGTCACACATGCGTTTTTTGCTATTAGGGCATGCTTTTTTAACATGGGGGCCTATGGGTGCGTTTTTACATGCGTTTTTGAAAACGCAGGTCTCCAAAAACGCTTGTAAAAAACGCAAGTGTGACCCTAGCCTAACAGTGTTGTTGGACCCGATTTTCGCTTCTTTTTAGAGTCCCATAGTTTTGGTGTCCAATCTACTCCTCAGTCGGAGGTAGAGGTTTGTGGTAGATCTACAACAATAACAGGTGAATTGTGTTTGTGAGTGATTTGTCCCCCTATGAGACTGTGCTGACCTCTGGTAGGGCTATGTTGTCTTACCTTCTGGGTGGGCACCTATCTATGCTCTAACCATTAGGTTGGAGTGGTAGCTTTTACTCAGAGTGTATCCTCTTGGAATATATCCGGTACTAGAAGGCTAATTAGAAAATTCTGGAATAACTCACTGTTTGGCACTTAAACTAGGATCATATATTCTTGTTAACTGAGTAGGGTGTCACTTACTTGTTCAGACTGTCGTGTTATGGTTTGGGTAGGTTCTGATGTCTTTGTGTTGATTGCTTTAAACCAATGTGATGCACTAGAATATATTGTGATCAGTTAAAACCACATGGAGTAAACCCCTTTTTTTCTCTATTTTTATCAAGCCAATAAATGGTTACCTTGGCTCTCTATTGCTGTGGTTTTACGTGCTGTTGTTGTGCTATCTTGTTCTTTGGTACTCGATATGCTTTAAACAATACTATCTATTATATAGTTGCAGCGGCATGGCGAGTCGCCTAGCACGCGAGCATTCCGAAGCTCCATTGCGAGTCAGAGACTCGCTCTCTAGAATCCATGCATGTGATCGGCACCGCTATATACTATAAACATCTAGGCTGTAGCAGAGCTGAGAGAACTGCCCCTGCCCACACCAGGGTCTCAATAGAGATTGTACATTGACAATGAGATGCCAATCAGAGGTGGGTGGCGTGTCGGACTGACGTGCAATGTGACAATGTAGTCCAAGTAATGATAAGTCCTGCTGCATAAACAAACATTCCAGGAAAACAACAGATCGGAACTTGACAAAAATGATATCCCTGAATTCTGTTTTAACCCATGCAGCATGCTTTCTTCAGATTACATAGCAAAACCATGCTGACAGATTCTCATTAATACACCATGATTTAGTGCAAAATTTCAAACAGGAGGTGGGTCGCTGCTGAAATTTTGCTGAAGTTAGCGGAACCCATTGAGTAATATTTTATCTATATAGGCCTTTTGTTGTCTTCTTATGGCAGATGAGTGAGGTTGAAGGATTGGGATTGTTGGATTTCAACAGGTTTGATCCTTTTTTGCTGTTAGAGATATGTCTTTGTGAGAAGTGTGATGTTATGAATTATTACTGCCTGTTGAGAAAGATAATTATGGAGAAAACAGCTAAGAGAGCTGTTAGTAGTATACATGGTAGGCTGGTGGAGTAGTCAAAGCCAGAAACTCTGGAGAGTGCCGGCTCTGCTAAACCACTAAAGTTAGGGTGGTTGGGACTTGCTGTACATCACAGTCTGACAAGGTGGATGTGTGTGCTGTCCATCTGAAGTCATCAACTCCTAGCTTCAGCGTATTGGAAAGCAGCACACCCTACTAATACTAGAAACAGCTTTTGGGTCCCCTGGCTAGTCTCCGGTCTTACTTTGGTGTTTTTCTTATATTACCTGAGCCTATTTTTTGGATGCTTCTCCTGCCCCATGATTTTGTACCTTGATGCCATCTCAGTTTGACCCGGATCCCTAACTATTCTTACAGATTCTGAATTTGTCTTTTTTCTGAACTCCCAGCTTTGACCTTGGTTAGCGATGTTTCTGTCTCTGGACTGCAGCCCTTCAATAAGCAGCAATCTCCTGGACCCTGTTGTAAATCCAGGTTCTCGTATAGGGGTTAAAGGGTGTCAGGTCTTCTTGGGGTATAGGGGTTAAAGAATGTCAGGGTTTCTTGGGGTTCTGCCTATAGGAGCGACTTGTTCCTAATCTGTCCGAGATACCCCTTTTTATGCCTGTAGCTTAAGACGGACGTCACAGCTGTCCATTGACCAGCTTTCACTCCACTCCACTATGAGATCCCAGGGAGCCTATCCATTTCCATGATTGCTGGCATCCTAATATAGGCCCCTGTCACATCTCTCTTGGTTTTCCAATGGACAGGCTTCATTGGAGATCTTAAATTTAGCTATAAAAAGAATCAAGGATTGTAGGTTCTGTAGTGTTGTAGTGCAGATGAAGATAGATCCAGAAGCACACACAGATATGCTGAACTGCTCAGTCGAGCGGCCATACTTTAATGAATCTCTTCCCTTTCCCAGCTCCCCCTTCTCCTGCCACAGCTCCTCCTCTATCTTACATCACTGTTACTAGGCAGAAAACAAACAGGGGAGACACAAGCAAACTACAGAAGATATAACAACATTACATCTCTTATCATCTTACAAAAAAAACAAAGTAAATAGTTAACCGTTCAAAAGTTCGCGTTGTAGAAAAGTTTTTTTTTTCTCTACTGCAGAATATAGTCCGCAAGGTGGACTGGTGGCCCTCGATTTGTTCTCCCAGGATACCGTCGAGACATCTCATTTCCAGATAAACTTGGGGGGTCTTCTGAGGTATCTCCTATGGGAGCAGCTGAGGTCATTGTCTCTGGCAGTAGGTCGTCGCTATCTACTTCCTCTGCATGCGTCGTCTCTGGGACGTAGCCACGAAGTTTTTTAAAATGGGACACACTTCTAGTGACCTGATGAGTTTGGTTTTTAGCAGTAATCATGGTGCCTCTGATCTGTGTGGCCTGAAAGGGCTCGGGATAGTATGGCGATGCAAACTTGTAGCTGGGTCTCAGTCTCTTTACCAGAACCCAATCACCCACCTTTATTTCTGGATGCTTGTAACGGCGGCTACTTTTTTCTGCATTCTGCTTCATTTTACTCTTAGAGACGGAATCATTAATAGCAATTGGGGTTTGGACAGGAACTGACGGAATGCATGGGATTTTGACGCGCAAGGGCCTGCCGAACAATGCCGTTGCTGGTGGTATCCCAGTAGTGGAGTGTGGTGTGGCTCTGTACTGTCTTAGGAATCTATGTAATTCTTGTTGCGAGTCCTTGTGCTCCATGGTAGCAATCCTCAGGGTTGTTGATTGATTGCATGAATCGTTCCACTTCTCCATTGGCTTGAGGCCAGTACGGAGTTACTTTCCTGTGGGAGAAGCCAAGATAAGTTGCCAATGACTGAAAGTCTGTGCTATTGAATGGAGGACCATTGTCCGTCTTCACTGTCTCGGGTATGCCATAAGCCGAGAAAATCTTGTCTAATTGTGGTATAACTGCCCTGGCCGATGTTGTCGAAACATGTTCAATGACTGGAAACCAAGAATAGTCATCCATGACCACCAACAGGTAGGTGCGGTCCGGTAAAACACAAAAATCAACACTGACAGCAGTCCATGGGCTCTTTGGCAGGGGTGTCATTTGTAGAGGTGCACGCCTATGGTCAATTATAGTTGCTTGACAAGGAATGCATGTTTGGATCAATGCCTCTACTCTTTTGTCCAGTCCTGGAAACCATACTTTTTCTCGAAGTAGTTGCTTTGTTTTTACCACCCCTTGATGAGCCTCGTGGGCCAGATCAAGTACACGGTCCTCCAGTTTCTGAGGTATCACCAGGCGACTGTCACGCAACAGCAGATTTGAGTCCGACACTGAGAGTGAATGTCGTGCATTAAAGAAAGCCTCCAAGTAACCTACTCGATCTGGTGGTTGAAGGCGAGCCTCAGCAAGAAAACAGCTCAATTTCTTAGACCGAACAGAGTCTATAACCAACTGAAGTTGGGGATCAGAGTCCACCGCCTGTTGTATTTCCTCCATGGTCATAGCTCTTGGCACTGAATGTGCAGCAACGAAATTTACATGTTCCTCCGCTAGAATAGTTGCTGGAATGTTGTCCTTAGTAGGTTGTGGTATTGGGTGTCTTGAGAAATAGTCCGCCGGGTTTCCAGCTCCTGCCTCATATCTCAGTTGAAGATGGTAGTTCTGTAAGCGGAGCAACCAGCGTTCAATTCGTGGAGGGGGTTTGGAAGAGTGTTTGTTGAAAATGGGAACAAGCGGTTTGTGGTCACTTATGACTGTGAACTTGTATCCGAAGAGGTACAGATGAAAGTGGAGGCAACCCCACACTACTGCAAGAGCTTCCCTTTCAGTTTGTGAGTAGCGCTGTTCTGTATCTGTTAATTTCTTGCTTGCGTAGGAAATTGTAGAAATGTTGCCATTGTTGGACACTTGTGTGAGAATTGCACCCAGGCCTACCGGGCTAGCGTCTACAATCAGTTCTGTGGACTTTAATGGGTCAAAGTAAGCCATGACAGTGTCACCAGTTAGGCTGGACTTCAACGCGTCAAACGATGCTTGATGCTCAGTACCCCATGACCAAGGAATATCTTTCTTTGTGAGTTGTCTCAGGGGTTCAGAAATAGTGGCTAGGTCGGGTATGAATCGTCCACAGTATGTGACTAGTCCTAGAAAACTGCGAACCTCTGAGGCATTTTGAGGTTGACCAGCAGATTTGATGGCAGTGACTTTCTGTGGATCTGCTGACACACCTTGTTCTGAAAAGATGTATCCAAAAAAAGTTAATGACGTTTGGTTGAACTCACATTTAGATGGATTGACAGTTAGATTGCAGGCTTGCAGTCTCTGAAACACTTGCTCAAGGTGACTGTCATGTTCTTCTTGGGTTGTCCCGTATATGAGAATGTCATCACTGACGTTGAGGACTCCCGCTATTCCAGACAGAACCTGACTGATAACATTTTGAAAAATTTCTGCGGCTGATGAGATACCAAAGTTCAACCTCTTGAACCTACGCAGGCCCATATGAGTATTAAAAGTTGTGATGTACCTGGAGTCTGGATGCAACTCAAGTTGATGATAGCCAGATTTTAGATCAATTTTTGAAAACACCTTTGCACCATTCAGATCTGTGAGAATGTCATCAATAGTAGGCGTGATGTGCCTTTCTCTTTGAATAGCTAGATTGGCATGCCGCATATCCACACAAAGCCGTATTTTACCAGGCTGTTTTGGTTTAGGTGCAACAACGATTGGCGAGACCCAGGGAGTTGGGCCTTCAACCCGTTCAATAACATCAGATGCCTCCAGGTCTTGCAATTCTTGCTCCACAAGTTTGCGGACATGAAAGGGAATGCGCCTGTGAGGTTGGATGGAGGGCTGTATAGACTGATCAATATGTAACTTTATCTGAACGTCTTTTAGCTTACCAAGGCCTTTAAAGAGACTGGGGTACCTCTGCATAATATGTGGGACTGAAGAACCTGTAATGCTGTTGACCAGGTTCACCAGGCCTAGAGACACTGCGCTGCTGCAGCTGAGAAGCGTATCTGCAGAGCACTCCACTACGTAAAAAGTGTCCGTGATGGATTTCCCCTCAGCTGTGAGTTCTGACTGAAATTTGCCACACAGGGGCAACGCAGCTGTGGAACCATAAGGGAAAATCTGTAGGCTGGTATTTTGTAGAGCAGGTCTGTTCAGGAGTTGATTATAGATTGTATGACTGATGACATTGACTGAAGCCCCTGTGTCCACCAGGGCTTCCACTGGATTGCCGTTTATGAGGATGACTCGTTTTGGATTGTTAATCATGTGCACAGCCCGAGATCCTTCCTCAGTCACTGAGAATAAGTGAGTGCTTTGAGCCTCGTCATTAAGCTGCAGTGCTTGGACCTTCTGTGACCTGGGCTGTACTGTGGGACGAGCAGATTGCTGCAGTGTAGATCTGCACACTTTTGCAAAATGGTTTTGTTTTCCACAATTATGGCAGGTTGTACCCTTTGCTGGACAAACATTCTGGTGAGGGTACGACCCACCGCAGTTGTAACAAGTGGCCGCCTGTACTTGTGGTTTCTGTGTAAGCTTTGCTATAGAAGATGGTGCTTCTGGCTCACTGCCCTCTATGAGTTTTGCCTGTGTCTCTGCAGTATCATTTATACGTGCTGTGTCTAATAGTTTTGCAAGGGTCATAGTAGGGTCTCTGAGTGCTTGTCTTCTTAACTTTGAAGAAACACATCCTTGTAATATCTGCATTTGGATTTCTTTGTCTACGTCTGTAAACTCACAGTAAGCTGCAAGGTGCCGTAGCCGGACATGATATTCATCAATGCTTTCTGTGGCTGATTGCTTTAATTGTCTAAACTTGAAGATTTCAAATGCTGCATTTCTGTGTGGGGAGAAGTGTTTGCTCAATGCTGCTTTGCTGAGCTCATAGTCCTTGTCCTCCCCTGTGTTAGGCAGAGTAGTGAAGATATCATAGACTTGCTCCCCTGCATAGTGTAATAACATGGGTTTCCTTCTTGTATCATCAGTTATGTTCATGGCTTGCAGAAATATCTCAAAGCGCTTCAGCCATTTATCCCAACATGCTGCTAGGTTTGCTTGGGACTGATGCACATCAAAAGCTGGGAATGCCGGTAGACAAGCCATGGTGAGCACTGATGGTCTTGTGGCACTGAAATACCTTTAGCTGATGAATGAACGCTTCCTCGTCGCCAATTGTAGTGTTGTAGTGCAGATGACGATAGATCCAGAAGCACACACAGATATGCTGAACTGCTCAGTCGAGCGGCCATACTTTAATGAATCTCTTCCCTTTCCCAGCTCCCCCTTCTCCTGCCACAGCTCCTCCTCTATCTTACATCACTGTTACTAGGCAGAAAACAAACGGGGGAGACACAAGCAAACTACAGAAGATATAACAACATTACAGGTTCAAATCTGTAGGAGCCTAAAAACTTAAAGTAACGTGATAAAAATAAAATAATTTGAACAAATATTGATTATTTAAAAAAATTAAAGGTTTAAATTACCCCCTTATTTTTGATTAAAAAAAGACAAACTAAAAAAAATTGTCTTTTTTGTCACTGCACTTTCCCTAAAAATGCAATAAAAAGAGATTAAAACATCAAATATACAAGTGAAAATAAAAGAAAGAACTAAAATATCAGAATTTCCATTTTTCAGCCTCAACAAGTCCACAAAAATGCAATACAAAGATATCAAAATGTCTTATGTACCCAACTTGTATCAATAAAAACTACGGCTTAGGCTGGTTTCACATTGCGATGTTTGGGGATCCGTGGCTGCCTGTTGTAAAATGACAGCCACAGATCCGATTTGGCCCCCATGTATCCCTATGGGCAACGGATCTGCTGCCCTTTGTCCTTAATAACATCTGATTTGTGACAGATCCGATTCTGTCTGATTTTTTGCTGTACCCAAAATCTGAGACTGCTCCGATTTTGGGCACAACGGACCAAGTCAGACACAATCGAACCCGGCACAATCAGCGGCCATTAACATGGGGGCCTATGGAGCATGGGTCAGAGAAAACACAGGATCGTTTCTCTGACCCGATTTTAGTGTACTGAGCATGCTCAGTACACTGAAACTGCTCTGTTCCTGTTTAATTTCACTTCTGCAATGTATATGCATACATTGTTGAAGTAAGATTAACTAAAGCAAGTGTTAAAAATAAAAAAAATAAATCCTCACCTCTCCGGGGTGTCCCGCGATGTGTGCCATCTATCCCGAGCTTAAGGACCTGGCGGGGCTACCCGATCAGCTGATCGGTCACATGACCGCTTTAGCTGAGCAGTTGAAATCTCCCACTCACCAAAACCGATTGGCGGGCGGGAGATTTAAACTGCTCAGCTGATGCGGTTATGTGACTGATCAGCTGATCGGGTAGCCCCGCCCCGCCAGGTCCTTAAGCTCGGGATACATGGCACGCATTGCGGGACACACGCCGGAGAGGTGAGGATCTTTTTTTTATTATTTTTAACCCTTGCTTCACTTCCGCAATGAATATTATACATTGCGAAAGTGAAAGTGCCCTTCTATGTCCGGATCCGTGAAAGTCATGGACCCGGACACATAATTGGCATCCGTGGGCACACATCCGATGCCGACCTTTCTTGTCTGTGGAGTCCTGCAAAAAACAGGATCCCCACGGACAGGAAAAGATTGCTATGTGAAACCAGCTTTAGCACACAAAAATCAATCCCTCAACAGCTTTTCCATCTAAAGTACGGTAATATTTTAAAATCCTCATGATTTTGGTATCACAGTAATTGATGGAGAATCACGTTGCTTTGTCATTTTAACCACAAAACGGAGCCATGAAAACAAAATGTCATAACAATGATAGAGTTGTGATTTTTTTTTACATTTTTTTTAATTTTGCTTTAATTAAAGTTTCTCATTTATCAATAGATATTGCAAACTGAATGGTGTTAATCAAAATTCTTCCCAGAAAAAGAAAAAAAGACCACAGATGGTGGAAAAATAAAATATTAATGGCTCTTGGATTAAAAGGAGGAAGGGGTCAATTCTAAATACGGACATCTTGTTAATGTTCCATGGTTTCTGGTTAATGTTCTTTGCTATCCTCTTGGATTTTTATTCCATGAAATGCACAATTGCTCACACTCACCTGGCATTCAGACTGGCATAACAGGAATATATCGTTGAGCAATAAGGAAACAAGGTAGGCATGAGAAAAAAATAATGATACCGGGTGTAGGAAAATCAAACAAATGGCCAAGACAAGGGCTGGAGCTGTGCGCGGTATGTGAAAGGTACGGGGTAATTATAGCGTTATTTATGTGATAAATTTCATGTCATATAGAACTATAGTAAAGGAAGGTATTTTACAAATTTCTTCATTTTCTGGAATTTGCACCGTCGGCCTTAGTCTGCATAAAGAAAAGGCATTATGTTGGTGTAATGTTACTAAAAAGTATAAATCTGTGTGAAATGTATATTCTCAGTTTTCAGCTTTTTTAAGGTGCATTACTCCATTAGATCTCTATACTGAAAATATGTGAAAATGTTACACTTTAAAATGTTGTGATTGGATTTGTCTATTTTTGGTCATAGACCTCAATACTGAAACTCAGCAATGTGCAATAAGGGTATGTCGCAGTGTCTCCATAAGGAACCCGCTGGTGATCGCTTCCGACTCTGCAGCATTAATTTAATATGCAATGGAGAAGCAGAAGCGAATCAACCCGCACCACAGCTAAAATAATGCTGCGGAGGGGAGAAGCACAGTGGGCATGGGATTTCTAGAAATCCATCCCCTGTGCTTCTACTGTCGAATGCAGTGTGTAGGCAGCGGTAATATGCTGTATCCAAAATGCTGCTTTTAAGGATTGTGTGCACATACCCTAAGGCCAGGGTCAGATTTGCGTCAGCATTTTAGCTGACGAATCCGTTTAAAACCTAGAATTTGCAGCCAGAGCGCAGAGCGTTAACGCTGTGCTCAGGCTGCCTATAGTTTCCTATGGTTACCGGTGTACCAGCGCAGCAGGCAGCTTCACACACAAGGACCGGATATGCGCTATTCTTGAACGCACATGGAAACACTGTTTGCAGCATTTTCCTGTGCGCTCAGAAATAGCGCATATCCAGTACTTGTGTGTGAAGCTGCCGGCTGTCTTGGTACACCGGTAACTATAGGAACTATAGGCAGCGTTAACAAATTGCTGCCTATCCGGGAACAGTGCGCTAATGTAGAAATATATTACTTATTGATGAAGAAATGAAAAGTGTCTCTAACCGGTGGTGGTTTTCAGCTCCGATTATTTAATCATCCTCAAGGAATGACATGTGCGTGGGGAGAGGGAGTAGGAGGCGGCGGATGACGGCATGCCATTTCGCGGTATTACCGCGTCCACGGTTCCTGTGCTGGTCCGTTTTTCATTTCTTCATTAATAAGTAATGCATTTACGGCTCACCTTAGCGTGCAACACCAGTCCCCAAGTGTTATACAAGTGATTACTGGGCTGAACCTAAAACCTGGCCGCACGGGCTGAGAAAGTGGTGCAGTGTTTTAGGGTGCACAGCAACGCTCTCTTTTCATTGATAATGCAGAAATATTGTAAGTCCCAGATGGAAGCCCTGAACGGATTGCACACCCAGGTGTGACCCTAGCCTATGAGGTCAAAACTGCTTGTTGGAAGATTTTTGCCACCCAAAGCGCCACCACTATGTCATAAAAAAGGATAAATAGGGAGCGCACATAGGGCGTTATCTTCTTAATAAATAGTCCAGTCCCCCCAATCGGTGTGACTCACCTGCGGTGGTTGTGAGAGCCACAACAAACTGAGAGAGCCTGGTAATGGTCGCTGCAGGAGCCCACTGAAGATAAATGATTTCCACCGAAGAAAGAGCTGGGCTTTGTAGTCCGCGCTGACCTCAAGAAACTTCCAATCCAGTAAAGGGTTAATCAGGTTCTGGTTTATTTGCCTACGCGTTTCGTGGCTTTAAATCTGCCACTTCATCAGGGCTATTACCTAGGTAGGTAATAGCCCTGATGAAGTGGCAGATTTAAAGCCACGAAACGCGTAGGCAAATAAACCAGAACCTGATTAACCCTTTACTGGACTGGACGTTTCTTGAGGTCAGCGCGGACTACAAAGCCCAGCTCTTTCTTCGGTGGAAACCACTATGTCATGCAATTTCCAACAGTGTTCTCAGTTGCTCCATTCGATGTGAAGTTTAATGCTTTTACCAAATGCTAATTAATCAAGTCCTATGAGTCAGGAAAAAGGTGCTGATTTTAGTGTTAAGCACATGGTGCATTTTAGATGACACCATACTCGCATAGTTTTTGAAGTAGAAGATACTTCAGGAAAACTGCTGTCGGTGATTTTCCTGAAGCAACTTCTTTCTCATCTTTTGTCATTTTTGCATCATCATTTTTGGGGGAGTTTCTATACGTAAAATAGCCATGGCTTCCACATAGAAGTTGTCTAAAGAATGGGCAGGTCACTTTTTTAGCTGCTTTATGGTTTTCGAAGCCTGAAGAGCCTAAAATAAGCTACAAAAGACTTTACAAAACGGGGTAGAGCCGGGCACTGACCTGTAGCAATTTTTTCGGTACTTGTTCACAAAGGTGGCATCGTTATCCAGTGCTGCTCTGCTGGAAATTGAAAGTCCATACAAAAGTAATGAGTAGGCAGGAAGCGGCACTCACTCGGACATCTCTGCGGCTTAGGCTCTTTATTGTAATTCCATGGGGTTACAGTGGAGGGAGGGGGGTGACAGGACAATGGTCTCTGTTTCGCACTTAGTAGCACTTCCCAGGACCCATGGAAGCGCTACTAAGTGCGAAACAGTGAACGTTTCCCTGTCACCCCCCTCCCTGCGCTGTAATCCCATGGAATTACAATAAAGAGCCTAAACCACAAAGATGTCCGAGTGAGTGCCGCTTCCTGCCTACTCATTACTTTCGTAAGTTACAAAAGATATAAGAATAAAAGAGACACACACGTCACTGTAGTCCTGTAGTGATCATCTGATAAAACACTTACCGTATTTTTCGCATTGTAAAACACACTTTTGTTCCCCCAAATTTTGGGGGAAAGTGGGGGGTGCGTCTTATAATGCGAATATACTGATTATATACTGCAGGGCCCAGGGGAGGTGGGGGCAGCTCTGGAGCCTGTCCTGGGGCTGGGGTGGACTGGTGGAGGCTGCTGGAGGCAGCGGGAGATCTCCTGCTCCTGCTCATATAATATGCATAGCCGCTCTCCATCACCATGGTGCTTAAACTGCACCGCAGTGATGGGCTGGGGGAGCGGCGCATATTATATGGTCCTGCGACCCCCGTGATGGCACATGCCCCCCCTATGTTAGATATGGCCCCCATGCTGCTGCCATAGTAAAATAATAAAGTCTATACTTACCTCCTAGCTCCTCCTCCAGCGCTGATCTCAGATGATGTCACTTCTCTGCTGTGCCGATCACATGACCGCACAGAACCAGGAAGTAGAGGCGCTCTGCAGCATCTTCTCTGCCCGATCACAGCAGCAGTGAGACCGGGAGATCAGCGCTGGAGGAGGTGAGAATAGAGTTTTTTTTATTTTACTATGCAGCAGCATGGGGGCAATATCTAACACAGGGGGGGCATGTGCCATACCTAGGTGACGTGTGCCATGCATAGGGGACTTGTGCCATGTATACGGGACGTGTGCCATGCATAGGGGATGTGTGCCATGCATGGGGGATGTGTGCCATGCATAGGGGACTTGTGCCATGCATGGGGGACATGTGCCAGCATGGGGGAAGTGTGCCATGCATGGGGGACGAGTGCCATGCATGGGGGAAGTGTACCATGCATGGGGGACTTGTGCCATGCATAAAGGACTTGTGCCATGCATAGGGGACGTGTGCCAGGCATAGGGGACTTGTACCATGCATAGGGGACTTGGGCCATGCATAAGGGACGTGTGCCATGCATAGGGGATGTGTGCCATGCATGGGGGATGTGTGCCATGCATGGGGGACTTATGCCATGCATAGGTGACATGTGCCATGCATGGGGGACTTGTGCCATGCATAGGGGATTTGTGCCAAGCATAGGGGACTTGTGCCATGCATGGGGGACTTGTGCCATGCATAGGGGACTTGTGCCATGCATGGGGGACGTGTGCCATGCATGGGGGACTTGTGCCATGCATGGGGGACGTGTGCCATGCATGGGGGACTTGTGCCATGCATAGGGGACTTGTGCCATGCATAGGGGACTTGTGTTATGCATAGGGAATGTATGCCGTGCATAGGGACTTGTGCCATGCATAGGGGACTTGTGTTTTGCATTGGGAATGTGTGCCATGCATAGAGGACTTGTGCCATGCAGTAGGGGACATATACTCTATATGATTTGTTAGATGGACACTGGCATTATATGATGGACTCAATTTAACATTAAAAATAATTTTTTTCTCTTTTCCTTCACCAAATTTGGGGGTATGTCTGATAATCAGGTGCGTCTTATAAAGCGAAAAATATGGTATGTTATTGAATGAGCAAAACTACATAATGCTGCTCCCAGACTACAATGCAAAAAACTGTTGACAGATTCACATTTTGATTTTCATGAGCACTCCATATACTTGCTAATAAGATAGCGATTTTGTCTTAATATAGTAGAACGATGAAGCATGAGACACCAGTCCCCAAGTAATAATCTCCTGCTGATAAAACAGTGATTTTAACGAAACAGCAACACACAGCTAAGTAAGTGACGCATCACAGCAATCAGAGTTTCTGCCCCAAAATCATACTGCTCTCAGATTACATAGCAAAATTGTGGTGACTGAATCCCTGTATAAAATCTGCCTCCATGTATTGTGCTGTGTCTCTGGTATTGCTATTTGTGAATGAGTTGATTACCAGGTGTTACCAGTTGTGGGTGCGTCCCTACACAGCCAGACATGGACCAATTAGCGCCGGTGGTGGTAGATTTGTAGGGACGCACCCTTTGACCTACTTGTCATAAACTTCTAATAGTAAAAAAGGAGCAGCCCCACACAGAGTAATGAGAAACGATGACGCAGGATGGGATGTGCCGGTAATTATTGTACAGACAAGTCACGAGAGATGCCAGATCCTCTTTAAACATATTTTAGAGGGTTTATTTTTGTATTTTCCATGTTACTTTCTATATTAAAAAAAAAAAACCTAATACCGTATATACTCGAGTATAAGCCGACCCGAGTATAAGCCGAGGCCCCTAATTTTACCCCAAAAACTGGGGAAACCTGTTGATTCGAGTATAAGCCTAGGGTGGGAAATGCAGCACTCCCCCATCCTGGTATATAATCCCTCATCACTGTAGGTAGCCCTTCAAAATGGTGTATATAGCCCCTCATAATATCGTGCCTCCATCACTAGTATATAGTGCCCGGATTAATAGTATATAGCCCCCATCACAGTACATAGCCTCCATTATTGGTGTATAGCCCCCAATCCCTGGCACAGGTCCCCCATCCCTGCAGGGCTCCCCCATCCCTGGCACAGCTCCCCCATCTCTGGCACGGCTCCCCCATCCCTGCAGGGCTCCCCCATCCCTGCAGGGTTCCCCCAGCCCTGCAGGGCTCCCCCATCTCTGCAGGGTACCCCCATCCCTGCAGGGCTCCCCCATCCCTGCAGGGCTCTCCCCTAGTAGGGCTCCCCCATCCTTTAAGTGCCCCATGCTGCCGCCACCATAAAATGACAAACGTTCTTACTCACCCTTCCGACGCTCAGCACTGTCTGCAGGCTTCAAGCGTCCTCCCTCTGGTCTGCCGGCTTCTAATCATGTGACTGCGGCGCAGCAGCGATGATGTCACTGAAGTGCCAGTTTTTTGTTATTTTATGGTGGCGGCAGCATGGGGCACATAACAAAGGATGGGGGAGCCCTACCAGAGGGGAGGCAAGTAAATATGCACCGCTTCCCCTGCCGCTGATTGACAGGGGGATGCAGTGCATATTTAATGAGCGGGCCCATGTGACCGCCCGCTCACTCTGCAACCTTCCACCGCCTCCTCCAGCCCCCGGTCACCACCCCCAAAAACTCAGGCTCGAGTTTATAGTGTATAGACTCGAGTGTAAGCCGAGGGGGCACTTTTCAGCACAAAGATTGTGCTGAAAAACTCGGCTTATACTCGAGTATATACGGTATATTATATTTTCAACACAAACTATTGAATCTCATCATAGAATGACTCCCTAGATAAACACCCAGCACCGCGCTCTGTAGGCCTGATTATGATGTGCTTCATCTTTATATAAAAAAACAATGTGTAGTGTTAGAGAATGGGTATTTACAAAACCACAAAAATGTTAGCGCATGCTGCATGGAAAATGTTAGCGCATGCTGCATGTATTCCAGACGTCACAATTGAAAGAAAATGATTTACATCAATGCAATAATAACAATTTATGCAGTAATGTCTGTGTCAACCCAACTGAACAGGCACCTGATGGGCGATTCATGCAGCCTGTGGTTTGGATCAGACACTAGCTGCCATGTATGTTTTAGGCTACATTGTCGCATTGAGCTTTTGGTGAGTTTTTGATGCTGTATAATTTTATTGCATAAAAAATCCAGTATCTTACAATTCCTGCAAAGTGGATAGGATATATAGAAATCTCCTGCCCACTGTGCTTCCTCCTGTAGATACTCAGTGACTGGAGTAGTATTTTGTCACATCTCCACCAGAGCCATCTCCTGCGACATCTGATGGCCGTATTCACTCTGTAGGTTGTGCTGGTGATAGAGAATTCAGAGCATGAAACTCTGTTCAGTGCAGGCTCTGCCCATCCACTAACGTTAATGTGGCTGGGACCTGCAGTGATTTCCAGTCTGATAGTGAGTGTGTGTTCTGTCCAGCTGAAGTCATAATCTCCTATCTTCAGCCTATTGGGAGGCACCACACCCAGCGAACCTGTCACCTTCCCCCCGGGCATCAAAAGCTATAATAGCCACCTTCTGCAGCACTAAGGCTGCATTCAGGGAAGGTGGCTATAGGCTTTTGATGCCCTTTATACTATGAAATATGAAGTTAGGTAAATGCTCACACTTCTGAAGACCAAAGACCGGGAGGCGGGGTTTCACGCTCCTCTGACCCGCCCCCTCTTGTCAGTCATGATGCTCGCCTGCTGCTGCCTCCCCTCACTGTGTAAAATGAACGCGCGTCTCCGTTCTCCTGTATGGAGCCACGCATGCGCTATGCGCGCTGCCGATGACTTCCTGGACACCGGGCGCACAGCGCATGTGCGGCGCCGTGCAGGAGAATGGAGGCGCGCGTTCATTTTACACAGTCAGGGGAGGCAGCAGCAGGCGAGCACCATGACTGACAAGAGGGGGCGGGTCAGAGGAGCGTGAAACCCCGCCTCCCGGTCTTTGGTCTTCAGAAGTGTGAGCATTTACCTAACTACATATTTCCTAGTATAAAGGGCATCAAAAGCCTATAGCCACCTTCCCTGAATGCAGCCTTAGTGCTGCAGAAGGTGGCTATTATAGCTTTTAATGTCCGGGGGGGGGGTGACAGGTTCGCTTTAAGCTTCTAGCTTTCTGCTGGAAACTGCCATATATAGCTATATAGCTTATGCTTTCCTGGTTAGGTCTTGTTTTTTCTCTTGCTTTGAATAGGTTTTCCATGTTTTTTCCTAGGTCTGTTTTTGGACGCATCTCCTGCTTGACGATTTTGTACTTTGCTGTCATCTCAGTTTTGATCCAGATCTCCAACTAGTCTAACTAATTCTGATTTTATCCATTTTGGAACCTCTCAGCTTTGACCTTGCTTGGCAACCATTCCTGCCTCTGGTTCTCTGCTCTTAACAGCAGCCCATCCATAGGCAGCTATCTTCTGGACTGTAAATCCAGATCCTTGTATAGGGGTAAAAAGGTGTCTGACAGAGGGGCTTGTGCCAAGTCTGTCCGAGATAGCTGCTTGAGCCTATCGTCACTCATTTCTGGTATAATAATTGCCACCACTTCATGTATTGGACCGAAAGGTATGGCTATGTCCCCTCCTGCCATGGCTCTGCTCAAGCTCCACGCATTTCTGGAGAGCTGATCCAATCTTGCATTCTAAAGGTACCGTCACACACAGCAATATTGCTAGGCAGTTTCATTGGCAATTTGCTGGTTGCAGTGAAATCATGGATACATTGTTCCATTTGTACATGGCAACAAAATAGAACAGTGTGTCCATGATTTCACTGCAACCAGCAAATTGCCAGTGAAATTGCCTAACAATATTGCTGTGTGTGACGGTACCTTCAAAGCTGCAGATTCTTTGCACAACTCCACATTATGCAAAAAAACTTCAACTTTTCAAATCTTTTATGCCTCTTTTGTGGTGTAGAAGCTTTGAGGACTCAGCCCTTAGATGTCTTGGGTGATAATTAAGAGACCTGTTTGTCTACAGGATGGAACGGGCAAAGCCTCTTGGAGCTGCCTTGGAGTAGCCATCTGAGACGCATAGTTCCTGGCTGCTTTTAACATCGTTTTCTCTGAAATACTGCAATTCTTACAGAATATGACATGTCTGTCTGATCATGCTGCCCATGATTTGTTCAGCATAAATCTACTCATGCCTTTAAAAGCTACAGGTGGCCATTAGTTGTCGGTCACCCTTGCTTTTCAGTGTTTTTGAATATTATGAATCTATAAACGATTCACTTCTGCCATTTATCTTCACAAGGGCAAGCGTCATCCAGGAAACGTTTATCTTGTTCAATCCTTGTCTGTCCTAACGACATCTCACGGCTTGGGGAATACTAGAATATACATAAATATCACAGTATGAGACGTTCTTGTGGAAATCTGAAATCTATGACTAGTTAAAGAGGTATTCCTATGGCGGCCGTCACACGCTGCAATATCTTGAACGACATCGTTTAAGCGATCTGCTTTTTGATCGCTTAAGCGATATCGTTTGTGCATCGCAGATATGAGAGCCGGAGCTCATATCAAGCGATCATCGCTTGTTCAATCTGCTTCATCATGGTGTGTGACACCACGATGAACGATCTCCCAGCGGCAGAGCCTATGCTGGGAGATGGCATCTATGGTAAACGTCGGGTTACTAAGCGCTGCGCGGCGCCTAGTAACCCGATGTGTACCATAGTTACCAGCGATCTCGCTGGTCCACATCGCTGGTGAGTCTGTCTGTGTGACATCTCACCAGCGATGTGAACGATATTGTTAGCGATCGCGCGTGCATATGATCGCTTACAATATCGTTCACGATGTCGAGACGTGTGACGGCCGCCTATGAAAGATATGGATCACTCATTCTTTTGTTACAGACTGGTACCACCATCAATCAGGAGCAATTCTGCAATGGTGCCACGTTGGCATTGATGCCATTTTGGTCAACTTCCAGAGATATTAGTGGAAAATTTCCTTAGAAAGTGTATAAAGTGTATAAATATTTAGTACATTAAGTTGATAATTCTGAGGATAGATAGTGTAGATTTGACTTGATTTGTACCTTTTTATATATTTATTTATCTCATTGTAAAGAACCGAAAATATAAATGATGTGACCCCGGACGAGGCCAGAGAATCACTTTGTCTTTGTAAGACCATGTCCAGATACAAGATTTATAGCATCCCAAACCTGGAAAAGTATCAAAAATGATACATGTGGTTCCTATGATACCAATATTTGGAAATATCCTGTTCACGAATCGTATGCCGGAAATTACGGCTTGGTGCTTGCATTCATCATGAACAGATGGTTGACGAGAACACAAACAAAGATATGGTTTGGTAGATGTATCAGTTCACCTGGAATATATATTCAATAGGCTTTTTCCTTAATACATGGGTAATTTTATAGCTAAAATTACATTTTTTACCATTGACAATCATTTTAAATATTTTTGTTTTAAATAAGGAGGCTCTATGTGGTTGAATATGCTCAACCTGTACCAGTCCTAGTCTAACACAATCTACTGTATCTGCTTTAGACGCACCAAAAACATTAGATCATTCAACCGACAGTTCTCTCCCAACTCCCATGAGCATGCACATTAGCAGTAAAAATTAGAAATATTAATATTTTTATCAATAAAAAAGATCTAAAAAGAAAAAAGACGTAACATAATGGCCACTTTACACGTCCCGATATCGACGTCCAACTCCGACCAAAAGTCACGTGGATCGTGCGTTGGCCCTGATATCGTTCGTGCGTTGTATGGTGTAAATGTCCAATTCGATGCACTAACGACGTCAAAACGATATCGAGGATCGAATGAGCGTGCTCTCCAACGGCCCGATATTGGATTGACCTTGTGGCCGGATCGTGCTGTGTGAAAGTCCAACAACGATGTGAAGTACAACGTCCCCTATTCTCTCCCATGTTAAATGGTCGTTCCCTCGTTTGCGCGTACAAGGGGGCGTACACATTGCAGCGGCGTTGCCTGCCGATATCGCGCTGTGTAACATCTCCTATGCGATCTTGGAATTCTGCCCAGAAAAAGCGCGCTCCCGCGCCGTTGTATCCAATATCGGACCGACGTTGGGACGTGTAAAGTGGCCATAAGAGAAATGTAATCAAATCAATATTTGGTGTGACCAAGCTTTGCCTTCGAAACAGCATCAATCCATTTAGATACATCTGCACAAGGTTAGGGAGTTTGTAGATGTACAAGTAACCAATTATACCAAACAGGTGGAAAATCATTATCATTGTTACTATATTTTAAATATTCATCAACTGAAACAGCAACCGATGTGTGGGAGTCTTTTCACTGGTGAAGAACAGCTGAACTCTACTATGAAGGATTCCTTTGCTCCTTAATAGCCAAAAGAAAGCATCCAGCAGTCCTTATTTGAACATAATATTGTTTAGCCAAGGCTTCATTCACAATCAGCTTGTCACATTCTAGAGCTGTTTGTTTTTCAAGCAAACAGCCAACTGTCCATAGAGTTTCATTGATTGATACACCTTCCACTCCGCTCCAAGACTTCTGCCGAGCTGTACCAACTCTCTGAAATATTCTACCCCAAAAATTAGGACTATCTACAATATACACAGTTTAGGCGCACATCCTATCACGTTCCCTACTCTAAGGGTACCGTTACACTTCGCAACATTGCATGCAATTTCACTTGCAATTTGCTGGTTGCAGTGAGATCATGGACACATTGTTTTATTCGTACACGGCAACAAAATAGAACAATGTGTCCATGATTTCACTGCAACCAGTAAGTTGCAAGTGAAATTGCATGCAATGTTGCAATGCAAATGTAAATAAGCTCCTGTACCTTGTGTCACCCCCACCTCATTGTAGATTATAAGCTATTATGAGCAGGGTTGTCATTAATTTTGCTTTAGTTATTGTATTTTTTTATAACTATGTTACTTATAACTGTTTGTACATGAACCTTTAAATTGTAAATCAGTCCTTGCAGAGAATTTGGAGAGCGCAGGCTTCGCTCATCCACTAGGGTTAGAGTAGCTGGGACCTGTGGTTCTTCACAGTCTGACAGTATTTATGTGT
The DNA here is from genome assembly GCA_033576535.1 of Allobates femoralis. Classification (NCBI taxonomy): domain Eukaryota; kingdom Metazoa; phylum Chordata; class Amphibia; order Anura; family Aromobatidae; genus Allobates; species Allobates femoralis. The sequence continues at coordinate 111,127,152 of JARQOC010000008.1, read as the reverse complement.
GGTCGATCCAGTTATGATCTTCAGTTCCTGAGCTTCAGTCTATCAGAAAGTACCACACCCTACATATACCTTCAGACTTTTCCTGCAAGCTGCCAGAAGTAGGTTTTGGTTCCCTGTACAGATTTTATTGCATCTAGTGTTTTTCAGGGGAAGCATGGTAGCTCAGTGGTTAGCATTGCAGCTCTGTTGTCCTGGGTTCAAATCACACCAAGGACGACTTCTGCAAGGAGCTAGTATGTTCTCCCTGTCTTTGCGTGGGTTTCCTCTGGGTTCTCTGGTTTCCTCCCACATTCCAAAAAGACATACTGATAGGATGTTTAGATTGTGAGCCCCAATGGGGACAGTGTTGCAATTGTATGTAAAGTGCTATGGAATTAATAGCACTATAGAAATTAATAAATATTGTTATTATTATTCACAATTTTTTTTACTTTGTTGCCATCTTAGTTTTGACCCGGCTTCATCACCTTGCTATTGGGTTCTGTTTTTGTCCTTTCCTGACCTCCCAGCTTGTCCATTTTTGGTGACAATTCTGCCTCTGGACTTCTGCTTATCCATAGACAGTTACCTCCTGGGTTCTCCTATAATTCCAGATCCCGGAATAAAGTTTAAAGGGTCTCATGGCCACTTTACACGTCCCAACATCGTTTCGATGATGGATACAACGGCACGGGTGCGCGCATTTTTTGGGCAGAAATCCAAGATTGCATAGGAGATGTTACACTGCGCGATATCGGCAGGCAACACAACTGTGATGTCTACGCCCCCTTGTACGAGCGACCCAGGAACGACCATTTAACATGGGAGTGAATAGGGGAAGTTGTATTCCAAGTCGTTGTTGGGCTGTCACACAGCACGATCCGGCCAGATGGTCCATCTAATATTGGGCAGTTGGAGAGCAGGCTCATTTCTACCCCTCATTTTGGCATCGTTCTTGCATCGAATTGGACATTTACGCCATACAACGCAAGAACGATATTGGGGCCAACGCACGAACCACGTGACTTTTTATCGAAGTTGGACGACGATATCGGGACGTGTAAAGTGGCCATCAGAGTCTCTTGGGGAACTGCCTAACACAGCAGCTGTGCCAGTAGTAATGGACGGATGTCACAGAAGGAAAAAAACAATATTGAGTTTGGTTCTGGATGGGCTAAATTAAAGCCTGATAAGGCTTCTTAAAATTTGACACAGGATTAGGCCTGGGTCAGACTTGCGTCGTGCATGCTGTAAAAGCATGCTTTTTTTTAAAAGTTGAAAATGTTGAAAAATGCATGCGTTAACGCATCCATAGGCCCCAATGCATGGCAAATGTGCCATGCGTTTTTTGCATGCGTTTTTGGCTCACCTCCCAAAAACTCGGTAAGCAGCATTTTTTGCGTGCTTTTTCAAAAAAGCATGCGTTTTTTTTAAGATGGGGCCCTATGGGAAATATATGCGTTAACGCATTGTACATATAGGCATGTATAACATGCGTTTTTGCCTGCTTTTTTTTGAAAAAATGACTAAGTCCAAAAAAACGCATAGCAGTGCTGGGGGCACAAAAAGCACCCTAACAAAAACACGTCCATTTTTATAAGCACTATAAAAAACAGATTGGCAAGTGTGACCCTAGCCTTACAGCTTTTATACGCAAGAAAGGTATGGACAATTGATGGAGTGTAATATCAAACGGAAAATGCATGTGGTCAATGATCTGAAGGAGCAGACATTTTTATGGCTGAATCAATGCTCATGACAAATAGACTAGCAATTTATTCAATCATTCAGTTAGGTTGAGTGTGGCTGATGATCCATGGTCTGTGCATTATCCTTCCCAGGGTCTATGGCCTTGAAAAAAAAAAGATTTTCATTAATGTTCTTCTGCAGATGCTGTCACCCATTGTTATAAACTGCTACATATGGTGTTTGGCACAAGAGCCAGGATCATAAATGCAGAAGTAGTTGCATGTACATTCAGATGGCTGCTGGAGAAATGTGATTTTGTCAATATATTTTTAGGTTTTCCTTCGATGAGCAGATACGGTAGAAATGCCTGGGGGCTTATGTTATAAGGATAGGCCGGATTTTTAAATATAGAATGATACCAGCTTACCCTGAGTATGACTGCTACCACCATCGGCATGGAAGAAGACACCCTCGCCCGAGGTGCCTCACCGTGATCCCAAGTTAAACAAATCTTCTAGCGGAAGATCCAAATAAAGTGAAAAGAAAAATAAAATATTCCAAATAAGTAAAAACTAATTACATCCAATGTGATACGCCACCTGCTACACATTTTGGACTGCAACCAAATCCTTATTAAGAATACATTTTTTCATTTTGTTTGGATTTACGACTGGCGGACATTTTACTAGGCAGCAATACTGTAGTTGCGCAACACTGGATGCAGCAGTACTGTAGTTGCCTTTCTTTGACTCTTGGAAGATCAGCCAAGGGAAGGTTCATCACGATAAGGGCCACTTTACACACACCAACCTCTGTGTCCAACTTCTGAACAGATCTCTGGTTGCAGTGAAACCATGGACACATTGTTGCATTTTGTTCACAGCCACAAAATGGAACAATGTGTCCATGATTTCACTGCAACCAGAGATCTGTTCAGAAGTTGGTCACAGATATCTGTGTGTGTAAAGCGGCCCTCAGAGTTAGCAGTGTATTTTCGCTGTGTCCTAAATATTGCGTTGTACAGTACAGGCACAGTGGATGGATGAACGGAAATCCTGAGTCCACTGTGCTTCTTTTCTCCAGACCGTAAACTTAAATGCGGCGCATCCTCTCAAGCTTCAACATGTCAGTTTATGCTTGTGGAGACTCGAGTGTTCTCGGCGGGAGAATGCAGTGTCTCCTGATTATAGGCACTGTCGGCAGCAGTCTCCTGTGGAGAACATTCATATATTTGCATCAGAAGTGACGCTGTATCCAAGATGCAGTGTCTCTGGATTGTGGGAATGACTAGCCCAGGGCTATATGGGGACTCGGGTGTCTGGGCCCTCTGCTGCAGTTGGGATGTCACTGGTGGCCTGCCCAGACCCGCGGCCCTGGTGGTCAACTAAAAAGGGGTAGTTGAAATGGGAATAAAAGTTTGTAAGTTTAAATTGATTAAGCACCAGCGCCGCTTCAGACCTCCGGAGGGCGATGGTACATCAGCCGAGATGGTACAGCTCCCTGCAGGTAGAGCTGGCCCTCTGGAGCAGGGATGCACCTGTAGTGATGGAAATGCTGATGATGGAGATGAACAAGTTGCAGTGCAGCAGTGAAATAAGCACACGGAGACTCTGCTGGGGTACTTTACTGGAACAATGCTGGTGGTGATACAGTTCACAGTGGACAACAGTCATTAGGAAAAGGTAGACGGCCGGGTAGTCACAGTGGGCTGCAGGATCTCCTGGAGTCTCCCGTGGAATGCCTTCCTTGCTCTTACCCATGTCCTGCTGCAGCTGCCTGTCCTGAAACAGTCCGCTTAGTACCAGGCCCGATTGGGGTGCTTTCTGAGTATCCCGGCTTCCCGCTCTCCCTCTCTGCACTGGGACTCAACCCCGGTGGGTTATTCTGATGTGACTGGTTTCCTTGTGACAGGGTGTCGGGGCCGGTGAACAGACCCGCGACGTCCGGTGTTACGGCTCAGGGGATGAACCCCCTATGCCACGTCTTCGGAACTGGCACAGGGGATGAGCCCCCTGTGCCGCGTCTTCGGAACCGGCACTCCGATAAATGGAACAGGGTTCCCTCCCGGAGTATAGACGCTCCGATCTAGGGGGTCCCCTCCTTCAATCTGGGCTGCCTGTTCTCTCTCTCCAAGCCCCCTCTCTCGGAGTCCTCTTCTCTCTCAGGACTCCCGTGCTTCTTCTTTCCTCAAGGCAAAACTAGAATCCCCCGTTTTTCTTCCTCCCTCCTCCCCTAACTCCCCCTTCCAGGGACTAGCCTCCAACCGTTTTTCTAGGTGGGTGTGTGGGAGTGCTGGGATGGGAGCCTCCTACAAACCCTGCATTCCCACTGTGACAGGGGTAACCGCACACTCATTTGTGGGTGCAGTACCCCAATTGTGACGCCTGACCAGTGGGGCGCCACTGGAACATACCTTAAAAGTGCAAAATATCAGAATAAATATAGTAATAATGATTGCATAAAAGGAAGAGTAGCACTCACTGGGTTGCTGGCAAACGTCTTTGTTTCAACATGTTAAACATGTAAGCACGGAGACATGAAACAGGAGGAGGATGGGAGCTACGGCTGTGTCACACTGATCTAGCACTTCAATGGTTTGATGCTGAACCCGTTGAAGTACTAGATCTTCGTGAAACGGCCGGTTATTTAACTTGATGAAATAAAGAAGCTTGCCAGCAACCCAGTGAGTGATACTCTCTTCTTCCTTTAATGCAATCAATATGGACTGTGGTTTGTAAGTATGCACCCAGTAACATAAGTGTGGCTTCTGAAAGCAAAAAAACAGCGGTGTCTGTGGATCCCAAAAAAAAACGTTGAGCGGCGCTGGGGCCTGACCTTCTCTATTGCTGTGTTTGAGATAGTAATAATAATAATAATTTATTTTAATATATTTATTTTTATTTTTAACAATGCCCTAAACTATAAACAGTGACATAAAAATTGTATTGATTGCGCTCAGTGGTTGTAACACCTGTTAATGGCTAACAAAAATGAAGTAATTGATGTTACAAAGCAGGAAGCTTTCGAGACTTCTCACGTCTTTTCATCAAGCATGGTATGACAAAATATTAGAAGAAACAGAAATACAGTATATATATATATAGACAGCCAAAGCAGATGCATGGTATAATAAATGGACATTTAAATAAACAAACACTGAGCTTAGGCCCCTTTCACACTAGCAATTTTTTCAAATTGCAGCAGATCCGGCAGATTTACCGCATCTACCGTCTAATGGCCGCACTTGCGGTAAGCCCCATGCATTGTCTATGGGGCTTGTGGTAGGTGCGGCAAGTGTGGTATAGCCGTGTTTCCGGAACTTGTGGCAGTTGCGGCCGTGAAACAAAATGCTGCTGATCGCTGTTTTTTTGCGGCTGCAACTGCCGTAAGTGCCGGAACCACAGCTATACTGCACCTGCCACATCGGCTGCAAGCCCCGTAGACAATGCATGGGACTTGCCGCAAGTGTGCTGTAAGCGCGGCCGTTAGGCAGCAGATGCAGTAAATCTGCTGGATCTGCCGCAATTTGAAAAAACGCTACTGTGAAAGGGGCCTATGAAAGAGGATCCTTAGTTAGTCCAGATCAGTGGTGTGAATGTTTTTATGGTCCCAATTTGTATGGTTGTTTTCAACGTGGTGCCCTGCACCTGCTCTGGTTGTGTGTATGTATTTCTACTTCTTCTAATATTGTGTCATACCATGCCTGATGAAGAGACGTCAGAAGTCTCAAAAGCTTGCCTTGTAACATCAATTACTTTATTTTTATTAGCCATTAAAAGGTATCACAAATACAAGATAGATTAATCAATTTTTCGACTGGCTAAGGCGGCCGTCACACGCTGAGATATCTATAGCGATATTGTAAGCGATCACGTGCACGCGCAATCGCTTACAATATCGCTCACATCGCTGGTGAGCTGTCACACAGACAGACTCACCAGCGATGTGGATCCGCGATCTCGCTGGTAACTATGGTACACATCGGGTAACTAGGCGCCGCGCGGCGCTTAGTAACCAGACGTGTACCATGGTTACCATCTCCCAGCATAGGCTCTGCGCTGGGAGATCGTTCATCGTGGTGTCACACACCACGATGAAGCAGATTGTTACATCGTTCATCGCTAGATCTGAGCTCCGGAGCTCAGATCAGCGATGTCACGATCAAGCGATTTCACATCGTAAATCGCTTGATTACATGCAACGATTTCTTGCCCGATCTCGCTTAAGCGATCAAAAAGGAGATCGCTTAAACGATATCGGGCAAGAAATCGTTGCGTGTGATGGCCGCCTTACACGGTACCAAACCTTTTTTTCTTCTAATCAAAAATGCAAAAACTCAAAAATGCATAGCTGAAGGTGTTCAATATAAGCTCAGAATGGGTCTACATAGATTCACTATAAGGGTATGTGCCCACATAGTGGTTTAACGTCGGTTTAGCAGCGAAAACCGCCGGCGGTTTAGCATAGGTTTTATTTAAATTTATGTAAATCCTTAGCAGCTTTAGGACTTACAAGTAACCCTATGTAATTTAGAAAACGCTGTGCACACATAGTGGGTTTATGTGAGCGGATCTGCCAGAGGTTGAGCGGTTTCCTAGCGGTTTAGGAGCATACAACATGTCAATTCTTCTCAGCGGTTTTTGATGGTTTTCATGAACAAAATCCTCCATAGAAAACCGCCGGAAAAAACGCTGGAAAAACCAACTGAAAAACGCTGTGCACACGCTGAAAAAAACGCTGGGAAACCGCTGGGAAACCGCTGGGAAACAGCTGGAGACTTCAGAGCTCAGAACTCTAGGCTCCTGCAAATTTCCACCGGTTTACTGACGGTTTGAACGTCACTAAACCACTATGTGGGCACATACCCTAAGACAGTGATGGCGAACTCCAGGCCTCGAGTGCCGCACACAGTGCAGGTTTTCAGGATTTCCTTAGAATTTGACAGTTAATCATTTGATTACCAACTGTCAAATGCAATGGAAATCCAGAAAACCTGGACTGTGTGCAGCCCTCGAGGCCTGGAGTTCGCCATCACTGCCCTAAGATATCGAAATGAAGTAAAATGTTTTCTCTGGCATGTTTATAACCATATGTCATCAGCTCGAAGATATCCTCAGATATCGACTCACTTCACGTAGGAGAAACTCAGTAAAATCGAGCCGTGCCAAATGTAAACCAACCTGAGTTCAATACTGGTGATAGTTTCAGTTGTGCAATATGATGTTTAGTAATAACTCAGTATGAATCATGGCTCCTTATTAATGATAATTGCAGATATAGTTGTGGGGAGAGCAATCTGACTATAGGTTAGAGGCACATTCTCTGTCTTTCCTTTCATGCACATATTCCAGACTTTGGCCTTGTTCACACTCACCTGCGTTTTTGGCACTCTCTGCGTTTTTCTGCAGTTTTTCAAAAACGCAGGTGCGTTAACGCAGGGTACATTTAAGTGTACATGCGTTTTTCAGCTCCACTTGCGTTTTTTTATCCCAGTCCAAAAAACGCTGCATGCAGCGTTTTTTGGGTGCTGGAAAAAAACGCAGAGGTTGTTTCAAAAAAATGCATGCGTTTCTATAACATGGGGCCCTATGGGAAACGCATGCTTTAACGCAGGGTGCATATAGGCACCTGCGTTAACGCATGCATTTCCCATAGGGCCCCATGTTAAAAAAAACGCATGCGTTTATATAACATGGGGCCCTATGGGAAACGCATGCGTTTTTAAATGGCACATTTTGGCACCCTGCGTTAACGCTAGCGTTTTTGCATGCGTTTTTGGCAAAAAAATGACTAAGTCCAAAAAAGTGTCAAATCCTTTCAGACACACAAGGGACACTTTTTGTCACTTTTAGAGAAATGCAGGTGGTTTTTTTCCTGCTAAAAAAGTGCAAATTGAGTGTGAACAAGGCCTTTCTTTGGGTCTCCTGCACCCTGATATGTAACAAGATGGTTCATTCCCATTGCCCGTCTGCAATTTTGGTGTGTTGTTACTTGCATTTTCGATGTGTCATTTGTCTACTGTACATGTTTAAATAAAGTTCGTTTTATTCACCACAAAAGCAGCAAATAACACAGTTGGGTTTTTGCACTTTCTCATTGCTTTCAATGGTGAAAAAATCAGAAAAAATGCTAAAAGAATTGATTGACATTCTACTTAAAAAAAAAATACAGGAGTTTTCCATTTCAGTCAGAAAAAAACTAAGTGTACATGAGATTTCGGATATATCAGAGCTTTTGCTTTAGCAGCTTTTAATTTGCATAAAACTCATGAAAAAAATGCAAAAACGTAACATGTGAACATACCCGAAGAAGCTCATTTTTACAGCAGCAGCAAAAGCTATGAGAATTCAGGAATCTGCTGCACACATCTGTTATATTGTTCCTCACTGAATTGGAGAACTGCAGCATCTTGAAATGTGCAGCATGTCAATTCCTTCAGCGGGTATGCAGCGGTTGTTCACTCATAGAAAGCAATAAGAAAGTGGACGAGACCTTAATGGCCACTTTACACACACCAACTTATCTGTCCAACATCTGAACAACTTACTGGTTGCAGTGAAATCATGGACACAATGTTCCATTTGTACACGGCCACAAAATGGAGCAATGTGTCCATGATTTCACTGCAACCAGTAAGTTGTTCAGATGTTGGACAGATAAGTTGGTGTGTGTAAAGTGGCCCTAACAGGTTTTGCTGCATCTTTGCTGAATATAAGCGACTACTGTGGACAAAACACAAGTGTAATCTGCACCCCCAAAAAAGCTGTGAAAGACACAGTGAAGACAAAGTAAAGGCCACTTCACACACACAGATATCTGAGTCCAATATCTGAACAGATCTCTGGTTGCAGTGAAATAATGGATACATTGTTCCATTTTGTGGCTGTGTACATCTGTGTGTGTGAAGTGGCCTTAAAACTTGCATTGTGACTGCACTGTTCTTAGGCTGCCTTCACACTTGCGTTTGTGTCTGCATGCGTATGGCATGCAGACGCAAACGCAGTGCAAACGCAGCCATACTGGTGTGAACGCAGCGGAGAATCTCCGCATACGTTCACATTAATATGCACCCCAGCCAGCCAATCAGCTGTCTCGGGGCGGCCAGGAGGAGGAGATCAGCGGCAGAGATCTCCTCCTCCCGGCCACAGCTGATCTCCCGCCGGTGTCGACGTGGGAGATTTGAAGATACAGCTGATCTGACAGCTGTTTAAATCTCCCGCGCCGACACCGAATAGGTGATATCAATGCAGGAGATAAGAAAAACTGATTGCTGCTTCAAATCACCCGCGCCAACATCATGTATTCGGTGTGAGCGCGGGAGATTTAAACAGCTGTAGGTGAGCTGTATCTTCAAATCTCCCGCGTCGACACCGGTGGGAGATCAGTGGAGGCTCCAGCTGATCTCCCGGTAGCCCCGCTGATCACCGGCGGCCACCGGGAGAGATTTCAATGTGATCCGCAGAGTTCTCCTTCGCTGTCATGCGGAGGACACTGCGGATGCATTGAGATCCATGCATTGTTTGTGCGCTTGCAGGTGCTTGCAGATAAAACAAGCGCCCGCGACTGCACAAAAAATGCAACAGGCTGCGTTCGGGAGGTGGAGGAGGGCGCACAAATTGTGCGCATCCGAACGCAAACACAATCGAACGCAGCCAATACGCAGGCACATGCGTTCCCATGTTAAACATAGGAAGCGTTTGGCTGCATTCAGTAAGCTGCGCTTGCAAACGCATGTGTGAAGGCAGCCTTACTGCCAAAAGAGCTGGCTGTGGCTGCAAGAAAAAAGCAGCAAAAACGTTGTGTGTAAACATAACGGTAGGCTTCATTTAGATGTCAGTGATTTTTCATGCATGCAAAAAATGGTGTATGGGCCATTTCACATCTAAAGGTACCGTCACGCACAGCGATATGGCTTCCATATCGCCGTGAATTTGTGTATTTTGGCGATGTGGAAACCACATCGCCTGTGCCTGAGCGTTCTGTTTGACGCGCCCCATGTGCCGCGATTGGTGGTCGCTCCTGTGTTCCCATTGGCTGGCCATGGCTAAGGCGCCATATTTGAATAGCGATATAGTAGAAAGGACACATGCGTCATGTAGTGCGCAGACATCCTGACAAGGCTGACCAATGGTTACGCAGTTGTGTCGGCCAATCAGAGTGGTAGGGGCGCGGTGAAAAACACTGGCACGCCTGTCTCCTCGCCGCGCTCACACTCTATGCCCACATCGCCGATGCGGTGGTGGCGTGTGACGTGGCAATTTGGCGGCGACGTCGGAATGTCAAATTGCTTCCGGTCTGCCGGAACGTAGGATCGCCGAACATCACACTCGAGATGTCATATGTGTGACAGGGCGACGGCGATGTGCAAAAAAGTGCCTGGAACGTGCACACTCACGTCAAGTTGCCAACCATATGGCGGCGATATTGCTACATGTGACAGTACCTTAAGGCTGGGCTGCTAAAAACGCATCCAAACGCAACCAAAAACGCACCCATAGGCTTAAATGCAAAACGCATTGCAAACGCAGCATGCAACGTTTTGGGCTGCGTTTGCAAAAACGCATACGTTTTGCGTTTTTGTAAAATCACATGTCTTTTGCATTGCGTTTGCAGTGCGTTTTGCATTGAAGCCTATGGCTGTGTTTTTGTTTGCATTTGGATGTGTTTTTAGCTGTAAAAACGCATAAAAACGCAAACGCAACCAAATGCACCCCAGCCTTAGATGTGAAGTGGACCTATGTTTCATCAGTGTTTTGGAGTGATTTGCATCAGTGTGTAATCAGTTTATTTCATCAGTGTTTGGTCAGTTTGTTCCATCTGTATTTGATCAGTTTGTTCCATCAGTTTTGGGCCAGTTTGTTTCCTCAGGCTAAGTTCACATCTAAGGGCGTTGTGGTTGTGTTTCTATGCATTTTTGCACTGCATTAACGCATAGAAACGCAATGAAACGCATGCGTTAACACACCCATTTCAATGGGAAACACATTGCAAACGCAAGTAAAAACACATCATTTTCTTCAAATGCAGAAGACATGCGTTTTTGCAAACCTAGACCAAAACATGGCTGGACACAATCTTTGCCCATTTTGTTCCATCAGGTTTTGGTCAGTTTTTCCATCAGGGTTTGGTCAGTTTCTTCCATCAGTGTTTGGTCAGTTTCTTCCATCAGTGTTTGGTCAGTTTCTTCTATCAGTTTTGGTCAGTTTCTTCCATCAGGGTTTGGAGTTCTTCCAGTTGTATTTCTTCCATCAGGGTTTGGTCAGTTTCTTCCATCAGGGTTTGGTCAGTTTCTTCCATCAGTGTTTGGTCAGTTTCTTCCATCAGTGTTTGGTCAGTTTCTTCCATCAGGTTTGGTCAGTTTCTTCCATCAGGTTGGTCAGTTTGTTCCCATCAGGTTTGGTCAGTTTCTTCATCATGTTGTCAGTTTTCATAGGTTTTGGTCAGTTTCTTCCATCAGGTTGGTCAGTTTCTTCCATGAAGGTTTGATCAGTTTCTTCCATCAGTGTTTGGTCAGTTTCTTCCATCAGGTTTGGTCAGTTTCTTCCATCAGGTTTGGTCAGTTTCTTCCATCAGGTTTGGTCAGTTTCTTCCATCAGGGTTTGGTCAGTTTCTTCTATCAGGGTTTGGTCAGTTTCTTCCATCAGGTTTTGGTCAGTTTCTTCCATCAGGGTTTGGTCATTTTCTTCCATCAGGGTTTGGTCAGTTTCTTCCATCAGTGTTTGGTCAGTTTCTTCCATCAGGTTTGGTCAGTTTCTTCCATCAGGTTTGGTCAGTTTCTTCCATCAGTGTTTGGTCAGTTTCTTCCATCAGGTTTTGGTCAGTTTCTTCCATCAGGGTTTGGTCAGTTTCTTCCATCAGTGTTTGGTCAGTTTCTTCTATCAGGGTTTGGTCAGTTTCTTCCATCAGGTTTGGTCAGTGTCTTCCATCAGGTTTTGGTCAGATTCTTCCATCAGGGTTTCATCAGTGATTTTCATGTAGGAAAAATAAATATATATCTAAGATTTTTCTGTTTACTGCAACATTAATCATGGACAGCACACAGACTGCTCACTGATGATGTGTGATGCTACAATGAGTATCTCGTGAGTTTTTGGCTTTGTGTGAAAAACACAGCATGGGTATGTGCACACTTTGAGTATTTGGTTGCAGAACTTTCTGTACTAAATCCACATCTCTTGGCTGCATTTAGGGAAGCTGTGTACTAAGGCTCTAGCCCCCCTGTATCTCGAAAAAACACTTTGCAAACTCTACAGTTAAGAGGTTGCCTGGGTGGGATCTAATTAAGAGGTCCTGGCTTCTGGCATGATCCTCCCTGCCTCCTTCTTGTGTGTTCTGCCCCCTGTATGTGTCTGCCGCCTCCTCTTCTTCTAGGTCTGCCCTCCTCTTCTGCTCTTGCTTCTTGTGACATCAGGAGCAGAAGAGGAGGGCAGACCCAAAACAAGAGGAGGCAGCGGCAGACACATAGGGGAGATGGAACACACAAGGAGGCAGGGAGGACTGTGCAAGCAGCGAGGACCTCTTAATCAGACCCGACCCACGGAACCTCTTAATTGTAAAGTTTGCAAAGTGTTTTTTCGGGGTACAGGGGGGCTACAGCCTTAGTACACAGCTTCCCTTAATGCAGCATACACACTGCATTCAGTGGTGCTGTCACATTTGAAAACACCCGGGGGGGATGGGGGGGTGACAGATCCTCTTTAAGTGAGTCATTTACAGTATGTAATGAGGATTATAGCACAAATGCAACCAGGTTTGGTATTTTCTTTTTTAATTTGAAGCAAAGAATTAGTTCACCACTATGGCCTGTACCTACCGTATATACTCGTGTATAAGCCGACCCGTGTATAAGCCGACCCCCCTACTTTTGCCCCAAAAATCTGGAAAAACCTATTGACTCGTGTATAAGCCGAGGGTGGACCCCAGCACAGTTATACAGCCCCCAGCAGTGTGGTATACAGATTCCCCAGCAGCCCCAGTGGTAGTATACAGGAGCCCCAGCAGCCCCAGTGGTAGTATACAGATTCCCCAGCAGCCCCAGTGGTAGTATACAGGAGCCCCAGCAGCCCCAGTGGTATATACAGCAGCCCCAGTGGTAGTATACAGGAGCCCCAGCAGCCCCAGTGGTAGTATACAGGAGCCCCAGCAGCCCCAGTGGTAGTATACAGATTCCCCAGCAGCCCCAGTGGTAGTATACAGGAGCCCCAGTGGTAGTATACAGCAGCCCCAGTGGTAGTATACAGGAGCCCCAGCAGCCCCAGTGGTAGTATACAGATTCCCCAGCAGCCCCAGTGGTAGTATACAGGAGCCCCAGTGGTAGTATACAGCAGCCCCAGTGGTAGTATACAGGAGCCCCAGCAGCCCCAGTGGTAGTATACAGGAGCCCCAGCAGCCCCAGTGGTAGTATACAGGAGCCCCAGCAGCCCCAGTGGGTACCCAGCAGCCCCCTGGGGGTACCAACAGCCCCCTGGGGGTACCAACAGCCCCCAGGGGGGACCAACAGCCCCCAGGGGGACCAACAGCCCCCAGGGGGTACCCAGCAGCCCCCTGGGGGTACCAACAGCCCCCAGGGGGTACCAACAGCCCCCTGGGGTACCCAGCAGCCCCCAGGGGGTACCCAGCAGCCCCCTGGGGGTACCCAGCAGCCCCCAAAAGCTGGCACTGTCCCCCCTTGTAAGGCCTCCCCCTCCCGCTACTTATACATTACCATTCCGGTTTTCTGATCAGCGCGGCTCCTCCGTGCTGCGTCGCCGTCTTCATCCTCCCGCGCTGGCTGCATCCAGGATCTCCGGCGGTCGCGCGATGACGTCATATCGCTGCGACCGCCGGAGAACCCGGATGGATGCAGCGAGCGCGGGAGGATGAAGACGGCGACGCAGCACGGAGGAGCCGCGCTGATCAGAAAACCGGAATGGTAATGTATAAGCACCGGGGGGGGCCCTTACAAGGGGGGACAGTGCCAGCTTTTGGGGGGGGCCATATGCACTGCTTCCCCCTGCGCTGATTGACAGGGGGAAGCAGTGCATATATAATGAGCGGCCCCACGTGACGGGGCCGCTCATACAGCAGCCCCCCCCGCCTCCTCCAGCCTCCACAGCCCCCACCACACAGCCCCCACCACACGGGTCTACCGTATAGACCCGTGTATAAGCCGAGGGGGGGACTTTTCAGCCCAAATTTTGGGCTGAAAAACTCGGCTTATACACGAGTATATACGGTAAATATCATTGCTGATACAGCATGCAAGCCCCCTGGAAATCAGCATATAGAGCATAAGCCTACCAGCCCCTATCTATACTACCAAGAATATTTTATAATGTTCTGTACAATGATTTATTACATGAGAAGCTCATTCATGTACATTTTGACAATCAAACACTTTTAGAATATAAGTGGTAACTTGTTGATCTGTGTGTGCCCCATTCACCATTACCTCAATGTGCAGGTTCTGGCGGTGGGTTATCACTTATCCTTAGGATCGGTGACTTGTTTTCATTGAAATATCCCTAAAAACAATAAAACACATTTTATATGTATTGACTGGGCCCTACCACTCCCATGGGGATGAACAAACCAGGAGAGATGCTAAACCTGCAATCTACAGGTCCCTATTCAGACTTGGAGAAGCCTTAAATCTGATCCTGATTTGTCCCTGTCTGACCGCAGAGGTTGGCACCTTAAGAATATGCAATGGCGCCCCCACTCATTGTCAGTGACACTAAGTGTCCCTAACTGTACCCTCAATCAAAAACTAAGTTTAACACAAAACAACAATAGCCATAAAGGAAGTGCACACAAGCCGAGGGCGAGAGGGCTACAAACGTGTTCACACAGTCATACATGGAAGATGGAGGAAAACAGAAATAATGCAAAAGACTTACCGAATAAGTGGAAACCCCCCAAATTCAAAACATAACAAAATGGGATGAAAAATGAAACTCACAAACAAAATTCAGGGGGAAAAAAGAGATATTTCAACAAGAGAATCCTTAACTGAAGAGCTGGGACATCGATCTACTTAGGTATAAAGTCAGCATTGAACATATGTGCATGGTGTGTATAAATAGCTCCTCCTAACATGTGATAGGGCCAAAAAAACAAGGAAGTGAAAGACCTGAATAGAAATAAAAAGGAAAGCAAGGCAAAGAAAAGGACACAAAAGAGAACTGCCGTATTAGCAATTAGATGAGGCAAAATAGGCCATGGTCCAAAACAGGAAAACAGAAGTGACCAGATTGAGCCCCATAGTCGAGCCACGACAGTATAAAATTATGTGTGATATCTTTAGATACTCCCAGATGTGAAAAACTACATCAACTTGCAATCACATAAGAGACAATGTATATAATCATGCAATTAGCTGGAATAAAATTGTTACATAGACCAAGGATTAGGGAACCTTTTTCTGCCAGGGGCCATTTGGAAATTTACACCATCCTTCGGGGGCTGCACAAAATTATCAACTTTAAAATTACCTTGCTATATTGGTTCAAACGATCAATCTACCCCACTGTGATGGCTGGAGCAGCTTCTGTATGGCGTGGCTGTGATGTTAGGTGATATTGGTCATGTTACTTCTCTGCTTTTCCAGGTTTACTAGAGCCCTAGACATCACAGAAGAGGCTGGGGACATGGAGATCATGGGGAAGCTGGATGTAAAAGGCAGGCAGTCGGCAAAACACGTCTGCCAGCCTGAGCCCTGGGGTCCCCAGGAATCTGCCCGAGGGGTCATCGAGGATGTGGCCATGGGGCCTGAGGTTCCCCACCCCTGCTCTAGACCTAAAACGAGGAAATTGCTTTAATTCCCTTTACAACCAGATTGTTCAAGCATCGTCAGTATATAAAACTGATGTGATTAATGTAATTTACTGTAAGTAATAGGAATATTCATGGTGTGGGGGTGGTAGATGAGCTGTTTCCTAACAATGATAATTATGATTACATTTAAATGGAACTTTGCCTCATTTATAAATCTGTTATTTTATACTTCACTGTCTTCACTTAAATGCAAACAATGTATCGCAGGGTTTTGTACTGAAAGCGCTTATTCTGAAAGCATGACTGAGTCCCGCATTGTATTTATGATACATGCATCAAGTTTTTGTTATCTCTGATGGGTGGAAAAGAATAAAAATGTTAGAAGAATTCACTGTAAAAGATACAGAGGGTCATTAGAAAATGTTACAGAAAGTGTGGAGACACAGAGTCCAGTGGGTGCTCTCGTTCGCTGGCTGCTTTTGAAAGACCACATGGACCAGGGCTCATCTCACTGAATGCCCGAACTCCTTACCCATGGGCAAAACACTACTCAGACCACACAGGGTGAGGGAACCACACATTGGTTAGACTTTTATTGGGTCCCCAACAGTCAAAGGATATAATACATACTCAGCAAGAACAAGCAATATAACAAGCAACAGAGTCTCACCCTTCCTCTGTCTCACCAACGATTAGAATATGTGAGCCTTTGAGGCTTCCAGGGCCAACTACACCAATCAAGCAGCACCCCGCTTTTGGTGGGCACCCACTGGGATAGCTGCAAGCTTAGGAAGATAACCAAGCACATCAGGGTCTGTAGCCAGGTGACTGAATTGTCCCAACCTGAGTTCTTGAAGTGGTCTCTAATCTTCCAGGCAAATCCTAGGATTCTAGGCTAAAGTCCCGTTCTATGACAATTTTATTATCCCTATCCAGAACCGAAGCTCCTAGACTAAGGAAATGAAGAATATGAAGATGAGATGTGATCCTGTAGCCAGAACTGGATCTCCTAGGCTGGGGTCATTAAGAGTGATGTGATCCTGTAGCCGGAACCGAAGATCCTAGGCTGAGGTCATGTAGAATATATATCCACTTGTGACTGAAGCAAGTCCTTTTTATACCCCGTGCCTTCACCCCAGGTTATTGTGTTCTTACAGGATTGTTGGGATAAGGCTTTTCTCTCATTGGTCAGCAGTTCAATCCGACTGCATAATTTTCCTCTGAATGATGTAGACAGAGTGGGCTGATACAATTTACATTTAGGTAGCAATCCACAAACTAAGACAATGGGGTTTCCTATTAGTCTGGGAAGAAAAAATGCTTTACTTCTCATGAGTTAACAAAGAAAAAAGCAATACATCTGGCTTAATTAAGATGTAACCCATGACACAAATGGTAAAATGCTGTGTCGTTTAAAAGGATCTGTAATATATTTTCTGGATCATGCTAAAAGCTAGTACCTACTAACCAAGGCTTATTCTGCATGTCCATAAATAAAGACATAAGAGGCAATAATAAAGCTTGGCTGCTGAGCTTTACCATGCAATCATGTTTTCTCCTTAGAATAGTTTTTGTAGGTTTTTTTAAGATTCATTCCCAATTATTAAATATGTTTTTTCCATACTGTTAAATGTCAAGGCACTACAATTTGTCACAACAATTAGTTTAGTGGCATTTAAATTAAACCACAATTCTCAATACTGCAAAGATTCCAAGTACACAGAAAAATACAAGTATTATAATCTGAACCTATTTGGAACTCTTTAACATTAACACAGCCTTATTAGTATCCAAGTGACCTCAGCCTATCTGGCTAAGAGAAAACAGATGATAACTGTAAGTAATGAACAGCCTATTTAACAACACAATAAAGTATCAGACTTTTTAGGCTACTTGTTAAACCGTCCAAAAATTATCCCTTTTTGGGGTAAATGTTTATACACAGGCCGGCGGTGTCAATATCAGAAAGTTTGTCTTTTTCACAAGGAGTGGTGCTAAGTAGGTTCACATCCCAAAAGCAAGGCCTTTAAAAAGGCCAAGGGCTAAGTTCACACCTAGCGTTTTTTGTGCATTTTTTTATTTGTTTTTGCTTGTTTGAAATTTGCAAGGGGAAAAGCATCCCAGCAAAGTCAATGAGAATTCTGAAGTGTTGTGCCACCTTCAGGTATTTGCCTCCTGATTTGGTGTTGAAAAAAGAAGCAATATGGTCATTCTTTGTGCCTTTTTCTCATAGAATACATGATACAAATAAATGAGAAAAAACAGAAAAATGCATCAAATAGCAAAAAAACACTGTTTTTTCCACAGCGTTTTGCCTGCCAAGAGATTTTTTTTTGTGCAGAAATAATCGGCTAGTTGGGCACAAAACGTTATGGCCACTTTACACGTTCCAACATCGTTTCGATATTGGATACAACGGCGCGGGAGCGCGCACTTTTTTGGCTTTTTTGGCTGAAATCCAAGATCACATAGGAGCTGTCACACAGGGAGATATCGGCAGGCAACACAACAGTGATGTCTACGCCCCCTTGTACGAGTGAACCAGGGAACGACCATTTAACATGGGAGTGAATAGGGGAAGTTGCTCTCCAAGTCAGTGTTGGGCTGTCACACAGCACGATCCTGCCAGATCGTCCATCCAATATCGGGCAGTTGGAGAGCCTGCACAATTCTTCCCCGATATCGTTTTGGCATCGTTCTTGCGTCACGTTGCACATTTACACCACACAACGCACGAACGATATCGGCGCCAACACACTAACCACGTGACTTTTTATCGAAGTTGGACGACGATATCGGGACGTGTAAAGTGGCCATTAGGGCCGCTTTAAACATTACAACATTGCATGCAATTTCACTGGCAACTTACTGGTTGCAGTGAAATCATGGACACATTGTTCCATTTGTACACAGCCACAAAATAGAACAATATGTTCATGATTTCACTGCAACCAGTAAGTTGCCAGTGAAATTGCATGCAATGTTGTGACATGTAAAGGTACCCTTATGGCCGCTATACATGTCCCAACATCGTTTCGATATTGTATACAACGGCACGGGAGCGCGCACTTTTTTGGCTGAAATCCAAGATCGCATAGGAGCTGTCACACAGGGAGATATCGGCAGGCAACACAACTGCGATGTCTACGCCCCCTTGTACGAGTGAACCAGGGAACGACCATTTAACATGGGAGTGAATAGGGGAAGTTGTGCTCCAAATCGTTGTTGGGCTGTCACACAGCACGATCCTGCCAGATCGTCCATCCAATATCGGGCAGTTGGAGAGCATGCCCAATTCTTCCCCAATATCGTTTTGGCATCATTCTTGCATCGAATTGCACATTTACACCACACAACGCGCGAACGATATCGGCGCCGACGCACGAACCATGTGACTTTTTATCGAAGTTGGACGACAATATCGGGATGTGTAAAGCGGCCATTAGACTCATGCAATATAAACAATCAAACAACCACAGGTTCATATATTCCAGGAGGACAAAAAAAAAATATACCAGTATATATATAAAAAAAGCTAAGATGTTTTGGTATTGCTACATCCATAAAAGTCCAAACTGTGAAAATATAAAATAATTTAACCCATACAGTAAACCACACTATGAAAAAAACACAAATAGCCATTATTTTGATTTTCCTCAATAAAATGCAATAGAAAGAAATCAAAATGTTGAATGTCTCCCTGAATTGTAACAATAAAAACTACGGTTCAACACAGCTCCATCGGCAAAAACTTCACAACAAACTAAAGATTTAATTTTTCCCATTTTTCAGTACATTTTATGGCAAAACTATAACTTGTCCCTTGTGAAAGAAACAAAAGAGCAAAAATAGAAAACATCTTGCTACTAAGGTTAAAGGTTTATTCCCATAATGACATTAGTTTTTACAAAGCACAGTATATGCATTACTATTGTTAATATACAGTAGAAGCCCAGCATAAGGATTGCTGGTTTGTGACTTTTGTTATTTCCTCATGTCCCTGTACACTAGAGTGACCGGATCTCATAGGGGGGGAAAAAATGTCGGACTCTTGTTAGTCTGGACCCCACAAAACGATTCCCCTTTCCAGATATTGAGATAGCCAAAATTTGAGCTCGATCAAACGACGTTAACCCGTGCTGCTCGTCGCTCAAAGTTTGAAAAAATCCAAATTTTTGGCCAAAAAGCTGACATATGGAGCCATAACTCCAGAACGGTAAATAATAAAAACACGCTTAATATCTCAAAAGTAAGCTAATGTTGTTCTTCAAAATTTATATTTTATACATACCGTATATACTCGTGTATAAGCCGAGTTTTTCAGCACAAAAAATGTGCTGAAAAGTCCCCCCTCGGCTTATACACGAGTATATACGGGTACCCGGCTGTATACAGCCCCCCCCGTGGTATACCGGGCCCCCCCTGTGGCAACCTGTAAAGGAAGCGATGATTATACTTATCGGGTCGCCGACGCCGACGCCGCCGCTCTGTCACCGTCCGTCACCGCGCTCCTCCTGGTCTTCATGCTTCCTTCACCGTCGCACAGGAAATGACGTCATTTTCTGTGCGCCGATGAAGGAAGCATGAAGACGGGAAGGAGCGCGGTGACGGACGGTGACAGAGCGTCGGCGTCGGCGTCGGCGACCCGATAAGTATAATCATCGCTTCCTTTACAGGTGGCCACAGGGGGGGCCCGGTATACCAGGGGGGAGGGCTGTATACAGCCGGGTACCGCTGTATACAGCGGGGGCTGCTGTATACAGCGGCGGCTGCTGTATACCCCTCTGGGGCTGCTAAATACCCCTCTGGGGCTGCTGTATACCCCTCTGGGGCTGCTGTACACCCCTCTGGGGCTGCTGTACACCCCTCTGGGGCTGCTATATACCCCTCTGGGGCTGGGGCTGCTATATACCCCTCTGGGGCTGGGGCTGCTGTATACAGCTCTGGGGCTGCTGTATACAGCGCTGGGGCTGCTGTATACCCCTCTGGGGCTGCTATATACCCCTCTGGGGCTGCTATATACCCCTCTGGGGCTGCTATATACCCCTCTGGGGCTGGGGCTGCTGTATACCCCTCTGGGGCTGCTATATACCCCTCTGGGGCTGCTATATACCCCTCTGGGGCTGGGGCTGCTGTATACCCCTCTGGGGCTGCTGTATACAGCTCTGGGGCTGCTGTATACCCCTCTGGGGCTGCTGTATACCCCTCTGGGGCTGCTGTATATACCACTGGGGAGGCTACTGTATACTACCACTGGGGAGGCTGCTGTATACTACCACTGGGGAGGCTGCTGTATACCACTGAGGGGGCCTGTATACCACACTGCTGGGGCTGTATACCTGTGCTGGGGTCCACCCTCGGCTTATACACGAGTCAATAGGTTTTCCCAGGTTTTGGGGCAAAAGTAGGGGGTCGGCTTATACACGGGTCGGCTTATACACGAGTATATACGGTAATTGTTATTTTAAGTCAAACTGAGTTACACCAGCTTTTAGCCCTAAGAACGTGACCTGGTACCACTAGGAGCATACTCCGTATATTTAGTTATTAAGTGATACATTTTGGTTTTTTTTGGTATATTTTTGAGTTTAAAGTAGAAATATAATAAAAAAACAAGTAATTCTGAAGTCGAGACCAAATTAACTGAGAGCCACCCCAGAGATGACTACAAGGAGCTGTTGCAGTTGGTTCTCGTATTTCATATTCGGTATCGTATTCGGCTTATACGCGAGTATATATAAAATATAAATTTTGAAGAACAACATTACCTTACTTTTGAGATACTAAGCGTGTTTTTATTATTTACCGTTCTGGAGTTATGGCTCCATATGTCAGCTTTTTGGCCAAAAATTTGGATTTTTTCAAACTTTGAGCGACGAGCGGCACGGGTTAACGTCGTTTGATCGAGCTCAAATTTTGGCTATCTCAATATCTGGAAAGGGGAATCGTTTTGTGGGGTCCAGACGGACAAAATTCCGACATCGATTTTTTGTGGTCACCCTACTGTACATACAGCTTCAGAGAGCTGAATGGATGATCATATACATATCTGCTAAATCTACATTTCCCAACAGCACACTGCTTCTCCTCAGTGCTGCAGACCCCATCTCTCTGTGTACTTCCTGATAGAGATAAAAAGATCTCAACAAGGGCAATTTTTATTTACATGTGTCACACCATGGACTTGGGTGTGTCCGGATGCAGTGTGTGACAGTGGCACACAGACCAATGGTGTCCGGCACACTACTCAAAACAACAGATGGGGAAACACCAGGGGGCACAAATGCAATGGAGGGTCCTGCTCATAGGGAACTAAGGAAAGGAGTTCTCCTGCACTCACTTGCGGCTGTGCCCTGATCTCCCTACCATCCCTCTATGGATTCTTTCACCCCATCGCCAAGCAAGATACCTAGTCCTTCGCTGGCCCTGATGTTAACCCTCACTATGGAGATGGCCTGCAGGAGCACTAGTCCCAACCGCTGCACTAAATCAACAATAGGGAAGGAAAGACAAACAGGGAAACAACAAAATAACTTCATGCCTGCTGCCACACTCCTGGGCAGCAGAAAGCTTGGCAGTGGTTAGCTTCTTCAGAGTATCTCTGTCACCTCAGGTAGCTAGACCAGGAATTGAGTTCAATCATCAGCAAGGAATGTTGGACCATGTGACCATATAAAGGAGATGGGAGTGATCACAAAGTAGCCACACCTGGAAAGAGAACTAAGGAGCTTTGCTAGCAACAAAAACTGACATCAACTGCTACACTGTCAAAGGAAAAAAACACTTTTAATATGAAGTCTCAATACAGGAATGAGACACAGGTCCCAAATCTGTCATAGATTCATGACAATATGGATTGCAAACCCAAAAATAGTTTAGAATGTTATGACAGTGACCCACTATTTTACCAATATTGATTAATATTTACAAACTCCAAATTTCATTGGTGGTTTATGGGGATCCTTAGACCATGATCAGGCAGAGGCATAAATTATATTTATGAAAAATGTATTTTTCTTTACATTGGCTTGTGCACTCTTCTGCTTGATATTTACCCTTTTTCTTTGTTTTTTAACCTGAAAAATACAATTGATTCACAAGTTCATCTGAGGTTAAGGTGGCAAAAAATATCAGTAGGAATTGGATAAACTTTGCTTGGTAATTTAGCATGTATTAAAACGGCAAAGAAAGATTCAATAGTGTTGGAATAACTTTTGCTTGGTACATTTAAATGAAATTCAATTACCGTACATTAAATAGCAATGACTTGTCAGCAGAGCTCTGTACAAACAAAAAGGCCGGAGACACACTTGGCAAAGAATGAACTAAAAGAACAAAGTAATAGATTAGAAAATTGAATATTATATTCTAATGATATTTTATCCTGTTAAAAAAAAGGTCATGTAGCAAATGAAACAGTAAACGTAGGTGATTTCTTTGAAAAATCTTTCCTTTCCTGAATTATTTTACCTGTATCGTGTGAATGTGACCGGCACTGTTATCATTCTAAACTGGATTAGGCTATTGTTATGCTGAAATAATGTATCAATGAATCACAAGTTGGAAACAATAACATATTATTAAAACCTTCTAGATGTATCCAAACAAATATATGATGCAATGGAAGCCAACCTCTTGCTCCACACTATTCCAGAGTTACCATATAGTGCCATTTTCATTTTTTTTGTAAGCAGAATACATACAAATCTATATTGCTGCTTAGTGAGTTGGGCACCCTATGGCTACATGCTCACACAACAAAAGTGATCAGTTTGTGCTTAAGGCCCCGTTACACCTATCAATGTCCCAGCAATCCGACCAATGATGTGGATCGATGGGACATCGTTAGCTGATCACTGGTGAGCTGTCAAACAGGCAGACTCACCAGCGATGAGCGCCAGCGAGAATGCTGGTATCCAGGGTAAACAGTGGGTAACTAAGCAGAGCATGGCGCTTAGTTACCCGATGTTTACTCTGGTTACCAGCTCCCAGCGCTTGCTGTGCAGCAGTGGGAGCATGTTCATCGTTGGTCTCCCGCTGTCACACTTGCCAATGCTGGGCGCCCAGCAGGAGACCAACGATAAATTTATGGTCTAGGAATCTAGGTCATTTACCAGCGACCAACGATGAAGGACCTTATCGTTGGTCGTTGGTAAATGTGACACGCAACAATGTCGTTTCGACATTGGTGCAACGTTACCAAACCAGTGACGTTGCAACGATATCGTTACCGATATGGTAACAGGGCCTTTAGGAAAATTCTGCATAAAAACCTTATCAGGTTTAAAAAAAAAAAAAAAAAAAAAAAAAAAAAAAAAAAAGCAGCACAAACAGATCACTTGTGCAGCTGCGTTTATGTCCATACAAACACAGCACAATTAAGGAGGCACAGAGACAGACACACACAGATAGACATACAGACACACAGTTACACACAGAGACACTTTCTCACTCTCCCCGGTGAGCCAATGGTTATGTCTTATGGTGGGTTTACACACACCAATTTATCTGTTCAATATCTGAACCAATCTCTGGTTGCAGTGAAATCATGGATACATTGCTCCATGTTGTACACAGCCACAAAATGGAGCAATGTGTCCATGATTTCACTGCAACCAGAGATTGGTTCAGAGATTGAACAGATAAATTGGTGTGTGTAAACCCACCATTAGGGCCACGTCACACACACAGATAATTGTGCAGATATTGTTGGCAGATCTCTGGTTGCAGTGAAATCATGGACACAAAGTTCATTTGTACACAGCCACAAAATGGAACAATGTGTCCATGATTTCACTGCAACCAGTAAGTTGTTCAGAAGTTGGACAGATAAGTTGGTGTGTGGAAAGTGGCCCTTACTTTCGGGTTCGGTACTGCAATATCCTGCACACTATGTGACAGGCTGAGTCTTTTGGGTCGCAGGTCCTGGAGGATCACTAAACGCAGCATCTGCGCTGTCCGGGAGGAAGAAATCACCAGAGCTAGCTGTGTGTATTGCTGCGTTTTTGCTGCAAATTTGGATCAATTAATTGACATGCGATTTCTCTTCCTGATCAGGTTTGTGCAGCCATCGGCACAGCATTTCAGAACTCTCATAGACTTTGCTGGCATGACAAAAACGCAACACAGAAAAACGTCTCACAAGTGTCCAGTGTGCACATAGCCTCTATGTTCCCATACAATTAGAAAGTTTTAAGAAAGATTGGATAATAAGCCTACATTCCCACAATGAGCTTTTTGTGAGTTTTTCATATTGCAGAATTTCTACACCATCTTCACTTAGGTTACATAACTTTTTTATATAACTTTTTGTATTTTGTTTTACATATGTTTTTATCACATTTTTGATGCTGCCTTTTGTGTCTGTTTTGTGTCTCATATCTTAAACAAAGCTGCTTCGTATTCATATCTTCTGGTATTTGGCTTTGACAAAATGTATTGATATTCTTAGGTGAGGACCACGTGCATTTTCATGGAAACGCACTTAAAACAAATGTGCATTTTATACCTGTGGATTTTCTGCATCTTAGGGGGCCGTCACACGCTGCGACATCTTTAGCGATATTGTAAGCGATCACGTGCACGCGCAATCGCTTACAATATCGCTCACATCGCTGGTGAGATGTCACACAGACAGACTCACCAGCGATGCGGAGCCGCGATCTGCTGGTTACTATGGTACACATCGGGTAACTAGGCGCCGCGCGTCGCTTAGTTACCCGACGTGTACCATAGTTACCATCTCCCAGCATAGGCGCGGTCGCTGGGAGATGGATCATCGTGGTGTCATACACCACGATGATGCAGATCGTTGCATCGTTCATCGCTAGATCTGAGAACCGGACCTCAGATCTGCGATGTCACGATCAAGCGATTTACCATCGTAAATCGCTTGATTACATGCAACGATATCTTGCCCGATATCGCTTAAGCGATCAAAAAGGAGATCGCTTAAACGATATCGGGCAAGATATCGTTCCGTGTGACGGCCCCCTAATGCAAGTTTTGGGAGAAAATCTGCACAGAAAACTCAGCGTAACCTGCAAGAGAAATTGACATGTTGTGGCTTTGAAACCCCCCACATCGCAGGTCAGTTTACTCTAAAGCACAGCGGGTGGGAGATTTGTATACTCTTATCCACTTTGCTGGCAGGATACAATCCCACAATCAGGACAAGCGTGTTTGGACGCAGTTTGTTTTCTCTTGCGGAGACACTAGTGTTCTCTGTTGGAGAAAGCACTGGCTGTGCCCACGATCAGGATTCTGGGCGCAGTGTATTTTCACTATGTTCTCCCGCTGAGTACACTCGCGTCTCCACAAGAATAAAGGCCCTGTCACACATAACGAGATTGCTAACAAGATCGCTGTAGCGTCACAGATTTCCCGTTAGCGATGTCGTTCTGTGTGACACGCACCAACGTTGTGGCCCCTGCTGTGAGATCGTTGATCGTTACACACTGCTCTGGATCATTTCTACGTCGTTGCGCTCCCGCTGGGAATGCTACATCGTTATGTTTGACAGAGACAATGACCAACGATCTCAATGTTACACTATGGAGTGACAATTCCCAACAACCTCGGTATAATTCTGGATCACTGGTGCGTTGTTTTTCACATCACTGGTGAGATACATGTTTAACATCTTACCAGCCATGTGCAAAACGACGCACCAGCGATCTCTGCACATCGTTATCGGGATCGCTGGTGCGTCGTTATGTGTGACTGGGTCTTAAATTGACATTCTGCGGCTCAGGATGTTTACGCTGTATAATAAAGAAGCACAGTGGGCAGGAGATTTCTATAAATCCCATCCACGCAGCGTTTTAGATGCAGTGATTATATGCTGTTTCCAAAATGCTCCTATTCCTGAACAACCTTAATTCTTTTCTAAATACCTTGACATTTTCTGTAACATCCCCTTACTGTAATGGATAGAATGTGCATCGGCTTCTCTATTTCAGGGGAAACAGGAGAACAGGCTTCACAAATCAATGTTTTATCATTTATTGTGTAAATTGTAGTGGGAATACCCCATCCTGCTAAATAGATATTTACACTTTTTTCTACCTATTCATTTATTGACATTCATACAATTTTTCAATGGCCTTTAATTCGAAACGTTGTCTGCTTTGGGATTCCATTATTATTAGACTATCTCCCATGAAAGTGGATCCAAGTTTCTGAGAACAGCAATCAAATGGTTGAAGAGTTGAAGAAGAAGATTCACAGGAGTCTGGTCAAAATGGCTTTGTCAGTCCAGAGCCCTGTTACCTTTCTTCTTCTTGCCGGCATGGCCGGTGCCTCTCCTGATTAGTAAGCCCAGTGTGATGAAATACCATACTATCACCAGTGTGACATAAGTCACATCCAGTGTGATGTAATACCATACTATCACCACAAAAATGACATTACACTAGGTCACTAATTATAAAACCCACTAGGAATGATGTAGGAGGGTGTTCGCAGGGTTCTGGTCCGGCAGCCACAGATTACCGCATGGCTGTTGGACCAGGGACCTCTGAATCTTTTTTCTCCTCTTATATTTATGGACTCCCTCTTTATAAACTTAGTATGCTGGATCAGGTTATTTAAAAATCTAATGTATTAATAAGAAAGTGGCTAGAGTCTCTTTATATAAGGACCTTGGCTATAAATTCATCGAGAAACATGTGCCACTCCTACCCTTATCAAGAGGAAACTTTCTATAAAAATGAAAGGCAAAATAGGGTCTTTTCCTGGTGACAAACGATAATCCAAAAGTATTGGTTCGCTTAAGGCCGGCTTCACACCACAGTGTGATCTGGTCCGGGGCTGTCCGGGATGAACCCGACAGCCCCGGACCAGATCAGCACACAGAACCGGAGGGCCTGTGTGCAGCCGGATGGCTGTAATTGCAGCTGCAGCTGCTGATTTTTCAAGACCGCGGCTAGCATGGAACTAGCCGTGGTCCTTGAAACAACAGCGGTGTGCAGCCGCCGGTATCCAGTTCCCAGGTCCTCCGGGAGAATCCGGGCGAATCCGGGATCCGGCAAATTTTTGTGTCCAGAAGAGAATCATTTTTGTGTCCAGAGAGAATAATCCGTATTCTCCCGCATTCCACCGCGGTGATGAAACCGGATGGCAGAGAGCTGCCGTCGGCTCCATCCGGCCCCATAGGCTACTATGGGGCCAAAAACCGGTCCGGGCTGCCTGGTTTACACCGGACAGCCCCGGACTGGATCACACTATGGTGTGAAGCCAGCCTAAAAACATCTGCTGCAAAAATCCACAAGCCACACAACAATTGAGAACTGGATATAAGAGGTGGAGGTGAAATCTGCGCTGCTGTTTGATGAAACGAAGGGCTAAAAAGTATATGAATCATAGGTGGTTTTATTCAATGTATTTCAAAGTGCTTTCCTTACTTATTCCTCATGAAATCAACCAACCCAAGAAAGAAATGCGTCGAATAAAACCACCTATTTTCTATACTCTTTAGCCCTTCGTTTCCTCATACAGCAGCGCAGATTTCACCTCCACCTCTTATAGCCAGTTCTCTGTATACTCCTGTCCCTATAGCTATTTAATAAAATTACTTATATCTTCAGGTTTTCACTCACAATTTGGTGGAGTATATTGCTACATTCCATAATATAATATATATTCTAATCGGATATTTAGTATGATATTTACTAGAGGCCATTTTCCCTGACATAGAATCTGCCATTATCATATTTAGAATATCCTGTGAATCTTTTGTTACGGTGACATAACCATGCCCGGTGTAATTAGGTGACTCGTCATGTTATTACTTTCCGGTATCTCCTCCCACAAAAAGCCTTATCCAATAAAATAACTTCCATGTTTGGCCTATGGGAAAGGCATGACAAAGCAAAACCATTCCTCTGCCGTATGTGAGAAGTGACTTGGCACTTTGTAAGCTGGCATACCGGAGAGAAGGTTGGATATCCACATCGGGGATTATATATGTATCCAAAGGAGAGAGAAAGACTGACTGAACTTTTTAAAGGATATACACATTTATCGATTGAAGAATTAACTAAGCAAAGGTAAACTAATCAACTCCCTATGTATAGGTGTGACGGCTGACTTACGTATATGTTGTAGCTTGAGTGGGAAAATAAAAATAACTCATAGGTAACTGAGACGTGTTGTAACGAATCAATATGCATAACTCATATCTATGGAGAAACCATGCATTATCATATTCTGCTCCGCCAAAAACATTACTAGACTGAAAATGATATGTCGTATACATTGGTCCTTCCAATTACTATAAAATGCAACCCGGGAAGATCATTGTAAATTGAAGCTGTTGTAACCATTGATGCAGATGTCTCCGATTGTGAACTCAAAATAATACTAAATGAGGGTTAAAGAAAATGAAGCAGGTAGAAGAGTCAATAGAGCTGGTTAAAGGTATCATTTAGAGAATGAGAGCTTCTTCTGTACAGTATACAAAATCCATCAGAAAAGTCAAATATCACGCTCAACTTGTGTCCATAGGAGCTGCTTATGGCATCGGTAAAAAGCAGCACAGGAAATGTAGTACTGCACCTTACTATAGAGAGGCGCTACACGACAGCCAATTAGAAGTGTTCACCAGTTATATGCTCATGCTGATTGGCTGAATTATTACACTTGTGGAGGATTCAGACTGTCTTTGGCATTGTACGTTGTAGGTGGTTTTAAGTTAAAATGACCACATACATTCTCTGTTGAAAATATCATATATGTAAACTTAAGGTACCGTCACACACAGAGATATCTCTGGGAGACATTGCTTGTGACTCACTAGTTGCAGTGAAATCATGGACACATTGCTCCATTTTGTTGCTGTGTACAAATGTAACAATGTGTCCATGATTTCACTGCAACCAGCAAATTGCCAGTGACATTGCCTAGCAATATTGCCTAAGTGCATTAGATATTTAGGAAATCTAATACTTAATGAGGTTGTTTGGTTTATTTTTTTTTTTCTGAAATATCAAGATGGGGGAAGTGGATTCTCCAGTTTAAAAAAGGTATTTTTCCTCAAAGTTGATTTTAATCAATAGATCTTGGAGTAATAATAATTTCCACAATTGGATGTTTTAAAAAAAATGTTCCTGTTCTGAGATTATCTGTGTCCCTGCTATGTACTGTGTAATGGCCATGTCTGACCGTACAGGGACATGGTCTGATCATATCACATCTCCTGTGCTGAGATAATCTTATATATGTGTCCCTACTATGTACTGTGTAATTGATGTGTCTGACCGTACAGGGACATGGTCTGATTATACCACATCTCCTGTGCTGAGATAATCTTATATATGTGTCCCTACTATGTACTGTGTAATTGATGTGTCTGACCGTACAGGGACATGGTCTGATTATACCACATCTCCTGTGCTGAGATAATCTTATATATGTGTCCCTACTATGTACTGTGTAATTGATGTGTCTGACCGTACAGGGACATGGTCTGGTCATACCACATCTCCTGTGCTGAGATAATCTTATATATGTGTCCCTACTATGTACTGTGTAATGGATGTGTCTGACCATACAGGGACATGGTCTGATCATACTACATCGCCTGTGCTGAGATAATCTTATATATGTGTCCTTGCTATGTACTGTGTAATTGATGTGTCTGACCGGACAGGGACATGGTCTGATCATACCACATCTCCTGTGCTGAGATAATCTTATATATGTGTCCCTACTATGTACTGTGTAATGGATGTGTCTGACCGTACAGGGACATGGTCTGGTCATACCACATCTCCTGTGCTGAGATAATCTTATATATGTGTCCCTGCTATGTACTGTGTAATGGCCATAATCTTACATATGTATCCCTGCTATGTACTGTGTAATGAATGGATGGATATGGACACATATATAAGATTATCTCAGCACAGGAGATGTGGTATGATCAGACCATGTTCCTGTACGGTCAGACACATCCATTACACAGTACATGCAGGGATACATATATAAGATTATCTCTGCCCAAGAGATGTGGTATGATTAGACCATGTCCCTGTATGGTCAGACACATCCATTACACAGTAAATAACAGGGACACATATATAAGATTATCTCAGCACAGGAGATGTAGTATGATCAGACCATGTCCCTGTACGGTCAGACACATCCATTACACAGTACATAGCAGGGACACATATATAAGATTATCTCAGCACAGGGACATTTTTTTAAACATCCAATTATGGAAATTATTATTACTCCAAGATCTATTGATTAAAATCAACCTTAAAATTAAATTTGTTCATGGTAAAACCCCTTTACATATGCTTAAGTGATTAGGTTATGTAACATACATATATATTGCATGTCTCAAAGGTGCCCCAATCTTCTGATTTAAGCTCTGGTCCCTGTTTTTGTCAGGTCCTCTTCCAGATGCAGCATTACTTCTTCTATCCAGGCCATGGAGGATGTGGACTGGCTAACTGCAAAGCCAGACCGCTGCTCTGTCTATGTTTCAGCTATGTCATAGGAGGGGCACGGCTGTTGGAATGCCTAATATATTATATAATTGATTAATTTAGTCATATTTAATAATTATGAACTGATCAACCCCTTTAATAGAGCAGGGCTTGTTATTAGATTGAGCCATTAGTGTCTACAGTGTGTTCCTCTCTGAAGATGACTGCATTTTTGGATTTGTAATGTATACTTTGTAATGCGTTGGTACTTTTTATTAGGCTGAAGATTACAGCTGGTTGCTCGGAGTCTCGGTAATAGGACAGCTTTTTGTTAATTGTCCTTGTTCTTATACAAAGAAGTAGAAAAATAAAAGAAACTATATTTTCCACATTTCAGTTGTGATGTACAGGGGCATCTCAATGAATTAGAATATCATCAAAAAGTTCATTGTTTTCAGTCGTTCAATACATAAAGTGAAATGAATATATTATATAGAGTCATTACACACAGAGTCAAAATAAGGAGAAAGAGGAGGGGGCGCTCCTGGGATGATACCCAGGGGTCAAGTGGGAGAATGTAGGTAGATTACAAACAGAGTGATCTATTTCAAATGTTTATTTATGTTAATGTTGATGATTATGGCTTACAGAGAGTGAACACCCAAAGGATATTATTTAAAAAAATTAAAGTAGGGAGGATGAAGGGTTAAGAACTGCGCTGCTGTATTCCACAAAACATCAAAGGGTGAATATAATATTGATTTATTAGTCAACATGTTTCAGGTCTCCCTGAAACACCCTTAAACATGGCAATATTACATTGAAGTGTGCTGAGGAAGGGGCCATGGACTCCTGAAAATGCGTTGATAAATAAATCAATATTATATTCATTGATGTCTTGTGGAATATGGCAGCGCAGTTTTTAACTCTTCATCCTCCCTACTCTATATGCTCCACGCTGGGGACTGCAGCAGTTGTAATGCCTATTTAGGTGATATTTTATCTCTCAGACACTTCATCCTCCCTACTTTAATTTTCTGACATAATGATCTTTGGGTTTTCTTTGGCTGTAAGCCATAATCTTTAACATTTACAGAACAAACACTTGAAATAGATCACTCTATTTGTAATGACTCCATATAATATATGTCTTTCACCTTATGTATTGTATAACTGAAATAAATGTACTTTTTGATGATATTCTAATTCATTGAGATGCACCTGTATATGGGAAAATGGGACAAAGAAAGTGAAAAAGCCATAGGAGAACATTTACCCAAACCCTCTCACTTGTAAAGCGCCATGTAACCTAATGGCGCTATATAAATACTTAATGATAATAAGAAGAAGAATGTTAAAGAGAACCTGTCATGTCCTTTTTTGCTTTTAAATCACCCTCAATGTTGTTTAGATCATTCACTGTGCATCACTAACCTGGTTTAAAAAAAAAATGTATTTATCATAAAAAAGCACTTTAGATGCTTAGGTGTTTGCATTAGGTACCTGCACATATCTATGGGGTGGATACTTCAGCTGAAATCCATCTCGTTAATCCACATCTGTCATGTGTAGTGTAATAGTGCAGTGTAATGTATTGAAATCGATCACTGAATGTCCTCTGGTGGTGAAGGACCAGTGGTGATGTCACGACCAAGTGAGACCATAATAGGCAGAGCTAAGCAGGCCTGAAGTAAAAGACCCTTTGGGCTTAACATCACCCATCTTGATCACATGGTCGTGACATCACCACAGATCCTGCAGGGGGCTTGACGAAATAAAAAAAATATCATGAACGAACTTGAGTGACAGTAAGCAAAATTGTCTTTTCTATGACTGATGACAGGTATGTGTGTGCATCACCTCCCCTATGACTGAAGGCAGGTGTGTGTGCATCACTTCCCCTATGACTGAAGGCAGGTGTGTGTGCATCACTTCCCCTATGACTGAAGGCAGGTATATGTGTTCATCACCTCCCCTATGACTGAAGGCAGGTATATGTGTTCATCACCTCCCCTATGACTGAAGGCAGGTATATGTGTTCATCACCTCCCCTATGACTGAAGGCAGGTATATGTGTTCATCACCTCCCCTATGACTGAAGGCAGGTATGTGTGTGCAGTCACCTCCCCTATGACTGAAGGCAGGTATATGTGTTCAGTCACCTCAGCATATAAAGTCTTTTTTTTTTAAAGATAAATACATGGAATTTTGTTTTTAGAAAAGCATGTAAGTGATGCATACTGCATCATGTAAAACACAGTTTAATATCATAGAATGACATGACAGCTTCCCTTTAAGGGTTAAATGTATTATAAACAGTGTTATCACTTTTAACTACCAGCTGTTATCGCTGAAGACTGTATAAGTGATTGGCTATTGTCAAATGATTCCCAACATACCTAAAAGTAAATGTGCCATAACGTATTGCTTGTGATATTAATAAATGCCATTATGTTTCTAAAAATGCTGATTCATCTGCTAAATCAATTAGTGCAGAAATGATATACTTGTGGTTTGGTTGTGAATCTGTTAAAGTCATGTGTATCACACGATGAGACAAGGTCAAATGACTGCACCACCCGATAGCACAGGAATCAATGGAACCGCCGATAATGATAAACTGCAAAACTATATCACCGAGCAAAACAAGGCTCTGTGTATTACATACTTCTTACACTGGGGGACAATCATGTTTCTATATTAAAAGAACATTTTGGAATTTAAAAGCACTCAGACTTTATTAATATATGTCTTCAATGAGGGAAGGGGAATGGGACGCCGCTCCACCGCCGATTACCCACGGACTCCTGCTCCGGCGTGACGGCAATAGAAATGTAGAAACCGGTGTCCTTTCTACATTTTGATTAATATATTCCCAATCCAAATATACTTATTTATTTAATAAAAAAAGAAATAAAAATAAAATTATATATATTATTATTTATTATTATTATTATTTATTTATATAGCGCCATTAGGTTCCATGGCGCTTTACATGAGGATGAGGGAGACAAGAATAAGTACACTAAATCTAGGTGATCAGGACGTACAGGTACAGGAGGGGCAGGGACCCTGTCCACAAGGGCTCACAGTCTAAGAGGGGCGGGTTAGGATACAGTAGGATGGGGGAATGCCAGGTATGCGGCGGTCGCCTGGGTCTCATGGCAGGTTGTAGGCTTGACGGAACAGGTGAGTCTTCAGGTGTTATTTTTAAATAATATTTTACAGGCAAAGTGACTTGGGCTGTAGGACAATAAGACAAAATGTAACCCCTTCCTAATATCTGCAATATACGTACTGTGTGCGGGCTCTAGAGCTGAGCGGGTGCTGTCTAGGACTTGTCAGCGGTTTATTACAATCAACCAATTAGTTAAAGTGGTTGGACAGAGGAAGGTTTGTCTACTCCCCGCAACATAATCATGGGGTGCCAATGGGATGCTTACAACAATAGCCTTATAATAGCCTTATAACTGGCCACAGGTCTGCCATGTTTTACATCTACTATGCCCTGACATTTGCATTTCAGTATTTTAAGTGATTGAAGAAAATAAAAATCTACTGGTTTTAGCACATCTGACCATGTCTGCCCTCACTGGAGAATTCTTTTCATTGTTTGGGTGTGCAGAGATTTAGGAAACCTTGTTTGATGAGGATTACAAGTAGACCTGTCAAGAGTGATGACAGATCCGCTATAGGGTGTGATGTGTAACGTTCTGTACCGTGCTCAGGTTATATCATATAGTTTGTATTCATCTCTGTATCTCCAGAGGGGTACATGGTGCACCATCTTATTTTTTAAGCCCTTCTTATCAATACTACATTCTTTTTCTGGGTGCCTCTTGACATCTCTGAAGATGCTAGTGAAGGAGGTTTGCAGATTGCCGGCTTGGCTAGAGATTGTCGTCAAAACCAACTTTCTTTTGTCATAATAGTGAACGTGTAATTGTTTAGTTAACTTATGCCATACAATTTCATTTTGGGCTGGAGTCCTTGTGAAGTTGCAGTTTCCTTCAATCTTGTAGGCTGCATTTATGTTGAGGCAAAGTGTTTGTGCCAGCAATGTAACTGGAAAATCTGAACAGATGAAGCCACATCCTATTTACACAAACTGATCAACTCACAAAAAGAATTCACATTATTTTCCCCTATATTACTAACAGTCAATAATACCTCCCCAACAATCTGCAGAACAAAGGAACCATGGCGTCAGGGGTGTAACTTAAATATGTCCAGGGGTTGAAATCGCACCTGGGCCCTGGAGCCTTGGGGGCCCCAAAAGTTTTTTTGGCCTATAGAAAAAGACTAATGCTATTACAGATTTGCAATAATTGGGGGCCCTGTTGGAGTTTTTACACTGGGGCCAATGACTTTCAAGTTACGTCACTGCATGGCGCTAAACCCATTTGGGTGTCCTGAGCTGCAGCTCCAGCAAGGCTGTGGAGTTGGGAGTTAGTGCCCATTTTGGTGGACTCAGAGTCGAGTTGAAGTCGGTTGAAAATGGACCGACTCCTAAAATATATAATAAATTGAGTGCAGTAGTTCAGTGCAGAATGTGCTGAATATTATTATCATGAATTATTATGTTTTATCTAAATAGGTTGATTATTGTACCATAATAATGATTAAAATGTGATGTTCACATTGATCTACAAAAAATTTATAACTTAAAAATGAGTCATGTATGAAGGAGTTGGGGTTAGAGTCGTGGAGTCACAGTTGGAGTTGGAGTCAGGGTAATTGAGGGGTCAGAGTCGGTGGTTTGGCTTACCGACTCCACAACCCTGAACTCCAGATCCAGCCAAAAGTGTGTGTATGGAAGTGTGCCTTAAAGGGAACCAACCAGCAGGTTTTAGGGCTATAAAGTGAAGCCAGGCACTGAGATGCTAAGTGCAATCATACCTTAAGTTGAATGATTCAAGGTCTGATTGCAGAGAAAATTGCTTCTGGCAAAGCAGGGAGGAGACGAACAAAGTGTGCAGCACAGTGTCACTATGTGGGGTTGGGTTATTTTTATTATTCCCTGTTTAGCTCTAAGCCAAACCCTCCTCCCTCTCTCTCCCTCTCTCCCTCCCTTTCTTCCTCCCTTTCTATCATTATTTAGCAGCCCCAGAACACCTGACATCGCGCATCCTGATAGCATATTTTCAATCAAAACAAACTGGTGGCAAAGTTGGGCATTAGTGATGAGCGAGCACTAAAATGTTTGAGTGCCCGGTACTCGACTCAAGCAGGGCAAACACTCAGACAGGCTCAACTGAAGTATAATAGAAGCCAGTGGGAAACCCGAGCATTGTTCCTGAAATTCTCTTTCTCGTCTCCGGCTGGAAATCGAGCATTGCGCTTGAACACCGTGATACTCGGCTGAGCGATGAGCATGTCCAAGAACCCTGATGATCGATCGAGAATTGAAGAGTGCCTTGCTTGGTCATCACTATTGGACCTATCAGTAAATTAATATATATCCCAATGATATGTTCAGGTACAGTTCTTTTGAGGGATTTTTTTTGAGTGTATACGTTACAAAAGTCATCACCTCATTACTATATCTATGGTCATGTTTAATTGTTTGAGAGTTTTTTCATCATCAGGTTTAAAAAATACCTGGCAAAAAAAATGCCCCCCAAAATTTGACACATTAAGTTAAAATGATGCAGAAAACACTTCAGGACAAAAGCCAGTCATCACTTTGAATCCCACGTTTTTTCTAGCTGCTTATTAAATACATAAACGTCGTATACATTTTTACCACCAATGTTTTTTTATAATTGCCACTATTTTACAATGTGGCTTTTGGTTGTGGGGTGTTCATAGGTGAAACATGTTTCAATTTCATGTCACTGGTAGAATCCGGCCACCAAAACTGAAGCAGTTCTTGGTAAAAAAGGCATGATGGATTACGTGGATTTTTTATGGCCTTACCTAGCAGAAAAAAAGGGTTAAAAGCAAATCATCAAGGAGAAGTGTGTAAATAACAAAATTATTAGAAAAATCCTGATTTTATTTTTCACCTTAGCGGCATCTGTACTTACAGAGGGTTTTTCTATTAGAAAAGTACATTTTAATGAATAGATCTTGGAATGATAATACTTTCCACAATTGGATGCATTAAAAAAGATTCTGTTCTGAGATAATCTGATATATACTCTCCTGGTATATCCTGTTATTTACTCTGTACAACCATGTAGAGCCGCAACACGGCAGGGGCTCACAGCTGCTCTTCTCTCTGTGAGGTAACTTATTTCTCTGAATGTCTGTTTCATCACAGGAGTATTTTTTTCACGTCTTTAGCCCTCTGAGCTTTTCATAAATCAAGTCAATGACGTATGAGCTCTGCCAGCCTCTGAGCTCATATAGGACTGATATGATGTATGATAAGCTCATAGAATTTGTTACGTGTGAGAAACGTTCACTCCTGTGATGACACAGGCAGGGAAATTTGTTATCTCAAAGAAGCAGCTGAGAGTCACTGCTGTGTTGTCTGTATGCCTTCTTATTCTTCCACCCTCTTCCCCACTACTCCACTTTGGTCACACCTCATCTGGATTACTGTGTCCAGTTCTGGGCACCGCATTTAAAAAAGACATCAACAAACTGGAGCAAGTTCATAGAAAAGCGAGTAGAATGGTGACCGGTCTCCAAACCATGTCCTATGAGGATTTGGGAATGGTTACTGACTCGCCCACAGGGCCGTGGGTACTCGGAATCGGGCTATATTGATCTCTCGGGGGACACTAGGGGCTGAGACCCAACTCTGAGTCGCTAGAAATGATTTAGGGATAAAGGATCATGATGTCACCCACGGTGTTCAGCTATTTTGGGTCGACGCTGCCAGACGGAATGACTCTTTGGTGGTATCGCTCCCACAGGTGCAGCGTATCCAGGGCAACTTGGAAAGTCTATGGCTTTGGAAGGCCGTTGGGATGCAGGACAGAGGGTACAAAGTAACAGACAGACTCACAGTTGTTGTTTCCTACTTTACTGGTGGTGCAAATACACGCTGGGACACTGTCAGGTGTTGGTACTGGAGTCCGTGCAACTGGAAGCAAATTGGGGTTCTCCTCACCCTGCAAGTTCTGAGGCCTCCTGTTGCGCTCCTTCAGAGGGTCCCTGCTGCTGCCTAAAGCTGAGCTGCGGCCTCTCTCTTCCTGTGTTGTGCCAGTATGGCGGGCAGCTTGAGCCTTCTCCAGACCACTTCTCTAGCAGCTTCTACTGGACTGCTTTGCCTGTAAACACTGTGGTATGGCTGGGAGACCTGGAATCTCCATCCTCCGGTATTGGCTACCGAGTCGTTAGGCCTGCACAACCTCTGACTCTGGTGTCTGATTCTTGCACTCTGCGCTGGGGTGAGCTGACACTGCTCCACTCCCCAGGCTCTCCTTGACTCCTCAGACCTCGCTTATGGGTCCTTCAAACTAGGTTTCTGCTACCCCCGTCTGCTTAGCACTCCTCAAGTCAGAATTTATAGGGGAGCTGCCCTGAACCCGGGTTTAGAGCTCCCTCTTCAGGCCTGGAGGCAGAAAAGGTGTGTGCTTAGACTCACCTGGTGTGGATACTCTTCTTTGCTCCCAGGTATGACACTACCTCCCGAGGGAGTCAATGACATTGTGGCATCCGGACTCTGGGGTGTCACAGTTAGCTTGCAAAAAAGAAGACTGAGATGAGACTTAATAGCTGTCTACAAATATCTCAAGCACCGTCACACTGTAGAGAGACCAGCTTAATTCACATTTGTGCCACAAAGCACAAGAAGCAATGAGATGAGACTGAGTGGGAGGAGACACAGATTAGATATTAGCAAAATCTTTTTGACAGTGAGGGTGATAAACAAGTGGAGCAGGCTGCCACGAGAGGTGACGAGCCCTCCTCCACTGGAAGTCTTCACACAGAGGCTGGACAGACATCTGTCTGGGATGATTTTGTGAATCCTACTTTGAATATGGGGTTGGATCAGATGACCTGGGAGGTTGTATGATTCACCTCTCCTGGAGCTGTAGTATGCGATAACTGTATACCTGCATGGTTGGACACAGCATATAAGAAAGTACATAGCAGGGGAAAATTTATAAAGATTATTTTAGCACAGGAACATTTTTTAAGATATGCAATTTTGAAACTTAATATTAATATTAATCCAAGAGAAAGTTAATGAAAATGTACTTTGTTCTTGAGTCAACCTCTTTAATGCAAAAATGTAACATCACAGGTAGTTATGAAGCCAGCTGGTTCCCCCCACACCAATAAAGAAAAATCTAACTAATGAAAATTAAATGACTCCTGAAATGTCCAATATCCTGCTGTGCTAATGTCATTTAGGTGATATTTATCTTCTCATCTCCTTATGTATTACTTTTTGATATCGGACATCAGATATTCTAGAACTTAATAAAAAAATAATAATGTGCACATGGCGTTTTTCTCCAAAAATAAAACAGTGTCATATTTTTTTCCCCTCTGAAAAAAAGGGCTAGGGCTTGTTTTTGGGGTAGGGCTTATATTTAGCCAAGAATGAGCAATCACACATTTATCCTTGTACAAAAAAGGGAGGCAGACTTGCTAACTTGAAGACACGACTTGGGAGTTGAGTGGGGGATCAGCTACCCTACTACTGGTACAGTGTAAAGTATGGTACTTACCCATAAATATGAGCGGGAGGCAGCAGAGCTCAGGAAGCATTGTTCAATCTCGATCAGGACCTGCATTTACAGAGCTCATGTGACCCGTGACCAATCAGCACCCGGAGTCAGAACGCGGGACATATTGACTCCGGGTGGTGATTGGTCGCGGGTCACGTTTGCTCCGTGACTGTAGGTCTTGACTTCACTGGAACCCCTGTCAGCACTGGAGTCTGAGGTGAGTATAAAGCTTTATTGTTTTAATAACGGGGGCGCACAATGGAAATAAGGGTAATAAATACAGTATTCACCTTGCACTGCATTCCTGTTGCACTGGTGACTGTTGCATCACTTTGCAGTCATCCGGTACTCATCATCTGAGAGTGACACAGATCTGTGTATTTCTATGCGGTGTCACTTTCAGCTGTGAATACGCAACTAGAGCTCATTTTTTTGGAGTAGGGCTTATATTTCAAGTATACTCCAAAAAGCCTGGAAAAACCTACTAGGGCTTATTTTTGGGGTAGGGTTTATTTTTGGAGAAACGGTATATCTACCAAAGCTGCTCTTCCTTATTGGGAAGAAATGAATATATTAAGACACTTGTATGTTGGATTAACATGATTGCATGCACTGTTCTCAAATAACTCTTGCTTCCAACCTTTATTTTATCTGATGTTATACTTGGTCCCCTTACCAGACCTTAGAATGTTCCCTACTATTAAATAGTGGCCATATCTTTATAACTATGGTGACACCGCTGATTTTAGCCCCAGATAAATATGTCACCATGGAAAAAGTAATTTTCTTAAGAGCTATATTCTTTCATTTTTTACAAAGAAAGAAAAGGGACAAAAGCCTAGTGCAATTTTCTATTTTCTTTTCATTTGTGAAGCAAGGACCTTAGTTTAGTTGTAAAGTACATGTTGACACATCACCAATCGCACAATACTTACAGTATTATTAGGTGTTCTGGTTTTGTGGGAAGATTGGCGTTTATATCTCAACCTGAATGAATAAAGAAAACTGTTAGGATGGCCATAGAACTTAGAGAGTTTAAGGCTAGTGACCATTATTCCTCCCATTTTCCCCATACATATGCACATCCAACTTATCAGTACATGTGTTCTCAACAGTATACCCACAAAAGAAACTTCATTGAATTGGTGCTTAAGGTAAGAGGAAGGGGTGTATACGGAGAACAGCAATGAGAGGGGATGCACAGTCAACAGATCTCCACACAAAAAATAATCAGTATAAAATAATCAGTAAACCAAAATCATATTTTTCACATGTCCCATCAGTGATGGTCATATACCATCTACATCCAGAAATATATATACCGATAATATTTACACCACAGTGGCAGTCAGATATCCCATTATATCAATTAGTGCCTGTAATGGTACCTTTACACGCCGCTACAAAAGGTTAGAAACAACCGGGTGTTTCACGTGCACAAGCACGTACCAACGGTTGCTAACGGTACCTGATACCGCCTTTACACGCCGCTACAAAGTGCGCTACAGAAGGGTTTTGCGATCCCTGGATGCAACGACGGGTGCCGCAGGTTACCTTCTGTAGAGCAGCGTTCCTTATTTACACGCCGCTACAGAGTTGTAGATTACGTGACGCTAAAGCGTTGATTGGACAACGCCATAGCGTCATGATTGGCCAGCCAGCGCAGGAAGGCTGGCTAATACATGACACTATTTCAAATGAAGACTATGAATGGACAGCTCTTTAAATATGGTGCCCTGTGAAGGGACAACCAATCGTAACACAGGAGCCTCCACCAATGATCGCTGATGGGGCGTGGTATCCATGACGCTGTGGCACGCCCCAGGGATACGCTAGGTGACACAAAAACCTTCCTGTTCCTCCTTTGCACGCCGCTACCATCGGGTTGAAATCAACCTGTTTTAGAGCACTGCTCTGAAACAGGTGCCGAAAGTGACTGGTGGCAACGACCTAGTTTACATGCAGCTACCTCGGGTTGATTTGACGGTGCAAGATACATTTGTCTCCGAAACCCGGTTGTTTTCAACCTTCTGTAGCGGCGTGTAAAGGTACCTTAAAGGATATTGCATTCTAACCCATATAGATAAAAAAAATTCTAACAAATAAATAATAAGTAAATCTTACCATAATATGGAAGAAAAACAAAACAAGGAGCGCACCTTGAGAAGGACCTGAGATCTAGATTAAAGTTGCCACAAGTGTGGGGTCACCAAACAGGTTGTGCAACCTTGCACAACCCTGGTTAAGGCAGTAAGAGGAGAGCCGGCATTGAGGGAATGCTCCAGGACGCCAAGGCACGAAGACCCTCCCAGCGGTGGTCACGGGACCTGACCGTGTGACCAGAATGGGCGTTTCCTATTGACGTCAAGGCAGGTGCTTGACACCAGATTTCGAACAGTGCTGTCAAGCAGCTCCCACCGCTCACCCGCACAGGGAGGAAACCGTATGTGAAACAGAAAAAATTGTGCGGTGTTTGTTGGGGCACTAAGGCACACAAGGGGCAAAGATTAGAGTGTTTAAGTGCAAACCTTTATTAAAGGCTCAGCATACGCCACAACATGTTTTCAATAGCCAACTGCTATCATCCTCAGGCGGTATCAGGTTGCCCCTTGTGTGCCTTAGTGCTCCAACAAACCGTACAATTTTTTTGTTGTTTGTAAAAGTAAAGAGACGGCACTCACCAGAACATCGTCAAATGTGCAATATTCTTTATTTCATTATCTGGAATAGGAATAGGAAGTTACAGGCTGTGCAGGGAGGGAGGAGATGCAGGGTGGACTACAGGCGGTCCGTTTCATGTGTCGACGCTTCAACAGGTCCATACTAATCTGTGGCTATACTTCCGGTCCTTATACAGGCGGAGCATAGTTACGTTACAGACAAGATTAAATTAAAATTAAATTCATTATACATAGAACAATCCACGAGGAAAGTAAGCAGAGAGGACATAAAAAAATAAATCGAATATAACAACAATAAAATTGCACTTAACATGGGCTTAGAAATGAACTGTAAAAATATTCAGTATATATAGAAATATAGAGAGTCAAAGGAACAAAGATATAGAAAATCATTATTATGTATATATAAGTATATCTTTTTAAAAAAAAAAACTGAATAATTACCATAGAATGAAATATGCACCAAACACTCACTATAAGGTTCAGCTAATAGGTGAAACCAGAAGTAGAGTGATATATATTACGGTATATATTCTCAGCTGAACCAAAATTAGAACGATCATTTCTATAAAATGGAATATTATATCAATGGATAGCATTATGGAGATAGT
The DNA here is from genome assembly GCA_033576535.1 of Allobates femoralis. Taxonomy (NCBI): domain Eukaryota; kingdom Metazoa; phylum Chordata; class Amphibia; order Anura; family Aromobatidae; genus Allobates; species Allobates femoralis. The sequence continues at coordinate 111,084,367 of JARQOC010000008.1, read as the reverse complement.
GAAAACTATTCTATTACAATCAAGTTATTTTATTGGTGCAGAAATCAGTATGATGAATAAAAGTGTTTTTATATAACAACTTCCTCTATATGTCTATAAAAATGCAAATTAATAATACAACCTTATTAGTCTATCGTGCTAACCGAGAAAAAAGGGAAATTAAATCAAAGAAGATCGAGATATTAGAACAACCGAAAATATAATACAAAAATAGAAAAGTCTTATTGGAGGATTACTTTACAAAAAAACGGTCATATCCAACTGATCGTTCAGGCTGAGGGCAGCTTGTGCTCTCGTGGAAGTTACCCAGCAAGCCTCAGTCCGTAACAGCAGATTGTGAGTATCACCCCGCGTGCAGGTGGAAATACTCTCTCAATACCTGCAAACCGTAACACATCTGGGTTACCGTCATGACATTCATTTATATGATGTATAAGACGTGATGAGCCCTTACCAGAACCGATAACATTAAAATGTTCTCTAAAACGTACATAGAGATTTCTAATAGTTTTGCCAATATATTACCTGCCACACGGGCAGAAAACCACATATACAAGCCAGCTGGTCTTACAGTTCTTATATGATTTAACCTGGTACATTTGGTCTCCCAATTTTAATGTGCTACCAGTGATATGGTATTTGCACCATAAACAATTATGATACCTATAGTTGCCAATCACAGGTGTAGTCGATAACCAGGTTTTACTCTCACTTATAGGCTGTAACCTTTTATGTATAAGTAAGTCACCCAAATTATTGCTACGGTGATAGGTCACAATAGGTGGAGCAAGGGACAACTTACTGATCTCTCTGCATTAGTAATCACGTGCCAATGTTTAAGAATGGAGGAACGAATGGCTTTAAACATGGCACCATGCTTGAAGTTGAAAAAGAACTGTTTACCTGTATTCTTTTTAGGTGGTTTAATAATGGCATCACGAGATAAGGCACGTTCACAGGCTGATTTGAGAATTGATTTTGGATAGCCTTCTTTTTGTAGGGCATTCTCCAAGTCGTCAGCTTGCAGGTTATACATATTAGGATCATTATTGATCTGTTTATAGCGCAGGAACTGGCTATAGGGGAGACCTAGCTTAGTATGGTATGTATGAGATGGACGCTTTTAATAGTCATTAGTGGCTGTGTTTTCTAAACACGGACTTTTGAATTTTTGCATTAATCACATTCAATTTCACATCTAAAAAATCAAGGGTATCCCCCCAAAAAACAGAGGTGAAGAACATGTTGTAGAAATTGCAATTTAAATAATCAAAAAAAGCGGAAAAATCAGATTCATTACCGTTCCAAAGAATTAGTATATCGTCCACATAACAAATAAAATACTTAATGTTTTTAAAAAAATGATTCCTATGGGAATATAACAAATTGTTTTCAAATGCCGATAGAAAAAGATTTGCGAGGGTACAAGTGACAGGCGTACCCATCGCTGTACCCATCGCTGTACCCATCGCTGTACCCATCGCTGTACCCATCACTGTACCCTCGCATTGTAGATACCAAGAATTCAGGAACATAAATGTGTTGTGGTTTAGTATAAACAACAAAGAGTCACAGATGAAATCAGTAACATTCAGTTCTATGGAAGCTGACTCTAGAATTTTTCTGATAATATCACTGACAACGTCTGGGGGATCCTTGTATACAAACTTTCTACGTCAATAGATGTTAGTTTAAAGTCTTCCTGCCATTCTATCTGATCTAGAGTATCGATTAAGTCTTTGGTATCCCGCACATTAGAAGGTATCCCCACATTAGAAGGTATCCCCTATCTGGATAGGGGTTCAGCGAGTGATCCCAGCCCGCACACGATGGGCCTCCCAGGGAGATTTTTTTCATTTTTGTTGACTTTGGGGAGATAGCACCAGTGCAGTTTTACTGGAAACTCGGGGAACATTTTTTTCCGCAATGGATTTACTGATTGCATTACATGTCTACTCAAAAGGGAGCGTAATTTGTTCTTGTAATCAGATGTTTTTTTTCTTGTTTCACAATCTTCCCATAATTGCACAGTTCACACTTTGTGTACAAAGCAGCACTCATTCAGCCTGCAAACTGCAGTCATCATGTTCACCAGGGGTGACGAAGGCTGAGTCGAAACGATCGTAGGTAGTTGGGTGTCACTCGGCCCAGTCTCCCTTGTACTATTTTCCTCTACCTGCAGCATCTACTGGTAAGCTATATGGTGAGTTTGATGTCCCATGTATGCTCCCCTGGTGAGCAGGATGCCTGCGGTTTGCAGGCTGAATGCAGCAATCTTTAATTTTGACTCAGAACATAGTACAGATTTTTACTGATCTAATGTACAGTCTTTGAGTTGCTTAGCCCAAACAAGTGCCTTCTTGTTTGCGTTCCTCAGTCATGGCTTCTTTGCTACAATTTTACCATAAGACCCTGTTGTTCGTAAACTGGACAGTTTATGTTGAGATGTGTCTGTTATTTGATGTCTATGCTTCATTTATGAGTAATTTCGTCTAAGGTGTTGTCAATTTGCAGTTACTAAGGATGGTAACTCTGATGAACTCGACCTCTAAAGGTACCGTCACACGGGGAGATATCGCCGGCGATGTTGCCGGCAACTGAGGGGCGTGGTCAGGTTGCGGCGACATCGCCGGCGAATTGCCGCGTGTGACAGGGCGATGATCAGGCGATGAATCGCCTGAGTCACATCGCCAGGTTTCCCAACCATGTTGGGAAACCTGGCGATGTTGCTCAGGCGATTCTGCCTGATCGCCCTGTGTAACGCGGCGATCCGCAATGTTACGGGCGATTCCGCCTATGTACTACATTGCGGGTTATCGCTCGCTGGGTTGCTGGGCAACCCAGCAAGCGATAGCCGCGGCAACTAGCCGGCGACATCGCCGGTAAGTTGCTCAGTGTGACATCTCACCGGCGATGTTGTCAGGGATGCGCGCTCCCGCGATCGCCGGCAACATCGCCGGCGATATGTCCCTGTGTGACGGTACCTTAAAGAAGAGGCAATTCTCTTTCCTCATGAGAGTCAATTTTATCATAGCTATTGATGATTTTAATGACTTCACTTGAGGATACCTTCAAGGTTCCAGCATATTTTGTTATTGACTGACCATTACATCTTGAAGTAATAATGGACTGTTGTTTTCTCTTTATTAACTTGAGTAGTAGAGATGAATGAATCAATCCACAGAGGTGTCATGTTTGGCCTGCACTGTAGTCTTCTTCAACTGCTCTGCAGTGATTTAATATCTATAACTCTTTTGGTAACTTCAGAGTTAATGTCAGAAGCTGCTGCTGTCTAGGGTCTGTTTTGGCTCTACAGGTGAGGGTGTGTGTCAGGTTATGCAATTGTCCATGTCCCTGGCCTTTAAATAGTTTGCTCTTCCACCAACTGATGTCGCTGATAGAGTTTAGTCTCTGCAAAGACTGTGAGCTGTGAGGACATTAGTGCAGTTTGTGCTGTAGCCTTCCTGATGTTTTTTTGCCTGGAGTTTTCCTCATTTTGTGGGAGTTGCTTTGCTTCCCAGTCCAAGGGTGGAGGTGGGGGGGTTTTTAACCAGTGGCTGATCAGCAGCAATGGCAAGGGTGGTAGCCCTGACATCCTCACCATCAGAGCTATTTCTAGGAACAGGGTGAGCCAGGGACTCCCTATCTAAGGGTCAGACTGGTTCCCCGGATCACCTTTTGCCCGTCATTACCATCCTGCTACCTTATTCCCTTGTCTGTTATATCACCCCATGACAAAAGGTTTGAGTTTGAGTTGATTTTCCTACAGTTCATGGGTTCACATGGATTTGAACACTTTGGGTTTTGATTAGCAGTTCCCCCAAAAAAGCTTGTCCAGCAACTTGTCCAGCTGAAGCATCGGTGATCAGCCTAATGTCTTTTTCTGTGGCCTAGCTGGCCTCCCAATAATGCCCTCCGGCAAACTCCTATAATCAGCAGGGTCTTCTCTTATTCTCCTGTAGAGTGTAAAATCTTATGGTCAGCAGGGTCCTCTCTTTTTCCTGTTGAGTGTAACCTTTTATGATCAGCAGGGTCCTCTCTCTCCTGTAGAGTGTAAGCTCTTATGGGCAGCAAAGTTCTCTCTCTCTTATGTAGAGTGTAAGCTCTTATGATTAGCAGGGTCCTCTATCTCTCCAACTGTAAAGCGAAAGCTTTTTGGTCTTCCGGGGTCTTTCTACTCTCCGCCATGTGTATTTTCCTAGCTATTGTAAACTTTCCATTATTGAGATTTGTGCAAATTTATTTACTGCAAACAGCATTTTTGGGGACGTTTTTTGAAGCCAGCAATTTCAATGTTCAAAAAGTTTATAATGTTCCATTCATCTCTATTGATGGGTTTTTGCCATATTCCACTTAGAACAATAGTGGACTAGAACACTATATTAAACTTTATACCAACATTGCCCTAGCAAAACTTCCTGATTCCACAAATTAACTTTTGACAGTAATACCTGTTTATTGCAAGCTTTTCCGGGGACCACCTGACAAATCTGCTGAGAGAACGCCAAGGGATCTTAAGCTGTCAACATAGTTTAAAGTACGGTAGGTTACTTTGAGGAACCTAAGGGCCACTTTCCACACACCAACTTATCTGTCCAACTTCTGACCAACTTGATGGTTGCAGTGAAATCATGGACACATTGTTACATTTTACCCAGCCACAATATGGAGCAATGTGTCCATGATTTTCACTGCAACCAGCAAGTCGGTCAGAAGTTGGACAGATAAGTTGGTTGTGTGAAAGTGGCCATAAGGTTTCACACACTTTGTTTACTTTCATGTGTGTTTCTTTACTCCTTGTTTCCATGTGTTTGTTTCATACTTTTGCTGCCTTCAGTCTGAATCTACAATGTGCACATTCCATTGAAAACAAGGAAACCCTCACAGGAATAGGTGTGTGCAAACTTTTGTCAAGTAATGTATATATTCTATATATATACATATTCATACATTCAAACTTCACATGATTTAATGAGATGGTAATTATTTATTTACCTACACATTATGTATGCTGTTTTTCTTAGGGTGTCATTATAGTTGGGCGTACACTAGGCATTTTTTTCCTGAAATATGTATAATTAGTCCGGACAAGTTGTGTAGGTTTTGTTTCCATATCAGGATGAGTAAGCTTCAGGAGAGCATCTATAATTTGTGTTTTATAACATGCTTTTTGCTCGGGAATGAACATAGTGTAGAAATACAGTGTCATATAAAGACAGACACCAAGGAACAGCAGGTATCACTCAATACATAATTAAAAGATTGAATGTAGGGATTTGAAAAAAAAAAAAGAAGGTGGATAATTAATGAAAGCCTGTAAATAGTATGCGCACTCATTAATTAGTGCACAGAAGTGGCATCTCTCAGTTAAGAAGGGCTCTTTTCGGTTCTTTCTTACTACAGGTACTTGTGAGATTACATAGAATCCCTACATCATTGCTCATTTGGATGTCGCTAATGAGACTTTTATAGCACAATTATGAATGATCTTAATTGAAATGATAATTAAGACCTTGCAGCAGAGCGACAGTACTTGAGGTATTTTTAGGATGTAATTGATAAGTCAAATATATATATACTAGATGGTGGCCCGATTGTAACGCATCGGGTATTCTAGAATATGTATGTAGTTTATTTATGAAGATTTAAGAATAATGCAATGAGCGATCAGTAAGGTACCGTCACACTTGGCGACGCTCCAGCGATCCCGACAACTATACGACCTGGTAGGGATCGCTGGTGTGTTGATACGTGATCGCTACTGAGATGTCAAACAGTCAGATCTCACCAGCGATGCAGCAACGATATGGCGGTCGTTGGGACCCTATCAATCTAGGGCGTAGTATTGAGGTCGTTGGTCGTTGTCCCGCGCAGCTTGCGGGGGATTTAAATCCTGGCCGCCATATCAGAATACCCATAACTTGGGTGTTCCAATATGGCGGTCGGGGTACTTCCGCTGCGAGCAGCCGGAATATGACCAGCTAGCGCGGTCATCTCCCGTTGCGACGCCGCTGACCCCCGTGCGGCAGGAGATAACCCGCTGCTACCGTTGGGAGATCAGCGGCTAGTGCTGCTAATCTTCCGATGGTAGCGGTGGCGTGCGTGTTTCAAATCCCACGCCAATTCGCGGCCAGACTGTGCCTGTCACTGATTGGTTGCTGCGCTCAGCGGTGACCAATTAGCAAAGCAGGATTTCTGTTACAGAGAGACAGACAGACACGATAGGCGATTATATATATATATATATATGTATATATTTGCTTCCTGCAAGGCATTTATACATAACATGAAATAGAATGAATTAAAATGGTCATGTTATTCACAGAAATGCACCCAGTGTATTCTGAATGGCAGCACATTACAAGCTGATGTTATTATGGCCACATGCTACATTAATAGACGTCCCTGAGAACAAGGTTTTTTCTGACGTTTCCTGCCATATATGACACATCAAATTGGCCTACTAGTTAGACCTTTGAAGGATGCAGTAATGGAAATGTCTGGTGCTAATGGAAGTTTCGGAGCACAATAGACCTGACACGGTTTAGTGAATAAGGGTCGTTTCAGATAACTTTTCAGAATGTGCTGTAATGTGCATGTATGAGAAATAATACTATTCTGGTTGTTTTTTCAATTGCATACTGGCTTTTTTCAACAGTTTTCCCTCTGAAGGTTCATTTTCTCATTTTCAGTTGTCTTTGAGCTGCTGGGAGAAGACTAGCCATTATTATATCTTCTAGACATAGGGTCTAAGGCAGGGGTGGGCAACTCCAGGCCTCGAGGGCTGCACCAACTGCAGGTCTTCAAGATTTCCTTAGTAGTTGACAGTTGTAATTTAATATTCTGCACAGGTGATGATTCCAGCTGTCAAATGCTAAGGCTGGGTTCACATCACGATTTTGGAGCTTCCGAGTGTATCCGTTTCAAAACGGATACACTCGGATCCAAAATCGGCTCCAATGTGTTCCTATGGGGCTCGGATCGGATCGGATGTGTGCCTTTTGACATCCGAGTTTGGCACCATCCGATCCTGTCCGTTCCTGTCAGATTTCATCACGGACACAAAAAAGCAGCATGCTGCGTTTTTGTGTCCGAGAGTGTCCGAGAATGAAATCGGACAGCCTCGGATCAGAGCTGATCCGAGCCGCGATAGTATAGGAGCCTATGGACATCGGATCCGAGCTGAGCTCAGATCCGATGTCAGCTCCGTGTTTTATGTACTGAGCATGCCCAGATGCAGTGCTCAGCACATAATTAACCCTATCTGTCCCTGTCTGTCCCTGCTTCTTCTCTATCTGTCCCTGCCTGTCCCTCCTCTATCTCTGCTCTATCTCTTCTTTATGCTCCCCCTGTCCTCCCCCTCGTCCTCCCCCCTGTGCTCTCCCCTCCGGAATGTAAATTAAATAAAAAAATCCTCTCTGAGGATACTTTACAATGCGGCGACTGCAGGACTGTGACAGTGTCTTCTGCTGTGCGAAGGACCTGTGGTGATGTCAGAGTTGGTCACCTGATGTGTCAGGTGACCGACTCTGACATCACCACAGGTCTTTTGCCCAGCAGAAGACGCTGTCACAGTCCTGCAGTCGCCGCATTGTAAAGTATCCTCAGAGAGGATTTTTTTATTTAATTTACATTCCGGAGGGGAGAGCACAGGGTGGAGGACGAGGGGGGAGGACAGGGGGAGCATAAAGAAGAGATAGAGCAGAGATAGAGGAGGGACAGGCAGGGACAGATAGAGAAGAAGCAGGGACAGGCAGGGAGAAGAGGATCCACACGGATCCTGCACAGGCTCGGATCGGATGGCTATTTGCCATCCGAGTGCAGGGATCCGTCTGGATCCGTGCCTGTCCGTGGGATCCTCCTTTTAACACGGATCCCACGGACAGGCACAAAATCGTGATGTGAACTTAGCCTAAGGAAATCCTGAAAACATGAACTGTTTGCGGCCCTTGAGGACTGGACTTGCACACCCCTGGTCTAAGGGGTAATGTTTTACTTTGTGGAGATTGCCAAGTTAGCATAAGGAGACATATAAGCCATGCGTTGCTTCTCTGGGAAGTTAGATATGTAAATAGTCTCTTCAGAGAAGAAGGGGATGGGGCTTCTAGTGTCACCCATTGGAAGTGGCAATCCTAAAAGTTAATATTGACCTTGTCAAATGACTTAGGATGAGAAGACAAACCAGCAACTACATTTGCTGACTTGTTTTTTTGGGGTGTGTGCCTCTCATCAGTGCAAAGCAGAAGAGATGATTTGACTAGGTGAGAGGCCTTCAACAAAGGTTCTGATGCAGTGGTTCCCAACCTGAGGCTAATAAGCCCATGATGCATGGCTTGCAGCTGCCTTCTAGCTTGGGGCATAAGCACCAGGGTTTGAACAGAACTATGAAGAGAAGATATCCAGTTGGTGACTTTTGTGAGTAGCCCCATACAGTAGAGCAGACCTGAATGGGTGTAAGATGGGACCCCCTGGATCTTGGTATACTGCATAGGTGTGCTTTCTGCAGAAAAGCTTTGGCTGTAATTATACCGGTAATGAGGGCTCTGGGTGTCACTACTGTGAGGAGGGGGAACTGAATGGGGCTCTCTCAGAGTGCAATGTGGCTAGCGACCATCTTTCATAGCGGAAAGTGGCTCTCAAAGTCAGAAAGGTTGGAGACCTGTTCTCTAAGGGGTACATTTTTTCTTGTGCAGAATGACAATTTGGTGTAAGGAAACTTATAGGCTGTGCAATGCTCCTCTGGGAATTTTATGCATTCAGATAGCCTCTTCAGAGAGGAAGACAGTCTATTACCAGTTATTGAAAGTAGCAATCCTAAAATTCATTATTTACTCTTTTTAAAAGTCATCATTGTCACACCCAGAAACACATGTGTGCAAAAGAAGTTTCTGATTTGGCTTCTTACCCTAAAGGCCCCGTTATACGCTGCAATGTCCCAGCGATCCCACCAACGGTCGTGATCGCTGGGACATCGCTATCTGATCGCTGGTGAGCTGTCACACAGGCAGGCTCACCAGTGATCAGCGAGAACACTGGTAACCAGGGTAAACATCTGGTAACTAAGCGAGCGTTGCACTTAGTTACCCGATGTTTACCCTGGTTACCAGCGTCCCTAGCGTGTCTGTGCAGCGTGGCATCGACAGGAGGTTGTGATCTTTGGTCTCGCTGTCACACACGCCGATGCTGGCCATCCAGCGGGAAACCAATGATCAAAAAATGGTCCTGGCCATTTACCAATGATCAGCTGGTTGTTGATACATGTCACACGCAGCGGCTTCGCTACGAGGTCGCTGCAATGTCATAAAACCGGTGACGTTGCAACGTATCGTTAGCGATATCATTGCGTGTAACGGGGCCTTAAGTCATATGGCAAGAACTTTTAGAAGTCAACATAAATTTTTAGGACTGCTACTTCTAACATCTATTGGGCTTAGGTTCTGTTGGAGTTTCATTTTGAGTTTTTTTTGAGTTTTTAAGAAGTTGGATATTTTTTCTTTCATAACTAACAAAGTTATCTTTAGGTTAGAAGTGTTACATGGGTTTATGGTCACAGGTAATTTAGTCTAGCTTCCAGTATCTATCATTTCTTTTGAAAATTACGTATACAGTAAACCAAGATAGTTGGCATTTATTTGGCTACTGTCCTGAGAAATTCCAGAAATGATACACCATGTTATAATATTGTATTATAATGCTTGGCTTCTATCTTTGGTGTATCAGTTGTCAGTTAAATAACACTTACATCACTCTACGTAACGCATATCTATATAAATATATTCATATTTATAGGTCATTGCAATTATAACTAGGCTGTTAAACTTTGGGGCCACACCAACATGTCAAAGCAAGTATGATAGTAATGTGAAACAGAGACTTTGCTTTATCCTATTATTCCGATGGAATAAGTCTACTTCTTTATGGTACAAAGGATGAAGACGAGAAGACAAATAGGTGTTTAACTTGGCAAATGCCTGGATTAAAAGATCACAATTGAGAAAGGTTTTGAATGGTTTGCGCCACAATCAGAGTTGGACAATGCAGAGAAGCTTCAACTTACACATGTGGTAAATTGTTGGTCCCCTCGTTTAATGAAAGAAAAACCCACAATGGTCACAGAAATAACTTGAATCTGACAAAAGTAATAATAAATAAAAAATCTATGAAAATGAACAAATGAAAGTCAGACATTGCCTTTCAATCCTGCTTCCACAGAATTTAAAAAAATTAAACTCCTGAAATAGGCCTGGATTAGAAATGATGGTAGCCTTAACTTAAAGGGAACCTGTCAACTTCTTCTACCCCCCATAACCTATCACTACGTGTCCCTGCACCTTTCTAGCGGATTCCTAACCATCCCTGTCTGAGCTAAAAGTGCCCTATCAAAGTTTAAGAAAAATGATTTACAACTTACATGCTGTCTCCATCCAGAGATTGGAAAGGCGGGCTCCAGGGCTCCATTCTCCCCCCCTCCTGGCTTTGAGCACGCCTTGCTGGGCGTCATCAGTCATTCTGATGTTACACCTCTCTTTGAAATTCTGCCTGCAATGCCGCTATGATGAGTCGGCCGGAACTTCATATCCAGCCTTTTGCATTGTGGGGGCTGATCACGTGTGCGCTGGCTCCAGCACATGCACAGTGCACATATTAAAGCCGGCCCGTAATACATGATCAGCCCCCACAATTCACTGGGCCGGATATGACGTTCCGGCTGGCTCATGATAGCAGCAGAGGAGGCAGGAATTTTAAAAAGAGGTGTGACAACAGAACAACTGATGACGCCCAGCGGGGCAAGCTGACAACCAGCGTGGAGGGGAGAATGAGCCCCGGAGCCGTCTTTCCAATCTCCGGATGGAGACAGCATGTAAGTTATAAATCATTTTTCTTAAACTTACAGGGCACGTTTAGCTCAGAGAGGGATGGTTAGGGATCAGCTACCAAAGTGCAGGGACAGGTAGTGATAGGTTAGGGGCGGTAGAATGATCTGACAGGTTCCCTTTAATATTTTTGTTGCACAACCTTTTGAGGCAATCGCTGCAATCAAACGATTCCTGTAACTGTCAATGAGAATTCTGCACCTCTCCACAAGTATTTTGGCGACTCTTCAAGAGCAAACTGCTCCAGTTGTCTCGTGGTTGAAAGTTGCCTTTTCCAGATGGCATGTTTCCAAAGATGCTCAGTAGTATTTAGTCAGAGCTCATAGAAGGCCACTTCAGAATAGTCCAATGTTTTCCTCTTAGCCATTCTTGGGTGTTTTTAGGCTGTGTGTTTTTGGTCATTATACTGTTGCAAGACCCATGACCTGCAACTGAGACCGAGCTTGTTGACACTGAGCAGCACATTTATCGCTACAGTAGAATCCCTTAATAGTCTTGAGATTTCATTGTATCCTGCACAGATTCAAGACACTCTGTGCCAGATGCAGCAATGCAGCCCAAGAACATAACAGAGCCTCCTCCATGTTTCACAGTAGGGACATGTTCTTTTCTTGATATGCTTCCTTTTTCTGTCTGTGAACATAGAGCTGATGTGCCTTGCCAAAAAGTTCAATTTTTTGTCTCATCTGTCCATGGACATTCTCCCAGATGCTTTGTGGCTTGTCAACATGTAGTTTGGCAAATTCTAGTCTGACTTTTTTATGATTTTTTTCAAAAATGGTGTCCTCCTTGGTCATCTCTCATGAAGTCCACTTTGACTCAAACAACGACAATCTGACACTGGTGTTCCTTGAGCTTGAAGTTGATCTTTAATTTCTTTAAAGTTTTTCTGTGCTCTTTTGTTACCATCCATTTCCTCCTAGGTCCATGTCCAGAGAGGTTGGCTACAGTCCCATGATCTTAAAACTCTGAATAATATGTGCAACTGTAGTCACAGGAACATCAAGCTGCTTGGAGATGGTCTGATAACCTTTATCTTTAACATGCTTGTCTATAATTTTCTTTCTAATCTCCTGAGACAACTCTTTCCTTCACTTCTTTGGGTCCATATTGAGTGTGGTACACATCATGTCACCAAACAGAGTAGTGAGTATCTGTAGCTCCCTATACAGGCCCACTGACTGATTACAAGATTGTAGACACTTGTGATGCTAATTAGTGGACACAACTTGATTTAACATGTCCCTTTTGTACCATTATTTTCAGGGGTACCATCATTTCTGTACAGGCCTATTTCATGAGTTTAATATTTTTAAAAATTCTGTGGAGGCAGTATTGTAAAGCAATGTTGACTTTCGTTTATTCATTTTCATTGATTTATTATTTAGTATTAGTTTTGTCATATTCAAGTTATTTCTGTGACCCTTGTGGGTTTTTCTTTCATTAAACGAGGGGTACCAACAATTTTGACCATGTGTGTATATTCACAATATGTCATCAATGGCCAAACAATACAAATACTCCAAATATTTTGACAAACAAGTCAAATATATGAAAGCATATCATTCTGTTTTTTAATCCAGTTTGGTTTTCACGTGTCTTTTTGGCTTTAATTCATTTTTAATAAGTCACAAACTTCGGGGCACCTTCTTTCTATTGTCTCCCCCCCCAGTGCATTGTTAAGCACAAGTAATTTGTGCATCTTTTCGCCAACTTGCAATTTCCCGTTCCAAGAGTCGAAAAACAGTTCATGAGAAGAAAAAAGCCCATGTATGACTTTACAATAAATTCATGACTTGTAAGCAGGGTCGTAACTAAAACAGGTGAAGCGGTTGCAATCGCACCCAGAACCCAGGGGGCCTCAAAAGTCCCTCTGGCCTGTAGATAAAGACTATTGTTAAAGAGGACGTGTCACCCCCCAGCTGCATGGCAATCTAAATGCAGCACTGAATGCAGCATGTCTGCTATGCATTCAGGGAAGGGTCCCCCATGTGCCTGCGTGCTGTGTACCCCGAGATATACCCTTAGTCAAACTCACTGTTAAAAGTCAGGAGAGCATTCCCTGGTGCAGGAGTTAGCTTGATTCATGGGGGCCATTCCCTCCCCCTGCCTCTCTGTGATGCTTCTGCTTTGCTGGCTCTGCCCTCCTCTCTGTCACTCATCCTGCCACACACAGCATGCAAATCATTTGTCCTGACTTCAGCTCCAGATTCCTGCCCTGCTGTCTGAACAAAGCATAAACAGCACAGCAGGAGGCGGCACAGAGAGACAGAGGGGGAGGGAATGGCCCCCGTGAATCAAGCTGACTCCTGCACCCGGGAATGCCCTCCTGACTTTTAACAGTGCGTTTGCCTAAGGCTATATCTCGGGGTACACAGCACACAGACACATGGTGGACCGATTCCCTGAATGCAGCAGACACACATGGGTGACAGGTCCTCTTTAAAGATTTGCAATAATTGTGGCCCAGTTGGAACTTTTGCATTGGGGCCCATGAGCTTCAAGTTACGCCTTTGAGTGCAAGCACCATTTTAATTCCTCTGGCACCAAAAATGGCAACAAATATCACAAGATAATAAACGCAAATGATGAATCATGGCCTTTAACTTTCTTTCTGTTGCTTTTTTTAACAATAATATTATCAAAGTACCGGAAAGTTTACAGAAACCTGATGGACTCTCATTATCGGCAATAGGGTCCATTGGTATAAAATAATGTAAATATGCCAAAATTCTTTTGACTTCTTGCCACAAAAAACACCTAAAATAGCTTAAATATCTTGATGTGAGCTTCTGGTGGTCTTCTTATTAGAAAAATCATGTAAATTTAACTGATAATTTTGCTTACTTAAACCCATTGATAGTGATAATTTCTGGAATTGAGTTGCTTAGTCTATTTAATTAGTAAATTGCTGATGAGCAAGGTTTCCCCAAGAAGAGCTTTAGGATTAGAAGATGTTAACGTTCTTGGATCAGGTGTCACATAGCAAGGTAGAAGACTTTTTAAAGGGAATCTGTAACCAGGTTTTCTACTATCCCCATTTGAGAACAGCACGATGTTGAGGCAGAGACCTTGATAACAGTGATATCCTTAACTGGGCTACTTGCTGCAGTTCAGTTTTGATAAAGTCAGTGTTTTATCTGCTTCAGATGTTCCAATAATTTGAATGTTGAGCTCTGTATAACCCTGCGCTCATAACTGACTGTGCATAGGCAGAAAGCTGCCAATCATTTTTGAGGGTGGGTTTATACAGAGGTCATGACTATAGGGGACGATATGGCAGCAGATTTACTAGACCGCTAGGGATCACTGATAATGTCCTGCTGATAAAACTGTGATTTTATCAATGCAAGGAGCTCAGTAAGTGACAGGTTGCTGGAATCAGGATCTCTGTCTCCAGATTATGCTGCTCTCAGATTAGGTGGCAACAACCTGGTGTCAGATTTCTTTCTTTACAGTAGATGATATAAATGTTTTTGGAATGCTTTCAATGAAGAAGGGGAGCAGGGTGAGGATTTAGACCGAGCTGTTTGTAGTATTCGAGGTTGTGACTTTATCTAATTTGTTGTTTCTAATTTAATAATAATATAAATTATATTGATTTAGATTAATAAATGGCTATTGTTCTTTAGTTAGTTAAACTTGTATGCAAAATGTTGGGGAATCATAAATGATACAGTATAAAATGCCCTGAGCAAAATATTTGCATTCCTTATATGATGTGCTGTACAAGCACCAGGCATCAGGTTTGTCATTTGTGTATAGACAATTTGCTGTGCAATAATATAAATGAATGTATTAATTCATTAATATAAATCTCGTTTTTACTAGTGTGCAAGAAGAAGAACAAGAATACATTGTGTCCAGTCTCACAAAGAATACTGATGTGTAAGTAGTACAATGTTTTAGATCAGGGGTGGGAACGTCAGGCCCCAGGGCCGCATGCGGCTATCGATGACCTTTTTATGCGGTCCCCGGACAGATTCCTGGGGACCGCAGTGCTCAGGCTGGCAGACGTGTTAAGCCAACTTCCTGCCCTTTAAATCCAGCTCTCCAGTGATCTCTATGCCCCAGCCTCAGCCTCCCCAGTGATCTCTATGCCCCAGCATCAGCCCCCCCAGTGATGTATATGCTCCCAGCCTATCATGTGATGTGTAGGGCTCTAGCAAACCTGGGAAAGCAGTTGACAAGCCCATGATCAATATCACCTAACATCACAGCCACGCTAAAGAAAAGCAACCCCAGCCACCACAGTAGGGGTGAGTTCATTCAAATATAATAGGGTAATTTTCAAGTCGATAATTTTGTGCGGCGCCCAAAAGATGGTAGAAATTTCCAAATGACCCCCATCAGAAAAAGGTTCCCCACCCCTTTTTTAGATGAACTGGCTTTCTTGCGCTTCAGCAACCACATGTATTATAGAGACTCTAAAGGCTCATGCTGAAGGCCGTAGATTCTCTCATCTGAGTGAATCAAGCTGATTATGCACATGACACTGACCAAATTCTGATCAGAGTTTGATCCTAATGTCGGCATAATGTGATGTGATTCTCTCATATGGGAGAATTGGAGGACACTGAGGAGAAGATGGAGAACAACATCTTCATCCTGTGAGTCTGCAGAAATCAGACTGCATTCAGATGTCTCCCAGGTGCAGTCCGATGTTTCCCCAACACTCATAGACTTGAATGGGCAAGTGCGATACAAATATTGGATCAAACTTGGGCATGCAGCAATTTTTTTTCTCCAACAGATATTATCCTATGAAAAAATCTGATATATGCACAACCCCATAGACCAACATTGGGCCAAGCATAATCCGATATTTTCCTGGACTGAAAATAATTCAATCTGCACCTGCCCTTAAAGGGACTTACATAGTGGGGGTCAAACATCTAAATGTTCCTTCCCACCTGAAAGTTTACACTCTTCACCGTCTCCTCTTTTTTGATTGGCTCTGGGTTCATAGAACCAGAAAAGGGTGAGATAGATGGAAAACAAGTAGGTGGGAAGGTGCACTTAAATGTTTGGTCACGCCAGGCGTGCACCTGTACTGTCATCCTGTACTGACTGAGTCCCTTTAAATAGTATTTATATGCCTAGCACATTCGGAGAGATAAAAATGTTGACTCTGGCTGTAACTTGGTTTATATGACCTAAATGTGTCATCAGCAACTCCTATCACACTTTAGTTATAGCGCCCCCAGCAGGTTGGAAACTGGGAGGGAGGGAAGCAATGCCTTGTGGAATATACTGTAATAACAATCCATTTAAACAAGGGCCCCCTGTGTTCTGTGCAAACTCTTGAAAATTGAGACATGATATAACTTATTTATCTGTTTATTACTGATTCCTACCCTTTTAAATTTTTGCAGCAAAACAAAAAAAAAACGTTTTAGGTAATTTTATTAATCTGTTGATAACCTATCATCAACCTAGAATGTCAGCACAAATACAGGCTGAGAGCGGCGCTCCTCCCGTAAAATGACAGCACAAATACAGGCTGAGAGTGGTGCTCCTCCCGTAATATGACAGCACAAATACAGGCTGAGAGTGGCGCTCCTCCCGTAATATGACAGCACAAATACAGGCTGAGAGTGGTGCTCCTCCCGTAATATGACAGCACAAATACAGGCTGAGAGTGGTGCTCCTCCTGTAAAATGACAGCACAAATACAGGCTGTGAGCTGCGCTCCTCCTGTAAAATGACAGCACAAATACAGGCTGAGAGTGGTGCTCCTCCCGTAATATGACAGCACAAATACAGACTGAGAGTGGTGCTCCCCCCGTAATATGACAGCACAAATACAGGCTGAGAGTGGTGCTCCTCCTGTAAAATGACAGCACAAATACAGGCTGTGAGCTGCGCTCCTCCTGTAAAATGACAGCACAAATACAGGCTGAGAGTGGTGCTCCTCCCGTAATATGACAGCACAAATACAGGCTGAGAGTGGTGCTCCTCCCGTAATATGACAGCACAAATACAGGCTGAGAGTGGTGCTCCTCCTGTAAAATGACAGCACAAATACAGGCTGTGAGCTGCGCTCCTCCTGT
The DNA here is from genome assembly GCA_033576535.1 of Allobates femoralis. Classification (NCBI taxonomy): domain Eukaryota; kingdom Metazoa; phylum Chordata; class Amphibia; order Anura; family Aromobatidae; genus Allobates; species Allobates femoralis. The sequence continues at coordinate 111,067,440 of JARQOC010000008.1, read as the reverse complement.
AAAATGACAGCACAAATACAGGCTGAGAGTGGTGCTCCTCCCGTAATATGACAGCACAAATACAGACTGAGAGTGGTGCTCCTCCCGTAAAATGACAGCACAAATACAGGCTGAGAGTGGTGCTCCTCCCGTAATATGACAGCACAAATACAGGCTGAGAGTGGTGCTCCTCCTGTAAAATGACAGCACAAATACAGGCTGTGAGCTGCGCTCCTCCTGTAAAATGACAGCACAAATACAGGCTGAGAGTGGTGCTCCTCCCGTAATATGACAGCACAAATACAGACTGAGAGTGGTGCTCCTCCCGTAAAATGACAGCACAAATACAGGCTGAGAGTGGTGCTCCTCCCGTAATATGACAGCACAAATACAGGCTGAGAGTGGCGCTCCTCCCGTAATATGACAGCACAAATACAGGCTGAGAGTGGTGCTCCTCCTGTAAAATGACAGCACAAATACAGGCTGTGAGCTGCGCTCCTCCTGTAAAATGACAGCACAAATACAGGCTGAGAGTGGTGCTCCTCCCGTAATATGACAGCACAAATACAGACTGAGAGTGGTGCTCCTCCCGTAAAATGACAGCACAAATACAGGCTGAGATTGGTGCTCCTCCCGTAATATGACAGCACAAATACAGGCTGAGAGTGGTGCTCCTCCTGTAAAATGACAGCACAAATACAGGCTGTGAGCTGCGCTCCTCCTGTAAAATGACAGCACAAATACAGGCTGAGAGTGGTGCTCCTCCCGTAATATGACAGCACAAATACAGACTGAGAGTGGTGCTCCTCCCGTAAAATGACAGCACAAATACAGGCTGAGAGTGGTGCTCCTCCCGTAATATGACAGCACAAATACAGGCTGAGAGTGGCGCTCCTCCCGTAATATGACAGCACAAATACAGGCTGAGAGTGGTGCTCCTCCTGTAAAATGACAGCACAAATACAGGCTGTGAGCTGCGCTCCTCCTGTAAAATGACAGCACAAATACAGGCTGAGAGTGGTGCTCCTCCGTAATATGACAGCACAAATACAGACTGAGAGTGGTGCTCCTCCCGTAAAATGACAGCACAAATACAGGCTGAGAGTGGTGCTCCCCCGTAAAATGACAGCACAAATACAGACTGATAGCGGCGCTTCTCCAGTAAAATGACAGCACAAGTACAGGCTGAGAGTGGCGCTCCTCACGTAAAATGACAGCACAAATACAGACTGAGAGCGGCGCTCCTCCAGTAAAATGACAGCACAAATACAGGCTGAGAGTGGTGATCCTCCAGTAAAATGACAGCACAAATAAAGGCTGAGAGCGGCGCTCCTCCAGTAAAATGACAGCACAAATACAGGCTGAGAGCGGCGCTCCTCCCGTAAAATGACAGCACAAATACAGGCTGAGAGTGGTGCTCCTCCTGTAAAATGACAGCACAAATACAGACTGAGAGCGGCGCTCCTCCAGTAAAATGACAGCACAGTCAACATAGGAGTCCCAAGTGATAATGTCTCTGTATATGGCTGTAAGTCATATAATTGCAGTAGAGATTGTGGCCCATATAATATTACTGTTCTGCAGCAGCAGATGTTTTGATGATACCCAATTACTCAGCAGCGATTACCGAGAATCTGTCCGCAGGGAATAGACACAGCTGTGTTAGTAACGTCAATGTTTATTTACACATTAGCTGCAAATTTATATAGATTTTTGTTTAAGGTCTTAAACTCAATTTTCAATAATTGCATTTACCGGTGTCTTATTTTCTCCTTTAGAATCCTGTGTTGTCTAAACGAGCTGATGGATGAAGATGAGAAAGACAGAGCGAAGAGGTACATGAGCCAATAGGAAACTTTAATTTGTATTAACCTAGAATGATGAAACTTTGCAATAAAGCCAAAAAGAAAACCCATATAATCTGCACAAATAATGTAGTAACCTTTGTAAATAAATTCACTTAGATGTACACAGCACTGAGACATTATTTTTGGTAAGTTGTTTTAAGAAACTGCCATTTGCATAGTATGCTTCAATGTATTTTAGTTAAATGAGTTTGAAATACATTTTTGCTCACGGTAGTATTGATATGCAAAGTAAAGTACAAAGCTGAAAAGAATATCTCCAAGACTATTATGAGCAAAAATTACATTTTTGTGAATTGGGGCTTAACTTGGTTTTCAACTACCGTACTAAAGTGACCTCCTTTCTTTTGTCCTTACTATTCCTAACACTTTCCCAATATACTTCTGCTTCCTACTCTGCTCCTGTAATCTTATCTCTAAGAGGCTCGTAAATACCTTTATTTTTATTGTAGATTTGACCCTTTCCGGCTGGAGACTGGATTCAGGCCAACTGAGCAGGACATGTCACTGATCAGTGCGGGGCTGCCTTTCTGTGTGTGACAGCAGTCTATGCACACATGCCCAAATCAGACTTCTCTCTGGTCTCAGCCCCCACCAGTGAGGTGTCCTGCTCTGTTGGTTCAAATCCAGTCACCAGACCAGAAGAATTGAAGCTACAAAAACAAAAAAGGTATTTACGAGCCTCAGAGAGATCAGCTTACTGGAGCATGGTATATACCGTAGTAGAAGTATATTGGGAAACAGTTAGTTAGGAATAGTTAGGACAAATGAAAGGGGGTAATTTAATTAGTGGAAAAACCTCTTTAAGGCTGTTTTTTTGCCATCCATATCCAGCTGAAACTGGATGCACCTGCATCTGTTTTGTCCCACTGACTTTCAATGGGGCCGGATAAATTTGTGGGTTCATCCAGTTCTTCCCATTTGCCTCTGATCCGGGTGTCACCAGTTTCTTCAATGAGTCAAAAACGCATTTTGGTGCATTTTTGGTCTCCGTGACAAAACCTTGAAGCACCCGGATAAGGGGCACTATGGGTGGATTTAAAATGGGTCTCTATGTAATTCGGATCCAGACACCGGATCAGAGTTTTTGATGTGCATGCCAAGAACGCAGTTCCAAATGACACACCGCTTAGGGAGTGTGTGATTTGTTCCCGGGTGCAGCGGAAAAAGGTGTGCAGATGGAAGCAACTGTATGCTCCCACATCGGTATTATCACTGATCAGTATGACGGATCAGTGATAATACCGGTGCGGGTGCATCAGTTTTTATAATTCCATGGGATACGGGGAATCTGTTTTACCTGTGTTCCCCTGAATTAAAAAAAATGGTAGCATGAAACCAACCTAAGTTTCTCTTACTTTTGAGGACCCAATTCAGACATTCAGCTGATTCCAAGAATTGTACAATGCTTTATTTCCCCTTTGGTGACAGTCCAGGAAAACTGAACACTTTGTACCTTGCCCAGACTACAGCTAATTGCTAGTGGTTTATTGACAAGATATCCTGTAATTAGCCTGTTGGCAGCCAGTCCTTTAAACAAAAAGGAATTGTCCAAAGAGAAGCATAATGTAGGGGCTGAGACCCTATGTCCAGTGATTTGTCACTTGCTGGTCTGCTTATTGTTATTTTGATACCGTCACTGCTTTCTCTATTATAGATCTGGCAGAGCTCTGGATGCTAAACCCTGTGTAGTGCCACCCATATCACTGATTGGCAGCTCTCTGTGTACAATTTACATTGACAGAAAGCTGCTAATTAGTAGTCGGGGTGGAGTTACACAGAATAGTTGATCAGAAGGCACAGGACACCTAGTCCCTAATGGTACCTTTACACGCCGCGACGGCAGGCTGGATACATCGCGCTACAAGCTACAATTGTAGCTTGTAGCGTCCATATCGCCTGTAGTAGCGGCGTCTGAAGAGGCGACGCTACAGCCGGCGACAGATACATCTGTTTATGGTCTCTGCTCATAAACTTAAGGCAACATCGCCGATTGTAGCGAGCTGTATCGGCGTGTAAAGAAGCAACGGAAGGCAACTCTGGACACCCGGCGATGTGGCTGCCATGTATCTAAGGCGTGACACAGTCGCCATGTTACCCGCGCCCATCTGCGATCATTGGAGGTCGCTCCTGCTTTATGATTGGTAGTCGCAGCATAGGGCGGGATATTTAAGGAGCTGACCAGTCACACTACACAATTACTCGAGCGTGCTGTATTAATCAGCCTACTGCGATGCCTGGCCAATCCTGATGATATTGCGCTGTCCTATCATCGTACGGACGGCTCGTAATCCAAGATTGTTGCACGCCTATGTGCTATCCCTGCTGCACCGGGTCCGCCCATAGTAGCTTGTTGGAGCGGTGTGTAAACATGGTACGCTACGCTACAGCTGGCTACTTGAGACACCCGGCGATGTAGCTAGCTATAGATGTAGCGTGGCGTAGCGCACCTTGTCGCGGCGTGTAAAGAGGGTGCGTTGACCGTTTGTAGCCGTTTGAGCGTGCTCGTGCACGCGAAGTAGCGCGATGTATCCAGCCTGCCGTCGCGGCGTGTAAAGGTACCATTAGAGATAATATCCTGCTGATAAAACACTGATGTTATTTACACAACACTCAGTGGACTAAGTGATACATCACTAGAATCAGGACCTCAGCCACTGCATCACACTGCTCTCATATTACATATTGCAGAGAATAAATAAGAGCTGATCTGCAATAACTTGCAGCGGTCACTAGCCAGTCTATGTATATACCGTTCTGTGTGCTATTTATCTCCGGCTGCTTCTGCGGAAGGTAACAACTAATTAGTTGGGTTCTGGATGCAGAATCCCTACTGTTTTTAGATTGATGATATATCTGAACTGATATATAAAAGTTATGGACAACCACTTTAACTTCTTTTCGACAGCTGAGCCCAATCCATACATGGTGGGTATTAGCTGTGTTAGGCCACGTGCACACATTGAGCATTTGGTAAGTTTTTCACCTCAGTATTTGTAAGGCTGGCTTCACACTACGGCTGGGATGCGATCCGTGGCTGTCCGCTTGAGCCAGACAGCCCCGGACCGGATTAGCACACAGAACTGTAGGGCTAATTTGCCCTCCGGTCCGGTGTGCAGCTGCCGCCGCTGATAGGTCACGACAGCAGCTCGCGGGGAGCTAGTCGCAGTCCTGACCTATCAGCGGTGGCAGCTGCACACCAGACCGGAGGGCAAATTGGTCCTCCAGTCCTGTGTGCTGATCCGGTCTGGGGCTGTCTGGCTCAAGCAGACAGCCACGGATCGGATCCCAGTTGTAGTGTGAAGCCGGCCTAAGGCAAATCCAGGAGGGGAACAATCAGTGGAAAAGTATAATAGAAACAAGTCACCACTTCTGTATTTATCAACCACTGCTGGTTCAGGCTAAAAATACTGAGGTAAAAAACTGATCAAAACTGCACTCACTGTGTGCACATTGTCTAAATGTTTAGGAAAACTGGGCCCCACCAAGGCCATGTGCTCACATTGAGTATTTGGTGAGTTTTTTACCTCAGTATTTGTAAGGCCTCGGTCACACGTTGAGTATTTGGTGACTTTTTACCTCAGTATTTGTAGCCAAAACCAGGAGTGGGTGATAAATACAGATGTGGTGACGTGTTTCTATTGTACTTTTCCTCAGATTGCTCCACTCCTGGTTTTGGCTACAAATACTGAGGTAAAAAACTCACCAAACACTCAACGTGTGCACATGACCTTAATTAGCCAACAACTGCCTCTGTCAAGCTGGCTCATGGATCATGGCTGTTTTACCACTTATATCAGGGATCTCCAACTGCAGGCCTCGAGGGCCACAAACAGTTCATGTTTTTAGGATTTCCTTAGTATTGGAATCATCACCTCTGCTGGTGATTCAATTATCACCTCTGAAATACTAAGGAAGTCCTGAAAACCTGACCTGTTTGCGGCCCTCGAGGCCTGGAGTTGAAGATCCCTGACTTATATTCTGTGAATGGGTTTCCATGGCAGTTATAGGCCTACTGAAGGCCCCAGTCATCACCATCTTTGCACTGCCAAGAAGCAAAGCTTCATAGGAGACCATCATTTGTTCTATATACTGTAATAGTATAGTTTTGCAAAATATAGACCAAGCGATCAAAATTAAAAGATTTATTTCCCAGATGGGGACTAAAAAACAATTTTTTATATACCGGTATATATAATATATATATACAGTGTATATGAACCATAAATGTTTGAATCACACCCCTTCAAAGACAGACAATTGAAATACATGTTTTTTTGTTTTTCAACACCATTCCCCCAAAAAATACATTGAAAACGAATCAAAACACAGCTTATATCACAAAATATCAATAAAAACATCAGCATGCCACATGAAAAAGCAAGCCCTGATCCAGTGCCATCAGTGGAAAAATAAAATAAGTTCCAGATCACATAAAATGGCTATGCAAACCCAAAGATGTATGGAATCACTGCAATTATACTGACCTAAAAAATCATATTGCCACGTCAAATTTCCTGCACAATGAATGCTGTAAAAAAAAAAACAAAATGATAGAATTGCATTTTTTTCTTTTTCACCCCACTTGGATATTTTTTCCATTTTTCAGTACATTATACAGTAAAGCAAAATATGTAATACAAGAATAGAACTTGTTCCTCCAAAATCAAGCACTGAAAGGGAATGCTGACGTAAAATATCACTTTAAAAACAAAAATATAAAGTAAAAAAGTTATGGCAAAATGGAGGAAAAAACAACAGTGCAAAAACAAAAAATTGCAGTAAGGCCCCTTTCACATCAGCGGTTTTCGCTGATCGCGGCAGTTGCGGTGAAAAAACCGCAACTGCCGTGATTACCGCATACCGGCTGCACTTGCGGCTCACTTGCGGCAAGCCCCATACAATGTCTATGCGGCTTGCCGCAAGTGCGGTTTTGGCACTTGTGGCAGGTGCGGCTGTGAAAAAAAATGCGGTATGCCGCATTTTTTTCGCTGCCGCACCTGCCGCGAGTGCCGAAACCGCTCTTGCCGCACTTGCCGCAAGCCCCATAGACATTGCAAGTGAGCCGCAAGTGAGCCGCAAGTGCAGCCTTTATGCGGTAATCGTGGCAGTTGCGTTTTTTTCACTGCAACTGCCGCGATCAGCGAAAACCGCTGATGTGAAAGCAGCCTAAATAGAACAAGTGATCGCTGCTATAGTGAGCTTTATTTTTTATTAATACTTTTCTGAACAAGTCCTAACATCTTCATCACACAACATGAGGACATTCTGAAATCATTATTTAAAATACCAAAGTAGTGAATACGCTATTATTATTTAGTCATCTAGGCTTCTGTCGCTCATAAACTTAGATTGTTACCTAATGATATCATTCTTTAATAAAAAAAAGAATCATATTGTCTTTATATGGCACAGACGTGTGAAGAGCCAAGAAGGATGTGGTTGATTTGCCAAACCAAATAGCATACTTGAAGCTTTGTGATGTGGAGTTACACTTTCCTTAAAGGGGTTGTCATTTTTTATGTATTTTAACAATTGTGTTCAGAACAGAATTTTGCACTGCTGAAAATATATTATTATTAGGGTATGTACACACGATACAGAGCCGCTATGTGTTGTATGCAGTAGCTCTGAATTTAAGGGAAGCCAGGGGTGAACACAGGGAGATCGCAGCCGCCTTGTACTCATGATCTGCGTTGGGTACAGGGTAGCTTCTCCCTGTGTTCACCCGCTGGAGATCGCTTCCGTCTCCACAGCAATAAATTAACATGCAGCGGAAATGCGGCAGCACAGCAACCCACACCACAGCTGAAATAACACTGCAGTGGGGAGAAGCACAGTGTGCATGGGATTTCTAGAAATCCCATCCACTGTGCTGGCACTGTACAACGCAGCGTTTTGGACGCAGCGCGAAGATGCTGCGTCCAAAACACTACTAATCCAGATTGCGTGCACACAGCCTTACAGCTCCTCCTCTTGTACTTGTTAGTGACTCTACAGTTGTCTGCTTAATATGGTCACTGGTGGAGGATCATGTGACCAGTCCTGTCCATCAGCCCCCTCCAATTTAAAATACACTGCACATGGGAAAGCTGATTTTCTATTGGTGTAGGGCTATGGACATATGGACGGAACTGGTCACATGTCCTTCCATCAAATGCATTTTATGGATGGAAAAGGAGTGCAATATGCTATGAAAGCTATACTAAGAAGTACAGGAGAGCCTGCTATACTACATATATATATATATATATATATATATATATGTATATATATATATATCTATTATATAATCGCGAATCGGAAAAGCGCCCCTTCACGCGCACTTTCCGATGTCGTCATGTGGATACGAATTTAACATTGGGCGCGAAGCGCCCAATGCTGCGCGAGCAATGGCCGCGAGGCCATTGCGAGTCGCTGGCCCAGGGCGAGCAATGGCCGCGAAGCGGCCATTGCGAGCCGCTGGCCCAAAATCCATCCACAGCCCCGGCTACAACCTTAGCGATTTACCGCTCAGGTAGCGCGAGCAATGGCCGCGAGGCCATTGCGAGTCGCTGCCTGAGCCGCAATTCGCTCCCCGGGGACCATGGAGCCGAGGCGGCATTGCCGCCTCCGCTCCCCGCTACACACAATTCGCCACCCCCCCCCCATGTCCGCACAGCCCGCCCCCATCAATGTCCCCACAGCCGACCCCCATGTCCGCACAGCCGACCCCCATGTCCGCACAGCCCACCCCCAGCAATGTCCGCACAGCTCACCCCCATGTCCGCACAGCCCGCCCACATCAATGTCCGCACAGCCCACCCCCCTGTCCGCACAGCCGACCCCCATGCCCGCACAGTTGACCCCATGCCCGCACAGCCGACCCCCATGCCCGCACAGCCCACCCCCATGCCCGCACAGCCCACCCCCATGTCCGCACAGCCCACCCCCATGTCCGCACAGCCGACCCCCATGCCCGCACAGCCCACCCCCATGTCCGCACAGCCCACCCCCATGTCCGCACAGCCGACCCCCATGCCCGCACAGCCGACCCCCATGCCCGCACAGCCGACCCCCATGCCCGCACAGCCGACCCCCATGCCCGCACAGCCGACCCCATGCCCGCACAGCCGACCCCCATGCCCGCACAGCCCACCCCCATGCCCGCACAGCCGACCCCCATCAATGTCCGAAAAACCCCCCATGTCCGCACAGCCGACCCCCACTAATGTCCACACAGCCCCCCCCATGTCCTCACAGCCCACCCCATGCCCGCACAGCCCACCCCCATGCCCGCACAGCCCGCCCCCATCAATGTCCGAAAAACCCCCCATGTCCGCACAGCCGACCCCCACTAATGTCCACACAGCCCCCCCCATGTCCGCACATACTTACATGTCTTCTTAGTCATCTGATCGTCCGTCCGGCCAGGCGTCCTCTTCGTCCGGCCCCGGGGATCTTCTGTCTTCTTCCAGCTCCGACGTCCTCTTCTCTTCTCATTCAGGTACAATGGACGACAAATCCGCCATTGTATCTCAATGAGATATGAGCGGCTCTTCTGATTGGTCGCTGTGTACTGCCCTCAGCCAATCAGAAGAGCCCCTCATTGAGCTCGAATTCTGATTGGTCGGCGGCCAATCCGAAATCGGGCTCACTGCCCATAGACATGTATTAGCGGTGTGTCCGCGATTTTACGGCCGACAAATAGAACCAGGTGGCCGGCCATAAAATCGCCGACACACCGCTAATGTATGTCAATGGGAAAAATAGCGGACCTGAATGAGAACTGTCTCACTTAAAATAAATAATAAATTAAATAATAAATAAAATAATTTAAAAAGAATTAAAAAATAATAAAAAATAATAATAAAAAAATAATAAAAAATTAAATAAAAATAATAATAAAAAAATAAAATATATGCTAATCAGCTCAGCCATTTTGGCGGACCACAATGAGAACTCTGTCTCACTTAAAATAATAATAAAATTAAATAATAAATAAAATAATTTAAAAAGAATTAAAAAATAATAAAAAATAATAATAAAAAAATAATAAAAAATTAAATAAAAATAATAATAAAAAATATAAATATATGCTAATCAGCTCAGCCCTTTTGCCGGACCACAATGAGAACTGTGTCTCACTTAAAATAAATAATAAATTAAATAATAAATAAAATAATTTAAAAAGAATTAAAAAATAATAAAAAAATAATAATAAAAAAATAATAAAAAATTAAATTAAAATAATAATAAAAAAAATAAATATATGCTAATCAGCTCAGCCCTTTTGGCGGACCACAATGAGAACTGTGTCTCACTTAAAATAAATAATAAATTAAATAATAAATAAAATAATTTAAAAAGAATTAAAAAATAATAAAAAATAATAATAAAAAAATAATAAAAAATTAAATAAAAATAATAATAAAAAAATAAATATATGCTAATCAGCTCAGCCCTTTTGGCGGACCACAATGAGAACTGTGTCTCACTTAAAATAAATAATAAATTAAATAATAAATAAAAGAATTTAAAAAGAATTAAAAAATAATAAAAAATAATAATAAAAAAATAATAAAAAATTAAATAAAAATAATAATAAAAAAAATAAATATATGCTAATCAGCCCAGCCCTTTTAGCGGACCAGAAGGAGAACTGTGTCTCACTTAAAATAAATAATACATTTTATAATAAAATTATTTAAAAATAATTAAAAAATTATAAAAAAAATAATAAAAAAAAAAATTAAAAATTATAAAATATTACAAAAAATAATAATTAAAAAAAAAATCTAATAATAATTATATTACTGCTAATAATAATGATATTAATGCTAATAATTATGCTATTAATGCTAATAATAATGCTAATAATGCTAATAATTATGCTATTAATGCTAATAATAATAAGATTAATGCTAATAATAAGCGGCCATTGCGAGCACTCAGCCCCAATAAGTATTGAACGCGCCCCAAAAAGTATTGGACCCCCCCCAAAAGTATTGGACCCCCCACCCAAAAGTATTAGACCCCCCAAAAAAAGTATTGCACCCCCAAAAAAAGTATGTGACCCCCCCAAAAAAAGTATGTGACCCCCCAAAAAAAGTATGTGACCCCCCCAAAAAAGTATGTGACCCCCCCAAAAAAAGTATGTGACCACCCAAAAAAAGTATGTGACCCCCCAAAAAAAGTATGTGACCCCCCCAAAAAAGTATGTGACCCCCCCAAAAAAAGTATGTGACCACCCAAAAAAAGTATGTGACCCCCCCAAAAAAAGTATGTGACCCCCCAAAAAAAGTATGTGACCCCCCAAAAAAAGTATGTGACAAAACAAAAAAGTATGTGACCCCCCCAAAAAAGTATGTGACAAAACAAAAAAGTATGTGACCCCCCCAAAAAAGTATGTGACCCCCCCAAAAAAGTATGTGACCCCCCAAAAAAGTATGTGACCCCCCCAAAAAAGTATGTGACCCCCCAAAAAAAGTATGTGACCCCCAAAAAAGTATGTGACCCCCCCAAAAAAAGTATGTGACCCCCAAAAAAAAGTATGTGACCCCCCAAAAAAAGTATGTGACCCCCCCCAAAAAAAAGTATGTGACCCCCCCAAAAAAAGTATGTGACCCCCCCAAAAAAGTATGTGACCCCCCAAAAAACTATGTGACCTCCAAAAAAAAGTATTGGACCCCCCAAAAAAAGTATTGGACCCCCCAAAAAAAGTATGTGACCCCCAAAAAAGTATGTGACCCCCCCAAAAAAGTATGTGACAAAACAAAAAAGTATGTGACCCCCCCAAAAAAGTATGTGACCCCCCCCAAAAAGTATGTGACCCCCCAAAAAAGTATGTGACCCCCCAAAAAAGTATGTGACCCCCAAAAAAAGTATGTAACCCCCCAAAAAAAGTATGTGACCCCCAGAAAAGTATGTGACTCCCCAAAAAAAGTATGTGACCCCCCAAAAAAAGTATGTGACCCCCCAAAAAAAGTATGTGACCCCCCAAAAAAAGTATGTTACCCCCCCCCAAAAAAGTATGGGACCCCCCAAAAAAAGTATGTGACCCCCCAAAAAAAGTATGTGACCCCCCAAAAAAAGTATGTGACCCCCCCAAAAAAAGTATGTGACCCCCCAAAAAAAGTATGTGACCCCCCCCAAAAAAGTATGTGACCCCCCCCAAAAAAGTATGGGACCCCCCAAAAAAAGTATGGGACTCCCCAAAAACTATTCACACCCCCCCGAAAAGTCCTCACACCAGCTATAACTACTATAATCAAATTAATGCACATTCTAGAATCCCGATGCATTTGCATCGGGCTCACAGCTAGTATATATATATATATATATATATGGCCCCCAAATCATGTCCCCGTTGTAAAAATAAAGAGAAAGTGGCCAACTTCTTTAAAGTGTATCTCAAATTTTTACTACGTCTTTGTATTCCTTGTTTAGTACAGTTGATGAGTGGATGGATGCATCTTTGAGAGGACCTTGCAGCTGGTCAAAAGTGGCCAATTTATTTCTCCTATGTAACGGCTCCCATGTATTCCCTTATTTCTTGTTTGGTTGCCTTAAACCCTCCATATGGTTCCAGAGATATGGGCCTTTTTATTCAGTGCTAATTTTTATGGTGTTTACCAAAGAAACATGGCTCACTGGATTCTTTGTTGGCACCGTGTAATTTGGGTGCTATTTATTGTTAGACTGTCAGCTACGCCCCTTAGTACATACCACAAATATTAGCACTATATAAAAGAATGGATTATTCAAGAGAGCAGTGGGAATAAAATAAGACCAAAAAATGGGAATTTCTGAGCTGATGACAGGTGCTCTTTAAGTCCACCACCTATTAGTCAAGACCAAAATCCCCCGAGATCAACTGTACATAATAGGGGAAACTGATTATTCATAAGGGGTGCGGACAAGCACAGAGTTTGTCGAAGAGTAAGCATAGCAGTCTGCTGCTGATCTATAGATCTACTGACCAGGCTTTTAGTATCTTGAATAGTGAGAAGCGAAAACTATCATGCTCCATACTCGTAATGAGTAGTTTGACGGTCTGATGGGTGCGACTCGAACACCCGAATATAATGGAACTCAAGTATTTTTGTGGAAGATCTTCCCGAAAAATGCTTGAGTTCATCAGGACTTCCATTATATTTGGTACTCAAGTTGTGCCAATCCGAGTATCCAACTGCTTGTAGGTAGTGCTGAGCGAATAGTTAAATATTCGGGTTCGTATTATTGTAAGGCTACATTCAGACTGTGCGTTTCTTGCTCTACTGCTGCGTTTTTAGCTGCGAAACAGGAGCTGTGAAACAAACGCACCCAAAAAATGTATCTGTTAATGGATCTGTTTTTGAGTGCTGCGTTTTTTCCCATTTTGAAAGTCTCCTATGGGACAAACGCTGGAGAAAAACGTAGCACAAATTAACATGTCATTTACAAAAACGGAGCTCTCCTAAAGTGAAAAAAACAGATCACTTTAGAAGAGCACAGTCTGAATGGCAAAAATGAAAACCCATAGACTTTGCTGGGGTGTCATTTGAGTGATCCGTTTTTTGCAGTGCACTGCAAAAAAAACGGATCAAAAAATTGATAAAAAACGCATAGTGTGAATGTAGCCTTACCGAATACTTTTTACTATTCGGTTATCTGTCTTGAATACTCGCTTTTGACGTCTATTTGATATTATTTTGCCTGTGTTTTTTTTTATTTCGCACTGTTGGTGAATTTTAGGTTTTCTGGATGTTTTCATATGGTTCATGGTTCATCAATTGTAACTTTTCAAAACGTCATAAAACTTTCCGCAAATGTACTCCAGTCTCACCCCCAACCCAAAGTGATTTTATGTGCACCAAATATGTTTGCACATTTCTTTGTGCCATCGTGCAAAATGTTTTTTTTGCACTAAAAAGTCACTTAGAAATTTTAAACAAAAAAAAATAAATACATTTATTTCACTTTTTCCAAAATTCATGAACCTCATGCATCACTTTACAGAATTCGGCACAAAAAACAGCAACGAATACCATTAGAAAAAAATGACTTTAACGGGATTGTCAACTGCTAGGACAACCCCTTCTGATTCCACATGTCTCCCCCAGGTAAAATAAAACACCCTGTACTCACCTCCTGTGTTTGCACCATTCCAGTGGTGTCAATAATCCTGGTTCCGGCGCTTAATGTAACATCATGCAAGCCCCACGTCCAATCACCGCCGGTTTCTCTCGCCATGCCTTTGGACTACATGAGTTTACCAACAGGAAGTGACTCTGCGGCTGCGGCTCACTTCCTGTTGATTGCCCATTTGGTCCGAAGGCATGGCAAGAGAAGCCGGTGTTGATTGTACACGGGGCTGTCAACTACTAAGACAACCCCTTCTGATTCCACATCTCTTCCCCCAGGTAAAATAAAAGACCCTGTACCCACCTCCGATGTTGCCACCGTTTCAGCGGCGTCAGTAGTTGCAGTTCCTGGGCTTATGTGACATTGTGGAGTCACGCAAAACCTGCGTTCAATCACTGTCAGCTTCTGTCTCCCCGCCTTTGGACCAAATTAGTTCATCATTGCTTAATTGGTCCAAAGGTGGAGAGAAGCAAGCCGGCAGTGATTGGTTTGCGGGGCTTGCGTGATGTCTAAACGTCATGTGAGCCCTGGGAATTACAATTACTGACAGCGCTAGAACGGCGACATTATCAGGTGTAAGTACAGGGTCTTTTATTTTACCTTGGGGAAATCGTAGAAACAAAAGGGGATGTCCTCGTAGCGGATAAGCCCTTTAAGGAAATTCCACGAATAATAAATCTGAAGCTTTGACTTTATATATTTCTTCATTATCACAATCTATTGCCCTAGAGCCTCCTCCCATCTTGTCTGTGGTGTAGACGAGCAGCCACACATTTGGGAATATTGCAGTATCCCACCATTGCTCAGTGACTATGTATGTCAGCCAGTGGTTCTGTGCTTAGGCTGTTTTTGTGCTTCATTGTGATTCTGATTAAGGATGAATTGTAAAAATACTGATGACTAATACTGGAGCTCTGTAGGTCATTACCGCGGCTCCCACAAAGCCGACCCGCTGGTCGCAATCATAGGCACTTACTGATATCCACATGACTTAGATTGAAATCCCGACTTCTAGATCAGTTTTTTGTAAGATATGAATCCCGTATTAGAGAAGATCCGAACGAAGTATCTATCTTGGTATATTGCTTCCAAAATTCATCATGACAATCCAATTCTTGAGCAACACACCTGACTGTTTTTAATTGACGGCTATTATAGTAGATTAATTGTGTATTTTAATTGCAATATTTGTGTTGTAATATGGTCACTTCACCTACAGGAAATATTTTAAGACATATGGCACTGCGGACCAGAAATTAAAAGCTATCCCTTTTTTGAGGCTGCCTGATTTCTTAGTGTGTGTGCACACAGAGTTTTATGAGGAGGGATTGGAGCAAAAACGGAGCTGAAACTCTCCAAATCCTCATCACAAACCCCAAAACCTTGGAGGTTGGGCTCAGACTCTGTGTCCACTCCTAGGCTATGTGCACATGGAGTCTTTTTGATGTTACCAGAGCAGAAACTGAGTGGAAACTCTAAGTTTTTGTGCAGTTTTGAGATTTGGAGAAGGATTTTCATCCAGTTTCTGCTTAGTTTTTGCTCCAAAAACTCCTTGAAAATCTCAGTGTGCACATAGCCTTACACATAGCCTTAGGCTGTTTTCTCATGGTTTTTGTTACCCGAATAAATGAGGATTAAAACAAGCCTGAGCTGCACTTTGAGGCAGTGTATTGTATAGCATTTAGAACTTCATGTGGTCAACTCAGTATATGTAGCAAAGGCTGGAGACAGACTGAGCGAGATGCATGCCAGATACTCGCATAAGTCTTGCATGAGTCACCCGGAATGAACGACGGCTCTCTGGACAGAAGCACATCAGCTGCATGTGTTTCTATGCAGCTCCACGATCCTGTCCAGAGAGGGGGTGACCGTTCTGGGGGAACATGCAAGACTCATGCAAGTATCTCACATTCATCTCACTCAGTGTGTCTTTAACCTAAAATGTATAGTATTTTCTCAAATGATAGCTGACTAGATAGGATGTTGGGCACCTGCTACACCTCCCAAAGTAACAGCATATCTGTAGGAGATCCCACCCCATTGTGATCCACAGTGATCTGACCACTTGGAACCCTATTGATACAGAAAATGAAGGGACCTGACTAGTGATTATCATTGTGCCCCTTTTACTGTCTTTCCCTGCACACTGCCAACCACACCATGTACCCTACAGATGAAACTAGAGTCTCTGGTCATGGCAGGGGCAGACACATCATTGGCGCATCCACTGGAGCCCGAAATGTAAGGGGGCCTATTTCTACCTCCAAAGCAGGTATGACTGTGCATTTTGATGAGCTATTGCCCTATAAAGAATCCATATATTGTTCTTGCACAGGGCCCTTGTCTGTCTGGGTTTGCTAGGGGGTCATAGCATATCCTATTACATTTTCTATTTGCGGTCCTGGGAAGCCCATCACAAAGGGATATGACCTATGCTAATGTGCATGAAAGAATTGCATCATTGTACTTTTTTAGGGGCATTCATGGATCAGCAGCAGAGTTGAAGTTTCCCACAATCCAAATATTGGGAGATATGAGCAGTCAGTCTAGCTTTATAATAATAGTGAATTAGCACATCCAATGTTAATGGCAAAAAAATCACTTTATTGTTTAAAATTAATTCATATTAAAATTGTTTACCATACATAACATGTCCTTTTAGTTGGGAACACAGTCCCTATCATGCACAGAAAATATTAGGGTGGGCTACAGAGAATACAGAATGGCAGTAAAAAACTATCAGGGGAACAACAAAAAATATTCACAGCACTATTACTCTTGTATTGGTCTTGGTCCCTCTCTTAATTCAAGACAGACACTCCTATAGACCCAAATGGTCATTAAATAATCCTCCATAAAATACTAGGTAGTTCACAATACCTGATGCCAGAATGATCCTCAACGATAATCACTCCTTGGCCCCCTGCTGCCAAAGTGCTCCTGCCTCACCCCCACCACCGACGTACGTTTCAAAAGTATGCATGCACGCCCTGAGGAAAAAAGACCAACTTTTGAAACGTACGTCGGTGGTGGGGGTGAGGCAGGAGCACTTTGGCAGCAGGGGGCCAAGGAGTGATTATCGTTGAGGATCATTCTGGCATCAGGTATTGTGAACTACCTAGTATTTTATGGAGGATTATTTAATGACCATTTGGGTCTATAGGAGTGTCTGTCTTGAATTAAGAGAGGGACCAAGACCAATACAAGAGTAATAGTGCTGTGAATATTTTTTGTTGTTCCCCTGATAGTTTTTTACTGCCATTCTGTATTCTCTGTAGCCCACCCTAATATTTTCTGTGCATGATAGGGACTGTGTTCCCAACTAAAAGGACATGTTATGTATGGTAAACAATTTTAATATGAATTAATTTTAAACAATAAAGTGATTTTTTTGCCATTAACATTGGATGTGCTAATTCACTATAAATATCAACATAGTTTATTCTGTGGCGATATTTAGTAAGGTTTAAACGTGTTTAGGTGAAGCACTTATTATTAAGGGGACCCTTTTATGTGTAGCTTTATAATAATACTTATCATTTTATGGTTTCAACTTAGGGCTTCACGGAATAAATCTGAGAAGAAGAGAAGGGACCAGTTTAATGTCCTCATTAAGGAGCTGTGTACGATGCTGCATGGTCATGGACATCCCCTCAAGATGGACAAGTCCACCATTCTCCAAAGAACTATTGATTTCTTGCAGAAGCAGAAAGGTATGCTATACTACTGTATGCAGCATGGTGGTGTAATGATAGACAATGTATCCTATATGTTCATGTACAATGTTCCTGTCTCTTTCCTAGAAATCACAGCACAGACAGAAGCTTGTGAAATCAGGCAGGACTGGAAACCGTCTTTCCTTAGTAATGAAGAGTTTACCCAGTTGATGTTAGAGGTAAAACTCCATTATATCATTTATCTTTTCTACCCACTTGGCACTGATCTGATCTGAATCAACAATAAAAGTCCAAAACTACTAGAAATACCCAAAGGGTAGAACTACCGGATAAGAAGAATATCAGCATGGCCCTATCCCTAATGGGAAGGGGACCACAGAGAGATAAGTGGTAAAATATAAATATATTATTTATATATTCAAAAACATTAAAATGAACAAAGTGCTTCACCAATGATAGATGTGGGCTAGTGGGGGAAATATGTACACAACTATGAAGTCATATAGATTTGGAAACAGTATCAGGATAGCATAAACTTCATATGTAAAACCTAAAGTATTAATGTGATCAAAAGAGTGCACATAAAACTATAATACCTCTTGTCAATCAAGTTAGATCAGTAAAGAGGGAAAAGAAGGGGATAATGTCCCTTTACATACTGTGGAATAAAGGGATAATCTTCTCTTTACTACACAGTATGAAGTGGAGAAACGTCTAAGGAAAAGTAGTCCTGAGTAATTAATCCTCAGGCTCCACATCCTCACACCGCGACACACGTTTCGCCTTGCTTCTTCTGGGGGTTGTATTTATATTTTTACCAATTATCTCTCTGTCACTTCCATTGTCCCCTTCTGATCGGGATGGGGCCTTGTTGATATTCTGAAATGGGTAGGGCAAGAGGACAATCTATGAAAAAAACATGATTTTGCAGCATTCTGTCAGGAGATATTTATGCTATACCTGTCTGTGGTGCCAACTGGTAGCTGTGATGTGACTTGCAGCATGTTAAGGTTTTTTTTTGGGGTCTTATTGAATTTTTAACATGAGAAATTGTGGAAAGATAAGGACGGACATATCTGTTTTGCAAATTGTTGGGTTTTTGATTCCAAAAAGGATTCTAGAATGTGCTCTTAGAAAAGTCTTTTCTGTTCCCCAGACATGTTTATTTTAGCACATTATTTTCTATCTAATAAAATCTAATGCTGCACATTTTTTGTAACTCAGCATTGTTCTGTTCTCCTTTGATTTCTCCTAGAAATGTATGAATAGTATGAATAAAGTAACAAGTTTTGTTACCATTCCCCTTGTCAATGGAACATGTACCCTGTGCTGCTGTCCAAACTCCATCAGTGTAAGGACACAGCCGATTAACTAGAGGAATGGGAACAACCATTTGTCAACTCATTTATACATTTCCAAGAGGAATAATAGAGGAACGGCAGAACACAGAGTTCTCAGAAAAGTTCATCCAACATTTTTATTTTGTGGGGAAATATTTACTAAAACAAAGCCGTAATGAGAACTGACGGGTCCTATTAGAGTTATTTATTAGATATGCAGTACGGCGACATGCCGTTACTATTACGTGGGTCACATGAATATCCCATAATGGCACTTGGGCACCAGATCTAAATCAGGTTAAAGTATAATCTCATTGACATCACTTTGCTGAGTAATCTGTTTTGTCAGATGATAATGATTTCCTTTACTTTTATGCGTTTTGACATTTCTACATTCATTTTGGAAAAAAAATAATTCAATGACATTAGTTGTAAAGTCCCAGTTTTGTAGTAAGTTCTACGTTATGTAACGCCAGAACCTGGATATATCTTGTGAAAAATTCATTGCCAGTTGTGTAACCCCCAAATAACTTTAGTGTTAGCAGTTTGTGGAAAACTGCAGACATTTTATTGTGGAGATTGATGTTTATTTATATAGTTATATAAGCTATTATAGGAGTTGTGCCACAAACAATTGTACATTTTAATTAATAGATCTTAGAAATAAAATAATTTTCACAATTTGATGTGTTAAATAAAAATGTTCCTATCCCGAGATATTCTTATCAATGTGCCCCTGTGTAATGTATGTGTCTGACCATGCAGGAACAGGTCAGATATACCACAGCTCCTGGGCAGGGGAGGAAGTAAGAGTATACAGCTGGGGATCACAGAATATAAGAGTATACAGACATTACAGCCAGGGATCACAGAATATACAGCCAGGGATAACAGAATATAAGAGTATACAGACATTACAGCCAGGGATCACAGAATATAAGAGTATACAGACATTACAGCTGGGGATCACAGAATATAAGAGTATACAGACATTACAGCCAGGGATCACAGAATATACAGCCAGGGATCACAGAATATAAGAGTATACAGACATTACAGCCAGGGATCACAGAATATAAGAGTATACAGACATTACAGCCAGGGATCACAGAATATAAGAGTATACAGATATTACAGCCGGGGATCACAGAATATCAGATTGTACAGACATTACAGCCAGGGATCACAGAATATAAGAGTATACAGACATTACAGCCAGGGATCACAGAATATACAGCCAGGGATCACAGAATATAAGAGTATACAGACATTACAGCCAGGGATCACAGAACATACAGCCAGGGATCACAGAATATAAGAGTATACAGACATTACAGCTGGGGATCACAGAATATAAGAGTATACAGACATTACAGCCGAGGATCACAGAATATAACAGTATACGACATTACAGCTGAGGATCACAAAATATATGCGTATACAGACATCACAGCTGGAGATCACAGGATATAAGAGTATACAGACATTACAGCCAGGGATCACAGAATATAAGAGTATACAGATATTACAGCCGGGATCAGAGAATATAAGAGTATACAGACATTACAGCTGGGGATCACAGAATATAACAGTATACAGACATTACAGCCAGGATCACAGAATACAAGAGTATACAGACATTACAGCCGAGGATCACAGAATAAAAGAGTATACAGACATTACAGCCAAGGATCACAGAATAAAAGAGTATACAGACATTACAGCCGGGGATCACAGAATATAAGAGTATACAGATATTACAGCCGGGGATCACAGAATATAAGAGTATATAGACATTACAGCCGGGGATAGCAGCTGATAATTTCTGTGACATAAATCATTTGTCTGTTTAAAAACTTGTAATATCTGTATTCTCTTAGGGCCGCTTTACACACACCAACTTCTGAACAGATCTCTGGTTGCAGTGAAATCATGGACACATTGTTACATTTTGTGGCTGTGTACAAATGGAACAATGTGTCCATGATTTCATTGCAACCAGAGATCTGTTCAGAAGTTGGTGTGTGTTAAAGCGGCCCTTATTATCGGTGATTTCTGGCTGTATACTCTTACTTCCCCCTCTGCCCAGGAGCAGTGGTATATCTGACCTGTTCCTGAATGTGCGAAAAAAGAATGTGCATATAGGGTCTTATCTCAATTAAACACTTTTGCTTTGCGATGTGGAATTGCTCACTTTTGTCAGTTGTGATCACCCACAACTGGTAGAAAAGCGTTAGGGCAGCTGCTGAAGGGACCCACTCCCACAGGAAACCGTGGTTGTGATGCAAAAATTCTTTGGACGAAGTGCCTTAATGTCCGCGCTGCTGCTACAGGGTCAAAGGAACCAAGACACAGGAATGTCTGGATCAGCTCAAGCCTTTATTTTCCGACGCGTTTCGGAGCCACACACCGAGCTCCTTCCTCAGGAGCCATCCCTGATGAAGGAGCTCGGTGTGTGGCTCCGAAACGCGTCAGAAAATAAAGGCTCTTGCTGATCCAGAAATTCCTGTGTCTTGGTTCCTTTGACCCTGTAGCAGCAGCGCGGACATTAAGGCACTTCGTCCAAAGAATTTTTGCTGTTCCTGAATGGTCAGACACATACATTACACAGAGACACATTTATAAATATATATCAGGACAGGAACGTTTTATTTAACACATCCAATTGTGGAACTTATTTTTATTCTAAGATCTATTCATTAAAATGTACAATTGTTCATGGCACAAGCCCTTTAAGAAAGAGTCTTTAAACACCAAAAAACAAAACAACATCACTTTTATCATATTGTATCGGGTTAAACTCATTCATGCAGTTTTAATGTCGTTGTTGGCGCCAACATAGGAGTGGATACAAAAAAAGCATCAGTTTTCTTTTAAACTTTTCTGTCTTTTTGGAACTTTTCCTGGTTTCTGGCTCAAAAACTGCAGTGCCACAAAAATGTCACATGTCATTCCAGCCTCAAACTTGTAAAGCAAAACGTAGTAAAGGGCTTTTCCATCTTGGGGACATTTTTTACTTGAATGTATGTGTTTGGAGGCTAAAAATATTTTTTTGCAATTGGGTTTCAATAAAAGTTTTGTTTGGCTTTTATAAGCGCTTTGTTTTCCTGCTTACTCAACTTTGATGTGGTCTGTGGTCATAAATCAGCTTAGAGGAATTTAGAAAAAGTCATAAAAGAGTTTCAAACTGCTCATATGTCATAGTGGGCTGGCTGATGGATTCTATGTTAACTCATTCTGCAGCCAGCAATAGACAGGGTAATATGGAGGCTATTAAAAGCCAACAGTGCCCATTTTTACTAATAGAACCCAATTATTATTTTATTATTATTATTATTATTATCTATGTTCTGTAGGCCGAGGCTCACTGCAGGTTGTAGGCTTGTCGGAAGAGGTGTATCTTAAGGTTCCTTTTGAAGGTTTCCATGGTGGGCGAGAGTCTGATGTGTTGGGCAGAAAGTTCCAGAGTATGGGGGAAGCATGGAGAAATCTTGTATGTGGTTGTGGGAAAAAGAGATAAGAGGGGAGTAGAGAAGGAGATCTTGAGAGGTTTGGAGGTTGCATGTAGGTAAGTACCGCGAGACTATGTCACAGATGTATGGAGGAGACAGGTTGTGGATGGCTCTGTATGTCATAGTTAGGGTTTTCAACTGGAGCCTCTGGACAATAGGAAGCCGGTGAAGGGCTTGGCAGACATAAGAGGCTGGGGAATAACAGGGATACAGATGGATTAGTCGGGCAGCAGAGTTTAGGATAGATTGGAGTGGTGCACGAGTGCTTAGAGGGGGGCCAGAGAGTAGGAGCTTGCAATAGTCGAGGCGGGAGATAATGAGGGCGTGCACAAGTGTTTCTGCGATTTCTTGGTCAAGGAATGTACGGATGCGGGAAATATTTTGAGTTGGAGTCAGCAGGAGGTGGCAAGGGCTTGTATATGTGCTTTGGAAAAGAGGGCAGAGTCGAGGATCACCCCGAGGCACCGAGCATGCAGGACTGGGGAAAGTGAGCGGTCATTGACTTTGATGGATAGGTCTGGTGGAGGGGTTAAGTGAGATGGGGGAAAGATGATGTATTCTGTTTTGTCCATGGTAAGATTTAGAAAGTGAGCAGAAAAGACTGAATAAATAGCGGACAGACATTGTGGGATTTTGGTCAGTAAGGAGGTGATGTCAGGTCCAGAGAGGTAGATCTGCGTATCGTCAACATAGAGATGATACTGCAAACCATGTGATTCTATGAGCTGACCCAGGACGAAGGTGTAGATGGAGAAGAGTAGGGGTCCTAGAACTGAGACTTGGGGAACACTGATAGACAGGGTGCGAAATGAGGAGGTGGTGTGGGAGAGGAGATACTGAAAGTCGATGTGTTAGATATAATGAGATCCAGGACAGGGCCAAGTTTGTGATGCCAAGAGATGAGAGAATCTGTAACAGGAAGGAATGGTCTACAGTGTCAAAGCGGAAGACAGATCGAGGAGAAGGAGGACATAGTAGTGTCGCTTTCTCTTGGTGGTTAGTAGGTCATTGGTGACTTTAGTTAGGGCAGTTTCAGTAGAGTGATGCAGTCGGAAGCCAAATTGTAACCTGTCAAAGAGGGTGCAGGAGGAGAGGTGGGGGGACAGTTCAAGATGGACATGCTGTTCCAGCAGTTTTGAGGCATAAGGGAGCAGTGATATCGGGCGATAGACACAGAGGATGGGTCGAGGGAGGGCTTTGTGAGGATGGGTGTGATTGAGGCATGTTTGAAGGATGAGGGGAAGACACCATTTGTAATTGAAAGGTTGAAGAGATGTGTTAGGGCTGGGATGAAAACTGTGGCGAGGTTGGAGATGAGGTGGGATGAGAGCGGGTCAAGCATGCAAGTGATGAGATGTAATCTTGACAGAAGGGAGGAGAGCTGATCTTCTATCATGGTGGAGACGCTGGCTTTGGAAGAACAGGGCTGAGCAGTTATTAGGAGGGGCATAGGGGCTGCGAGCCAAAGCTTTCTCTGATGTTATCAATCTTTTGCTTAAAGAAAGAGTCAAAATCTTCAGCAGATATGAGAGGAGAGGGAGGAAATGCTGGGGGACGGAGTAGAGAATTGAAAGTGTTGAAAGGCTGTTTAGGGTTGTGAAACAGGGAGGATATGAGGGATGAGAAGTAAGTTTGCTTTGTGGCAGCGAGCGTGGATTTGAAGTTGGCGAAGGACTGCTTGTATGCGACAAAGTGCTCAGCAGAATGGTATCTCTTCCATCTCCGCTTAGCTACCCTGGAAGTTCGTCTCAGTTCTTTAGTCAGGCTGGACTGTCAGGGTTGCCTGTTGATTGTAGGAGTTTTACTGTGCATGAAGGGGATGGCTAAATCGAGCTCTGCTGTTATTGTGGTGTTATGTATAGTGGCAGCAGCATCTGTGTCATGTGAGGAAGCTATATCTGTAAGAGGGAGAAGGGAGTCAGAGAATGAGTGTAAATTAAGGCTTTTGAGATTTCTGCGAGGATGTCGAGTGGCTGTTGCGCACAAGGGGAGGAGCGAGAAGATAAAGTCAGTAGGTTGTGGTCAGACAGAGGGAGGGGTGAGTTAGAGAAGCTATTTTGGGAACAGAGGCGAGTAAAGATAAGATCCAGTGTGTGGCCATCTTTGTGAGTGGCCACTATTTTGTTCCAAATATATGCATTTAAGTAAAAAAAAAAATCCCATAGGTGGACAATCCCTTTAATTCAAGTGCTTCATTCAATCTGTGTGCCATATCCAACATAATGTGAAATTCTAAAAATGCCACTGTTGTTTTTATAATCAGTGGTAGGAAAAGTTAATAAAGTCCCAATACATGAATATGACATTCAAGTGGGACACCAAATTTTGTTATATGTTTATCCATAAAACAACCTTTGTAGATTATCTTGACTTTGTAGGTAAAGACCATCATATACATTGGATGGTTGTTGGCCCAGCGTTGGTTCATCCAATGTTGGCACCATAGGTGGCTCTCCCATATACAGGGGCATTCATCCAACCAAGTGCTCCTATGAGCAAGCTGCCGCCAGCCCTGTTCAGCAATGGAGTATCTCCAGGGGACAATACAATTGTCAGTCTGAAATCAGTCATCGATATGTCCCCCGAATATATATACATATTAGATTTTTGGTTGAACCCTTCAAATATTGGAGGACTGAAAAATAGGACAGATTTATGTTCCTTGATGGTGCGGCAATTGTTCTGGGTCAATAAGAACACCGTGACACTCCATGTTCTTCAGTGAGTGAATATGTAAGCCCAAGTAATAAAGGTTGATAGAGTCCTCCTGCCTGGATTAGCAGACTGGATCCTCCGCCTGTGTTACCAATTTGCATGCATTAGAAATCAGTGCCAGCTCCTCTTTAGTCATCAGGCTAATTTATTCTGGAAAACAATGAATCTTGCTCAGCACATAATCCATCCCTTTTTCTGTTTTTCCACTTGGGCAAGTGGAGGCACAGTATGTCAAGAGTAAAATGCTTGTTTTCTCTATGAAGAAGGGAGTGGGTAGAGCTGGCATCAATAATTGTGCAATTATAATGGGAATAGCGTAAGCATTTGAAGAAGCTGTTCCACAGGCGCTGCCTGCCTGAAGGGGTAATACAGGCTTGGCACCACTCTGGAAGGCGGAAGGAAACGGAGAGAGGGATGGTAATGAGCGCGGCAGAGGAGGACAACACAGTGTGACCCAGTCAGTCCTCCAGCTTCTTGGAAAGTGACAAGGACTAGCAGGTCAGACTGCCGGCTTTATGCCATCTTTATTGCTCCCTCATAAACTAGTAACAATCCACAAGTATATTTAGATTAGTTATTGGCAGCAAACAAAAATGGGTCAACGAATAGAACCTCATTTGTCGCCACCTCTATGTAACCTGTCCTAGAAATGGCACTACCAGTGCAGTGAGCAACGAGATATTGGTGCCAAGATGGTCCAGGTGTCAGATACCAGGTGGAATGAGAATACAGAAATGCAGATTATCAATGGTACACAGAGTCTCTTACTACGGTATATGCTCAATGTCCAAAGAACAATTGTCAGGATAACACTATGTGGCAGACAATTGTGTGACAACTAGATGGGAGCCTAATGCTATTGCATCGGGTAGGCGGTAATATCACAATGGGGGTGAGCTTTGTGGCGCTAGGGGCAGTGGCTGTCTGTCCCCATATGCTGCCTCTCCCCTGTCCACTGTTTTTTCCCCTTATTCTCTGCTCCCCCTTGCACGCTCTCTAACCTCCTTGGTCGCTCTCTGCGTGCTAAGTGCTGGGTAAGTGTGTGGGGTGAGTCCTGGGTGAGTGTGTGGGTTGAGTGTGACTGAGTGTGGGAGCTGGGTGCTGGATGAGTTGGGGCTAAGTATGGGGGCTGGGTGCTGGCTGAGTGGGGGCTGAGTGCTAGATGTGTGGAGACTGAGAGTGAGGACTAAGGGCTGGGTGAGTGGTGGCTGAGCGCTGGGTGACTGCGCGGGCTGAGTACTGGCTTAGTGTGGGGGCTAAGTGCGTACTGAGTGTGGGGACTGAGTGTGGGCTGAGTGCTGGGTGAGTGCGTGTTGGGTGAGTGAGGACTGAGTGTGGGACTGCGAGCGAGGGCTGAGTGCTGGGTGAGTGCGTGTTGGGTGTGTGGGGGCAGAGTGGTGGGTGAGTGGGGACTGAGTGTGGGACTGAGAGCGAGGGCTGAGTGCTGGGTGAGTGGAAACTGAGTGTGGGGCTGGGTGCTGAGTTTGGGGGCTGAATGCTGAGTGAGTGGGGGTGAGTTCTGGGTGAGTGGCGACTGAGAATGGGGGCTGAGTGCTGGATGAGTGTTCAGGCTGAGTACTGGCTGAGTGTGGGGCTGAGTGCTGGATGAGTGAGGACTGAGTGGGGGCTGAGTGCTGGGTGAGTGGGTGCTGAGTGTAGAGGGTGAGTGCTGGGGAATGGGGGCTGAGTGCTGCATGAGTGGGGACTGACTGAGTATGGGACTGAGTGCTGGGTGACTGGGGATTGAATGTGGGGCTGGATGAGTGGGGGCTGAGTGTGGGGGTTGATTGCTGGATGTGTGGGGACTGGGAGTGGGGACTGAGGGCAGGGTGAGTGGGGGCTGATTGCTGCGTGAGTGGGGGTTGATTACTGGGCAAGTGCGTGGACCAAGTACTGGCTAAGTGTGGGGGCTGAGTGCGGACTGAGTGTGGGTGCTGAGTGCTGAGTGAGTGGGAACTGAGTGTGGGGGCTGAGTGCTGGGTGAGTGGGGTTTAGTGCTGAGTGTGTGGGGGCTGAGTGGTGGGTGAGTAGAACTGATAGTAGGGGCTGAGTGCTGATGAGTGGGGACTGAGTGTGGGGGTTGGGTGCTCAGTGCGAGGACTCAGTTCTGGATGAGTGAGGGCTGAGAGTGGGGACTGAGGGCTGTTTGAATGGAGTGGTGGAATGGTGAGTGTGCAAGCTGAGTGCTGGCTGAGTGCTGCCTGAGTGGGGATAATGTGGGGGCTGAGTGCTGGGTGAGTGGGGGCTGAGTGTAGGGCTGAGTGCTGAGTGAGTCGGGACTGAGTGTGGGACTGAGTTCAAGGGCTGAGTGCTGGCTGAGTGTGGGACTAAGTGCTGGGTGAGTGTGGGGGCTGAGTGTAGGAGCTGAGTGTAGGGGCTGAGTGGGGACTGAGTGTGGGACTGATTGGTGGGAGAGTGTGGGGGCTGGGGCCTGAGTTTGGGGCTGAGTGTAGGGGCTGAGAGCTGAATGAGTGGGGGCTGAGTGCTGGGTGAGTGCACGGGTTGAGTACTGGATGAGTGTGGGGGACTGAGTGTTGGGGCTGAGTGTTGGGTGAGTGGAGACTTAGTGTGGGGCTGAGGCTGGGTGAGTGGGGGCTGAGTGCTGGGAGAGTACCTGGCTGCTCTGTACTGCTTACAGGACCTCCAGTGATGTCACAATCAAGTGATCAGACAAGATGGTGATATCACTGAAGGCCATATTAAGACGGTATCTTGGACGGGGAGTGTTCGGGGATAGTGCGGGTGCAGCATTTGAGGCGGCCTTTGGTTGCGGGTGTTGTCAGGTTCAGGATACTGTGTTATGCCATGTTCCCACACCTGTTACTTGTGTGTGGAAATATGGCACCGCATCGGAAGTCGGATGTGTGTGAATTGGGGACATCTGGATGGAAGTCGGGACAGGAACAGATGGGACAGGAAGTTTAGGTAAGTAGATGTGATGAGAATATTTAGCATTGGAGTATTAAAAAATAAAAGTGGATGTTATAGTGTCATATGTAGCTGTACTCTGCTCTGTTCACAAACAGCTTCCTTCCTTCTTTTCCTTCCTTCCTTCCTTCCATCCTTCCTTCCTTCCTTCCTCCATCTTTCTTTTCTTTCTTCTTTCCCTTCCTTCACTCTCCTCTCTTTCTTTCTTTCTTTCTTTCTTTCTTTCTTTTCTTTCCTCCTTCCTTCCCAGTGATTAACATTATACCTCAAAACCATCTGCGATGCCTCACACTGGGACACACAGATGATACATGAAACTGCAACAATTTCTCATACAAAATCCATTTTATTAAATAAAATATACCGTATATAAAATTACAATATGTTCAGGTACCAATACAAGCTACAATTATTCTATAACAATGGTTATTCCATAAAAGAATTATGTGGGTACACTCCACCATTACATTTAACCAACAGCATATAGTAGTGTTGTACACTGTATACTTATAGTGATGTCAAGTAAGTAGGTAGCTAGCTATTCATGCCAACAGTCCTGAGCATTCCTTCCCATAATGCTGCTATACTTTGTCATTATCAGATTACTGCTGCTTTGCTTACATATATATCACTTGTACCAGGCTGAACCCAAGCTGTCCTGCAGAGTGGTCCCACTAGAACCGCCAACGCACGTTTCAATTTTGCATCTTCATCAGGGCCCTTTTGTCATGTTTTGTCACCCCCATAACTAGTCTTGGCAGTTTCCTCTGTCACATTGCCGGATAGCAGCTTGCTGTGACCCTATAGTATCTACATCACAGTTCTTGCATTCACCCTGAATTGTCTACATCTTAAGTGTCGTTCTGCAGTTCTAATAACAAGGACTCGCTTCTGCTGCTTTAATTAAAGGGTAGAACAGATAACAAGTGCAGGATTTTGGGGAAAAAAATGGCCAAAAATGCGCTTCACCTGCATGCCATCATATATGATGCAGAGAGGGAGGAGCCCTTTCTTCTTTTTTTAGTAAGGGTGTAGTGTGTTCTTATAAAGTCACATTGCAATTAAACTTTTGCTCATATTGTTTTATTGTTTTTGGAGATTTACCCATATAAAAGTGAGAATATCACAGGACAATGTGTCTACCCAACTCCAGATGTCTCAAAGTTCATGGACTGTAACAACAGAGAGACACAAATATCTACACAAGGGCCTCCACGGGGAAGTGCTTATATTTAATGTGCTATTTTTATGTAGTGAAAAGTCCTCATTTTCCATTACACTGGTATATTCTATTGTATGTGAATCAACACGCTGAGCCTTTCAGTGGCCACATGTTACATTGTTGGACTCAGCAGGGCATGATACCACCCATATAGTAGAAGTTGCCAAAAATGATTTTGCTGTAAAAAGTGCCCACAATGCATTGGCCGTGTACATACACTTCTCTGTCACATGTACGTGGGGTAGAGAAGTGGTGGAGCCCCATAAATCAATAAAACCTGACAGCTACAATGTGAATTCTATTATACCGGTGATTGCCAACATGACACGTTTCAGACACAACACTGAAAAGTCCTTTTTTATGTCTATGTAATAAAAAGATATTTGGAGTTTAGAAAAAAAGAATTTGAGTCCAAAAATGAACAATCCCTCAAAAAAGAACCAGAATTTATTAACCTAAAAAAGAACTTTGAAAGAAATTAAATAAAATAGGAAAATCCAGGCATTACCTTCAGACTAGCTCTTTTCAGGATCAACAGATACCACGGGTTCAGCTTTAAAGTGCTGCTTCTATGTCTCCAGGTGCATATTCATAAAAATCAGTCATATTCCAATCCAAAACAGAAGATGAATAGCCCTCACCAGGTGACTGGCGACACTTCTTTATTTCACAAGTCTAATACACATAGACAATTAAACAGGAAGGAGGCTTGAAGGAGAACAACGGCCGTTTCACACTATGCTTGCGCAGGAATAGCGTGAAACGGCCGTTGTTCTTATTCCAACCTCCCTCCTGTTTACATATTTATGCGTTTTAGCCTTGTGAAATAAAGAACCAGTCTACAACCAGGGATTGATTTAAAGAATAGACAGAGCAGTTCCTTCTCTTTTGCCCTTCTGTCAACGGAACCTCACTGCCCACAGAAAATGGATGTCAGTCTATGTGAAGTCAGCAAGTGATACTCCATCAACAGAGCATAGCAGAAGAGAGGGAAATGTCCTGTTGGCATGACATCACAGGAAGCAGGGGAATCACTGGCAGGAGGGATCCGTGATCACCCTTATCCAGGGGTCATTGTTACAGGACAGCACATGCCTAAAGGTAAAAAATAACAGTCCTGGATAACCCCTTTACATTACAATATTTTGGGTAGGTGTGCAAAATAGGTGAATAGGACCTTGCTCATTATAACTTTGCATCTTGTCTGACTGTTCTGTCATACAAGAATAGTTTGAGTTATTGTGAAAAGAGACTACGATATATAAGGGGAAATATAGGACACCCATTTCTAAAAGTGCTGAAGTTATCATGTATTAATCATAGGGACGCCTCTGCATGGGAGACTGTAGCATTTTTAAGACACAATTGCTGTAGCTAGAAGTTTTCCGATATCTTTTTCAAGACTCCTGACAGCTTTGTTACTGACTGGTAAGGTGTCTGACAATTGTACGAAAAGAGAGGAGAAAGTGATGATAAAACTATATAGTGGTATAGATCTGACAATGAGGATGATGCGACAGCTGTGACACCGGCTCGTTGTGTTTGTACAATGTGATATCGAGCTGATAATTAGAATCTTCTGAATCTGACAATAATGATGTTAATTGCTCCTCCTACATATTATAAAAGACCGCGCCACTGATGACTGTTTCCTTGTCTCCAACATTCAGTATATATGTGACATTGGTTTCGGGTGATTGAATGGCTGCTCCAGGCTGATTCTAGCCTTCGCTAAAAATAATCTTAGATAAAAATACATTGAATTTCCGTCTACATTGTCTAAATATAGAAACTTTTGGCACGTTCTAAAAATCAATGTGCACTTTGATTTACCATGTAAAGAGTAAATTGAATTTGTGTTTCTATTTGTCAGGCCCTGGATGGGTTTCTGATTGCGCTGACCATGGACGGCATGATAATATATGTCTCCGACAGTGTTTCCTCTCTTCTCGGTCATTTACCGGTAAGTTATGTTATTTATCAAGTCATGTGTATAGCATATAGTTCTAAGGTAGATACATTATAAATAGATAGATAGATAGATAGATAGACAGACAGACAGACAGATAGATAGATAATTGAGAAAGCAGAATCAGCACAACCTTATCAAAAACAGTGGGTGCAATACTTCCTGTACCAACGGTGCTCCACCGCCACAAATATAGATCCAAAAACAGGCAGCACTTCTTTACTTCATTGAAGTGGACTTTTCTTTATTCCAACCTCGTGATGCGGCGTTTCAGAGGTTACCCTACTTTATCAAGCATCAAACATCGCATCACGAGGTTGGAATAAAGAAAAGTCCACTTCAATGAAGTAAAGGAGTGCTGCGCATCATCAGAGAAGCATC
Source organism: Allobates femoralis (assembly GCA_033576535.1). Lineage (NCBI taxonomy): Eukaryota > Metazoa > Chordata > Amphibia > Anura > Aromobatidae > Allobates > Allobates femoralis. The sequence goes on along the minus strand of JARQOC010000008.1, from coordinate 111,035,747 downwards.
CAATGACACACCCCTCTAGTCTCCTGACTACAGCAGCCAATATTGGGCTGCAGTGATTCTGGTAACTTCTGAACTAAACAGACAAAGCTTTTGAGACACTCATAGACCTCCAGGGCGGCCTGTGCGGGATCCACAGGGGTGTGTAATTGTGAGTATGTCTCTGTTCATTATTTTCAAACCATCCATTCCTGCAAAAAAAAATGTATTAAGGTGTAGGACAACCATTTCAACTAATATAGCATTGGAGTTGCGTTACAAGCAATTCTCATTTCTTATCTCATTTCAATATTAAAGGAGCTGTCCCATGTTGCTTAACTTTAGTCCAAAGGCAAAATGATGTAGACAAAAACAAACTGTGCCCTTACTCACCCTCCACAAGTCCGGTGCTGCTTCTCGTATCCTGCGCTGGTCTTTGTTGATCACCTGCAGCGATGACATTACATCTACAGCACTGCAGCCAACGACTAAGCTCATGGGCTGTGACAATTTAGACAAGTGCCCTGAGCTCAGTGATTGGCTGCAGTGCAGTCAATGTGATGTCACCACTGTAGCCCCTCAAAGGGTGGAACAGCAGTGGAGAGGCAGCACTGGACCCATAAAGTTCATTTTGATTATTTATATATCATTGAGTTTATGAGCTATGGATGATTAAAATAAGACACCTCCTTTAATTGGAATGTGTCAGCACATTTTTGCTCTGTAATCTGAAGACAGCATGCTGTGAAGGTTAACACAGAGATTTCAGCGATGCATCTAAATTCACACTGTATGCTGTTGTTTATCTGCAATGTTCGTTTTAGATTCAGGAGGTTATAATTGCCGGACTAGGCCAGTTAGAGTTCAGCTAGTCCAGCATGCCCCCTGTTGTAATTAGCAACTCACTGTATATAGACTTTTTATCTATAGAGAGCCTTGTTTGGGCAAGTTAACTTTCTCAGTTTGGCTACATGCTAAATCTAAAAGCTCTGATTATGTGAGAACGACTGCAGTCAGTAATGTAAGTGGTACATAGTTAGATTCAGGATCTCTGCCTAGATCATACTGCTCTCAGATGAAGTAGCAAAAATCTGCTGACAGATTCTCTTTAAAGAAGTTGGCTTCATGTGCACAATCACTTGACTATATGAGGACCCACTAGCAATCAGCTAAAACTCCACAGTTGTTAGTACAATTTAGGGGGTTGGAAGTGGTCATATATTTCACCATGAGCTGCTACTGCAGCTGATATCCAAATAAATGGGCTACATGGTCACACCGCGTCCTCCAGAACCAGCATTTGTCCTTGCCATCAGCTTTGGATCTGAGAATCATGTGAAACTGATGATGAAGATACTTATCCTACTTTGTATGTAGCATTGCCTTGTAAGTCCACAGTGACAGATGAGACTTTCACCTTACTGAACATGACAAAGCATCTTTTTGTACCAGTCAGATTTGGTGGACCAAAATATATTGAACTTTCTGCCAGAACGTGAACATGGTGAAGTGTATAAGATGCTGGCTCCGCACATACTGATGACTGAACCCGTCACTCCAGAATTTTTTAACAGTAAGTAAATCTCCAACCAGATTATGATATGACGTGTCATGATGAGTGTCTACTTTTGTATATAATACATTTATATTCTTAATGAAGACCTGTCAATAGGTCTAAAGTGTAAACAAACATCTGACCAAGGTCAAAAAAGGATGCGAGCAAATTCCTAAAACTAACTCAAAGGGGCCGATTAATATTGCACGCCCAACTTTTCAGTTTTTTATTCGTTAAAAAAGTTTAAAATATCCAATAAATTTCGTTCCACTTCACCATTGTGTCCCACTTGTTGTTGATTCTTCACAAAAAATTAGAATTTATATCTTTATGTTTGAAGCCTGAAATCTGGCAAAAGGCTGAAAAGTTCAAGGGGGTTGAATACTTTCACAAGGCACTGTATATGGGCCTTTTTATTTCGTTTACCCAAAATCTTAATTGTTATATTTATTATCATAAGGACATTGCTCAGAGTAATGTATGGGAGGTGTCTTTAGGTTGATCTGCATAATTACCATAAAAATTAGAATATAGAGCACATTAAAGGGAACCTGACCACTAAAAATTAGCCCCCAGTCTCTTAAGACCTGTCCCTGCACCATTCTTAAACATTTCTAGCCATCCCTTTGTGCTAAAAATGTGTATTTGTAAAGTACATAAAAGTGACTTTATTACCTGCACCCACTGCGGCTTCTCAGATTTTGAGAAGCCGCAAAAGGCGTTGCCTTGTGCTTCTCCCCGCCGCCTGCACGCTAATTATTCACTGGCGTGCTAATCAGCAGAGAGCCGTCGCGTCACATTACATGGGCGGTATAGCCGGTATGATGCTAAACGCGTCATATCCGGCTATACTGACGTCAGTGGACCTCGCAACGCGTTTAGCATCATGCCGGCTATACCGATCTTCAGAAAAAGTATTTCAAAAGATCATTTATGATATGCTAATAAGGGTTTTGACTAGTCGAGAGGGCGTTAGTTCCCCAGACTAGTCAGTCCACATAGCATGTTATCACACCCCTGTGTGCTTTACATAGCATCCTCATCCCAATCGCTATATTAAACTGCGCATGCACACGGCTCTGTTTCTCTCACCATTGAGCGTCTCTGTCTCTGAGTGTATTCACCCCCAGTTTCACAGAGGCTCACCACACATGATCGAAAGTCATCCGTACTTCTAGTCATGCGCACTACTCTAAGGCCAGGTGTATGTATCCCGGTTTCAGAGAAGCATAGTGACCAGAAAAGTGACCATCTGATCATGCGCGGTGAGCCTTTCTGAAGCCAGGATTTCAGGTATGCACCATGAACTGCTTTGGGTGCACAGGGGACCTGACAGGTTCCCTTTAATAGTTTAGAAAGGTCAAAGTAGTGACAGATTCCCTTTAACCTCATTGATAGCAGCTGAGGCTTTTAAAAAGGGGTTGTCTGGTCTAAACTGATCATTCTGAAGTCACTCTATGTGACTGTAGACTCCTCAATCCACCCAGCACCTGCACTGTGCACTGCGAGCATTTTAGACTAGGAACTAAACTGCAGTTATGTGGTACGCAAATCATATACAGAACCCCAGAGGAAGGTCAAGTATGTACAAGTGGATTAAGCTTTATAAGTTTTTGACCGGACAACTACGGTACTTTAAGTCTTTGTATTTCTGTGTGTGGTGCTCACTCTCAATGCTGAATATGTCAAGATGTTTAGAACATTTTCTTTCTACTTCTTCATCCTTCACATATCATTGTCATGTCTGTCACTCCTGGAATTTTCAGAATTCTATGACTGTTCCTTCTGGTGTTGCAATTTGCTGGGAATTATACATACTATAGCATCTGAATGAATTAGAAAATCATCAAAAGTCAATAACATATTGCCATGTTTCAGGGCGTTAACGGGAGCCCTGAAATGCATTGACTGATAAATCAATTTTATATTCACCCTTTAATGTCTTGTGGAATACGGCAGCGTAGTTTTTAACCCTTCATCCTCCCTACTTTAATTTCCTGAGATAACGACCTTTGGGTTTTCATTGGCTTGAAATAGATTACTCAATTTTGAATGACTCTGTATAATATATACATTTCACTTTTTGTCTTGCATTACTGAAATAAATTAACTTTTTGATGATATTCTAATTCATTGAGATACATTAGTATGTAATTAAAACGGTTTTCCAAGATTATCAATACAATCAGTCTAATTGATTTATTACATGAAATAACTGAAGAACCATCACTAAGATTGCCTGATGCTCCACCATGGCGGTGATCCCTTGGGGTCTCTGCTTACCTCCTTGTAGTGGTCTTGTGCCATCAGCTCACTTGGTTGGAATGAATGCTACATGGAGCAATACTTCTCATATCTTTACTGACAAATTACCGTAAACACCAATCCAATGCCTCAAGCAGGTCTGAATATCATCATTGACAACTCTCTTCTTAATCTGTATTTTTATCTCTGTATTTTTTTTGTTCTCTTTTGTAGCCATATGTTACACTGTAAAAAAGAAAAAGCAACAATGTAATAAAATCTATAAACAAACCATTGGGTCTAAAGCTTAATAAGCATTTATGATGTTTTATCCAATCAGAGGACAGCGATGGCGACATTTCTGGAGCTCGTCTTTATGAGGCTGTAAACTGTCACCATATTAAGACATACAAACCCTGAGCTTCATTACATTTACTCCCCGGTTAAATCTAAGTGTGGCACCAAACAGCACATTTGTAAGAACAATGTAATATTTCACAGTTTTATGAAATGGGAAATTGGCTTAAATGTATTTAGTGTTACAGAACAATGAACAGATATCATCACATTGTGAAGATTAAGGCTCATTCTCTCATCTCCATTTTCAGGTGATAAACAAGTGGAGTTTTGTTGTCATTTAGCAAGAGGAAGTCTGGACCCAAACGAGCCTCCAACTTATGAATATGTTAAATTTGTTGTAGACTTTAAGTTTTTTACCCATGGTGAGTACATCACATCATCTTTGTGTTTATGTTTGTAAAGTATTTAGGCCACGTGCACACATTGAGTATTTGATGAGGTTTTTACCTCAGTATTTGTAGACAAAACCAGGAGTGGAGCAATCAGAGGAAAAGTCTAATAGAAACACCTGCACCACTCCTGTATTTATCACCCACTCCTGGTTTTGACTACAAATCCTGAGGTAAAAAACTCATCAAATCTCCAACGTGTGCACGTGGCCTAATTCTTGCATTGAATGGCGGAGGCTTCGCCAAAACCCTGAGACCGACACACCATACCCCTGTGGTTCGATCGAATCCCGGTTAAGAACCACTGAACTGTTCCCATTCTGCCTTTTCATAATCTGGCCTCTTGTGTCATCTGTCTTCACCCTCCATGCACTTAATAGCACTTTATCCGTACTTGTGCAGATCCTGGCTGGTGACCGGTTTATGCAGCATTAAATGAATCCCCCATTTATTATATTGATGGTTGGACCATACATGACGGCACTTTTTACCATTCACCTTTTGTGCATCCCGTTTCCTCATAGACTGTAAGCTTGCGAGCACAGTCCTTGCTCTTCATGGTATCTGTTGAATTTTTTGTTACTCTGTATTGTCTGAATTTGTCTGTATATGTCCCCTTTAAATTGTAAAGTGCTGCTATATAAATAAATGATTATTATGACAAGTTCACTTTAATAGAAGGAAGCCTAATCTTTTAGCAATTGACATAGTCTTGATCGTTTTGGAATTTTCAGACACTATATGTGACTATATCATGTAAGACTTAATTAAGTTTTTTTTATCATTGTCTTCATCTTGGTCATATGTGAAGTCCTTTATCTCCTGCGCTGTGCATCTCTGCTTGCACCTTGTGCTTGCAATCCTTGGATGTACTGTATAGATAGGTCTGCGCAGTTGCATAACTTGAGGCTCATGGGCCCCAATGCAAAAGAGCTCCTTCAAATATTGCAAATCTTTAACAGCATTAGTCCTTTTCTATAGGCCAAAGAGGAGCCTCATAGGTTCCAGAGCCCAGGTGCGATTGCAACCCCTGCACCTATTGTACTTACACCCCTGGGTCTGCGGTGGTATATATTAGTATAATTCCACTGTTATCACCATCTTGAGAGCTTATCCCTATATCAAATGTAACCAGTGAGTAATATAAAATCAGAAGCATAATGCACATTTATATAGAAACTGTCCCATAAACAGCGCCACCTAGAGGTTAACTTTGTAGCATATTTCTTACCCAACCTGACTCGTTAGAGCTTATATTAGTTACTATGACTATCTTCATATCTTTGTGTAGACACGATTATTCTCCTTCCTGACATACTGGATCAATATGCTAAACCTCATCTACTTTATATGTAGAAGTGCAGCTTTTGTTGGCGTCAGTGTATAGCCTGTTAACTCCGACTACATGAACACATAATTGTAATAAACAGCAAGGATAAGAGCGTCTCTGTAACCTTTTGTAATATAATAAAGTTCAAGTGTCTTCCAATTAACCTTTACCGGAGCTCTTATACCTTCTATACATATTCACCGTGTTAATTAGCTGTTGCACATTATAGCGGTGACTAATGTGTCACTACGTCTTGTGCCAACGTGAGTAATCCTGCTATTGTGCTAATTCTTCATGAATGGAAAACATCTCATTATAAGACCCCTTATTTGTGCTCCAGATGCTTTATTCTCAGTTGACAGGAGAGTTTTCTCTCATCAGGAGTAGAAATGTAAAATATATTTGACAATTACATTTATTTGACAGCTCGGTTGCATTGATTCATTGTTTGATATTACAAAATCAAATGTGCATATACAGATAAGCTCTTCCCTATTTACTCTTGATGTATCCTCAGATGAGAGGTGGGAAGTAACCAAGAGCTTTGGGGGAAAAAAGTAGCCTGATCTCTCCAAACTTTTTTTAGGGGGTGATTTTTATGCTATAAGTGTCTTCATGTGGCTGTAATATGAATTGAGGGCCCAAGCAATGTGTGTGTGTCTGTGTAAGGCTGGCTTCACACCGCGGTGTGATCCGGTCCAGGGCTGTCCGGTGTAAATCAGGCAGCCCCGGACCGGTTTTTGGTCCCATAGTAGCCTATGGGGCCGGATGGAGCCCCTAACATGGGAGCCTATGAGGCCGGATTGCCCCGGACCGGGAGGATCAGGGAACCGGATACCGGCGGCTGAATGCAGCTGTTGTTTCAGGACCGTGGCTAGCCCCATGCTAGCCGCGGTCTTGAAAAATCAGCACATTTGGCCCTCTGGTTCTGTGTGCTGATCCGGTCCGGGGCTGTCAGGTTCATGCCTGACAGCCCCGGACCGGATCACACCGTGGTGTGAAGCCAGCCTAACATGAAGTGTGTGTGAAGCATGCAATGTGTGTGTTTGTATGTAACATGCATTTGTGTTTCCTACAAAATATGTGTAGCATGGAGAGTGTGTGTGTTTTCTGCTGGGCTAAGTAGTCCCTGGCAGACTCGGATTCCGGTGTCTGGGTTGCTTCCTGGGTTGAAACGGTATGGCTCCTCAGCCCTCATGGTTCACCGAACTAGGACATAAAAACAAAGAAAAACTCACCAAAAAATTGCCAGGTAAATACCCATTGCACCTAGCAGCAGCTGCCAGCTCCTCTGAGAGGCAACACAGGTGTCTGTATACCGGTGCTCAGTCACCTGCAACCCACAGTGGGCGTGGTTGTGGCACCAGCGTCCGACCATGCTGTCAGGGAGATGACTGGTGGCATTTAAAGACACAAGGTTACCATAGGGCTCTGCCACTCATGGTGCATGCAAGGCATAGTGTCAGAGCAGCCTATTGGTCACGCCTTGCTATTAGATCAGGCGGGCTGCTCCGCACTGATTACATGCCTCACACAATGACAGGCGCCCCCCAGAGGGCCCAGCCTCAAACTGCAGATAACTGAGCACCGGTATACAGACACCTGTGTTGCCTCTCAGAGGAGCTGGCAGCTGCTGCTAGGTGCAATGGGTATTTACCTGGCAATTTTTTGGTGAGTTCTCCTCAGCCCCCACTCTGTTCCTTGCCTTTTCCTCCGAACCTCACTCTTGGGTCCCTTACACTGGCTAGGCTCAGTCACTGGCACGGGCCAGGCACAGCACCATTCACCAGGATGTCTTCACAGTCCTCCCTGGAACTGCACTGCCTAACTCCTCCCCTGGGCGTGAATTTATAGGGGATCTTGCATGAAGGCGGGAAGTAGAGCTCCCCCTTCAGGTCTGGGGTGGAAAGTGTTGCATGTGTCAGGTACCTGATGTGGAAATCCCTCTGTGAACCAGGTGGTTCTGTGGCTACCTATACCGCAGGATGCCACACACTTGTATCATGGAATGTGTCTGTACCATAGAGTGTGTGTGTGTGTTTACCTTCGAGTGTGTGTACCAGGTTGTATGTGTTCCAGGTTGTGTGTGTTTGTGAGTGCCATGGATTGTGTGTGTATGTACCATGGCGTGTGTATACCATGGAATGTGTGTGCACCATGGAATGTATTCCAGTCAGTCACTGATAATTTAAAGGGAACCTGTTATCTAAAGCACAGGCAGCATCACTTCAACTGGCTCAGTTATTGCAGCCTTATGTGTTTTACTGTAAAACACTATGGCATTACAAAGAAGCCGACCAGGGACTATAAGTCTCGCATGACTAGTCTGAAGCCAGTCTGAGGCAGCCTTCACATACCCTGACGTGTTGTGAATGACAGCTTTCTCTCTTTGTATACATAGGGATAGACCTGTCCGTTTAGGGGACCAGGTGGGGAGAAGTCACTGGGGACATGTCTCTAGGACTAGTCATCCAAGTAGCATGGCCCCTAGATGGCTTTTCACAGTTTTTTTCTGCAGCGCTTCATAGTGAAATACACATGGCTGCAATACCAAAGATGTGCCCCAAATCATAAATCAGATGACAGGTTCCCTTAAACCATTTTCACATAATGATTACTGTTATGTCACTTATATTGCACTATAGATTAAAGCAAAAAATGTTTCTATACAAATATACTCAGTATATGTCAGACACACTGACACGTCTGGTGATATAGACCGCTATGTTCCTTTGTGCCTATAATAGTAGATGGAGCTTCTCATCAAACTTGTCTAGCTGAGTATGTGAAAATTTGAGGTCGACATTGCAAGTTGAGATGTTCTGACATAAATGTTTGCACATGGACATTTAAAGCGGAATGACTCCCTGCTGCCTCTACCACGCTGCACAGGAGGATCCAATCATAACACACAATTTACAATAGAACCATCTTTCAAGATACACAGATAATATATATACACACACTTATATATTTATGCCAGTCCTGTAGAGTAATCTAAGTCTGGGAATATTAGTTCCCCACAGTCACATCTTTACGTAATCCATTTCTTCGTGAAGATTTTAAGTGCAGCAATATGCCGCTATGATAAGATCACGTCATGTTATTTGTGCACTTGAACAGCTGACAGAAGGATAATTGTGTTCTGATCAGTCAAAAAATCTGATCTTACAATGTGCTGATGTGTCCACCTGTCCGCTTCTATTACAGTGCCTACGTCGTCATATAATGGCTTTGAGTCAGCTGTTGCAAGGGCGTTCCGGTCATCCACGGAAGAGCAGATATGTCTCGTGGCTACAGTCCGTCTTGTCACTCCACAGTTTCTGAAGGTGAGTACTATGTTTTTTATTATGTACACGTGCAGGGGTGGTTCAGGTGCTTTATCTCCGCAGGCGCCCCTCTTTACCGTTAGCTCAGGTTCGGAGACTGTCCTTCAGTTGAATGAAGCAGTGGCACATCTATATATGCCATATTCACTTTACCTTCATATGCAGCGTGCCCGAAGGTGTACCCATATACAGGGACTCCAGAGTGCATAGGCGCACCCAAGGGGGGGGGTCTACGTGTCTGGACCCCCTCCCTTTTGGACGGCTCTGAGAAGTGGTGCAGTACACAAGGAGCTGGGCCCCTATGTCAGGAAACAGGAACAATTACACAGCACCCAAGGGCCACAAAAGAGGCTGCTTTTAGGGGGGCTTCGCTCCCCCAAACACCCCCCACCGGGGCTTTGCCCCTCGGAACCCCGATGGGGGGTGACACCCCCCTTTCAGGGCCGGTGTGTGTTTCTTGGACCCCTACCTTGGGAAATTTCTGGGTGCGCCACTGCCAGAGTGTCCCCCAGAGCAGCATCTACAGGAGAATGTGCCAGTCATAAAGGACTCCCATACACAGGACTGTAGCCACAAAATCCTTCATGGATACAGATACTATTAAAATAAGTGATGGATAGAAATATGCCATCGTCAGAAGGGAAGGAAGGGTCACCAGAGGTGATTGCAATCGTTTTCCCGCTAATTAAACATTTAGATTTGTGTAGCACCAATTTTACCCAAAGTCTTGGGCAAAATGAAAAGTGGGGCCCCAGTTAATAACCTATGGCATGAATGCACAGAGACATTTAGGGTGCATTTATATGAGACGATCTCATCCCAGTAAATGAGCGCGGATCATCTATATTCAAGTTAGTTGGCTCCTGTTTACACAGTGATGGGGATAGAACGATCACACGTGTCCCTATTCAGTATCATGTTACTGGCAGCACATGTCCATGATGTTTATTCCAGCATAAACGATCCAGGCACCCGATGTGTGAGCGATTACTGGGGGATTGCTGACATGTTTACACCTATGAATACTCATCTGTACTACATATTATACACACTCCATGGTACTTTACACTCTGTATATTACACATGTACTCCATGTTATTCACACCTTCTGTATGTTACATACACTAAATGTGACATGCGCACACTGTATGTTAGAAAACACACACCATGCTAGATACAGTATGTTACTCACATAGACATACTCCATGCTGTACATACACTGTATGTTATAGACACACCTACTACATATTACATACACAGATTGCATACATGGTCCATGCATGGGTGGACAAACACACAATGTATGTTAAACAACATACACCATTCTAGACACACAAATACAGTATTTCATACACATAGACACAGTCTATGCTTTTCACACTGTATGTTATAGACCCAGTCTGCATTTTACACACACACTGCATATTATACACATGCACATTGCACGTGACATACACCACATGGCACACACATTACAGGTCACACACACACACATGATACACACATATATTACTTGTTACATACACACATTGCATTTTACACACATGATACACACACATATTACTGTGATCACAAATATTATTGCTATAAAGGATCCCTTTTACATTGTCTGTGTCTTCCTTTGTTCCAGGAGTTGTGCAATATAGAAGAGCCTTGTGAAGAATTTACATCCAGGCACAGTTTAGAGTGGAAGTTTCTCTTTTTAGACCACAGGTGAGTTTATTATGGGGTAACTTTACCTTTACCATCAGCACACAGCGAGTGTGGGGCGGACGCCGTATCCCACTGTTTCCGTCTACGGTTCCTCCTACAGATGTATAAGCCACTTCTGAAAGTCAGTCCGCTTTCTGTAGTAAATGAGATTTCTGTCTACAATATAAGATAATGCCAAACCTACAACTCCAATGAGGGATTCCATCATAGACCTGAAGCAATAGTAATACATGGATTGTTCACATTGATATATCATGACACTCACAACCTAGTTATACTCTGATCATCTTTTAGGTTCCCTGTACCCTTCACAGTCTGGCTTTGTGCCCACTGTGCGTTTGTACTGCGTTTTTTGGCTGCGTTTCTGCAGCACCCACAGCTCTATCATTAAAGTCTATGTGATTTACACAAAGCTGTGCCCACATGTGTGTTTGTGGGTGCTGTGTTTTTGCTGCAGAAATCACCTGCGTTTATAAAAGTCCCTGTCAATTATGTTGCTCGTTTTTGCACTGCATTTCTCCATTGACTCCATTATAAAAGCATCACAAATGGATTGGTACTCACACAATCCGTATGTGATGCTTTTTTACTGATTTCCAGAACAAAATTGTTCCAATACTCACCCTCCCCGGTGAGCCAACAGTGAGCCCCAGTGATGACTGCACCCTGGGCACCGGCAGGAGCTGGATGTACGGTACTTCTGTGACACACGGAGTGCATAGTACCCATGACATCGGGCATGGGTCGGATCCTCTAGCATGTGTTACAATTGTTGGTGGCTGTGTCCAGGAGCTCCGGTGAGGCTGTGGGCGTGCAGGGTTTATGCCGGCTTTAGTGTTTTCCCTGTCAGCTAGGTATCAATGGCCCCTTGATGTTGGTGAAGGGAGAACAGGAGAGTCAATAGGCATTTTAAATGATGAAACAGGTGGTACTGTACTTGACAAAAAAGACAGAAAGGGTCATGATGTTGATAACATACTCAGGCAGTGCAGCTCCACAGACAGGCTGATAGCAGATACAGAGAGACAGTCACAGGAGGCGTGATGAAAGTGTGAACAGAGCCCATCTTGTTACCCAAGCTGGCACAATAGAGTTGTCTTCCTCTACCCCACTGGAGGGCATTCTCCAGCAGACCCCATGTTCCTGGTCCCTCTAACCTTCATATATAATAGGTTCTCCTGAGTACCCATCTTCTCTATGGGGGATCTACCTCCAGGCCTGTACTCCTCCTCCGTCCACAGCTTTACGTTTCTGTATGCTAAAGGTGCTGTGCAGACCAGGGCATCCATCTACCTAAAGATGTACGAGTCCTAAGACATCCTACATGTAGTTTCAGGTCAGTCTGTCCCCATACGGCCCGCAGGAGCGGGGTTACAGTTCCCCTACATGTTTTCCTGATGATGTGACTGGCAGAGCTCTAACTGTTCTCTGATGTGGCGAACTGTGATCCGAGCTACTGTGGCCTCACGCTCCACCCACCCAGCTGTGGCTACGTTACTACCTAGATGGGGAGCTTCACTCTTCAGGTGCATGTATTGTGTAAAACTGCTAAGTTAACTATACATAACAAATTAGGGAACACTCCAGTAGTGTGTGCTCTGGGGCACTACACTTCCAGGACCTGCACCCCATGTGACTCAGACTGTCACATGATGGAAGGTCCTGGAATACCGTACACACAGCTCCTGCCAATGCATGGACTGAAGGCATCACTGGAGCTCAACGTGGGCTCCCCGGGGAGGGTGAGAAAGTGTCTGTGTGAGTGTGTCTGTGTGTGTGTCTGTGAGTGTGTCTGTGTGTGTCTCTGTGTGTGTGTGTGTGTCTCTGTGTGTGTGTGTGTGTGTGTGTGTGTCTGTCCACTAATGTGTGTTGCATTTTTTGCTGGGTTTGTAAAGGGCACAAATAGGTTTTTGCTGCTTTTTTTCACAGCTACTTTTTTTGCAGCTGACAAATGCAGAACAATAAAATACATCTAGTGGGCACATAACCTTAAAGTAGTGACCGTGTTTTATAGATCAGTTTGTATATGGGATCTTTTAGGATGTTATACAAAACAAATCAGTTCAAGTGATACCTGTGTAGACAGATGCTAAAGGGTTGTTTCATAAAGAAAATACTTTTTAAAAAGAAGTACACCCTTTCATCAGATGATCATTTTCAAGATGTTTTTCAGAACACATGTGGATTAGCTGCTGTCACCAAAAAAAGTGACTGTAACTCCGTCCAATGCCTGTTGGCTAAACATTGGCTGACCGTGGTGAACCGTGACATGACAGCGCCAACTTGCAGTCATCAATAGAGTGTATCAGTGGGAGGAATTCCTCCAGCTGTGGTTCTCTACTTGTGATATCTGCCCCTTATGATGGACTGACAGTAATAAAATCAGTGTAACTAAATTTGGTAACAATCAAATGTTCTGCAGGGCACAAAGTCCCTTCATTCTACATTGTTTCAGCTGTCACTGGTTTTCTTAAGCTATTTCAGATGTCTGATGATACGAAAATAGTTCTGTAGTGCTCAACTACCTCAAATTGAATATTTATTACACTTTACTATTGGGAATGCTATGTAAGATGTATCTCTTCTCCTTCATTTCTGGATTCTTCATAAAATACACTTTGTAGCATCACTCCAGCATTTTTACCCTTTAAATGTAAGTCTCCTGCCCCCTGTATTACTCTCACCCTCCGGCGGCCTCTTTTTCTGTCTCCGCCGCTCCGGTCAGCCTCCGCCTATTTGTGACCTGCCGGCAGCTCCAGTGTTTCATGGAGCAAGATGCAGGTCACAACTCAATACAAGTCTATGAGAACCTCTTTCTTTCTCTCATAGAGATGCGTTGGGAACTTGTTACATAACTAGCCAGTCAGACGTTACAATCACAAAATGGAGCTACTGAGCCCATACGGCACCAAAAAAAGGATGAAAATGCTGGAGGGTGAATACAATACGGGGGCGGGGGACTGAGAATTAAAGCGCCACTCCAGTGCTGGAGCCTAAGTACCTGCAGATAGCACACTGTCCACTTTCACATCCCTTCTCACAGTAACTTGGAAGTGTGTGAAAGAATAATCCGGCTGTAGATTGAATTACTGACTAGCCACAGGGTTTAGCCTTTGGTTTGGGATTAGAAAGGGGATTAAGTCCTGTGCGATTTGCCTGTGTAAACCACATATACAGCTGTGACTCTCCTTCATGAAATACTGTATGGTTTGTGATCTGCGTTTGTGTCTGGGCTGAACTCTGCAACCTTTACTGAGTTTGTAGTTAAACTGAGGTCGTACATTGCAGCGACAAAGTTAGAAGAATGTGTAATGACTTGTGTAAGGACTACGGATCCCCGAATTCTGGCATTTCTTACATTTTGGCATGCATTCAGTGCGATTTGAAATGTGCATGTTGGATTGAAAGGGTTATTCTCCATCATGGCAAATTATTTCGTTTGGGGTAAAAATAAGTAAAAATTGCAATTTATTTGCATTGTTGAATGCATGAACTGCATGTGTTTGTGGCGTCTGGTCTCCTCGGCAAATAATGTAGCGTTTACAAGCACATTGCTATAGAGCTTGTAAGCACTCCTCTGGAGCAGTGCAGATTGCTGGATCCGATCCGCTTCTCCACCTCTGCACTGTTTTGATGCTACAAAGGCAAAACTACCTCTGCGCACAGTTCTTCCCAGCAGCACAACCATGCCACTAGTCCATTCTGTCAATCAATCAGGAATGCACTGCTGCCCTCTAAGTATAATGTTAAGATGTTGGGGGATCAGTGTGCTCCTAAAGAATAAAGAAAAACCCTTGGAATCTATCAGCAAGTTTGTGCTACCTCATCTGAGAGCAGCATGATGTAGTCAAAGAGACCCTGAATCCAATGATATATCACTTAGATTACTGGGTGCAGACGCTGTGACACAATCAAAGAGTTTACTTTTAGCAATGGAGCAGATTTCAAAAAGCTGCCACACCAGGCTCTGTATCTACATTTCTATAGACAGTGAGCTGCTAATCACAGAGAGGGGTGTTGCCGGACTGGTGCGCACTGCTGCTGTGTCTGAGCAATGATAAGGTACTGAAGCTAGAACAAACATAGCAGGTAAATAACAACACACAGTGAAGTGAGAGACACATGGCTGAATTGTGTGTTAACCTTTACAGCATGCTGTTTTCAGATTATAAAGAAAAAGAAGAAAAAATCCCAAATAGAAGCGATACAACCTCAAAGAATATTTATCAATATTAAGAAGTTTATTTAATTAGTGAAAAAAGGTTCACACCAGGAAGAACACACATAATAAAATCATTTAAAAAGCTAAATATAGCATGTTACAGTTCGTATGAGACAGGTTTCTCATAGAAACCCTCAGCACCCTTTGCTAGGACTGGTAACAGTTAGTTTATACAGTTCAAGTAATATATACAAATTAACATGTATTGCACAGAGACCGGCTCTTTATAACCCTTTGTTCATATTGATTGTGTATATATACCAAGAAGATCATAATACATCATAATACATAGTCAGGTACCCCAAAATAAATAGGATCATGTACAACAATAAATAACCTTTCAGTTTGATGTAGGGGTATAAACAAAAAGATGGTAAATAGATATACAATACACAAAACCAATCTAGCCCAAAACGGAGTGATGAGCCTAGTTCAGGAGCGGGTTTTAAGGGACCAACTGCTAATGCATGAGTATGGAAAGGGTTACATGTTACAGTAACCTGTTTACCAGTTCCTGGAGAGCATAAGGGAGTGAGGACAGGCGCTCCCCACGCGTATCGCTGCCTGCGCCTGGCAGCTTCGTCAGGGGAAGGTGTCCGTCCTGATATGGGAACAACCTTATATAGCACCAGCCCTATCATGCTAATCGTCCCCAGCTGGGTGCAGGAGGTGATCGGGTGGCCAGTCCGCCCCTCCTACATCCAGAGCACACAAGCGCGAACGCGCTATTGCGCATGTCCGGATCCCGGAATATGGCCGCCCGCAGAGGGGCGACATGTATATGCGCGCATGCGCGAAGTGTATGACGCGCATGTCCGGGAAGCCGTAATGAGAAGCTTATTTCTTTGCCTCCATTCTCTCAACCAGAGAGTTACATTGTAAGGGGACAATAGCATTCAGCAGTAGTATTGAGCACTCTATATATACAATAATGCATTCATTATATTTAATATCAAATGGGTAATCTTTTGAATTGATTAACCATATGATACATAGGAGCGTCACATACAACAAATGAAGGAGGGTGTAGAGAGCATAGAGGGTTCAGTGAGGCAGAAATAGAGGATACACTCAATCACTAAGGGGAGTGGTACCCAAAATGGAGCGAGAAAAATCCCATCATATGGGTGCCAATTTTTGGACCACCAGAGCTCAGGTGTTTGACTTTACCTCATCTAGGATAGTCCTCCCTTATGTCTATCATCAAATTTGGTCTAATCACTTCAGCTCCTCTATTTTTGGATTTGCTCCAAGCTCTGCTTGATACATACATCCCTCCTTCCTGAGAGATGTATGTATGGTTATATTTATAACATTATTATAAATCTTCGTGGGATTGATATGATGGGATTTTTCTCGCTCCATTTTGGGTACCACTCCCCTTAGTGATTGAGTGTATCCTCTATTTCTGCCTCACTGAACCCTCTATGCTCTCTACACCCTCCTTCATTTGTTGTATGTGACGCTCCTATGTATCATATGGTTAATCAATTCAAAAGATTACCCATTTGATATTAAATATAATGAATGCATTATTGTATATATAGAGTGCTCAATACTACTGCTGAACGCTATTGTCCCCTTACAATGTAACTCTCTGGTTGAGAGAATGGAGGCAAAGAAATAAGCTTCTCATTACGGCTTCCCGGACATGCGCGTCATACACTTCGCGCATGCGCGCATATACATGTCGCCCCTCTGCGGGCGGCCATATTCCGGGATCCGGACATGCGCAATAGCGCGTTCGCGCTTGTGTGCTCTGGATGTAGGAGGGGCGGACTGGCCACCCGATCACCTCCTGCACCCAGCTGGGGACGATTAGCATGATAGGGCTGGTGCTATATAAGGTTGTTCCCATATCAGGACGGACACCTTCCCCTGACGAAGCTGCCAGGCGCAGGCAGCGATACGCGTGGGGAGCGCCTGTCCTCACTCCCTTATGCTCTCCAGGAACTGGTAAACAGGTTACTGTAACATGTAACCCTTTCCATACTCATGCATTAGCAGTTGGTCCCTTAAAACCCGCTCCTGAACTAGGCTCATCACTCCGTTTTGGGCTAGATTGGTTTTGTGTATTGTATATATATTTACCATCTTTTTGTTTATACCCCTACATCAAACTGAAAGGTTATTTATTGTTGTACATGATCCTATTTATTTTGGGGTACCTGACTATGTATTATGATGTATTATGATCTTCTTGGTATATATACACAATCAATATGAACAAAGGGTTATAAAGAGCCGGTCTCTGTGCAATACATGTTAATTTGTATATATTACTTGAACTGTATAAACTAACTGTTACCAGTCCTAGCAAAGGGTGCTGAGGGTTTCTATGAGAAACCTGTCTCATACGAACTGTAACATGCTATATTTAGCTTTTTAAATGATTTTATTATGTGTGTTCTTCCTGGTGTGAACCTTTTTTCACTAATTAAATAAACTTCTTAATATTGATAAATATTCTTTGAGGTTGTATCGCTTCTATTTGGGATTTTTTCTTCTTTTTCTTTACAATTACCCTTATTGTCCCAGCGATCCCTGTTTCTTGATTAACTCATATGGGTGGTGCCCTCCCTTTCTTCTCACTCTTCTGTTTTCAGATTACATATCAAGAACCTGCTGACAGATTCCCTTTAATGCTTCACAGGGGATAGCTGGGACAAGGCATTTCCCTGGGAACTGAGATCGCGTGGGGTGAATGAAACCCTATCTACAGCACTGTGCTCATCTATGGTGTGACCCCAGATTATCTCTGTTTAGGATACTCTGACCAAGTAATGTGGTCAGCTTTGGTCAGCCTCTTGAGTTGGACCTGCGTCTGATGGGCAAGGGGATGGCGGGAGGAGACAAATGGAGGGTGGGAAAGTTAGGAGAGGACATGGTTATGGTAGGAAACAAAACTTGACAACACCAAGTTCAGTTAGCCAGTCAGCCAAGTAAAGTCGAGGAGTCAAGTTCAGTCAGAAGGAGAGACGAGAACACCAACAAATGGGACTGAAAGAACTCAGACTCGGCAGCCTGTGCCACCATGAGACTTGTCCGGGTCCCGGGCTGCAGACTATAGTGAGAGACAGAAAGAGTCCTAGGTGTGCTCGAATTAGCGGGAACGCTGAGGGACTGGGCAGAAACCAGGGTGCCAAATCTGCTAAAGTGGCCAGGACAATCTACGCTCCAACCACAAACACCAGCAGGGTGCAAGGTCTTTATATCCTGTGACCCAACCTCCAGCACAGCGAAAAGAGGGCCGCCATACTAGGGCTAGGAGACCCAGCCAGTCCCCCACCAAAAGCCCGTGGCAGCTGGATTGTAGCTTGCATGCAGACAGACCAAGGGGCCCATTAAAGGAACATGAAAGGGGGTGATTTGGACGAGCCGTCCTGGCTGCTATGAACCTACTGGAGCCGCCACTACACTGTTTTGTAACCATATGCCGAGAAAGTAAAGTAAACCGGGTTAAAGCTCAGCACTGTGTGAGACTGTGATTTCTGCGCCTGAGGAGAGGTAGACTGATTCGCTGAGCCGGCAGCAGCAGCCTACCTGAGTATGACTGAACCCCGTCAGCAGCACAGCCCCGCTAGCCTACCATTACCCTTATCATCTCCATAAATTTTACGGTTGCCCTGGGGACCAGCTCTTCCCATGGAGGGCTGAACCATCCTCGCTGCTACACCCATCATCCCCAGAGGTCACAACTGCAGCAGCGGCTATACCGGCCGCATCCCATGGGTGGCGTCACGACAAAAACTTTTATTTTTAATATTTCTCTTTTATCCAATTCTTTAAATTCCCCTTTTTTAACTGATCACCTGACAACGGGATCACGGACTGGGTCACGCCACCGTGACATCCCACAACCCCAGACGACGACGAGAGGGCCTGGTCCCCGCCATGGGCGAGTCACTTATGTAGGACATAAAATGGGCTTTTTGCTTGGAGTAAAAATATTTCTTATTTTGGTTCTTCTGTTCTTTCTTGACACTTTGGAGAATGTAGCACTAATTACATCTTGTATATCTTCTACTCAATGCCGCTTATTACAGAAGCACTGACAGCACCAAACTAAACTCTAAAAGCAGGTCAATTGCATCCAGTAATGTGTCCTGTTATACCGGGCTCTGCCGTGATGGACGCTTTTAGGTTAAGCTTTGTATTCCATGGTAGTCTAGCAACCACTTCAGTCTCCATTAACATCACTCTTATTATTTCAGGGCTCCACCGATAATTGGCTATTTACCCTTTGAAGTGCTGGGGACGTCAGGGTATGATTATTACCATGCAGATGACCTAGAGCTCCTAGCGAGGTGCCATGTTCATTGTGAGTCATTACTTTGTTTTTTACAATTCCAATATTTCATTTAGAAAACTGGTAGAGTTTGATTAATAGTGTTTTCTCAAAGTACGTTTATCATGTTGGGCTTTGCCAAGTAATTATGACTTCCAGATATTATTGCCCCCCTCACCCGCCCCTCATCCTTCCGCCACTAAATGTCTTTTTTTGTTAAACTTAGTTCTTATTTATTTTGATTTGTGATAAAAAAAAGTGTACAATAACAAGGGATTAATCGTGCCGATAAATATGAACAATCACTGAGGGTTAGGAGAATACAAAAGAAGTTATTAAATGCTACTTAAATCCTAAAAACATAAAATAAACATATGGACATTAAAGGACTTGTGCCACGAACAATTGTACATATTAATTAATAGATCTTAGAATAAAAATAAGTTCCATAATTGAATGTGTTAAAAAATATGTTCCCATGTTGAGATATTCTTATAAATGTGGTGCTGTGTAATGTATGTGTCCAACCATGCAGGAACAAGTCAGATACACTACAGCTCCTGGGCAAGGGAGGACATAAAAGAAAATATATTCTGTAATCCCCGGCTGTAATGTCTATAAGAGTATACAGATATTACAGCTGGAGATCCCAGAATATAAGAGTATACAGACATTACAGCTGGGGATGACAGAATATAAGAGTATACAGACATCACAGCCAGGAATCACAGAATATGAGTATACAGACATTACAGCCGGGGATCACAGAATATAAGAGTATACAGACATTACAGCTGGAGATCACAGAATATAACAGTATACAGACATTACAGCCGGGGATTACAGAACATAAGAGTACACAGACGTTACAGCTGAGGATCACAGAATATAAGAGTACACAGACATTACAGCTGGGGATCACAGAATATAAGAGTATACAGACATTACAGCCGGGGATCACAGAATATAAGAGTATACAGACATTACAGCCAGGGATCACAGAATATAAGAGTATACAGACATTACAGCCAGGGATCACAGAATATAAGAGTATACAGACATTACAGCCGGGGATCACAGAATATAAGAGTATACAGACATTACAGCCGGGGATCCCAGAATATATGAGTATACAGACATTACAGCTGGAGATCACATAATATAAGAGTATACAGACATTACAGCCGGGCATTACAGAATATAAGAGTATACAGACATTACAGCTGAGGATCACAGAATATAAGAGTGTACAGACATTACAGCCGGGGATCGCAGAATATAAGAGTATGCAGATATTACAGCCAGGGATCACAGAATATAAGAGTTTACAGACATTACAGCCAGGATCACAGAATATAAGAGTATACAGACATTACAGCCAGGATCACAGAATATAAGAGTATACAGACATTACAGCCAGGATCACAGAATATAAGAGTATACAGACATTACAGCCGGGCATTACAGAATATAAGAGTATACAGACATTACAGCTGAGGATCACAGAATATAAGAGTATACAGACATTACAGCCGGGGATCACAGAATATAAGAGTATACAGACATTACAGCCGGGGATCACAGAATATGAGTATACAGACATTACAGCCGGGGATCACAGAATATAAGAGTATACAGACATTACAGCCGGGGATCACAGAATATAAGAGTATACAGACATTACAGCCGGGGATCACAGAATATAAGAGTATACAGACATTACAACCAGGGATCACAGAATATAAGAGTATACAGACATTACAGCCGGGGATCACAGAATATAAGAGTATACAGACATTACAGCCGGGGATCCCAGAATATATGAGTATACAGACATTACAGCTGGAGATCACATAATATAAGAGTATACAGACATTACAGCCGGGCATTACAGAATATAAGAGTATACAGACATTACAGCTGAGGATCACAGAATATAAGAGTGTACAGACATTACAGCCGGGGATCGCAGAATATAAGAGTATGCAGATATTACAGCCAGGGATCACAGAATATAAGAGTTTACAGACATTACAGCCAGGATCACAGAATATAAGAGTATACAGACATTACAGCCAGGATCACAGAATATAAGAGTATACAGACATTACAGCCGGGCATTACAGAATATAAGAGTATACAGACATTACAGCTGAGGATCACAGAATATAAGAGTATACAGACATTACAGCCGGGGATCACAGAATATAAGAGTATACAGACATTACAGCCGGGGATCACAGAATATGAGTATACAGACATTACAGCCGGGGATCACAGAATATAAGAGTATACAGACATTACAGCCGGGGATCACAGAATATAAGAGTATACAGACATTACAGCCGGGATCACAGAATATAAGAGTATACAGACATTACAGCCGGGGAGCACAGAATATGTGAGTATACAGATATTACAGCCGGGAATCGCAGCTGATTCTTTCTGTGATGTAAAACAGGTTTTTAAAAAGGAATTAGTTTTTTTCATTACAGAAAGAATCAGCTGTGATATGCTCTCTGTGATGCTGCATGGTCATCATGGAAGGAGTGCGATCACATGGAATCTGGCTGGATCCAGTGAATGGCCAACTTCAGAGCAGCACCTATCACAACTTGGTAGTACATTCTCCTTGCCTAGGAGACTGACCACCTGTGATAGACTGCAGAGATGGTCTGTAACCTTGGAAATGAGATGTAAACTATAGAATTAAAAAATTACTCTGGGCTTGAGAACAGAGGATTTTTTAGTGAGAGGTAAATTGCAAAGTTGCTTGTTTGACCATTTTGCCCTTTGAACAAGCTGAGAAAAACACTTTAATTCTATGTAAAGGGGTTTTCCACTATCAGGACAGCCCCTTCTGAATCAACTTGTTTCCCTTGTTAAAATAAAAGACCTTGTACTCACCTCCTGTGTTGGCACAGCTTGGGGCTCTGGTGACATTGAGACATCATGCAAGCCCGCGTCCAATCACCACTGGCTTCCTTCTCCCGTATGCGGACATAGGAGCGGTTAACAGGAAGTGAGTGGAAGCCACAGCGTCATTTCCTGTTGATCGCTCATTTGGTGCAAAGGGGGGAGAGAGAAGCTGGCCGTTGATTGGACCCGGGCTCGCTTGGAGTCACAATGTTACATGAGCGGTTACGACAGCCCTGAATCGGCGCCAGCACAGGAGGCGAGTACAGGGTCTTATATTTAAATGGCGATTCAGGAAGGGTTGTCCTAATAGTGGACACCCCTTTAATGTGTTCCTTTTACAATGGAAATCAATTGCATGTGTTAGGCTTGAACCTTAACTGTATGTTCAAAATGTGCGAAAGGGGGCATCATTTCCAGGTTCTCCATAAAATAGCCATACATCATTTCTGGTTGTTCTAAACATGAGCATTAAGGCTTCGACATATGATGGTATTACAGCTCCCTATATAGAGATGTACGATCGTCCTTACATTACCTGCCCTCTACATACAGAGTCTGACACAGACTGTACAGCAGAGCATGGAGGCTATGACTCTACACCAAGGAGTTAGACAACATACGTCCACTGGCATAAAGACTTCATACACAAGGTTATGCAATGTATGGGAGCCTGTAATCTCAGCTCTGTGCAATTCTGTAACAGTAAATCATCACGAAGCTGAGAATGCATCAAACTATCCCTCCAGAGCAGTGCTCAAAATAATGTGAACCTGGCCCTATCCTGCTCCATGGCATACTGGTACGATGGCGCCAGGGGGCTGTTTATAAAGGGAAGGAATGCTGCCACAAATCCCAAGTGTTTAGTAGGATGTCTGAAGATCAGCGCTGCAGCCGCTCAGTGCACAAAGCTCTGTTTAATGTCTTCTGACAATGAATCTCTTTCCAAGAACGATTCCATTTCAATTATTGTTGAATACAAGCTCTACAGGCGCCTGCCAGATCTAACCAACCAAAGCTCCATTAATCCTACACGAAGTCTGACAAGAGGAGATGACTTCAGGAAAATCAATAGAAATTAAGCCTTGTGTAAAATCTATAGGAGAGCGCTTGCAGACTGAGATATAGCTATGGGATTGCTGTCATCAGTCAGGTCATTACATGATGTATACATGTTAATAGGGGTGGTGACAAAAATATGACCATCACCCAGCTGTAATGGCAGCAATATGGGGGGTCCACCAGTTTTCTGACAGCTCGATAAAAGAGAATGTCTCATGTCTTGCCTGGCTACTTCCATTTAAAAGGAATCTTTCACCAGGGTTATGCCACCTAATCTGAGAGTAGAATTAATATAGTCTATTGATGTCTATTACTGGGCTGCTCAGTGTAGTTTTGATAAAATCATTGTTTAATCAGATGGAGCTTATCATTTGAGGACTACTTGGTTTGCTGCTGGCAGTCAGCCCCGCCCCCTTCACTGATTAGAGTGTAGACATAAAACAGCCAATCAGTGATGTGGGAGTGGTCATAGAGCTCCACGTTCAAAATAATCTTAAATGGTGATGTTATCAAAATGACAGCAAGCAGATCAGTAAGTGACATCACTGGAATCAGGGTCTCTATCTCTACATTATGCTGCTCTCAGATGGCATGGCAAAAATCTGTGACTGCACCTCATAAGATGTTTGGTTTTGTGTGGTTCTGCAGGATGACCCTATTCATGTAACTTAGCTAAGCTGCAATACCAGGCATAACCTGTGACAAAAGAGTGGCACTGTTTGTGAAAGAAATACACATTTTATACTACTCTAAAACCTCCTTAAAAAGTAACTGCACCTTTACTAAACTCTTGACATGTCATAATGGCATGGTTGAAGTTTTGTTCACCGATTGCTACACTGAAGGAGTCAGATCGGGAGCTGCTTTTCTCAAAGGCTAAAGACAGGGTCAAGGAAATCTCATAAGTAAAAGAGAGAACAAGTTCTGAGAATTTACAATCCAGCTAGCCATACTAAATGAACTTGCAACTTTATAATAGTTGCTACCTGCCTGTTGTTCTCGTCACCATTCACCGCCAGCATTGAGCGGTCACAGACTGCTCTCCCTGGGGATAACATGGCTGTGTCAATAGAGCGAAGGCTTCTTTTCTGGTCTGTCGATGGGACAGGTTAGTAGATGCCATGCTGATTGACAGCCGCTTCCCTGCTACCTTACTGGGGGAGCTGGCTGTCAATAAGTCTGATGACGGCTTTGACGTCCATCGACAGAGCAGAGAAGCCGTCTTTGATGACGTGACGTCAGCAGAAGCTGCAGAATTTCAACAGGAGTGGTCTTGGACTGCCCATGTCGGTGAACAGCGTCGGGCACAACAGGCCGGTAGGTAACAACTGCCTGCCTATTAGTGCTTAGGCACAGCTTTTTGTGTAAAATCCTGGATTTACCCTTTAGTATGTCCCAGAGCTTGGTTTGCCAGATGCGGCAGGGCTAGGTTTGTCATGTCGTGATACTATGTCTGATGGGTGGAGGTAATCCTTCTGTGTATTCCCATGATAAATAATTCAGCCCTAAGGTATTGATAGTGATTTACACTCTGCTCCACCTGTAATAATTAGATTGTAGAATTGTAAGAATGATGTAAAGCTACTTAATAACAGCCCTGATCCTATGCTTCAGTACAGTTCTCAGCACGATTCTTGGCTTGATTGTACCTTATATGTCTGTCGCTGATTATTTTGTTTTTCCTTTCTTGTTGATTAGTGATGCAATATGGGAAGGGAAAGTCCTGTTACTACAGGTTTCTAACCAAAGGCCAACAGTGGATCTGGCTGCAGACGCAGTACTACATCACCTATCATCAGTGGAATTCCAAGCCGGAGTTTATTGTGTGTACACACACTGTCGTTAGGTAAGAATTCCTCATATTGTTGTGAAGATCCGTTTAGTTTAGGAACAGAACAGCGAGGCAGAACCCGATCCGGAGCCAAAGCCTCGCAGCTGTTTGGCCTTGTGCTTTTCTTATTATTGAGGTCTGTCTTAAATGATTTCTAAAGTTTGGGAAGATAAACTCAAGCTGAAAACTTGTTCCAGACAAACATTATAAAGCCCCATAGCAGGATTCAGACTAGGCGCCAGTGCCCACTGATGGCACCAATATATGGACCATTTTTATTAACGTTAAAGGCGTATTCTGTCATGGAGAAAGTTCATCCACATCATATCAGTGGGGTCTGATTTCCGGCTCCCTCCCTGAAAGGCCTGCGGTGCCTCCACAATGTTGTGTTCCCTTCATTTGTTACCAGGCACAGCTCTGATAGCGGCTCTGCCTCCTACCTCACTTAAAGGGAATCTGTCAGCAGATTTTTGTTATGTAATCTGACAGCAGCATTGCATAGGGACACAGACTCTGACTTCGGCGATGCGTTACTTCGTTTACTGGGTGCAGCAGTGAAAGAATCACAATTTTCTCTGCTACAGATCTAGTAGACCTCAGTTGTTGAGCTGTGTATGCCCCGCTCACACACTGATCTGATTGGCAGCTTTCTGTGTACATTGTATAGTGACAGAGAGCTACTAATCTGTGCTGGGGGCGCGTTGGACTAAGGCATGAGGCCATTGTCCTCTAGTCAGTGGATAATTTACTGCTGATAAAACACTGGAACAGCAAAAACACAGCCCAGTAAGTGACACATCGCTGAGATCAGGGACTCTGTGCCATGCTGCTCTCAGATTACATAGCAAAAACCTACTGATATATGCCCTTTAAATGGAACTGAACTGTAAAGATATGAGTCAATCTAAAGGCCCCGTTACAGCTTCAATGGTCGAACAAGTCGGCCAACGACCCGACTTGACCTACATGTCTTGAACGTTCTTCAATGATCGCTAGTGAAATGTCACACATACAGATATCTTTAACACGCAGCAATGATTCCGCGACAAGCGAACGATACTTGCAGTCATTTGATCGCTACATCCTTCACTTCTGAATAGGCGAAGTCGTAAACGAGATAGTTATCACAGTGTCACATACACCCATGCTGCACGTTGGACGGACGATCATCATCTGGTTTTAGGTCCGGTTCAAACACCTCCAATGAACGATCAGCCGACTTATCGTTGATCGTTTCTACTTGTCACATGCAAAAACGTCGTTACTCCACCCAAAAAGCCGTGAAGTACAAACGATATCGTTAACGATATAGAGTGTAACGGGGCCTTTAGATAGGCTCACACAAGCATATGCAACAGAAAAGGAGAAATCAATATGTTCATGATTTACATCTGTATACAATCCGTGTGTGTCTCCTACATCATATATCACCTGTTTTTTTTTTAAATGAACAATTAATAATAAAATACAACTACAGTTTCCAATTTTATAATTAAATGTATCTGTGAAAAATGCATGACGTACAGATGGTAGCCTGTGTGATCAGGTTTTGTGCACCCAGTGACCTATCATGGGCGAGTCTGATCCGGAATACAGATCTAAGTAAAGCATTTAGCAACTTAGCCTTTATCGGTTCAAGTATAATAACCATTACACTGACTTGCATTGGCCTGTGTGCGGTCTCTATAATTACCATATGGACAATTGATATGTTCATCTGAATGAGCGCCTGGATTGAGTGTGGTTGAGTGTATACTGAGGATATGCCCTCAATAGTCCTGGAAAAGCCCGTTATGTTCTACCTTACCTGCAGTGCTGCTTTTCATTCAAAAGGGTTTTTTTAAGTCACTTTTCTTTTTTGACTTGATTTTTGCTGACTTTTTTTGTGGTAAATTAATCAAAATGGCGCACATGATTTATACATTTTGTGAAAAGCCAAATATTGTCTTTCTTTTTCTATTTACCGTACTTTTTGGGTGACTTTTTAATGGGAAAATTACACATTTTGCAAAAAAAATGTTGCATAAAAACTGACATATAATAATAATAATAATATTCTTCTTTATTTAGCGCCAACATATTCCGCAGCGCTTCACAATTCAGAGGTTTATATACAATCAGTCGTAAGAAACAGTTATCAGAAAGTACAATACAATACAAGTATAATACAATAATTAAAGCAAAATAATGACAGCCGTGCTCATAAGAGCTTAGGGTGCCTTCACATTTGCGCATGGGAAAGCAGCGTATGCTGCGTTCCCATACGCAGTCAAACGCATGCGCACTGCGGTTCCTATGTTTAACATAGGAACGCATAGTGCCTGCGTTTGCTGCGTTCGGGTGCGGATGCGGACGATATCTGCTCCTTCCGGTGTCCAGCATCCGCACCCGGGACGCAGCATGTTGCATTTTTTGTGCGCTCGGGGAGCTTGGAAAATCGGCAAGCGTCCCCAAGCGCACAAAACATGCATTGTCTTCAATGGGTCCGCAGTGTTCAGCGCTTGACAGCGCAGGAGAACGCTGCGGACCCATTGAAAAATCTCCCAGTGGCCGCCGGTGATGTCACAGGAGCTAACCGACGGCCACCGGGAGATCAGCTGAGCCACTGCTGTCCTCCTCCTCCCCGCCGCCGGTAAGCACCGGGACCTGTCGGCGGGGAGTACAGCTGATTTGACAGCTGTTTGAATCTTCCCGCGCCGACATCTCCTCTCAGTGTCTGCGCGGGAAGATTCAAACAGCTGTCACATCAGCTGTACTCCCCGCCGACATGTCCCGGTGCTTACCGGCGGCGGGGAGGAGGAGATCTCCGGCGCTGAACTCCTCCTCCGGCCCGCCCCCGGACAGCGCCGATTGGCTGCCGGGCTCCCTAGTGATGTGTCCGCAGGCCGACATTATCCGCTGCGGACACATCATTTCAACACTGCTTTTGACAGCGTTTGTGTCTGCATGCCATCAGCATGCAGACACAAACGCTAATGTGAAGGCAGCCTTACAATGTAACAATGAGGTGGGGGTGACACAAAGTACAGGTGCTTATTTACACTGATGGTATAGTCAACTTGAGAAGATGGGGGATAGGAGCAGTATAAGTAGCTACCAACCATTATTTGTGGTCCACTTGAGACTGGTGGTGTGGATAGGCTATGTCTAGATGACTTTGACTAGAGATCATGATAGGCCGCCCTAAAAAGATGTGTTTTTAGGGATCGCCTGAAACTATGTAAGTTGTGGATACACCTAATATCAGTATAGGAGGGGGTAGGGAGCTACAATATAGTTTAGCCAAATTTTGCAACTTTTTAAAAACGTTTTGTTTGATAATTTGATTTGATCTACTTTGATAAAATATCTGGAAGGTTCACATTGGTGTAAAAATCCATAAACCACAAAAGACAACTTTAGAAAAAAGAAGCAGATTGCTAGTTGAGTTTGTCACAATTTAAAAAGTTGCAAATTGAGAGGTTTTTTATGCCCAAAAACAAAAAAATGCAGAAATGTGATGATGAATTTGGTCCCAAATCTCTTCTGTTCTTATAGCGTTCAGTCACCTCTAGGGGAGCACAGGGCAATTGGTTTTATACAGTTATAGAATTGTAGCAGATGGGAATATTTATAGGTACTGAGCTCCCCCTAGTGGCAGCTGTGGGAACTGCTGTGACTGTTTCTGGAAGTAGGGGAATCAGTGTAGTGTCAGGGCCACCCCTATTGCCCAAAGAAGTCTACTTAGTCTCCAATACTGGGCATGACATTGGAGTACTGAGTGAGGTTGTAATGTAATATCATTTACCAGTGTACGTTGGCCACTGCTAATTAAGGAAACTTGCAGAGATCCTTAGTACAAAGGAGGAGTGAGGTGCAACTGACCCCGTTAGAGACCAGCCAAAGACAGACTAATTATGCTGCAGCTTTTAGCAAATTTATTTGACTCCATTGCTGGATTCACAGTTACACAGCTCAGTACTGCTGTAATAGTGTACTCTTTGCTGTTGAAACAGGAGAGCAGGAACGTCTTGTCTCTGGGTTTACTGTGTATCAGAGACATCACAACAGCTACTGGTCTCATGCACCAGCTCAGAGACAACTTAACTGGGTAGACATCACACCCATACTATAATATTATCATATCATCTACAGTTATGCTGAAGTCCGAGCAGAGAGGAGGAGAGACTTGGGCCTGGAGGAGTCCACACTGGAAATTGCAGATTCATCATTAAAGGTATTTATGATCGACCGTGTGATAATTATTATGTCATGTATTTCTCTATAATACTTGCTGGACTTTTAAGGAATGATAGAAGTGTTCCCGTACCTGTGCCTGCTGTATAATAGGACACCGCAGAGATAATGTCCCATAACTTAGGGTCATGTTCCTAATGTAGCTGTGATGAGCTGACTCCAACCTTTTATAATTTAGCTACATTTTAAGGTCCACATACATCCCCAAATCACCCCTTTAGTTCTGTTGAATGGACTTGATCAACTTAGGACTTTATTGTGATCTGAGTGAAACCTCAGGGGTTTCTGGATGTAACATGGTCCCAAAATTTGAACTTTTTAGGGAATTATGAAACAAGTGAATGAAGCATGTGCTGAAAATTATATTAATCGAGCTACCATACGGTTTTCAAGGGAATCTGGCAGCTGGATTTCGCACCACAAAATACAGCACACATGTCACGCCACGAAATATAACTCCTGGCGTGCGGTACAACACAGACGCAGAGTAGATGGTTTTAGGAGAGAAATGCCACAATGGTAGGGAGATATGGATGAGAAACCTCCCGATAACTAGTCTGTGTCTGTTCTTGAGCTGCCCTACTGCCCTATCTGGGTCCTTCCCTCATCGACATCATGTGCCTACTCCCTGTCTGTCACCTCTACTCACCCTGTCTAATGCCAAGGTCAGTGAGTACACTAGACTGCACCACTGATGTATTAGACACAGGGACAGTTAACAGGGGACAGAGATAATGAGGATACACCAACTTAAGAGTAGCATTCAGACACCTTATACTGCAAACGGCTCTGCCCCAGAAAACAGGTCTCCACCAACAATAGGAGACCTCCACACTCCAGCAATGGTCAGCATAGACTAGATCTATAACCAGCATCAGGTGATGGGAGGTGGGTATGGTCATCAACTAGCATCACCTGACTCAGACTAAGCAGAAGCTATCAGCAAGGAAAAAACTGACATTAACCCTTGATTGTACAAAAGAAATTAATATGGTTTAAAATCAACAAGACCCAGAGCTGTCACAAGTCTCCTACTGACTCGTGACAACTATTTCACACTCCTTTGCTTGAAGCCCTAAAGCATAGAGGCCATCAGTCAGGCAGGAAGAGATAGCACTGGGTGGAAAACAGAGCTGCAGTTACAGAGGCTTCAGATCTACGATAGTCTTCAGTCTTTCCTATCAATTCAAACATGGATTTCTCAGGAACAGAGGAACGGACTGGTCATGTACAGGTATTGCTGGACCGGTCTATGAAAGAGCCACATATAAATAATTTGGTGTGTGAAATTCTGCTGACAGATTCCTGTTAAAAGCATGTTAGAACATTGTATGTCCATTTATATTTGCTGAAATATACTTTAGGGCTACCTGGGAATTCCTTGTATGGTTCAAGCACCTTGATTCAGAGCACTGTCAGGCTGGGGCTACACTGCCACTTTGGCTGCAGGTCACTTGGCTAAAAATCCCTGTATATCACTGATATATCTCAACAAAATGCACATGAATAGGTTTGTAGTGACCCACCGGTATGGCAGCCTAGACAAGCAAGTCACAAAGAAAATCCACGTAGTTTCAACTTTTTGTGACTTGCTTGTTAAGTAACAGGTCGGAATACATTTCTAGTCATTTGCCTTATGCTGCAAATGTAACGAGACAGCAAGCAGCAACTTCTGCTGCAAAACCGGTGTACGGGATGTAACCGGTCGCTCCAGCCAGAATGTACCCAGTGGAGGCTCCTGATTAAAATCAAGATTATTTTTTGGTTACTGGAAGACAATGTAGATCACCAAGTGCCAAATAGAGTGAATTATACAACACATCACTTGTATTTTACCCTTTTTCTGCATTGAATTGATAACTATGTTGTCTTCTCTTCTAAATCCAGATCCAAAACTCCTATCTAGACATTCGGCAATGTACAAATAACCAGGAGCCGAGCAGGGAAGGAGTGTCTGTGTCGTCACCCAGCTCCCGCAGATCGTCCCACACCGCCCTCTCAGACACTGCCTGTATGTATTCTTCTTCTATAATTTGCCATATTTATTAACCTCCAATTCATTATCATATCTACTATATTAGCTGTTGCTCTGCCGGTGTAGGATATGTATTTATATTATTACTTTCTGATATGTTTTAGCCACATCGTCCATGAGACACACAGAAGCCAGTACTCCTTCTAGACACTCCATGACTCTAAACCAGCAAGACATGCCCCAAATAAGAATGGCAGCCAATGCAAACCAGGTATATACATACGTGTGACTATAGCAGTGCTCGGCAGGGATTACATGTGCTACACCTATTCCATGAACTCTGGTATTACTTAATCAGTAAAATCGTGTTTGTCTTTCTCTAGTCGGTGGTAACGTCTCAACCTTCCACTGAACATATATCCCAGCATCATGTTGCACAGTCAACTATTTCACCACAGCAAGCGATCTTGGTAAATATAAAGATAATATGTAGTCAGAAAATAGGAATCTGTTCTCATTTTGCACTGAGATATTTTATAAAATTCATTGATTATTATCTTCCAGTTTGTGGTACATTAGTATATGGGAGGGGGAAAACTGTGCCACAAACAGGAAGTTGATATCACCAACCGTTCCCATTTTATTTAGGTGTATCCATATACATGGCCCACCCTATAAATGACTCACCCTGTAGAACAAACAGCTTAAAGTAGCCACACTTAATTCAATGTTATTTCTACTATGAGGCTATGACTATTGATGAATGAGAACTACCATGCTCGGATGCTTGATACTCAAAACGAGCAGCCAGACACTCCAATGGGCGCAACCCAAGTGCCGGAATATAATAGAAATCAATGGAGAACTCAAGCATTTTTGTGGAAGATCTGGAAAAATGCTTGAGTTCCCCTTTGACGTCTATTATACTCCGCACTCGAATCGCGCCCATCCAAGCATCAACTGCTTGTTACGAGTATTAGGCACCTGAGCATGGTAGAGTTTGCCCATCACTAATTAAAACCAACAAATCTAGCTCTTACTATACAATATTGACTTAACAACAACTTTCATTGTGTTTCATTGTGTTCTGTAGCCGGTTTGTCATTACCCCAGTCACCTAGGAATGGTGACTCAACTGAAGGAACAACTGGAAGAGAGGACACGGATATTACAGGCAGACATCAAAACCAACAGCAAGAACTAGATGTATTAAAGGAACAGCTACAGCTAGTGCAAGACTCCAATTTACAGGTATCAAACACAGGTCTATTTAATAGGAGCCTATAAGTGATATGGGTAAAATCCATGTTTATTACCAGATAATTGAATTAATGATACCTGTGTGAAATTTAAAGAAAAGTGTTCACCTTGAGAAATGCTAAGATTAGTGATGAGCGTGGTCTTCCATGCTCGTGTGATCGATACTTGTAACGAGCAGTTGGATGCTCAGATATACTCGGGTACTCGACTCGTGCCTAATCATAGTAAATGGGGAACTCAAGCATTTTTTTGGGGAATTCTTCCGGAAAAATGCTCGTTTCCCGATGTCTTCCATTATGCTCGGTTCATCGAGTTGCACCATCTGAGCGTCCAACTGCTTATTATGAGTACCGAGCACCCGGCATGAAAGAGCTTGCTCATTACTAGCTATGATATATGGTTACTCTACAAATAAATAGAATGTAAACCCTTGTGGTGACTTACAGGAAGAGCAGCAACAGGGAGAAAATGAAATGTTATTTTTCCTGCAGCTGCTTCCTTTTAGTCATTGGGGTGGTGCAAGCAATGCTTACCAGTCACCACTCCATATACTGTTGGCTCTCTGTAACCACTACCTGGCACTTTGATTCCCAGCTTGCTCTGCACATAATGCTACAGATGAGACTTTCAATCAAAGTGCTGGGGAGTGATAACAGTCATGCTCACTTTATACAGAGTAGTGAGTGTAATCACATCCTGCACTATATGACAAAAAGCAAGTGGCTGCAGTGAGAATAAAATTTCACTTTCTGGCTGCCTTTGCTCTTCCAGTCAAAGGGCTACACAACATTTAAAAGCTATTTACCGGCAGATTAACTCTATAGCTGTAGGTACATAGAATTTCTCAAGGGGTTCTCGCATTTTCTTAAATGGGTAAAATGGCAACTTGCTTGTAAAAACAAGCAAGTTTACAATTTACCCATTCTTAAAAATCCTCTTCTTTCTAAAAAACGGTGAGCTTTTTAATTTTATAGTTTACTGCTCATTTCCTTGGATACTGTGTGGTGGTAAGCTTTCTAAAGAAGCAGGGCAGGGTTTCCAAGCTCTTTTCATTAGCACTTGGAAGTGCTGTTCTGAAACTGGATGGATAATTAGATCCTGTTAGCTTCAGCGCTCCTGCCCTTTTCCGATGCAAGGGCAATGTCGCCTCTACTTGCAGCATCAAGAGAGCGCACAGTTCTGGTCAATGGCTCAGCCATGACACTGGTTCAAGCCATCAATCATCAGGAAAGCACTGTTACCCTGAGAGGTGAAGGAGGCAAGGAAGATGTGGGATCTTGAAGATAGAAGGTCTGACTTTCTGCACCTCGGACGAGCTGTGGTGATCGTCTGAGAACTACAGCTTCTTAAATTCCTTGAGCACCATTTGGTGGTGACCTTGATAAAGTGACAGCAAAATAAATATATGTAAAGACAAAAGGAGAGAAAGGGGGCGCAATGGTACAATATCGCCTTAGTCTCTGTTAACTTATGGTTCTATGTCTACTAACCTCCTAGTGTTGTGCGGTCCATGCACAACACTGGTGTAAGTGTGAGCTATTATAGGGGTCTCCCCCTTAAGCCAGGCTGTTTCCTCGTATTACACAGGCTCCGCCTCCTCACGTCCCATGTGACCGGCGCGCTGCCGTCAGACAGGTCCTATGTCTCCAGTGTTAAGCCGTAGCCACGGCGATACAGGTCCTTGCGGCTAAGAACGAGCAGCTCCTGCCGTGCCCTCAGGGAGAAAGAAATACCAGTGGAACAAATAGCACGATCTCCTGCTGGGCGCTCAGAACAAGGCAAGGAATCCTGATGAGATGACAAGTCCTTTATTAAGAAAAACCTCCGTCACCACACATGTTTCGACGGTGTAGTGCCGTCTTTCTCAAGTGGACCACTTGAGAAAGACGGCACTACACCGTCGAAACAGTCGTGGTGACGGAGGTTTTTCTTAATAAAGGACTTTTCACCTGATCAGGATTCCTTGCCCTGTTCTGAGCGCCCAGCAGGAGATCATGCTATTTGTTCCACTAGCAAAATAAATATATGACCATAGTAGAAAGGGATATACAGATAAATCTGCTGCGCTGCTGGGCAAGAAGCTATCCAATGGATATGCTGATGCTGAACAAAAGAGCAACTTTATTAACCCACATATTTCGCAGTTGAACTCCATCACCAGGAAAAAAATACACAATCGATAGATGGTTTGAACACTTTGCAGTTGAATGGTTATGTATTATATGACAAAAATTAATTTCTCCTTTATCTTTCTTTGTGAAGATGTTTATGCAGCAACCAATATCAATGGGATTTAATAATGTACAACAGTCTGATTCAAGAAGGGTCCGCGCCAGTCTGGAGCAGCCGCCAGGCAAGGCCTGGAAATGGGAAAGAAATCTCAGTCCATGATGAGTTCCAAACGCTTTTGTGGTTCTCAGATAACGTCCACTCAACAGTATGTTACACAAAATCAGGTAACTAGCTAACTCCTGTACATCAATCATGTCGTTGACTAATTACTTGACGCTTTTGATCTTTGCTGTTTATCCTCTTTGGCCATAGAGGGAGGGGTTATTTTTCATCAAATCCAAGTGGCTGTTATCAGATAGCTTTCACTGGGGGGGGGGGTGTACTTCTTCTCCTTGTGTGACACTGACCAATCATAAGCAGACAGCAGCACACAGGAGAAATAGGACACACCCCTGCTCAGTTTGTGAGATATAACGACAGATAGTCCTGCTCTAACTTTCTGCATGATTAGAAAAAGATCTGTGGAAAAGAGTTACACTTATGTACCGTATGTTTTGTTCACAGATACTTGTGGTTGCAGACTCACTACAAGTTGCTGTGAGCACAACAGATATAAAGAGTGACTTATTTTTCGATAGGTACTGTATGGGAGGGACAGTACAGTAGAGGTAACATTGCTATGAGTGATTGAAAGCTGATAGAAGGGTTTGTAATGTAACACAGCTAAACTCAGGTGTGCTTCTCCTACCCCTCACTGATTGTGGCAACCATATCTGAAAGGTGTTATTAGTCATATGTGCTCTGATATTTTTATATATGCTACAACATGAAGGGACTGATAGCCAGGGATTATAGATGTGGGCACAAAACTGTCCGAGGTTCTCTCTGCTCAGGGGACCTGACAGGTTCCCTTTAATAATTGGTGCAGTTTCTACAGTGAAATATTTTGACAGATTGATTTCAAGTAGATTTTTACAACATGTATCTGAAATACAGGACTTACAGCCTTCAGCACATTCGAAATATTCAGTCCTAGGCATAAAACCAACATAGAATACTTAAATTATGCCATAAAAAAGATTCCCTGTTTAGATTACATTTTTGTGTTATATGTATTGTTTTTTAATTCATGTCAATGATTCTTCTTCATATCATGATCAGCATTAAAAAAAATAATAAACTAATAATTTTGCAATTTTCCCACTGGCTACTGGGGCTGTTTTAGACTCATACGTCCTGTTGGAAGTGTTTTCAGCAGGCTCATTATCATCAGAGGCAGAATTATAATAACAGGTAAAAAAATAATAAAGAATAACAGTTGATAAAGAATGGAATGTGATATCAAAGCTCTCACTCCCTTCACACTGACTATGCACACACTTAATAGATGGTTTGGTACAAAGGACTGGGTCTGAGTCTGTATATTGCTTATGTACATGTAACTCTCTTGAAACAACAGAAAATAAGATTCTAAAAAAGCCCCAATGGTCAGTGTGAAAACTGCAAGATTTTTTTTTTTTTTTACATCTCTTCAGATTGTGATATGGAAAGAAAAATATTGCCAACAATTTTTAAAAATGTATTAAAAATAAACATCTGACTTAAACAGTAGGTCATTCTAGTTAAATTGTGAATTAGGATTAAATTTACTGCTTTATCATCGACTAACTGGTAATCATATATATTTTGCATGTAAAAAAAAGAATACATCTCACCAGCAACACTCTCAAAGTCAGCAACACCAACATTCTCAGCAAATACAACAGCAGGCAGCGCAACACCAACACATACAACAATCAACGGGACAGCAGCAGCAAATGCAGCAGCAAGCGTCACAGCAACAGCATCAGCAAATACAACAGCAAGCGTCACAACACCAGCAAGTTCAGCAAGCTCAACAGCACCAGCATCAGCAAGTCCAGCAAGCTCAACAGCAACTACAGCACCAGCAGCAAATGCATCAGCTCCAGCAACAGCAACAACAGCAGCAGCAGCAGCAACAGCAACAACAGCAGCAGCAACAGCAACAACAGCAGCTCCA
The DNA here is from genome assembly GCA_033576535.1 of Allobates femoralis. Classification (NCBI taxonomy): domain Eukaryota; kingdom Metazoa; phylum Chordata; class Amphibia; order Anura; family Aromobatidae; genus Allobates; species Allobates femoralis. The sequence continues at coordinate 110,998,788 of JARQOC010000008.1, read as the reverse complement.
GAAGCAACAGCAGCTGCAGAAACAGCAGCAACAGTTACAAAGGCATCAGCGGATGATCAGAGCAAACCAGACGCAGCAGGCAGCCGTATTACAGACTCATGGCAACATTGTGATGCCTCTGTATAATAATACTATGATGTTCCCACAAACTCACACCACTGCTGCTACTTCTTCACGGATTGCAACAGATAATATGGACAGATCCCAATCATCTGATTTCACTCAAGACAGGCACTTAAGGTGATTTTCGATTAATCTATAGATACTATATGTCTATATATCCGCATTGATCACAGGACACGTATACCTCTGGGGGCAATGTATACCGTATCTTTTTTTTCACTTTAATTCATTTATTTTAGTCTAAAATAAGTTTTGCAATTTAGTTTAATTAAAAAGTTTGCACCCCTTCATTGTTTCGCTGCTCTTTGCTGATTGAGGAATAGGATTAAGGGCTCGTTCACACAACCATGTAAAACGGATCCAATTTTTTCGATCAGATAGCACTCGGAACGATGTTATTCAATGGGGCAGAGCTGATGACCAATTTTTTGCCATAACAGAATCTGTGTATGAAAGAAATCGCAGCATGCAACAGTTTCACTCCGACATCAAATAGGTGTGAGAAAAAACATGAGATGATATATAAAGTCACAGCTATAGCATCCAATATTTGCAGATACATTGCAGTTCTGAAACATAGGAAACTGTAAATGATTAATAGTTGATCAGCAAAGAAATGGATTGCACAGAAATGACAAGTGAAAAAAATTAATCATCCCACTTTTTTGGATGAAACTGCTGTGAAAATACTAGATAAGGCAAATCCATGAAGCTAATGTAGAATGTAACAAAGGAAATGAGGCATAGCAAAACTGCTTAAGAATATCTTAATGAAGAAATGTAGCTGAATTATTGGCCAGTCCATGTGAGCTCGATAACCATGACAAGGTGCTCTGCTGTATCGGGCCGAGTTATGTGCTAGTGTGAGCGAACCCTATGGAGGGTAATAATTAGTTTACATGAAGGCACACACTAGAGTTGAGTAGAAAGATTCCATAGCAGGACCCTGGTCAAAAATTTGTGTTCGCGTACAAAGACCCTAGTGAACCTCCTCATACATGTCATCGTTCGGCTTCTGATTAGTAGGCCCAGCATGATATCATCCTTATGTATGATGATGCATTTTGTCTATTACCGTATTAGCAGAGGCACTGGGGCTGCTGGAACATACAGTAGGTGAAGGTACGTCAGGGTGGTACAAACCTTTCTTGACCACTAGCGCAAAACTCATAAAAATCTGGATATTTTGGAGCTGAATGATTTTTTACATTTCTTTTCACTCTGATATGGACATCTGAACATTTTTGACACTTTTTTGTTCCAACCCTGTCTTTCCCGGGACCTCCATCCCACCTGGGAACCCCTCCGCACACCAGTGGTTTACACAAACTCTGCCCCATTTCAGCCCGAGTCCATATATTGTTCTCTATGATTGTATGCCAAAATGATATGGACACTTTTCAGGACATTTGTTTTTACGTGAATGAATGTATCTATTACCTGTCTTTTCCTGAATTTCTGTGTGTTGAGTTGATAATCAGCTAAAAAAGAAAAGGCAGATAAGAGTTACAAACTTTCCATTAGCACAAGCTCACTGATTCCAAGTTACCTCATTCTGCAGCCATCAATGTGCAGGGAAACAAATAGACTGTAGAAAAACATGTATTTAAGCTTAAAAAGAAAAATGCACCTTGGATTGGAGTGCTGTCGTTTTTTGTGATAAAAAAAATGCCCTCGAAGTTGTCCATATCTTTTAAAGAGAATGTGTCACATTTGTTTTAAGGGAACACATCACATTGTACATTCAGTCTGATCTGTGGATGCCATGGTGGAGGGATGGAGGAGCAGAATGATAGACAATGCAGTATAACTTGTATTTTAAAATCCCAAGTGTTTCTGTGCAGGAGTCCAGTGGGCGGTCCTACTTATGAATGACAGCTATCTGCATGAACTTACAGGGAATACTGTTAATCACTTAAATGGGTTGTCCAATCTAAATCAATCAGTTTGCAGTCACTCTATATGACCGCAGACTTGAGCCCTCACGTCGCATGCAATGTACGCTATGAGGATTCTTCGGTGTCACAGGGGCAGCAGCGGTCACATAGCCACAAGTAAGCAAAATATGGGCAGACATATCATTGGTGTAACCTGTGTAGCCAGGGCTCCAGAGGTAAAGAAGCTCATTTCTACCTCCAAAGAAAGTGCAATTTTGCATTTTTATGAACTCTAGGGCTGCAAATGGCCCATATGATGTTCTTACACAGGGGCCCTTTTGTGTCTGTGTCCTTTAGTGATGCAGTATGTATACTCCTGGTCATATTCCAAGTACATGGGCCCAGAATGGGGACATTAGTACAGGATGGGAGACATTACCACATAATAAAAGATGAGAGCGTTAACACATGTCTTTATAGGATTTATAATACACCAGGACTAATACACCTACCTGATAAACATGCAGGAGGGGGCCAGATCCAAATTTTGCATTTGGGCCCATTGGACTCTAGTTACGTCCCTGGGATCACCCACTGGACCTATATGTACAAACATCAGGAATTTCAATAAACGAAACCCAAGTTATACTGAACGTTTCCCCACAAATATGTACATAGGTGTGTTCAGCTCCTCCTATACTATTACATCATACCTGCAGATCAGAGACCACTTTTAACATTACAGGTTCTCTTTAAGCCAACATACTGGCACACATGCCATGCAGAGCATGAACCTTGGACACTTTTTCTGGCTCATCTGGCAAGGTGTCATGGTTTAGCAGAATAGTCGAGTTCCTTAGGATGAGCCAGATTGCTCCGAATTTTGGAGTAAACTAATGGTCTAAAGTAAGTTAACCAACAGAAACGTATCCTCCAGGATTAGCTATTGTGATAAAGATGGAGCATAGAATCTAATCCTAAACCCCCTGGATGGGGGATAATCTCCAAATTTCAGAATCGCCCTTGTGATCTCTATGTAATGTCTTGGTCACATGTTGTTTCTATATGACAGGTTTGTCCAGGATCAACAGATGCGGCCGCCCTCGTTACAGATGCAGCCAATCACATGTAGCGCAGTGATTGCAGCGACCCCCGCTCCAGCATACACCCCTTCAGTAATGATCCACGGAGCTAGCTTTACCCCGCAACAGACCCACGCCGCAGTCCAACTCCACCATTGTCAGCAACAGCAGGTCCAACCGCAGCATCTCTACCTTCAGGTAATGGAAATAGCAGAAAACCGTAAGACTCACACAGACATGCTGACTTCTGGTAATAGGCAGCAACTATAGACAATTGTTACAAGTGTCTGTGGAGTTATAAACTATGACCTGCCTGTTTCTTTATTGATTTCTTTATTCCAAAAAAAAATCTAGTTTCCAATCAGTACTACAGTATTAAAGGAAATGTATTTTCATGTATGACTCATGATTTTCTGTAAAATTATTTTTTTAATGTTTATTTAATAATTCATATCACTATCAATATTAAAAAAAAATATCTAAAACTTTGCAATTTTCAGACACTTGACTTAGACTTCCTGTTCTTTTCAGTAACTACATGTTATAGACTAACTATGACTCTGGGATTCTATAGTGGAGTTTTCTAGGCATGCTATATCTCAGCTTAGGTCATTGTGAAGAGATGGTAAGGAGGTGAGCGGTGACCATAACCTATTGTGAATGGTGAATCATGTGTTAACAACTATGTATAAAGGAGCTTTCTTTAAAAGTTCTGTCTGTGGTGATAATGGAACTGCTGAAAAGTCATCTGTAGAGAACAAGAAGTCTGATTCAAGTATTACCCCTAGTTTCCATTGTCAAAACTTTAGCATTTCTGATTTTTTTATTACATACAAGTATTACAAGTATTGTATTACTTACAAGTATTGAAGATTAAAGAATAAATTGAACATAAAATTTAATCCTAAATTAAACAATAGGTCATTTTCTGATTGTAACCCTTAAAGGGATGTACAATGTCTAACGCTGGTACTATTTTTCACTTTTTCCGTTGTGTTTCAGATGCAAAATCCAGAATCTTTACAGTCGGGCCAGTCCCAGCGTATGTTTCAGCAGTCTCACATCCCTCAACAGAACACCTTGGGCTATTTTCTGCATCCCCAACAACAAAATCAGTCTGGTAATATATCCGACTTACCGGACATGCAACTCCCATGACACCAGAGGAAGGAAACGAATACCTCAGGCATTATAATTGTGCACCATGTGCAACTGTCGTAGAGGACATTACTGGGCCCAGATGCCCTCTGTAAATGCCCAGTTCACTGAAGATTGTGCTGAAGAAGGAGAAGTTTTCACTGAAGATGGGTTATAAAGCAATCCAAGAGGAAAATAGCAAAACCCATATAGAAGATTATAGATTCCCAGCTGCCTTCAAGAAGAACCAAGAGTATATCTGAGTTCTGATGTTACCTGTACACCAAAGTGTATGTTAGGGGCTCTTTTTTTGGTTTGCCAAAGTGATTACCTATGCCCAGAAAACTGTATAGCCATAGAGCCACCATAGCTAGTGGTTTTGGTTGAACATAGAGGGGTGCTCAGAGGGTCATACCATGGTACATTCTGCAGGCCCAAGAGGTAAGGGGGCCCACTAACACCTCCAAAGTGTGAGGAATTTTGCATTATGATGCGTTATTGGACTGCAAAGGGCCCATATATTGTTCTTGCACAGGGGCCCTCCTCTGTCTGTGTCTGTCATTGGTCAGGACAGCAGTCAGTTAAACTCAGGCACTAATTTTACGTACCTTAGAAGCTACATCTGCATTTTTGTACACCTACTTTATGAAGAATTCCATATGCCCTTGTACCAATAAGGAGTTTAATGCCAAAGTGTTATATATATAGAGAGCTATATAAGAAGAGTGTCTAGAAAAGTCCTTAATATTACCAAACTGGTCATAACCCTCCAGCCTGGTGCTGGTTGGTGAAACGTCCATTTACAGGTAGAACAGAGCAGAAATAGTAAATTTGCCCAACGGGGTTTTCATAGGACTGTAGGTAACTCTATGGGGCTATGTTGTTAGTATGGCGCAGATAAGAAAGCGTGAGCGTCAGTCCCGCTATGTCTGTAGACAGATGGAACGGCTGGTTCGTCCTTTTAAGATGCCGTGATGCTTTGGATTTACTTGCACTGTCATTCAGATTAATGCTGCATGTTTGCTATGATTAATATGCAGCATTTATTTCATATGTGTGCAGTTATTAGAGTAGATGGTCGTATAAGAATGTACAGATTTATGGATTCTATTTGTTATATTAATATATTTATTGCATTGGGATGTGTTCTTAAATCTAGATGTTAAATTTTTCTCCAAGTAAAACATATTCCATACTATTCTATAGTGCCTCCTACAAAAGTCCAACCTGTCCAGCTGCTCATTCTACCTAATTGTTTCCACTACTGAGCAATTGCTCCCATGTTACGGCCTACCCTGTACATATATGACTACTGAAGCGAGCACAGATCGGAGAGTGGGCAGCTCGGATAGGTTATAGAAACCCATCTGGTAATTGATACAAACGCACATTTGGGGCACACAATACAAATTGTCCAATTGAGCAGCTTTTATGGTGATGTCCGGTGAGGATGGCCGCACTAATGACCACCAGCCTTGGCAGATTGTAAATTCACCTTGACGTCGTATTGTATTATGTGTGATCCTTTGTACATCTGTTATTTATGAGACTTTTATATTAAGTAAATGCCCAGATATTTATTCTGTTGGAATGTATAAGATGAAATTAACAGGAAAACCAAAATGCTGCTTTTATTTTGGATTATAACCTTGGAAATAAGTGTATGCAAGTCAGACCTCCCCAAGCCTCAAGCCATAAACTACCCAAGGGCTATATCAATGTACAGTAAGCACTAGTGACTATTGTACGGCCATGTTCACACAGCGATTTTACCTGCAGTTTTTCTTGTGCAGTATTGTAGCATAGTGGTGGGATACACAGGGTTCATGCGTCAATTCCCAGTTTGAGGTCATTTTCAACAATGGGGCAGACATTCATCTATTTACAAAAAACAATCTGTGAAAAAGAATAGGATGTTTGAGCAAAACGCCATGGTTCACATCTACCGTATATTGTAGGAGTTAAGTGTATTTGCACCACGTTTGTCTGAAAACAAATCCAACTACACCTTAGAAAGGTCAAATTCATTAAAGGGAATCTGTCATTTGTGAGCAACAAAACGTAGACAAGGAGATTCTGAATCCAGCGATGCATCACATAGATTAGCGGCTCAAGTCGTTCTGACACACAGAATTTATTTTCAGGCAAATAGCTGAGCTGGGAGAGCTGCCCCCGCCTCTCTATAGAGATTGTAAATTGTCAATCACAGCAAGAGGGCGTGTCGGACCGCCATGCTTGTGGTTATCTAGTCCTGTACTGCTAATCACAGGGTAATAAAACCATTAGTTTATATAAATAAGCACTGCTGCTTTTTGTTTTATTAAACCTTTCCAGCATTCTATCCTCAGCTTACATAGAAAAACTAATTCCCTTTAAGGCACCATTTAGACATCCGTTTTTCAAGTACATATGCTATCCATGTTTTTTCACAGATTTATAGTCAAGGGGACTATGTACATGTTTTTTTGTTTTGTTTTTTGAATGGACCAACCAATGATGCGCAAAAACCAAAGTGAGATTGCAGATTAAACTAGAGCATTGAATCGAATAAGCCCATCCCAAAATACAGATTTTAAATCTGATGCCATCCACGTGTCTGTTGCTTTCTGTTTAATGGGTAGAAGAAACTTAAAAAAAGGTTTTTTGCATACGAGAAAATCGAATGCCACACCGATATACAAACAGCACATAGTCCAAGAATGGATGAAAATCGGTCAGTTCTACCTTTTATGCTAAAAATGGGGATGTCTCAATGAGACCGAACAGGGCATGTTCCCTGTTGATGACTGGCTGCACACTGTTAAGGGGAGATTGATACATTGGCACACTAGTATAAATCAGCGTCACTAGGTTCTTTTCCTTTAAAATAAATTCATACTTTCCCCCCTTTGAATTCAATAGGGAAAGCCAGTAACTAGCGCCTCTCTTGTCTGTAGTTTGTCTACCACTCGGGTTGTGCTCCATTGCAGTACCAGTCCCAGCTATTTCTGGGGTGGGGAGCCCTTTATTTCTTATTAGTAAATAGTAAGAATTTGGTATCATTCTGTAAAACGCCCACTTTTGTCCTCCACCTGTCTATCCAATAATCTAAGCTTTGGGTAGATATCCATTTGATAACTATAATCTAAATATGCAATGTAGAAAAATTAAAATTCGGATACAGGGTAACGAATATGGTCAGTCCAACTCCACTGGGAGACTTAGGGATCTTGTGTAAGGTGCATTGCCGGTAGAAATGGTGGCACAGAAGTAACCTAGAATACTATATAGCTCATGGTAGAACAATCAAATAAGAAGTCACAAAGCAAAAGGGAGATAAGATGGCTTGGGAAAGTACAGGGTACTGGAGGCAGCTATTGTGTAGACTGAATTATTATTTGTAACATGTGGCTACCCTTAAGTGTTTGGTGGAAAAAGTGATATTTTTCAGTATCTGTTAGGACTACATATGTTTGTAGTGTGTAGCAGACTCATTTGAATGTTGCTGCAATATATTATTTTATGCCATAAGGAGTGAGCTTGGTGTTGTGAAAAGTCTAAAGGTACCGTCACACGCCTCCATATCGCTGGTGAGATCGATTGCAATTCCTGAATTCGACAATGTGGAAACCACATCGCATGTGCGTAGTGGCGTGTGCTGGGCGATTCTACGTCGAGAAATCATTGGTGGAGCGTCGCCTGATTGCCCTGCACTGCAGTGAAATTAGGCAATATCCACTGGACGATATCAGTGGATCGTGCCGTGTGACAGGGCGATAGCGACGTACACAGTGATGCTGAGATAAATCCCGTATGCGTCCTTGGATGTTGTCTTTCTCGCGTTGCATCTGCGGCGATTGGTGGGCGATACTGCGTTCCGATTGGCTGCCCATGTCCAAGACGTCTTATTTAATGACCAGTAAGTTCACGCAAGGCTGGCCAATGGGAACGCAGTTTCTTCCACCAATCGCAGTGATAGGGGCGCGGTGAAACCCACTCTAGCACTCCACTATCAAAACACTATGCCCACATCGCTACTACGATTGTGGCGTGTGATGCGGCGATGTGTGAAGGGAAGATAGCTTCCGGTCTTCTGCAGGCGATTTCCAGAACGCAGGATCACCGTAGATCGCACGTGAGATCACTACGTGGGACAGCTCCACAGCGTTGTGAAAAGAGTGCCCAATACGTGCGTTCTCACGTCAAATCGCAAGCGATATGGAAGCCATATCGTGGCGTGTGACGGTACCTTTAGGACTCTTTCAGATTACTGTGTTTTTGCAAATTCATAAAGCATGGATCATTGTTTATCAGAGTTTGGTCAGTTTGTAGCATCAGAAATTTTGACCTCTGAAAAAAATAAGTAAATCACAACTTCTCCTGTCCATGACAATGTTAATCTCAGCACATGGGTGTCATAGACCTGTATGGGTAATTTTTATCTTTGATGCTAATCAAAAATGGACATATCACCATGATTATTTGCAGACCTCTCGGTGCACAAAAAACCCCCCCACAGATATGTGACCTGCTCCATGGACTAATGGTTATGTGTTCGATCTATGAAAAATACAGAAAGAAAACAAACATGATTCACAAATGTCTGAATGAGGCTTAGAAGGGATATCCATGACTATTTTTTTTTGTACTATGTGCCTAAGAATGAACAGGCAGGTAGTTGGGAACTACCTGCATCTTCTATCCGGAGCCGGTTTAGTGCAATTAATGACCGATCCGGTCAGAGTTACACTTACTCCACGTCAGCAGTGCAGTTCTCTCTCTACTGGGCAGCTGTGTCAAGAAGGTGCAAGTGTTGACATCAGGCTGATTGCCAGCCGGTTCCCCGCAGTCTGGCAGGATGACGTCAGCAGTCATGCTCTGTCGGCAGAGGAGAAAGCAAAAGAAGCCGCTGCAATGTCAACTTAACGACAGCGCAAGCTGCCAAATCACCGGCAGGAGTTTGTGACTGCACTATGAGAAATCTGAGCTAGGCAGAACAGGCAGGTAGTTAGCAACTACCTGCCCGTTAGTTCTTAGGCACATTGCAAAAAAAAATATTAAGTAGTCCCTCATAACCTTTTTAACTGATAGCAGATGTATTAAGTAGTCTGCTTAGTTGGTTACCATACAGCATGGTTAGGCTTTGTGTATCCTACTTCTTCTAGACTCACTTGTTCATACAGTGAGAAAGAGGCCACAAAGAGCTGACGGTGGGTAGCAAAGTCATAGTCATGATGTGGCTGAAACTGTGCTGTCAATGGCTGAGTGATTCCCTTTAAAATTGAATTAACTGCTTGAAATCATCAATTAATTTGAGCTTGATTTTTGGCCACATCTTGGCTACTTGGTGGCTTCTGCGTGGAACCATAAGCATTAGTCCAGAGCTACACGGCAATATTTTAGTCAAGGAACAACAACAGTTTGCAACTTGTCTGTGATTTAAGGTCACGCGACTATTTCAGAGTTCAGATATCCTGTAAATACAACTGCCGACTTGCAGACAAGGCCCATGCTAGTCACATGCGGTCCACACCTACCAGTGAAGTCTGTGATCGGTGAGTCATGGGCAACTGTTGACCTGCCACAGAAAATCCAAAATATTAAGACACATTTGTGACTGTGTTGCAGTCATGGGAAATCTTTAGCCTAAGTCAGGAATTGATTAAATATATTGATCTGGTCTATATAGTATATCTAGGTATTAGCACTGGAATGTTTATAACGTATCAGCAGAATATTTCATCAATATTTATTTCCATTACGAGGTGATATACTATGTTGGGAAGGAAGAGGTAGGTGTTTTTAGCCACAGATTTATGGTCCCAGTAGGTTCAGTGTGGTGGTGCTTTTATATCTATTATATAATTGCGAATGGGTTTTTTGCCCCTTCTGAGTCCGCTCACGCTGCCAAGCGGCCATTGCGAGTCAGAGACTCGCTCTTCTAGAATCCCGATGCATGTGCATCGGGCACCCAGCTAGTATATATATATATATATATATATATATATATATATATATATATAATTTTTTTTTTTTTTTTTTTTTTTAATTTAAAATCAGTTTTAATTTATTTTCATTTTTTCCATAGTGGCCACAGTGTTGCATAGCCATAAGTGTGCACTATTACTACAGCCTTATAGGGGGTGACTCACACTCACACTGAGGGTATTATGGTTTTAAGATGCTAGTTAAATGCAAACCCTAAGGCAATGTTCACTTCTACGTCAGTGCCTCCATCACAGATTACACACAAATAGCCATAGTTGCACCATGACATAACCCTGATGGGTGTCCAATGGGATTGGTTGTTTTCAGTTATGTCACAGATCTGTCACAGCATTATGCTTTCCTTCTATGATGGAGAAGAAAAAATACATTCCTAACATTCACGTGAACATAAATGCTTAGCCTACGACTAAGTGCGAAGTGCAAGCACAAAACGCGCTAGACCTGCGAGCCCGTGTGTGGCTGTTTTTTCATTGGACACACGTAAAAAGTATTCTTCATTTTTAGCAATTTTCCGGCACATTGATTCTTCCTAGATTTTTGCTATATAAAAGCTTTGAGTTTACAATTTCCTGCACACTAGATGTTTAGCATGCTCCTGGATAAAATACATATTCTCCCTAATGTTATGTTTTCTTGAAGAACAAACATTTTTGTAAATTTTAGGATAATTTATCCTAATTCTCCTTCACTGTATCTACAGGGAAATCATATTCTCTGCCAGGTGGTGCTGTCTGAATAATGCCACATGCTGATCTTAAGCATAAAACAACATAAAAACAATAAAAAAATATAGCTCCTTAATATAATAATAAAAGGGATTTGCATTGGACAGCAGCTACTTAGGATAACCCTTGAAAATAAGGTGATCGTCCCAGTCTGTCTGGGGATCTCTGTTTAACTATAAGGAAATTGAACATATATTGTGTTCAATTTCCTCCAGATTAAAAGATGGCCGATCATTCTTTAGACCTATGCCTACTATGGCCAAACTATGGAGATCTTGAACAGAGAAGGTCTAATAACTTCAAATTACCAAATAGATTTATCAACTGGATGACCCCCTTAAAACAGGCTCAATATAGACTTTATTAATTACAACATTCAATCATAATAAAGTAAAATATTATGCTGCATCCATGAAACCGTTCAGATAACTACATTCCATAGAATATAGCACATGTACTGTGATGTAGGAGGGAATATTATTTTGTAGCAGACAGGATAGCCGTTCATGAGATAGTCGCAATTGTCATACTAAGGGTGGGGCTATTTGGTGACTTTTTCCCATCATGCCTATCACATGACCACAGTTCACCAGATGTCGCTTCTGTATCGCAGAGCAACACAAGTGAATGGGGTCACATTGTGGCCTCGAGGGTACTGTGACCGCGACAAACAAGTAATAAAAAGCCCAACCGCGTAGGATTTTTTCTGACTTGTCGCAATTCAGCCCCAATCACTCGCTGCAATATAGCAGCAACACCTTGTGAACATTAGGCCGATAGTCACCCTGTAGCCCCTACAAAATAAGGAGGCATGTACAGAGAGTCAGCCTATTCTATTCTCTTTTACTGTGTGTAAATATTTGGATGTATATTGAGTTTCCAGCATCCTTTAAGGGTGTATGTATGTACAGTGTATAGAAAACTGATTAATAGCACAATAGTTGATGGGGGCTGGAGTGATGTGACTGTTGGGGGGGGCGGTTTCTTTCTTATATAGCTTTCGGCTAAACACTAATTTATTTGAGACAGATTGGATGCTGTGGATACACTGTTAGGTATATGTGGTTGACATGCTGCAGTTCACTAACAACCAGGTTGTTCCTGTAGTTCCCTAGTTACCAGGTTGCTCCTGTAGTTTCCTAGTTACCAGCTTGCTCCTGTAGTTCCCTAGTTACCAGCTTGCTCCTGTAGTTTGCTAGTTACCAGCTTGCTCCTGTAGTACCCTGGTTACTAGGTTGCTCCTGTAGTTTGCTAGTTACCAGGTTGCTCCTGTAGTTTGCTAGTTACCAGGTTGCTCCTGTAGTTTGCTAGTTACCAGGTTGCTCCTGTAGTTTCCTAGTTACCAGGTTGTCCCTGATTAGAGAGGACTTGATACTGAGCTAAGGACTTGAAAAAGGCAAAGTGGCAAGGTAGAAGTCAAACCACGCTTTTCTGATAATGCATGTACCGACAGATAGTTTTAACAAAACCACCAAGAAAAATACTGTGAGATCACAATGGAAACTAACTGGAAAAGATTTTCCTCCAATTTAAAAAAAAAAATTCAACATAAATCTGCTCCTTTAAACCTTCTGTTAAGTTCTGTACTCAAGGCCTTGATACTCTTCCGGACAGGGGATGTTTTGTCAGAGGGTTATTATAGCCAAGTATGTTTTACTCTAAAATGGTGAGATGTTTCAAAGAAAACATACTTTGAAGAGGCCAGACGGGGACTGTGTGCATTGGATGACTAGTCCAAGACTGCCCTGCTAGACCGGTATCTCCCTATGTGTGTGTGCTTAGTAAAAGGCCAGTAGGTCAAAGGGTTCACAGTGGGGAGAAGCAGTCGGTGACCAGCCTCACACTAGGCAGTTGAGAAACAGTCCCCAGTCTGATTTTAAAGTATGTTTTTTTTGAAACGCTGCAATGTTTCACAGTAAAACACATGGTTGCCATAACTCAGCTGGTGTCCCATTCATGCTGCCCATGAATCTGGCAGCAGGAATGAGATCACAGGTTCCAATCAAGTAACTTTCTTTAGTAAAGCATTTCCTGATCCACCCAACAGAATCTCAGCCCAACCTTGTCACTGACTGGCAATGCGGCTCAGTCCCATTTAAAGGAGTTCTCCAAATGGCATCCCTAACATAACTGAAACTGCAGCTTGTCCTAGTCATGTGTCAAAATGTGCTGTATACTGAATATATACAGCTCCAGAGACCTGTGTTTCTACTCACAAGAGTTGTATCACACATGCTTCAGTCCGCAGGAGGATGCGATGTGTGCAGAAATCTTTTAACCCATGTTCTGCTCCATCCTCGTCATCTGTCAGTCTGACAGCTTTATAGTAGTGCACAGAGACTGCCTGCACCCAACTGTAAAAGAGATAAACATTGAGGAGAATGATCCTGACGGTATATATTTCTTCACATGACAGCCTGACTGAAGTATGTGTGATACAGCTTGTCAGGTGACAGGTCTTGGAGCAATATTTCTTCAGTCTGTAGCCTGTACTGGAACGGGACTGTATTTTATCTTATTCTCGGAGATCCCCTTTAAGTTAAAAGGGGGAAAACTGCAATACAATATATAAAATGAACTACAGTGAGGCTATTGTTGGATGAAACAGATATGTTTGTCTAATTCTATACAGCCCTTTTATATATACAAATAATGCTTGAAGAAGTAATGAGGGGGTCTATGAGCCGTAAATTCACACAGGATAAAAATGCTGCAGAATAGTGCTGTAATTTCACATTTTGTAGTGTTAGGCTGGGAAGACCCCTAATTGTTGGATTCATTATTGTTATAGTCCCAAGTGCTGAAAACATCAACTGTGGAACAAAAGTATAATTAACAATATATCACTGCTAAATTTTATTTAATGTAATTGAAGTATTAAAGTTTAACATTTATTACTATTTCTCCTCTTCTATATATCTTTTGTTTACAACTCCAGTTTTAATGTCCCCATTGCTGGTGTTACCATATATATATATTTTTTTTTACAAGGGTAAAGTTGGACTGGCACTTAAAGGGTTAACACGGCCTTGCACTTTTGACTTTTTGTAAATAAAATAATTTCTTGTTATATTATTGCAATGTACATATTGTAAATGTTCCATGTACAAATCTCGAGTCAAATATTGAAATTAGTTTATTTTATATTGTCAAATAGAGGCGTTTATAAATGTTCTTATGGATATAATTTTGTAATGAAATGTGTCTTATTAAAGGACAGGCTGGTAGATTTATTTTCTGGTCTTGGACAAGCTTTCTTGTTGAGCCTGTTGCAACGTGAAACAAACAAAAAAAAGCTTTAATAGATTGCATATAATATTTTGAAAAAAAGATAAAAATAAAAGTCTACTTTTAAAGCCTGTGGAATCTGGGTGAAATGATTTATGTATTTTATCTTGACGCTACACACAAAAATATACAATGGGAATTGGACAAAACCTATGTGCCGTATACTTTAATAGACCGCGTTCACACATGTGCTCATGGTCTGTGTATAAACTGTGATGTATGGACTGATCCAAATAACGTACATGGGCACACAGGAGGCTGGATGTCCGCATCAGGAGACCCGCCGCAGCCAGTCCATACATTGTGGGTCATACTCAGATCGTGAAACATGGGTGAAGCTAACCTAAACCAGAAACACACTACTAAGGAGAAGAACAAGCCCTGTGGGCTTGTCTTTTGGCTGGGAGCCAAACCCCTTCCTCCCTATTAAGGTAAAATGAAAGGCTGGATGAAAGGGTGGGGTGGGGGTTCGGCTTACATCTGTAAGACAAGCCCACAGGTGATTTAAAAAAAACAAAACAAATAATGATGTCATGCTGCACACGACAATTACCCACTGCATAAATGTTGGTGGTTGGTTCCCTTTGATAAGTGAATATAAGTAATACATAGGGTAACTGGTTAACACTGATCAAAAAGCGTAAAACCATCCCATGACAATGAGGTGTGCCTATTCGGATTATCCTACTCTGTCTAGTATTAAAACCTTACTTTACATCAGTGATATAAATGTAAATAAGGGCAGAGAAGTACAGGGCCTGAACTACAGCCATCTGTAGAAGCTAGTTGTTTACTCAAGCAGGGGGAGAAACGTCTGAGTAGGCCTCTAACAAGGCAATCATGTTTCAAATGGTTGTATGACACCCTAAGGGCTCATGCAGACGATCGCATTTATGGTCTGAGTGAAATCCAACAAAACATTGGATCACACTCACACCAACGTTATCCAATGAGCACGTCCAATTTTGTCCTCCGAACGGGTGATCCAAAAAAAAAATATAAATAAATAAATAAATTAAAAAAATCGCAGCATGCATGTGTGCACCCATACAATCAAGAGTAGTGGCAGGGCCGTATTTGACCTTCTTGCTGCTGTATTTAACCCCTTCATGACCCAGCCTATTTTGACCCTGAAGACCTTGCCATTTTTTGCAATTCTGACCAGTGTCTCTTTATGAGGCAATAACTCTGGAGTACTTCAATTGATCCTAGCTATTCGGAGATTGTTTTACCGTGACATATTGGGCGTCATGTTAGCGGTAAATTTGGGTTGATCATTTTTGTGTTTATGAAAAAATAAAAAATTTGGCGAAAATTTTGCAATTTTGTTAAACCAGAGAGTTATGCGACACAAAATAGTTAATAAATAACATTTCTCACATATCTACTTTACAACAGCACAATTTTGGAAAAAAATGTAAAAGTTAGAAGGGTTCAAAGTTCATCAGAAAAAACACACTTAGCGGACTTAAAAAATTCTGAAAAAAACACCAAAAAAAGAGCCAAGGTCCATAGCCACTGCACTGAGAGAAAACACAAGTGTCAAACACCAATCCACAATCTCCTGCAACCAGCCAAACTATAGGGGCGGCGATACCACCTGCAGCCAGCCAAGTTATGGGAGTGGTGAAATCATCTGCACCAGTCAATCTAAGGGGGCGGAGATAATCACCTGCAGCCAGCCAAGCTATGGGGGAGGTGATTGGTAGTATTTACAGGCACAAGGTCACCATAGGGCGCCAGTCACATAGATTTGTGCGATTCAAGGTGTCTGTATACAGCCTATTGATCACGCCCATACTATTAGATTAGGCAGGCTGCCCAGCACCATGTACATGCATCACACATGAGGCAGGCGCCCCCCAGAGGGCTCCGCCGCATCCTGCGACAGATAAAAAAGAAAAACACGACGGATGATGGTGTGAGGTGTTAGTGGATATTTTGGCCAAAATACATAAGCTCGTAACCCAACCCCAAGGGTCCTCACACTTACGAGTCCCTGCCTAGTCAGCTTCTCAAAACTACATTCAAAAAGGTTATTAACCCTTCAGGTGCTTCACAGGAACTAAAGCAACGTGGAAGGAAAAAAATGGGTATTTTAATTTTTCCAAAAAAATGTTCTTTTAGCCTCAATTTTTTCATTTTCTCATGGGCAACAGGATAAAATGCATCCTAAAATTTGTTGGGCAATTTCTCCTGAGTACACCGATACCTCATATGTGGTCATAAACCACTGTTTGGGCACACGGCAGGGCTCGGAAGGGAAGGAGTGACATTTGACTTTTTGAATGGAAAATTAGCAACAATTGTTAGTGGACACCATGTCGCGTTTGGAGAGCCCCTGTGTGCCTAAACATTGGAGCTCCCACATAAGTGACCCCATTTTGTAAACTAGACCCTCCACAGAACTTATCTAGATGTATAGTGAGCACTTTGAACCCCCAGGTGCTTTACAAATTGATTCGGAAAAATGAAAAAGCACATTTTTTTCACAAACATTTTCTTTTAGCCTCAATTTTTTCATTTTCACACGGACAACAGGATAAAATGCATCCTAAAATTTGTTGGGCAATTTCTCCTGATTACACAGATACCTCATATGTGGTCATAAACCACTGTTTGGGCGCACAGCAGGGCTCAGAAGGGAAGGACCGCCATTTGACTTTTGGAGCTAATTTTCCATTCAAGAAGTCAAATGGCGCTCCTTCCCTTTCAAGCCCTGCCGTGCGCCCAAGCAGTGGTTTATGACCACATATGATGTATTGGTGTACTCAGAGGAGAAATTGCCTAACAAATGTTAGGATGCATTTTATCCTGTTGCCCATGTGAAAATGAAAAAAATTGAGGCTAAAAGAAAATGTGTGAAAAAAAAAGTACTTTTTCATTTTTACAGATCAATTTGTGAAGCACCGGAGGTGGCTTGGGCATGGAGCTGTGAGCACACATCTCTCCTGAGCTCCAGCGTGCCTGAGGCCTCTGCAGCAATTATATAGCTACCATCAGCTCCACTCACTCACTGATCATGAAGGGCAAGGTCGGGCTCCGCTCCAGGCCCCCAGGGAGCTCACAGCAGGTCCCGCAGGCACAGGAATCACCAGGTACATGTCGATGCCTGGAAGGAAGGCAGCTCCTTCAGCCATGGTGGAGGGGGGAGGTGCCTCCTCCTCCATGCAGCAGCACACACACAGAACTGGGACCTCGAGTGCACAGAGGAATGGGGCCACAGCAGAGAAGGCACAGGAGAGAGGACGAGTGACTGCTGCACCAGGGACTGGCCGCTCACCACAGAAGCCGACAGGAGGGAACCAGACACAGAGCAAAGGAGAGGTGAGAGCTGTACCCTGTCCCTCCACCCCTGGACAGAGGACATCACAGGCTGAGCTGGCTGAGGAACTGTCTCCCCCTATACTGCACCCTTATCAGGCTCAGGAAACTGCAGTGGGCCCCCCACTACTACACCCAGGGAGACATGAGAGAGGGGCTCCTTCCAGCTTAGTGCCCCAGGACATTGTACCCACCATCACTACATCTCATGGCCTCCCCACACAGGCTCCTGTTAGGTCCCTGGGCTCTGATGACTGTATAACTGCCTCTGAGCTGAGAGCGCAGCTGAGTGCCTTCCCTACAAAGGCTGACATGGAGTGCTATATACAGCGTCTGGAGGCAGTGTGCAGGAGTGAAGTGGGGTCCCTTAAGGAAGACGTGTCCCACCTTACCACCACTGTCTCTGCATTAGAAGCTAAAGTGGAGTCGCTTTCCTCACAATTGCAAAGTCAGCAACAACTTCTGGACCTACACTCAGACTTTCAATGTGGTTCTAGATATGCTAGAGGACTCTGAGAACAGGAACCGGAGGAATAATATCAGGCTCCGTGGGATCCCTGAGTCCGTAGCCCCACGTGACCTTTCCTCAGCCCTCCATGGCATTTTCAATTCTCTCTTAGGGAGGTCACCCACTGAACACATTGAAATTGACAGAGCCCATCGCTCGCTCGGCCCAAAGAACCCCGATACATCTAAGCCGAGGGACGTCATTTGTAGGATTCACTACTTCCAAATTAAGGATGACATCATGCGTAAGGCGAGGGACCACGATGTTATTGACTTTAATGGGTCTGATGTCCTTCTCTTGTCTGACCTCTCACGCTTCACCCTGGCTAAACGGAGGGCTCGGCGCCCCCTCCTGGAGGTGTTGCGGGAAAATGAGATCCCCTACAACTGGGGTTATCCATTTCAATTACAAGTACGCAGTGACAAAGGACTGATAATTTTGAGATCCCCGTCAGATCTCCAGAACTTCACCGCTGAACTGGGCCTACCCATGGTCACATTGGGAGACTGGCCTCGCCTTACTG
This sequence comes from Allobates femoralis, assembly GCA_033576535.1. NCBI lineage: Eukaryota > Metazoa > Chordata > Amphibia > Anura > Aromobatidae > Allobates > Allobates femoralis. The sequence continues at coordinate 110,980,213 of JARQOC010000008.1, read as the reverse complement.
CGTCTGACCTATGGGGTCCACGCCGTACTGGAGGACCCCCCGCCGGGTCGCTGAGAAAGAAGAAACGGGGCTCCCGCCGTAGACGTGCATCCGTTACTCATGCTGATGACACTTGATCACCTAATTCAGACCTTATGATCACTACTGCCCTTTTTCTCTTTTTGCTTTTTTGCCGCCTACATTGTCCCTCAATGTTGCCGGGCTCCCACGGGGGGCTTGGTCGTGACTTTGCTTTAGTCTGTTTATTATGGATGGATTAGAGCCGAATGTTTCGTAGTGGTGACATTTCTATTTATGAATGTCCACCTACTTCAATTGACTCCTTATGTACTGTGCTCAACTGTTGCACTACCGCATTAATGTGCTAATGTTATTCTATGTTGGCTAACGCCGCTCTTTCTCCTGAAATGTGACTTTTGATGATACCCCTTCGGGGGCTTGTTGTGACTCTGCTGATTTTGACAAATGTACTTGGCCCATGATCCGCTGTTATGTTCGTTAACAATGTTTATGTTACCAGGGTCATGGGCCTATTGGGTAGAGTTGGATTTTTTCTTTTTTGCTGCAGGGGTTCGGCTGGTTGCTCTCTGCTCAATCACCTCCCCACTAGGGTGTGTCTCTGACACTACTTCTCAGAGTTTTCTCTGATATTGTCCTGTACCCTTGAGGCCTAGTGGCTTCCTGGTTTTTCTCTTTCTTTTTGGTCGGAACCCTGTCTTCCGGCTGAACTACTCTCTTTCCTTGGTGCTTTACTTTCTCTGTTTCCATCTCTCCCCACTTCCCACCCCTCCCACTCCTTTCCGACCCGATTGTACCACCCGCAGGCCCGACAGTTCCTATGGCATCCCTACAACTCTGCTCGCTTAATGTCAGGGGGTTTAATGTCCCAGAAAAGCGATCGAAGGTTTTATACGGTATGCATAAGAAACGGGTTGACATACTTCTGCTGCAGGAGACACATTTCCGATCAGACAGAATCCCTAAGCTTAACCATAGATACTACACACAGTGGTTCCATGGAAGTAACTCTGACTCCAAGTCTAAAGGAGTCAGCATTGCATTGCACAAGTCTTTACAGGCTCAGGTAGTTGCCTCTAAAGCTGATTCTAATGGTCGATTTGTGTTTTTGAAGCTTAAAATTGCCCATGATTTGTTCACCATAGCTAACATTTATCTTCCCAATCAAGACCAGGTCCGAGCGTGCAGAAAGTACCTACAGGACCTCTCGGCCTTTGCGGAAGGCTATGTGATTATGGGAGGGGACTTCAATATGGTGTTGGACCGCGCTGTGGATTCCTCTTCGGGCAGGTCGGCGGTGTCCCTCTCACAGCTGGAGAGATTACAGCGGGCCCTGACAGACTCAAGGTTGGTAGATGTATGGAGGTTACTACACCCCACTACCCGGGATTATACCTACTTCTCCACAGTTCATAATTCCTATAGTAGATTGGATTATTTTTTGGTCAGCCACGGGCTCCTGTCTCTTGACCCAAAGTCTGACATCGACACGATGTTGTGGTCAGACCATGCCCCAGTTTTGCTCTCCCTTCGGCTGCCGAGCCTTTCTCCGAGAGAATGGACCTGGTCCTTAAACCCTGGTCTCCTTGGAGATCTAACGTGTCAGGCGGCCGTGCGAACAGCAATCTCGGACTTTCTAGATTTTCACAAACATGACCCCACGGCTATCCCATACCAATGGGAGGCTTTGAAAGGAGTTATACGGGGAGTATTCATACAACAGGGGGCCCGGCTGAAGAGAGAGAGGGAGACTAACATTGTGGGTTTGTTGACTCGTATCCAAACTCTGGAGTTGGATCATAAACGGACTAGAGATGCTGGGGTGCTGGCTGATCTCCTCCGGGCACGCTGTGAGTTGAGTGCCTTGTTGGACACGACGTTAGCACGACAGAGGGACCGCTTTCATAAATTTCTGTACAAGTACTCTGATAAACCCGGGAGAGCTCTGGCGAGGTTTTTGCACCCCCGTGCCCCCACCACTTATATCCCTACCATAAGGTCTGCTGCGGGTGAACTGGTCCATTTTCCAGAGGAGATTGTGGACTCATTCAGAGCATATTATGACTCTCTCTACAATTTAAGCGGCCCGTTGTCTGATATGTCCCCTTCCGAGTTTCAAGCACGGGTGGACGACTACATCCGGGATACTGAGCTCCCGCCTATGTCGGTGGAGGAGTCTGAGGCCCTGGAGAGTCCCCTCTCGGAACAGGAGGTTTTAGACACAATAAAATCTTTGGCTAATGGTAAAAGCCCTGGTCCTGACGGATTCTCCGCCGCCTTCTATAAGTTATATGCGAATTCCCTGGTCCCCTTCATGACCAAACTGTTTAACTCCATCTCGGCCAGCTGCCCCTTTGCCCCCCAAACGCTGATGGCCACAATCACCGTGATTCCTAAACCGGGAAAAGATCCCCTATTATGTGCAAGCTATAGGCCCATATCCCTCATTAATGTGGATGTGAAGGTGTTCGCGAAAGTGTTAGCTGGTAGAATGAACCCTATTCTCCCTGGGTCCATCCATAGTGATCAGGTGGGCTTTGTGCCACACAGGGAGGCCAAGGATAACACGGTGAAGACATTGCTTCTAACTTCGTACATGCGCACGGGGAAGGTACCAGCATGCTTATTATCTATTGACGCTGAGAAGGCGTTTGATCGCCTAGGCTGGACCTTTCTACGTGCCTCCCTGAAGCAACTGGGAGTGGGACCTACCATGTTAGAGAGGATTTTTGCTCTGTATCATAAGCCTACGGCCCGTCTTAGAGTGAATGGCACCCTTTCCCCGCCCATTGACATAAGAAACGGGACCCGTCAGGGTTGCCCCCTCTCCCCCTTACTTTATATCCTTGCGATGGAGCATCTGGCAGTGGCATTACGGAAGACACCTGATATTGAGGGTCTACGGATTGGCCAACATGAGTTTAAGATATCCCTGTATGCAGATGATTTATTGCTATACATTGCCAACCCGACTGTGGCTTTCCCTGTACTCCTCAGGGAGTTCCGTAGGTTCGGGGAGGTCTCAAATTTTAGAGTCAACTACTCCAAGACGAAGGCGCTCAATATCTCCCTGCCTGATGATCTAGTCTCTCGGCTCCAGGCGTCCTTCTCTTTTAAGTGGCAGACCGATGCCTTAAAATATTTAGGAGTCTTAATACCCGCTGACATTAGCGCAACATATGCTCTGAACTATGTCCCGCTCCTGCAGAAAACTATCTCAGACCTTAAACGGTATAGCAGACCTCAGCTATCTTGGTTCGGTCGGGTGGGAGTGATCAAAATGGATATTTTACCCCGATTCCTCTATCTCTTTCAGACAGCTCCAGTGCAGGTTCCGGATTGCTTTTTCAGGCGCCTGCAATCGGCTATCAATAGCTTTATTTGGGGTACTAGGAAACCACGGACTCGGTTCTCAGTACTAGTGAGACCCAAGACTAAAGGGGGGGTAGGCCTTCCTGATTTTAAACGTTATTATCAGGCAGTCTTGCTCTCTAGGATTGTCGACTGGAGGTTCAGTGATGCTCATAAACAGTGGGTGCACTTGGAGAAACTTTTATCGCCCTCTTCTTTATACTGGCTTCCTTGGCTGGGGGGGACCGGACGCCCACCTGTGTCGAGTTTTGCTCCACTCACACAGATTGTTTTGAAGTTTTGGGATAGATCCTATGTGAAATTACGCCTGACCTCTCGACTGAGCAGACTGAGTCCCCTTTTTGACAATCCGGCCTTTCCCCCAGCAATGAATAGGTCTACGTATCTGTGTTGGTCACGACTTGATGGGGTGGGACTGGGTCAGGTGAGGGATAAGCTTGTGGGGCTCTCCGGCGTGCGGGGGTTATGGGGCCCTGGTCTTACGACACCGCTGTCCTGGCTAGAGTTTCTGCAATTGCGAAGCTTTCTCTCCAGTGAGCCGATGGGGGCGCTGACGCCATTTGAGTCCCTGATGCTCCCTACCGAGGGTCCCTCTCACGTGGTTTCGGTGCTCTATGGCCTGGTCTTGAATTCACTTCCCCCTACCACACTTGGATTTATGGAGGCTTGGGAGAGGGACCTGGGGATCACCTTTTCTGAGGCGGATAGTTTGAAAATCTTTACTCTTGCACATAAGATGACAATGTCCAGTCAGGCGCAGGAGAGGAATTATAAATTACTGACACGCTGGTACAGGTGTCCCACCCTTCTCCACAGGATTAACCCCGACGAGATCTCGGACGCCTGCTGGAGATGTGGCTCTGCCACGGGCTCTATGCTTCATATTTGGTGGTCCTGTGGTCCCCTGCAACCCTTCTGGAACTCAGTTTTCGATGCCTTTCATTTGATGACTGGGGTCCGTCATGAACCATCTCCCCAAATGCCCCTACTGTCCCTGATACCCAGTTCGATAGTTTCCGTCAAAAAGGGGATTCTGAGATTCTGCCTAATAGCTGCCAGAGCAGTTATTCCCCGTCATTGGAGGTCCACTGAGGTCCCCTCCACGGTGGAATGGATAGCTGAAATGGATAGATTACATCGTCTGGAGTCACTGGTGGCGGGTGATGGTGATGCCGCATATGAACAGGGACGCACCTGGTTCCTCTGGCAGTCCTTCAAGGAGAGCACAGGGTTCCTTACTTGGCTGCGTACATATTCGTAATTGTCAACTCGTGGGCGTTTAAATTGCTGGGTCTCCCTTACCCCCCCCCCTCTCCTTCCTTACTCCCCTTCTCCCCTACCCCTTTTTTCTCTTTCTCTCCTCTTTTTTTATTTCCACAATTGCCTTTTCATAGGTTCTATATTCTTTATATAATGTCCTTGTCCAGAGGTGATTCCTAAGATGGGAAACATGTACCCCTTAGGTGCTAGTGTCCTTATTGGACTACTCCTGTGCTGCGCTCTTCGGGAAGTAATGTATCTCTGTATTAAGCCCTGGACATTGTACTGGTTCTTTCTATTGTTTTTACTGTTGAAAATCTCAATAAATATATTTACTGGAAAAAAAAAAATTTGTGAAGCACCTGGGGGTTCAAAGTGTTCACTATACATCTAGATAAGTTCCTTGGGGGTCTAGTTTCCAAAATGGGGTCACTTGTGGGAGAGCTTCAATGTTTAGGCACACATGAGCTCTCCATATGCAATATGGTGTCCGATAACAATTGGAGCTAATTTTCCATTGAAATTGTTAGCAGACACCATGTCGCGTATGGCAAGCCCCTGTGTGCCTAAACATTGGGAGAAATGGACTGAATGTTTTCTCAGCTGTCGGTCTAGTGGCTTAAATTTGGTGATCACAAATGATCCACAAGACATAGATGCAAAACAGAAACCTTTTGTATTGCCCCCAGTGTCTCATGGATCACTATAGATTTTAATGTTCAAATCTAATCCACAAATCAGATCAGAATAAAACCTTCTGAGTCACAGAGATCCGTAATTTAACAGATATGTGCATACCTTAATTCTACTCTATGGAACAGTTGAAACATCACTCAAACGTGTCATATGGATGTGTGAATATAGAACATACACACTGCTAGAACTTAAAAGATCTGTCAGCACAGAATGACTATTCAAACCAAGCACAGGGAAGCTCTCAGTGCCTTATGGCCCAGCCAAATATTTAAATCCATCTTCACACCTGTTTTTTTCCCTCAGTCTCTACCTTCCCTTCTTCTTTACGAAGCTCTCACTGATCTCAGGGAGACCAGTCAAGAAAAACACTGCGGGCAGCCGGTTAAAGCCCTCACACACAGTGAAATCCATGGTGCATTGCCCCCTGGGAATTTGAATATGCAAATGGAGTCCGTGGAGCCTCGTTTAAGAGTCTCAAACATGGGACTAGCCAGATATTCCTCCAGGGAAGGACCTAGCCCTGGGGTGGACTCCCTGCGGAGACCACCATAACCACCATATTAAGTGGCCCTTTCAGTCACTATCCTGCTCAGTTACGAGCTTAAGAATATGACAAGGGAATTACCAAAGCCAGGTATGTGGATGGATACCTGGCTTTGGTAATTCTCTTGTCATATTCTTAAGCTCGTAACTGAGCGGGATAGTGACTGAAAGGACCACTTAATATGGTGGTTATGGTGGTCTCTGCAAGGAGTCCACCCCAGGGCTAGGTCCTTCCCTGGAGGGATATCTGGCTAGTCCTGTGTTTTAGACTCTTAAACGAGGCTCCACGGACAGCACGTGCATATTCCCTTCTTCTTTGGCATGGTCAGTAGCAACCGCAGATTCATTTGGTCAAGCTAGACAAGAGTAAGGCTGGTTTCACACTGCAGTTTTTTCCCTGATCAGGTTCCATTCGGTGTGTGTGCCAAAACCAGAGTGTCCCCAAAACTCAGAACAGGCGTCAATCTTTCAATTATAGTTTTTCTCTGCAAGTACCTCTCCTGGTTTTGGCACACAAACCGGATGGAACCCGATCAGGGAAAAAACTGCAGTGTGAAACCAGCCTAAGGGCGCAGTCAAACAACAGTGTACAGACTGGCCGTGGTTCTGACTCAAGTGTCACAGGTTCATACGAGGCTGTGATGCTCTGGTTAGGAGACATGCGGTCGGTCTGAGCTTTGCAGTCTGTACTTCGACCGATGCGCATAGACATCAGAATGAGCCCCAAATCCGCTCGAAGGAACCACAAGTCCACAAAAAATGCTCCACATAAGACAGCTTATCTCTGTATGTATAGTGAACATCAGGAACATGTTAGAGGCACACATTTCATGGAAATGTGTGGGGTGATTAGTGTCTTTTTCTCTCTTGTACACAAAACACTATCTCTCTAGGAATGGAATTTATATATCCCAGATACAGTGCTTATTTTCGCATGTACAGGTAATACTGTCTCTAGGAGTGCACTTAGTGGGTATACATTTCTTCATGGTGTATATATACCCCAGATACAGTGCTGTATACCATGGTTACTGCCTGTCATATTGGGGATAGACTTACTATGTATCCTAGGTAATCTATGACGTTATGTCCCCTATGTATACCCAGAATGTCCAGTCCGAGTTATCAGACTGGTTATTTCATGAGATTAGCTATTTTTTTTTTTTTTTTATATATTATTATGACCCTCTCCTGCTACAAGGGACTGTTCTGAATGATATATCAGAGTAACCGGATCTAAGGAGATTAGGTGGGTGGAGGAGGGGAAGGGAAACAATTTTCCCAAAAAATATCAAGTGTCCTGAGAGTTTGTCTGTTATAGATAATGCACTAAGGCTGCCTTCAGATTTGCAGATGCCTCCGCAGCGTTTTGCGGAGGCATCTGCAAGCATCTGCATACAGACGGCAGCTCCTATGTTTATAATGGAGCGCACGGCGGTCTGCAGATGCTTGCAGATCGCCGTGCGCACCCATTCACTCCTATATGTGATCTGTGCGCAGGCGGATGCCTGCGTACAGATCACACACTCTTGTCCGCACCAGGGACGCGACATGCTGCGTCCCGGGTGCGGACGCGGGACACCGGAAGGAGCAGATATGGTCCGCATCCGCACCCGAACGCAGCAAACGCTGCCAAACGCAGGCACTATGCGTTCCTATGTTAAACATAGGAACGCAGTGCGCATGCGTTTGAATGCGTATGGGAACGCAGCATAAGCTGCGTTCACATACGCAAATCTGAAGGCAGCCTTAGAGCATGTCCTGTTTGATCCTCTAGGGTACTATAGTCAAGATCAGTTACTTCTAAAAACTATATAAATGGATTCGTCATCCAATTTGTTGCAAAAAGGGGGGCCTTTGCCCTTTAGGGCTGTTTAAGGGTCATCTGGTTTTCAACCAATTACTTATGGGGCTGTTATATACGGATATCGGTCTCATACCCTGCCTGAGTGGAGGTCCCGTGGGATCACAGGAAGCAAGAGTATACTTGTGATTCATTCAGCCCTTCTGGATTTACCGTTTTCATTCAGTATATCCATCTGCACTCTTTCTGCAGGAGTAACCTATACCAATCACCTCCCCTTTGTGGTGGGGGTACCACTTCCATAACCTGAAAACAAAGGCAGTCTGGGTCATTGTTATGGTTCTCTCTTAGATGCCTGGCAATAGGAGTATCCCAGTTGTTTGTGGAATCACCAACATGTTCCCCAATTCTCTTACGGGATTCCTGTTTTGTTTTTACAATTCCATTAAAACAAAATTCTTGGGTGTCCTTTTTTGGAACTCACAAGTTTGTACCTAAAATGCTTTTACTAAATTACGACACAAAAAAATAAAAGAGTGCACCAGAGAATATTGTTATCTTTTATTAAGCATAACTTTTACATTAGTCTTGTCATGTATACAATATATATATTAATTATACGGTATATAAAAAAAACCTAGAGTGCAAATGTAGAGAAAAAAAAAAGAAAATACAGGTCATGTAATTGTAACCGATTAAAGCAGCTATGACAGAGCATGCTGGTATGTGAGACCTTGGAATATGGTCCCTTTTATTTCACCTAAGCTACCGTCACACGCTAGGATATAGGTGAACGAGATCGTTAGCTATGTCACATGACTGCGATCCTTCCGACATCGTCTGTGCATTGTCACACATAAGGATATTGTTAATGATCCTAAATTTGGCAATGCGCCAGCGATGCAGAGAAGTATGTTTTAACGATGTAAAATAGCGGCAGAAATAGGAGAATTATGAACGACATTGTTCAAAAAGGTGTCACACTGAACGATGTTGCTGCTTCACTGATACTTAATTGGACGATGAACAATAGATTTCAGCTCAGGATCTAATTTTTTTGGATGAACGATCCAACGATTTTTCCTTCCTACATCGTTCGTTTACATGCAAGGACGCACAAACGGTATCGTTTGAATGATCACAAATCCGTGACGTTTCAACGATATCGTTAACGATATCCTAGCATGTGAAGCGGCTTTTAGAGACTCGTCACGCATGGTGTGTGTCCTATCAAAGAAGACCTTCAACCTCCTCGAATAATTCTGCCTGTTATATTTTGATACACAATATTCTGCTCTAAATTGTAGAAAATGTCAACTTTTAATTTCTGAGCACACTTTATTACTGAATGAATAAGCAGCAAAATGCAGCACACAGGTATTCTGCTAGACAATACTATCTTCTTCCACTTAAAGGAGTTGTGCTAAAGTGCTTCAAATAAAAACACCACAAATTTAACTTCCTGGATGGACACTGTTCCAGCAATGGCGGCTCTGTCTGAGCTCACGTGGTAATGTCACATAAGTACAGCAGCCCTGAGGGAAAAAAAACTGTAATCCTGTTTAATAGTCATATGTTATACAAGTTATCTAAACTCCCTTTAGTGGTGACTAAAGTTACCCAGAATTAAAGAAGCACTCCCATCAAAGATATTATCCTTTTAATAAATTGCAATCATCATGTTATATAGCACAGTATACTTCCGCTTGATCATTTTGCCTTTCTACCCAGTAAATTCTTCTCTTTTCTCTGATCTATGTAGGACAGGAGGATGATTAGTTATTACTTTGTGCTGATGGTCAATAATGATGCTATGCATTTCTTTATCAGGAAAAAGAAAAAAAGTTTGTGGTACTTCTTTTTCTTGGGTAGAACAAACAAGCTCCTTGCCGATGTTGTCCTTGGTGGGATTTAAACCCCAGCGCTCCAAGCCTGCAGTGAACCACTGAGCAACCATGCTGTCCATGTTATTATTATAAAACATATAAAGATGATGAAAAACTTTGATGGAAGTGCTTCTTTACATTTCTTACCCATTACCTTTTGGGCTATGCAGGACACTTGAATTACAAAAAAAGCAAACTCACTACAGAAGAGCAAAATGTGGCCAGCATTTTCAGGAGTTTTTGTAGAGTTGTGTACGGGGTTAAAAGAACAATAAGAAAAAATAATAAAAGCTTGAGCTCACTGGCCAACACTGGAGCTGGCACAAGGCCTCCTGAGGTGCGATGTATATCTTTTTAAATGTGGGAGGTGACATGCATCGTACAGCAAGTGACCTTGTGAAGTCAGGAGATCTGAAGAGAGTGTATGGAGCAAGCAGAGGACCCAGGGAGTCCAGGGAGGTGAGGTGCAGGCTACAACACACTAATTAAGTATAAGTTTTCATTATCTTAATCCCTTCTCAGACCCACATTTATTATGCTTTTTGGGGCTAGTGACAGCTAGTGGCCATAATAAAAACATCTATTCATGGCAATTTCGACTCAGATTTTTGTAACACTAAACCAAAATTGTCAGCAAATTCATTGGCCAGATTGAACTTTCATCTCAAAAACTCGCCTAACCACCACTCTGATAGTCCTGCCTGGGTCCCAAATGTGAATCCTCTTTTGGGTGAAGACATGTGACCACTACAGGAAATTGTTACCTATCATGACCAATGCTTTACTGCTGGACTGGTCACAAGCTGATACAGTGGGAGGAGGATGTACAAGGCCAGTCTCTGTTCTGATAGTACCGATATGTAACTGCTGCTATACAGATATGCGTTTCAAAAGAACAGAGACCGAAAGGGGACCAGGACATTGTAAGCAGAGGAGCAGTGGGAGGTCAGTAAGGCAAGTGTGATTCCAAACATTATTTTCTCAATCGGACAACTTTAAGCTACTGAATAAAATTTTTTTAAACCCCAAATCAACAGTTGTATGTGTGTAATGTAACCTCCAGTTATTGTATATAATGGAGTCACGGCAGAAACAAAACAAATTCATACACCACATTTGTTCTGGTCCATTTGTGTTATTATTGCATATTTGTGAAGTAATTCATCCCTTGTACTGCTGACTATGGTGCTGAGGGTCCGCACAACACTTAAGAAGACTGAAGCAAAGTGACGAGATTCAGGACACCAATAAATACAATGCTAATTGTATCCTATTAATTGATAAATGAAACAAATCAGAGGATTACTGGTTGTGTTGAGGACTACACACACTAACGATATATAAAGAATCATTTTTACACATAATCCAAGAGTAGAACTCTGTAGACAATAGTAGGAAAATAGATTTGGATTACATATCTTTCATTATACTTTGATCCCTGTATACCATTATGTGTCATCACCGGTCAGATATTGTATGGCAACAGTACAACATATATGGCTCTGGAAATCAGATTTTTAATGCTCGACATATGTGTATAATTCTGTTTAGATGAATGTCCGGCACAGAGAGGACACACAATTTTTTGTGAATGCCCCAATGTTATTCTTAGACCTACTTACTTCATCCTTTTGATTGCACCAGGTGATTCATTGTATATTTGTATGATTGAAGCCAGGCTTATTCGGTGTGTTACTATGTATGCAGCAGATCCACAGGAGGACTCGTGCCATTGTGGCTCATAGAGGCTAATCTTATCCTCTGTCTGTACCACTGCTGGATATAAATGGCTAAATAGGTTATTTAGGGGGTAGATCTTTTTTTCTCTGGTGGAAGCCAACAAATTCCCCAAAATTTTCATTGCATGTGAATGAGTTTGTGGAAACCCAATCACAGGTATGGAATGCAGAGGTTGTATTCTCATATGTCGGAAAAATTCTGTGCGACACAGAAAGAAAAAACTACTAACCCTGAGATTATAGAATTGTGACCATCAAGAAAAATCATTACACGCCTAATGGGAATTCTCTGGTCACATAATATTGATGGTAGACCATCAGTATGAGAATGGCAAGGGTCTAACACCTCCTACCCCCACTGATATACAAAACCCAGAACAGGTAATCAACAAGATCGCTGGGTGTCAGATCTGCACTGGTCTGATATTGATCACCCATACTAAGCCATCGATTATATGGCCAGAAAACCCTTTTATTGTACTTTGTAACTACAGAATGAATAGGACAATGCTAAATTATAACTATAACTAATAGTCTTTAGGCTCAAGAGGTAACAATCACTGGCAGATATCGTTTGTAGGTATAAACACTTTTTTGTGATACATTATATTACATTTGTGGATGTTGGTTGGAAAGTTAAATTAGCCTGGTAGCTTTAAAACTAAAAAAATAAGTAATGATAAAAATAAAATATATAAAGTACCATACAAAATGTTTGGAACATCACAGTTACTCCACATTGAGGACATTACCAGGATCATATACAGCATTAAATATTTTAGAAAATTAACACAACAGTAATTTAATGAGAAATATACAATAGAACATATAAGCTTAACAACAGCAGATAATCGACCAGTGCTATTTTAGACATTTATCTCATATCCGCTAAATATATATACTGTATACCCAATTGTCTGTCACCTACAGAACCTGAATAATGGGGTAAAGGACCCCAACCCTTGGTGAAATTCACTCCATTCACCTTTTTGGGAGTTTCAAAAACAGCCAAGTATGACATATTGAGCGGTTTTCAGAACTCCCATAAAAGTGAATGTGAAAAGTAATACACTCATAGGGCTCTAGAAGGGCAGAGAGCATTGTCCTAGAGATAGGTGAAGGAACCCAAACCTAGTAGTCATTTATGGAATATCTTGTGGGTATAACATAACTAAAGGTTCCTGTTCTTCTCCCTAAGTACTTTACAGTTTTATTTTTTGAAATCTGCAATATTGTTCTAGAGATCTGGTCCTTATTATGTAGGGCACCCAATAAGCATATTTTATGGTCTTTATGAAGAAGGCATGGCTCACGGGATGCTCATGGGCATGTCTATAGGCTGATCTGCTTTATTTCTATGGGATCCACACACCTTTAAAAAGACCATAGAAATTAGCACTTCGTAGAGAAGTCATATGTCTGAAACCATATGGTGGATTTTATAATAAAAGAAAAACTGAACAGTGGGAGTAAAATCAGGGTAAATACCACCCATTTAGGAGCTATTTTAAAAACAACCACATAATGAGCCATTCAGGCCGGTGCGACATAGAAGCTGTGTGTGAAATATGTATTTTAGCCTAGGTGATGACGTCTTAATTCTTTCACCCTTGATCTTAAGTTAGACATAAACCAACTAATGCTAGAACAGAAGAGTCTAGAGCACTGATGGCAGGAAAGGACAAGATCCTAGTCTACCATTCTTATGAGTTTTTCCCTTTGATATACTTTTAATTTATTTTTATGGGTGTCTGGACAGATTTGTGCCTAGTGATTGGTTGCCAAGACTATACTTTCATACGGGGTTGCGAGTTCTTAGCAACCCATCTGAATGACCGAGGTCTCCCTAAAGGAACTGTTACACGCTTCAATATCGTAACGATATCACCAACGATCTCACGGGAGCGAGGTCGTTAGGACATCTTTTTGACATAGTTTGTGAGATGTCACACGCCTACATATCGTGTACGTCACACCAACAATCCAGCTAGCCGATATCGTTCGCACAACCCAGCGAACGATACTTGTTCACTGTTGTGAATAGGGGAAATCGTTAATGACATAGTTATCGCGGTGTCACACAACGATGCAGCAGGTTGGCTGATCGAGGATCGTCTGATTTGAGAACATGTTCTCAAATCTACGATCAAGGATCCAACGATTTATTAGAATTGAATCTCGGTGTCAAACGCAACAAAGTAGTAACTATGTCGCTTGAACGACTCCAAACCCATGATGTTTCAGAGATATTGTTCAAGATCTCGTACCGTGTAACGGGGCCTTTAGTGTGTAGTGAGGAGGCCGCAGGGACCTGTCCACTGGATTAGGCATTAGAGTCTCATCATCCTCAGCCGGCTTCCAGAAACTAAACATCAAGCAATTCAGAGCAAAACATACAAGGGCGCCATAATGGAGCTGATCTGTCCTGTGATTCATGCTGCCTGTGGTTCAGTTCCCTTTAAATGGCATAAGTGAGTAAGCAGCAGCTATCAAGAAATAATAACAGTTTACTTTACATGCAAACACGTGACCCTGGCCTTAAATGTATAATATTTAAAACGATATTACCTTTTTTAGGCATAACTAGAGCCACGACCACATATACACACATCATAACACCACAGTAATGCACTCGGATGGAAAGCCCACATACACAGTGCATCTGAAGTGAAGGCTATTCTCCATATGAACAAAAAATTGGGTTATAGCCCTAAAAACATATAAAAGTGGCAACTGTGACTCATCAAAAGAAAAATGAATCTTTAATGGTGAGGTGTTGATTTTCTGCAGTGGTCTGTGAGGTGGAGATTAGAAGTGTTCTTTATACCCTCTTACTAGCCCGCATCTGACATGTCCTAGCGGTTTCTAACTTGGCTTTGAAATCAATCGGTTTTTCAAAAAACCTGACAAGTGAAGGTTCATTAAGTAGTGAGGCCAAAATCTGCTCAAACGCAAAAGACCATTCCGGGTCTTCTTTGGAAGGACCAGACACTGCATTTCCCAAGTCTTGCACAGCAGCGCTCCCTGAATGTTGTCTATAGGCTTAGTACCTCCCTCTGGGGCAATAATCCGAGCCGGTGACGCCGGATTCTGCAGCCTCCTTCCCACTTCTTCCATACGAAGGAGGAGACTGGTGACAGCCGCAATGGCACGGTACAATAACTCTTCATCAGGGTCCCCATGAAATAAATTGTATAGCGTCTTTGAAAACTGGATGAACTGCGTCTGATGAGAAAGTGTTGAAAAAATTACAATTTCACATTAAGCTGTAACAGAATTACAATATTGCATTTTATATTTTTGAAAAATAAATGTAGTGGAGATGTCTAAAGGGGCCGTCACTCGCATCAATATCGCTGTCAATATTGCTGCTGCATGTGACGTAGCAGCAATATTGACGCGTGTGGCACATCGTATCAACCAACCATAAATCACTGGTTGATGTTCGCCAGGTTTTCCGACTGGACCGAAAACCTGGCGATGGTCGCACGGTGGACACGCAGCATTGCTGCGTGTGACACCGGGAGACGCGATCAGCCAGCACCTCTCAGCAAGCGCTGGGAGCTGGTATACATGGTAAACTGCGGGTAACTAGGCAGCACGCGCTGCCTAGATACCCGATGTATACCTTGGTTACCAGCCTTCTCCGCTCACCAGCTGGTATCCAAGGTACACAGCGGGTACCTTGGATACCAGCCGGTGAACAGAGAAGGCTGGTAACCAAGATATACATCGGGTATCTAGGCAGCGTGTGCTGCCTAGTTACCCGCAGTTTACCCTGGATGCCAGCCTGCAGATATCGTGGAAACGATATTTAAATCATTTCCACAATGTCACTGGTCCAATGATCGCTGGTGAGTCTGCCTGTGTGACCGCTCACCAGCGATCAGCCGTCAAAGTCGCCAGCAATCAGATCGCCAACGACATTGACATGTGTGGTTCTGGCTTAACAATTGTGGATGAAGGTGATAACGTTTAATCCCTGAATGACAGGCTATTTTCTCTTTTTTTCCTCCCTTCTTCCAATAACTCAATTATTATTGTGTAAATAAAGCCATATGAGGGCTTGTTTTTTTTCAGGACGACTTGTACTTTTGAATTACTAGTACTGGAAAATGGAAAAAAATTCCAAGCGCCTTAAAATATTTTTAAAAACATTTTTTTTTTTCAATTTATACTCTTTGTTAGTCTCTTCAGGGGATTTAAAGCTCCAATTGTCTGATCACTTGTGCTATACATAGCAGTGCATCAGCAATTGTAGGTAAAAATCACATCACAATCACAGCTATAGCTAAAATTACAATCTCCTATGAATACCAGCTAAATGCTGGCTTTCACAGGAAAATCATAATAACTGGCATGTGGGGTCTTCAGCAGACCTCCAGCTACAATGGCAACTCACTGGCGCCTTGTAATCATGTCACAAGCACGTAAATGGGAGTATAGAATGGCATGCCCCCTGCTGGCGCATGTTAAATGCCGCTGTCAGAGATTGACAGCAGCATTTAACATGTTAACAGCCACTGACAAAATTTCACTAAACGGCTGTTAGAGGCAGAGGTTGGCTGAATACTTTAGCCATCATCTGCCGAGGAAGATACAGTCTTGGCTTGCGAACCCCCATTAAAAGCAAGGACACGACAGATAATGTAAACTTGAATCATATATCTTGAAGGGGTTAATAGGTCAGCAGGTTTTTGCTATTCAATCTGAGAAAGCAGCATGATGTAGGGGCAGAGAACCTTATTCCAATGATGTGTCATTTGCTCAGCCGCCTGCTTTAGCATCAATGCAAGCAGTGTTTTATCAGCAGAAGATTATCACTGCAGGACTAAGTGTTACATGCCAGGCAGTCCAGCTGATTTGTGTAGTTCCTACCCCTCCAATAAGTGACATTTTGCGAACATTGTTCAGTGTGCAAAAACTGCCAATCAATGTGTATAGACGAGGTTATATAGAGCTCAGCATTCATAGCATTGCTACATCTACAGCAGCAAAAACAAGGATCTCATCAAAACTGCACCAAGCAGTGCAGTAAGTGAGACATTGCTGGAATCAGGCTCTCTGCTCCTATATTATGCTGCTATCAAATTCCTTATAAAAAAACCTATTGATATATTCCATTTAAGTCATCATGTGCAGTAGCTATGTGAAGCCTTTCCCTTCAAACGCCAGTCATTTATTCATTATAGATCTTCAGTATCCTAACTTACTGAAAGGAAGGTATTTTCACAGCCTGTTATGTCACACATACTGTTTATACTGTGTAACCTAACCTGATCTGGGGTGCGAGATTGAAATCTACAACATGCCAAATTCTGGGTGCAGATTTTTCCATAAAACTGCCCAAGATGAAGAAAATTCATACGAAATAAAACAATATATGTTTTTAGCATGTCTCCGTGGGATGTAATCCCTGTAATCCACACATGACTGCATCAATAAAGTGTGGTCAAAGCCAAATATTTTCACAGAACTTTACAGACACCATCTCTGTCCCCATTGGGGCTCACAATCTTAATTCTCTATCAATATGTCTTTGAAGTGTGGCAAAACATACCGGACACCTGGCCGGCTACTACCTGAGCACAGCATCATCCTAATCTGCACAGTTACGGTATGAACCATAAACTGGGTCATCTGTATGACATATATACTCCTCCCTCTGTCAGTGACAATTAGCAGTAGGCATATTTTTGTTATAGGAGATTAAAATGTATACTAGTCAACCCCTCAGGGAAGATGTCAAACTCTAGGCCTTGAGGGCTGCCAACAGTGCAGGTTTTCAGGATTAACTTCGTATTACACAGGTGATAATTGAATCCCCTATACAAATGATTCCAACCCCTTGCAATGCTAAGGCTGACTTCATACCACGACTTTAGGGATATGGGGCTGTCCAGTGTGAACCGGACAGCACTGGATCCGATTTTGGCACCATAGTATTTATATGGGGCCGGATGGCAGTGATTTGCCAGCCGGTTTTGTGCTGTCCGGGAGGATCAGGCACATTTAGTTTTTTTGCCCTGGACACAAAATCGGAGCTTGCAGCATTTTTATGTCCAGGGCAAAAAAAGAGAAAGAAAAAAAAAAAAACGGACCAAATTCGATCGCCCCTGATCTGGTGCGATAAGGCGCCCCCAACATGGGAGTCTATGGGTGCCGGATCGCGCCGGTTATGACAAAATTGTTCCGGATACGACATAAAATCATTCCGTTTCTCGGACGCCAGCTGCTGAAGTTCAGTGGCGGCCAGCGCTGAACATCAGCACCTGGAGAGCTCTCGGCTGAAATTTCAGCACTGGACAGTGGCAGCAGCTGCTCACTGCCGATTCCAGCAGAAAGCAGGATCAGAGAGCATATTTGCCCTCTGGTTCTGTTCTGTTTGGAGCGGTCAGGCTGCGTCCGATGCATCCAGCAAAACACTGGACACAGCCTGACAGCTCAGAAACCGTGGTGTGAAGTCGGCCTAAGGAAATGTTGAAGACCTGCACTATTGGCGGCCCTTAAGTTTGAGATGCCTGCTCCACATCATACAACGCAGGTGAAATAAATGACATTTCCTATTTTTTATGGGATTTCTACTTTAATATAATGAAGGTGACAGATACCTGGTTCATTCTGGGCAGATCCTTAATACTTTCCTCTTTACGCACAAGTTCATCTTGCCACTGTTTCAGATATGCCTGGATATCAATCTTGCCTTTACCTTTAAAATTAAAGTCATACAATTCAGAAGTGACCCATATCTGAAGAACGAGTAATAAATATTGGGAGGGGGGGGGAGAGAGGGGGGAGTGTTTGTGCAAATATCAGGATGCGACTGAACATTGCGCTCCATAGTATAAAGTCTGGAATCATATAGCAGTCATCTTATCTCATGGGAGGACTTTATACCGGCCTACACTATGACATGAATTCAGGGTCCCCTGGAATTCATTGTGTGCATCTCTTAATGGACTTGTAGTATCTTTCATCTGCCGTACATCAGATTCACTAATGGCCTCCAGCCACAGACTGGAATATACTTCCCTCAAAACCTTTGTGGCATCAACTATGAATTTGTTGGGTTGTGCTAAGTAGTGATAGCATTATCTATCTCACATTAAGTTCTGCCCACTTCTCATATTGGCAAAGCAGGCATAAAAACACCAAAAGTCATCAAATTGTGATACATTTTTATGACAATTTTCTGTTGCAAGGCGTTTACTGAATTGGTGTCAACATTGTATAACATACCTTTCTCTGGACTCTTTGTTTTGTCTTCAGGGCTGGAGATTTCTATAGGAGATGACACTGTCGAAAAATGATTAGATAATAACAAATATGTCTATTTTTAACTGGAAAAAAGGGGAGGAGGTGATCAGGAGTGTTATATATTATATCCATTTATGTATTGTATTTTTCACTCCATAAGATGCACTGGATTATAAGACGCACCACACCCCAAATTTGGTGAAGAAAGAGAAAAATATATATTTTATATGTTAAATAGGGTCCGTCTTATAATGCCAGTGTCCATCTTACAATCAGTATACTGTATATGTCCCTCATACTGGTACATGATCCCCCAATTCTGGTATACATGTTCTCCAATGCTGGATATGGGCCCCCCTATGATGGGACATAGCCCCCCATATGACGATACATGGCCCCCCATATGATGGGCACATATCCCATGATGGCACATACCCCGCATATAATGGTACATGGCGCCCATATGATGGTACATATCCCATGATGGCACATAGCCCCCATATGATGGTACATGGCTTCCCCAATATGATGGCACATATCCCCCATATGATGGCACATGGCCCCCACATGATGGCACATATCCCATGATGGCCCATACCCCCATATGATGGTACATGGCTCCCCCATGATGGCACATACCCTCCATATAATGGTACATATCCCATGATGGCACATACCCCCCATGATGGCACATGCCCTCCATATGTTGCTACATGGCCCCCATATGATGGCATATATCCCATGATGGCACATACCCCCCATATGATGGTATATGTCTCCCCCATGATAGCACTCAGCACCCCATATGATGGTACATGGCTCCCCCATGATGGCACTCAGCCCCCTATATGATGGTACATGGCTCCCCCATGATAGCACTCAGCACCCCATATGATGGTATATGGCTCCCATATGATGGTACATGGCTCCCCCATGATGGCACTCAGCCCCCCATATGATGGTATATGGCTCCCCCATGATAGCACTCAGCACCCCATATGATGGTACAAGGCTCCCCCGTGATGGCATTCAGCCCCCTATATGATGGTACATGGTTCCCCCATGCTGGCACACACAAACAAAATAATAATACTCGTCTCTCTCAAACGTTCCCTGAGCAGCCTGCACCGTCCCTCCGTCCGTCAGCTGAGCCGGCATCCAGGCTTGTGAGTGGTGCGCGCAGTGATGACCTCACTGTGCAGCGACGCTCACATGACCTGCACACTGGGCACAGAGAGCGGGTATGGCACGGACTGCAGGGAGGGATGGAGCTAGGAGAGTATGCTCCTCCATTGCCAGGATAGTCACTGCCTCCCACGCGGTCATTGAGACTATCCACATGTCACACGAGGCTCCAACTGCAGCTGCTGATCACCTGCACCCGCTCAATAGGTTAATGTAATAGGCGGCGCTCCCCCCACTGGTGATGGACAGAGGGATGCAGTGAATATTACATTGGCCTAACCAATATAACCAAGACACCTAAAAGGTGAGCAATACCAAAGTATAACATCTTTATGTTGAATTTTAATTACTGCACTTAGAGTTGCGCCGGGACTTTTTCTCTTTTATACCCCCCTAGAGACTTCCAGCGAAGTTAATCTAAGTACTACTATTGGCCTAACCAAGGGCCACAGCTGCAGCCTGTTCCTGGCCCCCTCCCGCCCCTGGACACTGGGTCCAAAAGATGCCCCCCTTCACTGCACATTAGATTGGAATTATAAAACACACCCCTCACTTTCCCCCAAAATTTGGGGGAACAAAAGTGCATCTAATTATCCTAAAAATACAGTATTTATTTTTCTAATATAATTTCTCGTCTTCTTAAAAGACTTACACCTGCACACTACAGTATTTCCTTATATAGAGAAAATGACCTTCTTCTATGAAGTGAAGGTTGGGCCTTCATAGCAGGATGAGGTTGACAGTGATGGGATTCCCAGACTGCAATATGGCAATCCACTGGCACCCAGCGATCATGGGGAAGCCAACCGTTGTTTGTTAAGACGTCCAATTGCAATAAAGTCATGTACTTGCCCAGTGATTGATAGCGGCATTTATGAGGTTAAACAGCAGCAATCGGAGCTCCTTCTGGTCCCTGCTGTTATAGATTCAGCTCCTGAGCATGCTACATACATACAAACCCTACACAGGACACAAAACTACATCCTACATCATGTAGGAGTTAACCCAAATCCCAGACTATATTTAAGAAGACATATGTGTAAGTAAAGGAAAGCAGTCTGTGTGCTGGTTCATTCTAGATTCATTTTGGATGCCCCATCTGAGACCTGTATAAAATTTGGGTGTGATCTTGATCCCAGCTCTGTGTCACCCACTGTTTTATTGGCTGCAGTTCTGCTAGTCCTCTCACCTCTGAGCTCTTGCTGTATAATCCTTGATATTTAGGAGTTCTGTCACCGACTCCACCACTGACTGGCAGCTTTCGATTTCTGTGAATATGTAGAAAGTTGGCAATAAATATGGTGGAGTACAGGGACAAATGGAGCTCAGGGATCAATGGGGCGGGTGGAGCTGGACACAACTCATGTCTGAGAGGACTAGCAGGACTGCAGCAAATAAACAGGAATATTATTATTTATGGGCCGGACACTGATCTGCCAAAGAATCTGTGTACAGAGATTATTGTCAATGAAAGGGACATTATCAGTGTGAGACATGTACATCAGGAGAACAGACTGCCAGTCATTACATGTCTCACACTGATAATGCCCCATTCATTTATAAGAAGTATGGATGCAGATTCTTAGGGAGATCAGTGTCCGACCCATACATCTTGACAGCTCATTTACAGATTAACCCCTTCCCGCCCGGGCGCGCAGCGTATGCGCCATGGAAACATCACCGTTCCCGCCCGATGGCGCATACGCTGCGTCATCGCGGTTTCCCCCTTGCTGCGGCTCTATTAACCGGGTTCACGAAAGGGTTAATAGAGCCGCAGATAGGGGACAACCTCTAGATGACCCCACGGGAGGGGATTTCCCCCCCCCCCGTGGCTAGGAGCCCTCCGATTGGCTAGTTAATTCACAACTAGCCAAAAGTGATGATTGAAACATTACACCAATAGAAATTGGTGTAATGTTTTCAATCTGGCCATAGCCTGATGCTCAAAGCATCAGGCATTGGCTGGGGCACTGTGAGGTGTGTGTGCCCCCCCCCCCCCGATCTGATTGGGGGCTAGCATCCATGTGATGCAAGCCCTCCAATCAGATGTGCAGGGGGATGTTCACAATATGGCCACCGAGCTCATCAGCTCCACTCTGTCGGTGGACGCTGATGAGCGTGCACCCCTGCAGCCCTCCGCTGCCACCGACCGTGCCCACGTGGTGTGAGCCCCCCCGCCGCCGATCGCCGCCGCTGCTGCCACCGCCGCTGCTGCTGCTGATCGTAAGTACCCCGCTGCTGTGATCCGCTCCCTCTCCTCCTCCCCTGGTGTCCTCCCACCCTCCCCCATTGTCCTCTCCCCCTCCCCCTTCCCCATTGTCCTCTCTCCCCTCCCCCTTCCCCATTGTCCTCTCTCCCCCCCCCTCCCCTTTTGTCTTCTCCCCCCCCCCCCCTTCCCTGAGTTTGCTCTCTCCCCCCCTCCCCTGAGTTTGCTCTCTCCCCCCCTCCCCTGAGTTTGCTCTCTCCCCCCTCCCCAGAGCTCGTTGTCACCGGTCCGGTCTGCTCGGTGTTGACCCCCTGACCGACCGCTGCCTGGCCCGAGTGACCCCCTGACCGACCGCTGCCTGGCCCGAGTGACCCCCTGACCGACCGCTGCCTGGCCCGAGTGACCCCCTGACCGACCGCTGCCTGGCCCGAGTGACCCCCTGACCGACCGCTGCCTGGCCCGAGTGACCCCCTGACCGTCGTCGTCCGCCGCCCCTGACTGACCGTCGTCGTCCGCCGCCCCTGACTGACCGTCGTCGTCCGCCGCCCCTGACTGACCGTCGTCGTCCGCCGCCCCTGACTGACCGTCGTCGTCCGCCGCCCCTGACTGACCGTCGTCGTCCGCCGCCCCTGACTGACCGTCGTCGTCCGCCGCCCCTGACTGACCGTCGTCGTCCGCCGCCCCTGACTGACCGTCGTCGTCCGCCGCCCCTGACTGACCCTCGTCGTCCGCCGCCCCTGACTGACCGTCGTCGTCCGCCGCCCCTGACTGACAGTCGTCGTCCGCCGCCCCTGACTGACCGCCGTCGTCCGCCGCCCCTGACTGACCGTCGTCGTCCGCCGCCCCTGACTGACCGTCGTCGTCCGCCGCCCCTGACTGTTGTCGTCGTCCGCCGCCCCTGACTGACCGTCGTCCGAAAGTTACACCAGTTAACGTTCACATACACGCACACTAAACACACGTACACGCACACTAATAAAAAGTTTACTTTTTTTTTTTTTTTACACACGCACACAGCACATACAACATGTCACGCCCGTCCCGCCCGTCCCGCTCATCAACGTCACAAAGGGTGTACTCGGCTGAGGAGGCATATGCTATACTTGCCTCCGATGCTGACAGTGAGGAAGTGGACCCCACGTTCCACTATTCCTCACATTCTTCCTCCGACAGTGAAATCTGCAGCAGTGACACCGACTCGCCACCACCACGAAGACGGAGGAGGACAAGAGATCGTCCGGAGCCAGAGGAAGAGTCGTCGGAGTCCGAGGAAGAGGAGTCTGAGCCTGGAGAAGAGGAGTCGGAGGAAGACCCACAGCCGTCAGTGAGTAACCCTCCACCTGGTGCTAGGCATGCCCAACCTAGCACCAGGGCCCCTGTGTGGATCCCCGTCCCTGATCGGTACACTCCACAGATTCCTGATTTTATTCCCCAATCAGGAATCCTGTTTGAGGCCACAAACTTCAGGGAAATTGACTTTTTCAAAGTCTTTTTCTCTGAGGACTTTGTGAGGCTCATGGTGGAGCAGACGAACCTGTACGCCCAACAGTTTCTGGTCCAAAACCCAGATTCCATCTTTTCTTCTTGAACTCCTGTGGACTCTGGAGAAATTATGAAATACTGGGGTTTGATACTTCATATGGGGATTGTGACGAGACCAGAAATGCGCCAATGCTGGAGTACAGATAAGTTTTTTCTAACTCCAGTGTACGGCGAGGTGATGGCCCGAAACAGATTCGACGCCATCCATAAATTTCTCCACTTCAGGGACAACACTGACAGCCTTCCCCGTAATGACCCGAATTTTGACAGATTGTTCAAAATTCGACCGGTCATCGACCACTTCAGCAGCAAGTTTGCTGAAGTGTACGTTCCCAAACGGGAAATTTGTGTGGACGAATCCCTCGTCCTTTACAAAGGTAGGCTTAGTTTCCGCCAATACATTCCCAGCAAGAGGGCCAGGTATGGGATAAAGCTCTACAAGCTTTGTGAGAGTACCTCAGGGTACACTCACAACTTTAGAGTGTATGAGGGGAAGGATTCGAGGATCGAGCCCCCAGAGTGTCCCCCTGCTCTGGGGGTATGCGGGAAAATAGTGTGGGATTTGATCCACCCACTACTTGATAAAGGTTATCATCTATACGTTGATAACTTTTATACAAGTGTCCCGCTCTTCAGATCCCTCTCTGCCAGAACTACCGCCGCTTGCGGTACTGTGCGCAGAAACAAGAGGGATCTCCCTATGCCGCTAATTGAGCAGCCTCTCCCAAGAGGTGAGAGCCGAGCTCAATGTAGCGGCAACATGGTACTGGTCAAGTTCAAAGACCGAAGGGATGTCTTTATCTTGACCACGATCCATGGTCCCGGCACCAGGGCCACCACCACCAGAGGTACCCCAGGACAGGTCCACAAACCGGAATGTGTCCTGGGGTACAATAAGAACATGGGAGGAGTTGATCGTTCTGATCAAGTCCTCAAGCCCTACAGGGCCACGCGGAAAACGAGGAAGTGGTACAAAAAACTGGCCGTGTACATTGTCCAAATGGCAATGTATAATGCATACTTGCTGTCACGATGTGCAGGTCACACCACTAACACCTTTCTTGAGTTCCAGGTGAAGGTGATCAAGGCCCTGTTGAATGGAGGAGAACGAAGACCAAGAGAAGAAGGAGGACGAGAACGAAGACCAAGAGAAGAAAGAGGAAGACGAAGAGAAGAAGATGAAGGGGGCCCCAGCACTCCTGGAACTCGATATTCCCGCGTGGTACCAGGGCAACATTTTGCAGAGAAGGGGCCAAGAAAAAGGTGCCGGGTCTGCCATCAAAGGGGAACAGAACGACCGTCCAAACCCAATGTAAAACGTGCCCTGACAAACCAGGTTTGTGTATCTTTGGATGTTTCGAAATCTATCACACGACCCCAGACTGACATGCACCCACAACATCATACACAAACACACACACACCCTGATGTACACTACAACACACCAACCTGACATACACACCCTGATGTACACTACAACACACCAACCTGACACACACCCTGATGTACACTACAACACACCAACCTGACATGCACTACGATAAGTGCCCCCTTAGTCTTTACCATGGCTTTGGGGGTCTTATTCCGGTGCTAGAACAAATCCCTTCCTGCAGAAAGGCCAGGCCTCGCCTCACGGTGACCTGTCCTTCTGAAAGGCTGGGTACAGTTGTGTAATTATATGTGTAATTATATTATATGTGTGATTATATATGATTATATGTGTATGGGGTCACTTGTGGGGAACTCCAATGTGTAGGCACACAGGGGCTCTCCATACGCAACCTGGTGTTTGCTAACAATTGGAATTGTTAGCGGACACCATGTTGCGTTTGGAGAGCCCCTGTGTGCCTACACATTGGAGTTCCCCCACAAGTGACCCCATTTTGGAAACTAGACACCCCAGGGAACTTATCTAGATGGGTAGTGGGCATATTGAACCCCCAGGTGCTTCACAAATAAATGGGAAAAAAAAAAAAAGTGGAAAAAAAAGTACTTTTTCGTTTTTACGGATTAATTTGTGAAGCACCTGGGGGTTCAATATGCTCACAACCCATCAGGATAAGTTCCCTGGGGTGTCTAGTTTCCAAAATGGGGTCACTTGTGGGGAGCTCCAATGTGTAGGCACACAGGGGCTCTCCAAACGTGACATGTGTCCGCTAACAAGTTGACCTGATTTTCCATTCAAATTGTTAGCGGACACCATGTTGCGTTTGGAGAGCCCCTGTGTGCCTACACATTGGAGTTCCCCCACAAGTGACCCCATTTTGGAAACTAGACACCCCAGGGAACTTATCTAGATGGGTAGTGGGCATATTGAACCCCCAGGTGCTTCACAAATTGATCTGTAAAAATTAAAAAGTACTTTTTTTTTTTCACAAAAATTTTGTTTTAGCCTAATTTTTTAAATTTTCAAATGGCCAACAGCATAAAGTTCATCCTAAAATTTGTTGGGCAATTTCTCCTGAGTACATCGATACCTCATATGTGGTCATAAACAACTGTTTGGGCGCACGACAGGGCTCAGAAGGGAAGGAGCGCAATTTCCCTTTTTGAATGGAAAATTAGCTCCAAAAGTCAAATTGCGCTCCTTCCCTTCTGAGCCCTGCCGTGCGCCCAAACAGTTGTTTATGACCACATATGAGGTATTGATATACTCAGGAGAAATTGCCCAACAAACTTTAGGATCCATTTTATGCTGTTGCCCATGTGAAAATGAAAGATTTGAGGCTAAAAGAACATTTTTGTTGGAAAAATTTAAATATCCATTTTTTGTTTCCACTTTGCTTTAGTTCCTGTGAAGCACCTGAAGGGTTAATATTCTTCTTGAATGTAGTTTTGAGTAGCATGAGGGGTGCAGTTTTTAGAATGGTGTCACTTTTGGGTGTTTTCTGTTGTGTACACCCCTTAAACGGACTTCAAATGTGATGTGGTCACTAAAAAAAATGGTTTTGTAAATTTTGGTGGAAAAATGAAAAATTGCTAATGAACTTTGAACCCTTATAACTTCCTACCCCCAAAAAATTTTTTTTCCAAAATTGTGCTGATATAAAGTAGACATGTAGGAAATATTATTTATCAACAATTTTGTGTCACATAACTCTCTGGTTTAGCAGAAAAAAAATTCAAAATTTGAAAATTTCGAAATTTTCAAAATTTTTGCCATATTTTTGATTTTTTCACAAATAAACGCAAAAATTATTGACCTAAATTTAATACTAACATGAAGCCCAATATGTCACGAAAAAACAATCTCAGAATCGATAGGATCGGTTGAAGCGTTCCAGAGTTTATAACCTCATAAAGGGACACTGGTCAGAATTGCAAAAAATGGCTCGGGCATTAAGGCTAAAATAAGCAAAAATGGGCTCGGGGGTGAAGGGGTTAAGAAAAACAGATTTCTCTGGCATAAGACATAGTACCACAAATATTAAAGCATAATTTTTTTCAACTTATTCACCTACATGCCCATATAGATGGCTTAGGAGAGTTCATCTTACTGACCGATTCCCTTAGACGTAGTAGCCATATATCGCTGTTGAAGACTGATTTACTGTACTTTCATTGTAATAAACTGGATTCCAATGATTAATAATTAGGCCCACTTATACAACGTCATACAGAAAACACAAGTGCAGCTTTTGTGGCCAGGTCACAAGCATTATAATAACAGTATTAGATGTAGACTAGAGCAAGGCTTTATAATCCTCATTGCCTTAGAACAGTTATCCATCACTTACCATGAAGTTGGCTGAAGTGCATCAGATCCTCTTTGGATAGTTTGGCTTCCTCTGATGGACTTGGAGATCCCACTTCAGTAAAAGCTAAAATTTGACAAAGCCAATACATTGACGACATCAAAATAATACATCGACTTATTTCTCTAAATGTGTAATTCTAGATATACATACCAGGAGGTATATGCATTTTGAAGAGTAGCTTGAGCCGGTCTGTAAAGCTGCCATTAACAATGATATCTAGAACATGAAGGGTAAATTAATTGCTGTATGTTCTTGTCATCACAATTGTGTTATATGGATTGAAATGATCCTCACCGAATGCCACTGCAAACTCTTTAAAGTTGATGAGACCATCTGAATTTTCATCCATTAATCGGAAGGTCCATAATGCCAGCGAGTCCACGCTAGGAGAGTAAGCCCAGGGGCTGAGGAGGTGGTACAGAGTCCGGAACTGCTGGCAGTCTATGTGATACTGTTCTAGGTATGGCAGGCTGGGATCATGGTGACTTAATATGGCGCTGTTATTCACACTCCAATAACAAGACAAGAAGTGTTCTCTCTTAGGAAAAAAAAAAAAAAGGAGCTAATTTTATTATCATAGAAAATAACTTCAATATACCGTATATACTCGTGTATAAGCCGACCCGTGTATAAGCCGACCCCCCTACTTTTGCCCCAAAAATCTGGAAAAACCTATTGACTCGTGTATAAGCCGAGGGTGGACCCCAGCACAGTTATACAGCCCCCAGCAGTGTGGTATACAGGCCCCCCAGTGGTAGTATACAGCAGCCCCAGTGGTAGTATACAGATTCCCCAGCAGCCCCAGTGGTAGTATACAGATTCCCCAGCAGCCCCAGTGGTAGTATACAGGAGCCCCAGCAGCCCCAGTGGTAGTATACAGATTCCCCAGCAGCCCCAGTGGTAGTATACAGGAGCCCCAGCAGCCCCAGTGGTAGTATACAGCAGCCCCAGTGGTAGTATACAGGAGCCCCAGCAGCCCCAGTGGTAGTATACAGGAGCCCCAGCAGCCCCAGTGGTAGTATACAGGAGCCCCAGCAGCCCCAGTGGTAGTATACAGGAGCCCCAGCAGCCCAGTGGTAGTATACAGGAGCCCCAGCAGCCCCAGTGGTAGTATACAGCAGCCCCAGTGGTAGTATACAGGAGCCCCAGCAGCCCCAGTGGTAGTATACAGCAGCCCCAGTGGTATACAGCAGGCCCCCAGGGGTACATATAGCAGCCCCCTGGGGGTACCCAGCAGCCCCCTGGGGGTACCCAGCAGCCCCCAGGGGGGACCAACAGCCCCAGGGACCAGCAGCCCCCAGGGGGGACCCAGCAGCCCCCAGGGGGGACCCAGCAGCCCCCAGGGGGGACCCAGCAGCCCCCAGGGGGGACCCAGCAGCCCCCAGGGGGTACCAGCAGCCCCCAGGGGGTACCCAGCAGCCCCCAGGGGGTACCCAGCAGCCCCCAGGGGGTACCCAGCAGCCCCCAGGGGGTACCCAGCAGCCCCCAGGGGGTACCCAGCAGCCCCCAGGGGGTACCCAGCAGCCCCCTGGGGGTACCAACAGCCCCCAAAAGCTGGCACTGTCCCCCCTTGTAAGGCCTCCTCCCCCCGCTGCTTATACATTACCATCCCGGTGTTCTGATCGGCGCCGCTCCTCGGTGCTTCTTCTTCATCCTCCCGTCCTCGCTCGCTGCATCCAGGATCTCCGGCGGTCGCGCGATGACGTCATATCGCTGCGACCGCCGGAGAACCCGGATGGATGCAGCGAGCGCGGACGGGAGGATGAAGACGGCGACGCAGCACCGAGGAGCGGCACCGATCAGAACACCGGGATGGTAATGTATAAGCAGCAGGGGGGGCCCTTACAAGGGGGGACAGTGCCAGCTTTTGGGGGGGCCATATGCACTGCTTCCCCCTGCGCTGATTGACAGGGGGAAGCAGTGCATATATAATGAGCGGCCCCACGTGACGGGGCCGCTCATACAGCAGCCCCCCCCGCCTCCTCCAGCCTCCACAGCCCCCGGGACACAGCCCCCCCGTATATGACTCGTGTATAAGCCGAGGGGGGGACTTTTCAGCCCAAATTTTGGGCTGAAAAACTCGGCTTATACACGAGTATATACGGTAAGTGAAATGAAAGCAATTTGGAGAGTGCAGAAGGACTGAAGAAGGCACGGTGCAGTAATCAGAAGCTCTATAGCAAAGAGCTTGTAAGTGCACACTGACCACAGCTAATGGGCTATTGGTCACCCAGCAGTCAACCAATGAATAGTAAACATACAATTATGGAGAATGGACAGGATTTTTAAATAGGATAAACTGTAAAGTTCCCTGTTTGTACAAACCACTTAAATGTTACCCATTTAAGAACTTAAAACTATCCCTTTAAAAATGACCAGACCTGTAAAACCCCGACTGTGACTGAGTAATAGAAAGTCTATGAAATATGATAGTATTCCCCAAACTGCTGTTCTCCACCTGTAACAAATTACCATGAAGGTGGTTGTAGTTTCTCAACAGCTGGAAATGGCCTTATCTTAAGAAATGTTATCTACCAGTGATGAGCAGTCAGACGCTCAGACAGGCTCGACTCCAGTAGAGAGTATAATAGAAGGCAATGGGAAACTCCAGCATCTTTCTGGAAGATCGTCTTGAAAAATGCTCAAGTTTCCCACTGACCTGCATTATACTCGAGTCACAATCCCACTGCTTGTTAGGAGTACACCAAGCCCCCGAGCATGCTCGTGCTCACTCATCATCATCATCATCATCTACATATTATACACACTAAGGGAGATTTAGGACACTAAATTAAACAGAATTCTGAAGCAATTTGCACCTAATAACCACCTGTTTTTACAATGCGTTTTAGACCCTTTCTTCATGTTCAACTGGGGAGCATGGCTTTAATTAAAAATGGTGTGATTTAGTGGAAAGGCACCTCATTGACTATGGTGACAGAGGGATTTTGCCGCACAAAGTAACACAATATTAATAAATGTTCCATATGACCCATAACAAATGGGTGGTGAGATGATAAATTACGAAGACGTGTTAGGGAGCACGTGAACGACATTGCTGCTGCCCGGACAGTGAAGGACCTTTCTACTCTTAAAACATCGTCCCGTCACTTTTGGGCGCACCATGCTTGTGACTCAACCTCCCTAAAAATAAGGGGGATTGATGTCATCCATGTTGGTTTCCGTGGTGGTGACGTTAAGAGGGTCCTTGACCAACATGAAACACATTGGATAATGACCCTTGGTACAATGGTTCCAAACGGTCTTGATGAATAATTGAGTTTTGCTCTGTTTTTTGTGATATCCGCCCTCCGATTGCTCTGTCACGTGTATCTCACGTGTTTATTCATCTACCATTTTTATTTTATTTTAGATTTTGATGACCATCTGCCTATCCTGGTGTTTTTATTATCCTCTGTCCCCCTTTTGATTGCCACCTGAGTTTAGCATCCATCAGTTTAGCACTGGAAGTACCATCGTGCACTAAGGAATTGTATGGAGAGACTGTTGCTGTTATTAACATATTTTTGTTACTGTTACATGTTTAATATATGTACATGTACATTGTAATGGCTCTCACACTGCCCTGTGACAATGGTGGCTGCCCGTGCAGCAGCCACCATGATTTGCTGAGGTTACTGTGGGGTAAACTATTTTTCCCCTGGCTGCAGAGTGTTAAGCCTGACCACAGCGCCTGATGCTCTTCCCCCCTCCCTCCTGCGGTGTGAGCGGTATCTTTTCCCGCGGATGTGCATGCCCAGGAGCCATGGTTATGCGTCCTGGCACTCGGATGTGCGTGTCATTAACGGTGACGTCCATGCACTTCCAGCGGGGAGTGGAGCGGACTGGAAGCGGTCGGGCGCCATCTCCAGTGGCTGGTAAGAAGGCAAACATACGCTCTCTCTGATATAAAAACCCGTGGGGACAGATGAACATCACCCCTTCCCCATGAAGCTGCCAATTCCCCAAGAGGAAACGTATGTTGGGGTCCGGACCCAGTGGCATCTCTCCACTGCAGAGGTTTGTGCATTCTTAACACCGGTAAATGGGTTACAATCTCCCCCTGCAAACGGGAGACCTTTTCTGGTATATATTACCGGTTTTATATAGGGATTTACCTAGATTGGCACATGACTCATGCATGTATTTTGTGACCATTGCACTTGCACTTTAACCTGTAACACTATATGGTTTTGTATGAGCCCTCTGTAACCAGATTTATACCCATATCTCTTGGTTTTGTAACAGAATTGTCCATTGTGATGTTTTTATCCCATTGTAAAGTGTATTGACCCTTAATTATGAATTACCACTGTTATGATGTACTTGCCCTAACACCATGTGTTCATTCTTGATACCATTTTAAGCCAGTTGCTTATTTGGAGGTAATAAACCTTTTGTGCACACTCTTTCCTCTCCTTTTTCTTTTCATTTAAAAAAACTAACACAAGTGTAAACTTTGACTAGACCTTGTAAAGATGCGGCAGATTTATGATACTACATGAACCTCTATGATAAATCTGACACTTATTTATGCTATGTTAACATGTGCTTTTCTGCAAGGTAAAAGCCGCCTTTAAAAAGGGGTTGTCTGGTCTAAAACTCTGCAAAAATGCGGGAACATTTGACAAGCTGACGTTTTCAAGAACGCAGCAGTTTTCCAATTTGGTCAGAAAGAAAAAAGCCGTGTGTGCATGAAAGTTCTGAAATCTCATAGCTTTTCATGACAATGTTAAAGGGTTTGTCCAGTCTAAAATGATAATTCTGCATTCGCTGTATGTGACCGCAGTCTTACAAATCCTCCCAGTTCCTGCACTGTGCGCTGCAAGGATTCATGGTTTCTAAAACTTGGAACAGACTGCAGTTATGTAGTATGTATATTTGCGGTCCGAGCCCCTGACTAGTGGGCGCGGCCGTGCTCAATACAAGTGTATGGCGCAGGTGTGTTCAGCTAGTGGGAGCGTCCATCTAGTGGGTGCGGGCTTGCTCCACACACTTGTATTGAGTGTGGCTGCACCCACTTGTCGGAGGCTCAGGCCGCAGTGGCCGGGAATACGCATACCACATAGCTGCAGTGCCAGTCCCAGTTTAGAAACTGCAAATCCTTGCAATGCAAAGTGTGGGCGCTGGGAAGATTGGCAAGACTGCAGCGACACAGAGCGAATGTATTATTATCCTTTTAGACTAGACAACCTCTTAAACATTGTCATCAAAAGCTATGAGATTTCAGAACTTTTATGACCAAATTGGAAAACTGCTGAGTTCCTGAAATTGGCAACTTGTCAAATGTTTCCACACTTTTACATTTTTACAACCACAGTTAGGCTGGGTTCACATTTGCATTGTGAACATAGCGTAACCAAACGCAGTTAAGCGCATGCGCACTGTGTTCCTATGTTTAACAATGGAACGCATAGTGCCTGCGTTTGGCTGCGTTCGGTTGCAGTTGCGTTTGTTTGCGCATAATTTGTGCGCCTTCTGTACGCAGCCTGTTGCGTTTTTGTGTGTTCACGTGCGCTTGTTTTATCAGCAAGCGTCCCCAAGCACACAAAAAATTCATGAAGCTCAATGGATCTGCAGTGTCCTCCGCATGACAGCGCAGGAGAACGCTGCCGATCACATTGAAGTCTCTCCTGGTGGCTGCTCAGACCACTGATTGGTTCCTGGACACCATACTAAGTGAACGCATGAGGAGAATCTCCGCTGCGTTCACTTCAGTATAGCAGCGTTTGTTACTGCGTTTGTGCCTTCATGCCCGACGCATGCAGACAAAGGCTAAGTTCACACAAGCGTTTATGTGTACTAAAAACACAGCAAAAGAGGGGCTGATACTATTTGTAGACAATCTCCCTGGCAGGAAAATCTCGGTCTCTCAAAAAAAGTAAAAAAAAAAAAAGAAAAAAGCAGGAAAAAAGGCAGGAATCCCTGCACTTTGGGCTCAAGCTTTTATACTGCCAAAAGATAAGGTTTTGGATGCAGAAAAAAAGAGAAAAAAAAAATAAAAAAAATCAGCAAAAAAGCAACATGTAGACATAGGCTAAGACTGTGCTGTCTACGTTTGCACGCTCAATAACATTCATAGACTAATAGTCATACAAGGAGTATTAGCCTGCAACTTCAGAAATATCACAGATGCTGAGGGGTGTGGCCTGGGCATCAACCAGAAGAACGTGGATCACCTTAGCTCCCGCTCCCAGACCACAAAATAACTATTATAAGACAAAACAGCTAAATATTGCAGAATCAGTCTCCTCAATCATTGAGCAGTCTCCCACAGCCACCTTCCCCGGTGATTGCCCAGACAATGGAGAGATTAGACACCAAGGGCCCGGCAAGAAGACGCCTGCCAAGCTCCCCGCAGAACACAGGGCCTCCATCTGCAGCTGCATGTCCGCTGGTCGGCCTGATAACACCGGACCCCATCTGCCTCCATCCTTCATCCTTCATCTGGGACCTGGAAGGAACCACTCACAGCCCAGGACCTCTAATCTACAGGACGGCACAGCCAGCATCAGGCTTAAAGGGAACCTGTCACCTCCTAAAAGCCACTTAACCTATCAATAGATGTCCCTGCACCTTCCTATTACCATTAACTATCCCTCTCTCTGCTAAATGCTGGCTTTCAATGTTTTATACTTAATAATTAGGATGATAATGATGCGGGGGCTTTATGCAATAGTCCCCCTGGGTGTGTTGGTTTGCAGCCTCCATGATCCTTTATCACGCCCCAATGGGAGTGGTATTGTAATAAGAATCGTCTGTGCCCCAGCTTGCGTCGGACGTCGCTCTCCAGTTCCAGGTATGACGCGAATTGCATAATTTCCGGTTCTGATGATGTCAGTACACCTTCTTATGGTGGCCGGCTTCAGGACGGAGACATACCGGCCGTGAAGTTCCACCCCATCAGCTTAGCCACAAGGCAGAAGGCAGCGCCATTATCCACACTCTCCTGCAGTGGCTACAAGATATAGAGAAACAGTCATAGGAGAGAGAACAGCTCTGTTATTCTGAAAAGGAAAACTGGTGACATCTAGTGGCCACCACAGGGAGCTGCAACCTTTTCACACACAGACAAGCTCTGCTCCCACCTAGCGGACAAAAAACTACCTCCATAAATGCGGCTTTCTTTTTTTTTTTTTTTTTTTTTTACTACAAGCAATCACAGCCCCCACTGTAATGGATGTATAGTCTTTAACCCAGTTCAGGTGGTGTCCAAGCACTCCACGCTATCGGTAGCCTAACTATGGTCAAATCACATAAAGAGCATGCAAAGAGCACGACCAGGACCCCCGTCCGTTAGTGAACAACTTAAGGCTTACGAGGATCTTCACAAATATCTACGAAAGGGACCAGATGCCACACAGACCCCCTACAAAAGACTCCTCTAAGAGATCTGCCTCGCCATACCACATGGCTGACCCAGACACCAGCAGAGAGGACTCAGATAGAGAATCCGCTCTGGAAGACTTCATACTGATTTCCCGAGCATTGATGAAACAGCTGTTGGCTCAATCAATGAAGCCACTTCTGGAGGAAATATTGGGACTTCGAGCAGACTTACAACAGATGGGCCAAAGGGTCGAAGTATTGGAATTTAGAAATCGGGAATTTATGGACGCTGTGAACCTCCAGCACGAACAGGTCATACAACAACATCAATTAAATATGGCCCTCCTAGCAGCAGAGGACCAGGAAAACCAGAGCAGGAGGAAGAATATTCGTCTGCCGGGGGGGGGGGGGGGGGTGTTGAAAGGTTCCCGAATCCTTGGAGAAAGTCACGAGGGGCGTTTTTGACAACTTGCTCGAAGAGGCGAGGGCGGACTTCATTGTCATTGAAAGGGTCCATCGTGCACTGAGGCCCAGATCAAATCTGAACCAGGCCACCAGAGACGTGATATGTGGTCTCCTAAGGCTACTTTCACATAACGATTTTGAAGGGAGCCGATGCTGTCCGATAAATTCGGACAGCATCGGCTCCCTTCTGATGCCTGGAATCGGATGCCAAATAGGCACCCGATTCCGGTATTAAATCGTAGCCTCCGGGCTGAAAAAAATAATAATAAAAAAAAAAAAAGTTTATGCTCACCTCCCCCCGAGCCCCCGCAGTCTTCCGCTGTCTTCCTGCAGGCTCCCGGTGGCTGCAGAGGTCTTCTACTGAAGTTCAGGACCTGCGGTGATGTCACAGTCACGTGACAGCAGGTTCCACTTTGGTAACCCGCGGTCACATGACTGTGACATCACCGCAGGTCCTGAACTGCAGTAGAAGACCTCTGCAGATACCTGGAGCCTGCGGGAGCCACCGGGAGCCTGCAGGAAGATGGCGGGAGACGTCGGGGTCTCGGGGTGAGGTGAGCATAAACTTTTTTAAAATTTTTTTTAACCCCTGCCTTCCTGTTTGGAGAAGTTTTACTGTACTGAGCATGCTCATTACAGTAAAATCGGGTCCGAGGAGGCATCAGATGTTTCCTCGGACCCTTCTCCATAGGGCCCCATGTTATAGGGATCGGGTCGGATCGGATGTGCACTAAATGGCATCTGATTTGGTCTGATCCAATTCTGTCAGATTTTATTTTCGGTGCAAAAATCGGAGCAGGCTCCGATTTTTGCACCGATAAAAAAATCGGACAGAATCCGATCGGACAAAATCGGATGGCATTTAGTGCACATCCGATTCGGTCTGATGCCCATAGGGCTGCATGGGGCCAAATTCGGATCCGATGCTGTCCGATTTTTATCGGACAGCATCGGAAATCCAAATATCGTTATGTGAAAGCAGCCTAAGCTATGTCCACACGTCTGCTATTCTAACACAAGCCAGAGACCACGCTAAAATCCTCTATGAACATTCCCAGCTTCAACTGTTTCAGTATCTCACTCCATCTACCCTCTCAAAGAGATGGATCCTGAGACCTCTCCTATTGGCCCTTAAAGAAAAGGGCTATGTCTGTTCCCCTTTGGCCTTGCGATCATCGCTAAAGTACACCAGACCGTAATCCGCTACCCAAACGATTTAGCTAAGGCCTGGGAAGCACTAGATATCCCCCCAATCGACATTCCTTCCTGGATGCCAGTGGACATGGGATGGATCATCCCCCAGCTGGACTGACCGACGGATTGGGTCCCCGTTAAGAAGAAGCATGCTTTGCCAAATCAAAGAAAGAAAAGAACCAGTCATCACCCCGTTTGAAAGTCTGAAAATGATCTTATTTTTCTTGCTTTCTCTTTCCTTTTTGGGAACACTTCCCCACACTCAAAAGAGACCAATAACCTCTGATGATTTGTCTCTTTTCTCTTTTGAGAACCCGTCTAGTCCTCTAACTTTGATGCACTCTTTTCTCTCTCTCTGCCATGGCCTTCTTCCCTCTACTGTTGATGTTGTAGATAGCATTACTACTCCTTACTTTGTTTTGTTTATGGAAAAGAGCGCACAATCCACAGAACTAGGAGGGATTTTTATAGACTTAGTCTCCCCTGTGAACCCAATAACATTTCTTTGTTTAGAAATTACTTTTCTTGGTCTGTTTTCAACCTCAAAGGCACCGCCTGAATTGTCTCACCTACGTTGGGTCAATTGAAACCCCCAAATGCGATGGGTGAGAATGCCCTTGTAAAAAGTTGGCTCTCTGCCCTGTTAAACTATGTTAACCCACCCCACCTCTTTTCCAGACCTACTGAAGTGATGGCGGACCCTGGAGGTTACAATTGGAATGGCTGATTGGGTGAACTCATCCCCAATCACTGTGGCATCCTTCAACGTGAAGGGACTTAACTCAGCTAAGCGCAATCAAGTTCTCACTCTCCTCAAGAAGCAAAAGACACAGGTAGCCTTCCTTCAAGAAACCCATTTCAAACTAGGCAGGGCCCCTAACCTGACTCACTCTTCTTTCCCCATGTGGTATCATAGTTGTAGCCCATCAGCATTAAAAGCGGTTAGTCTGGCCTTCAGAAAGGAACTTCCCTTCACATATAAAGACAGCCTGAGCAATACTGAAGGAAGATACATTTTTGTAAAAGGCCTCTTGGCTAATACTCAGGTAACCTTCGCAAATTTATATGCCCCAAAAACAACTCAAAGTACAATGGGTTATTAAAACGCTAGACACCCTTAATCTGTTCAAAGAGGGACTATTGATAGTTGTGGGAGACTTCAACCCTTTCTTGACTCTTCCGAGTGGACGAAATAGACTCCTTTAAATGTATAACATATGATAGTTTCTTATGTAGCCAGACAGTATTTGTATTTTGTTTGTTACCTTGTGATAAACAACTCATTGTTCCTACAAGTCTTCTAGATGCCTGGTAGTGTTAACGTGGGTAGTGTAATTATCTCACCTCTTTGTACTGTATTTTGTTTCCTACCTTGTGAGGGGCTACTCATTGTCCCTACAAGTCTTGTAGATGCCTGGTGATGTTGAACATGTGTAATGTAATTATCTCTTTCATAGAAGGTTCAGAGGCTCAGAGAACTTAATTATGCTAATCATCCATTGTATTACTATGTGTACTGCTAGATGCTATGTAAAATATGTCTTTGAGCTTTCTTTTCCAGCAAGACAACACTACTAGAGATATTTTATATGCAGCTGGAAATCTAGCCAATGAGAGCACAGTCTTATTCCACCAATCATGAAGTCCCCAATATTCTGCAATGTGGGCTCAGGGTATATAAGGATTGTTCATTTGACCAGCAGACTTGATACAGGCAGCTAATCTAGGATCTACGGATTTCATTGGCAGGCCATAACGCCAGGCCTAGGCACTTCGGTGCTGACCAGGGGAATCAGAAACTGGATTATAATACTACAAGGACTTCAGCATTGAATGTTCAAATTCAGCTGGTATATCAAGGACTGCATAAGGAAGCAACACAGGTTGGGACAATCCAGTCACCTGGCTACAGACATTGCTGTGATGAATTTAGGACACGAACATTCTAATCCCTGGTGAGCTAGCGGGAGGGTGAGACTCTGTTGCCTGTTACATTGTGTGTTTTGCTGGTTATGTGTTATATGCTGTTAACTGTTTGGGATCCTATAAAGTGGTGTTTTTGTGGTTTCCTCACCCTGTGTTGTCTGAGTAGTGTTCCGTCCACGGTTAAGGACCTCGGGCGTTCAGTTTGGGATGAGCCCTGGTCCATGCTGTCTTTCTAAAGGCGGCTGGGCCAGCTGACAAGAGCACCCACTGACCCCCGTGTCTCCACATGGACTATCGCCACTTTCCTGACTATTGAGATGACCCCTTTTAGATAAACTGAACTCCCTATCCTTAAGAGGTGTCTGACGTGCCTTCAATTCTATTACAAATGACTACACATACCTCTTCCTAGTAAATCTAGAGCCCTCAGACTAATCAAATCTTCTCATATCAACTTGATCACCATCTCGGACCATGGCCTTTATTTCCCGAAATTTTTATCAATACATTACCATGCCCAGTCATGACATGGTGATTGAACTAATTTTTAACAGACAACCCAAAAAAATGTGGAAAAACTGCAAAGCATTATCTTGCATTTTTTCGAGGAAAACATAGTATCAGGTACGATCACGCCGATCATTTGGGAAGCGCATAAAGTGTTTTTTAGAGAACTCATCGCCATGAGCTCCTACTTCAAAAAACAATGGGATAAAGAGATTCAGTCAATCCTCCATCAAACACACATGGCCAGATGATTGCACAAACATACTAAATCTAGTGAATCTCACTAGGATCTCCTAGCCCTTAGAAACCAATTTAAAAATCTGCTGAACGAAAGATCAGCTAAACAGTACATGTGTTGTACACACCGTTTCTACATGCATGGAAACAAAGCTGGTAAGCTCACTTCATACATGATTAAAAACCAAAAAGAGAAATCCTTTATAAAATCCATTACTACTGCAATAAATAAAAGAGTTGTTAAGTCTGAGGAGATAGCCGAAGCTCTCCGACAGTACTATGAATCCTTATATAACTTACCCCTCCCAGACGCAATGAAAACCTGTCCAGATGCAGAAATGAAAATACAAGCTTTCCTTACCCCACTGTCCCTCCCAACAATTCTCCCGGCGGACCAGGTTACCCTTCTCTCTAATGGGGGATGTCACACGCGTCAATATATCGTGCAATCGTACGAGCGATGTATTTTTTTAAGATCGTCCGAGCGATGTTCAATGATCGCAACACAGCAGTCAGACGGGAAGACATTCTTCCAAGCGACTGTCCGATCAGACACTGGAACGATCGCAAGTGCGATGCTGCGACCAATTCTAGCAGTCTGACAAGATTAGCTGCATAGCACGCGAACATCAAACCGGTCGTTACACAGATGACACGTGTCGATGTGCAATAGACAATGAACGATCGTCGCTAGGTTTTAGGTCTAGATCTAAACCGTGCAGCCTGCGATCACGCGACTGATCGCTGGTCGGTGTGCGCTGTCACACGCTGCGATGTGGATTGAGCGTCGTGTGTGCGATGCAAAATTTTGATCGCATGTGCGATATATTGACGCGTGTGACGGCCCCATAAAATCACCACAAATGAAATTGCAGATGCGATGCGATGCAATCCACCGCTAAGAGGAAAACACCTGACCCTGATGGCTTTCCAATTAGATATTATACAACATTCTCTAAACTTCTTCTCCCACACATAACTAACATTTTTTAACGCTTTTCTCGAGGGGAAAACATCACCACGACAAACACTAGAAGCCTTTATAGCCATATTTCCTAAGGAGGGGAAAGACAGCAGCCTCTGCAGCAGTTACTGTCCCATCTCGTTATTGAACGCAGACATGAAACTCTGGGCCAAGGTTTTGGCTACCAAAATTAACAGGATTTTATAAGGCTGCCTTCAGACTTGGTCATACTGGCTCCTGCTTACTGGTAAGTATTCACACCAGTCAGGTTTTTAATACAACAGTTAGGACCGCGTCTGAGATGGGTACACTTTGAAGATAGTGACGTGGCTTAAAATAACTTTTTCTGCGCAAAAAAACGGATTAACTAAGTACCCTGTATTTGTTATACCATTTTTATACTGCACTTGCATTTTAATATTTTTACTGCAGTGTACTGTTGTTTTTTGTCGCAATAGCTTTTTGTTTCCAATTATGCTGGCGGTGTGAACAGGTTCCTACAGACCTGTTCTCTGTGTGCAGGACTCATCTGTGTTATAATTAATTGCCTCTTGCCATGCAAGAGATGGAGTTCCCGCCCCTCTCTGGGCCCTGCACACACATAGCCCCGTCG
This sequence comes from Allobates femoralis, assembly GCA_033576535.1. Lineage (NCBI taxonomy): Eukaryota > Metazoa > Chordata > Amphibia > Anura > Aromobatidae > Allobates > Allobates femoralis. Next base: position 110,939,712 of record JARQOC010000008.1, on the reverse strand, counting down.
CCTTCATTCCACTTCAGACACTGGTCATACTGGCTCCTGCTTACTGGTAAGTATTCACACCAGTCAGGTTTTTAATACAACAGTTAGGACCGCGTCTGAGATGGGTACACTTTGAAGATAGTGACGTGGCTTAAAATAACTTTTTCTGCGCAAAAAAACGGATTAACTAAGTACCCTGTATTTGTTATACCATTTTTATACTGCACTTGCATTTTAATATTTTTACTGCAGTGTACTGTTGTTTTTTGTCGCAATAGCTTTTTGTTTCCAATTATGCTGGCGGTGTGAACAGGTTCCTACAGACCTGTTCTCTGTGTGCAGGACTCATCTGTGTTATAATTAATTGCCTCTTGCCATGCAAGAGATGGAGTTCCCGCCCCTCTCTGGGCCCTGCACACACATAGCCCCGTCGCCTTCATTCCACTTCAGACACTGGTCATACTGGCTCCTGCTTACTGGTAAGTATTCACACCAGTCAGGTTTTTAATACAACAGTTAGGACCGCGTCTGAGATGGGTACACTTTGAAGATAGTGACGTGGCTTAAAATAACTTTTTCTGCGCAAAAAAACGGATTAACTAAGTACCCTGTATTTGTTATACCATTTTTATACTGCACTTGCATTTTAATATTTTTACTGCAGTGTACTGTTGTTTTTTGTCGCAATAGCTTTTTGTTTCCAATTATGCTGGCGGTGTGAACAGGTTCCTACAGACCTGTTCTCTGTGTGCAGGACTCATCTGTGTTATAATTGCAGATGCATCTGTAGCGTTTTGCAGATGCATCTGCAAGCATCTGCATGCAGACCACGGCCCCTATGTTTATAATGGAGCGCACGGCGGTCTGCAGATGCTTGCAGACCGCCGTGCGCTCTCATTGCCCGCCATTAGTGATCTGTGCGCAGGCGGATGCCTGCGTACAGATCACACACTCTCGCCCGCACCAGGGACGCAACATCTCGCGTCCCTGGTGCGGACGAGAGTGTGTGATCTGTACGCAGGCATCCGCCTGCGCACAGATCACTAATGGCGGGCAATGAGAGCGCACGGCGGTCTGCAAGCATCTGCAGACCGCCGTGCGCTCCATTATAAACATAGGGGCCTCGGTCTGCATGCAGATGCATCTGCAAAACGCTGCAGATGCATCTGCAAGTCTGAAGGCAGCCTTAGAGAAGTTGGTCCACCCCAACCAGGTGGGTTTTGTAGGGGGCAGGGAGGCAAACAAAACAAAGAAAATCCTTCATGTCATTTCTTACGCTAGATGCTCTTGTACCACACTTGCCTTTCTCTCTACCGATGCTGAGAAGGCGTTCGATGGAATAAGCTGGCATTATAATGTCTGCGTGTTGAGGAAATTTGCCCTCCCTCCCCCCTTTATAGATACCATCTAAACTCTATACACTTATCCCACCGCAACGGTCAGGGTAAACGGAACCTTTTTAACCTCTCTTTGCCATACGCAACGGGACCAGACAAGGCTATCTATCACCAACCCTTTTTATCCTAGTGATGGAAATGCTGATACAGAAAATTAGGCAAGATGAAAACATTAGAGGCATCGCCAATGGACAAATGGAACTCAAAGCTGCAGCTTTTGCTGACGACCTTCTGCTTTTGATCTTGAACCCTACCACTGCTTTCCCTAGGCTACTTGGATTTATTCTCTGAATTTGGTATTATATCTAATTTTGAAATCAATATGACTAAATCAGAAGCCCTCAATATCTCGGCATAGGAAGCAGAAGTCGCAGAACTGAAGGCAGGAACACCGTTTAACTGGTCCCCGTGATAATTGAAATACTAAGGCATAACACTAACACCAGACCCCGCCTCATTATATACACACAATTACCTAACCTTGCTTAGTAAATTAATTGTAAGAGTAATTGTGTCCTCTTTATATCAGTTAAGACCCTATGTGTGCGATTTTGTTCCACTAGTTTCTACCTTATTGAAGAAAATGTGTTTAAAATACTATCCCGTTGGTACAGAACACTGGAACGGCTAAACCACTTAGGTCTAGCCGCATCACCACTATGCTGGAGTTGTTCAAATGCAAAATGCACACTCACACATATATTATGGACATTCTCAAAGCTACAAACGTACTGTTCAGCGATGGGTAGACTCCTTACGAATTCTGGGTGTAACAATGTGGGACTTTACGGCTCAAGTTCTACTATCCCCTCCCTCAAAAGTAGACACGCCCAAGAAACTCCATTATTGCTGGCTACCGCAAAACATCTAATAAACACATTGGCATCAACCCGCCCCCACTACGCTGAAAGAGTGGATTACCAAGGTACACGACCTTTAAGGTGCCGTCACACAGGGACATATCGCCGGCGATGTTGCCGGGGATCGCGGGAGCGCGCATCCCTGACAACATCGCCGGGGAGATGTCACACGGAGCAACTTACCAGCGATGTCGCCGGCTAGTTGCCGCGGCTATCGCTCGCTGGGTTGCCCAGCAACCCAGCGAGTGATAACTCGCAATGTTGTAGATAGGCGGAATCGCCCGCAACATTGCAGGTTGCCGCGTTACACAGGGCGATCAGGCATGATCGCCTGAGCAACATCGCCAGATTTCCCAACATTGTTGGGAAACCTGGCGATGTGACTCAGGCGATTTTTCGCCTGATTATCGCCCTGTCACACGAGGCAACTCTCCGGCGATGTCGCCGCAACCTGACCACGCCCCTCAGTTGCCGGCAACCTCGCCGGCGATATGTCCCTGTGTGACGGTACCTTTAGTGTCTAGAGGAAATCTCTAGCTGTGAGACCGGCTCTCACGAAAAAGTCTTAATAACCTGTCTCCCTTGGTCTTCAGACTCACACAAACTCCCTGCCCTCATCACGACCTCCTCCACTTAAGACACTTTTATTTTTTGAAAAGTAACCATGCTACAGTGACATTCCAGAAGAATCCAACTCACACCTATAGCTACCCCTTTAAGGCCTGAGATGCACTTGCCATAGCGGTTGGGGCTACCTAACCACATAGCTAACCCTCGCAAGCCCATTACAGCCCCCTACACTCATATACAGCCCCCGTCCACCAAGGTTGCTTACAGAGCTATCACCTCTCATCAGTATGGTCCCGTCCGTCACGTCCTTCATCATTCCCCTAATCCCCCTCCCCCTTTTTATACTCTTTGTTTTCCCTTTCTTTTATTTAATTTGAGATTTGATTTTTGATAACTATAAAAGGTACTATAGGCATTATACTTATACAGTCTGCATATACTTATACAATCTGTATTCATACTGTCATGTCAAAATTGTTCTTTCTGCATTTTTCTTGGTATGTTATATGTGTATTGAAAACTAAATAAAGAGTTACAAAAAAAAAAAAATGAAATATCACAAATGCTATATCAGTGTATTCCAGACAGACAACCCCCAGGGTACGGTGTAATACAGCATCAGGCACATGTGTGCCTTTATTGCTGACCCCGCTCCCCAGCATTAGCGATTATCTTTCCATCTAAAAGTTGATGACCAAAATATCTGGCAAGTCTTTACAGTGCCGACGATGGGATCATCAGGAAATTTCCAGGGTAGTGTTGATTTCTATTGTTTTGCTGTTTACTTAGGGATTTATAAGAACCAATGCTGTCTCGCATAATACCGGCTATAACTTTACTCATACACTTCAAGCCAGGTATCCAATTTCTGATTAATTGTACGTTTCAGAGATACTAAAGATAATAATATATATTCTGATCTATAAGGGATTTGTTTCAAAGGAGCAAACTGTCTTCCTCGTAGAAGTGAGCATTATGGCTAAAAGACTCCTTACTGCTGGCCGGCAGATTGATCTCCATAAGGAATATAGATATTCCCCCAGACATTGTTTCAAAACAGGACACAATAAAATGTTGTATTACCTTAAATATATAATACAGGTCCTCTAGATCACTAGGGCTAAACTTCACATCTTGTGAGACAACTCGAACCTGCATGGAGAACATAAGAAAGTGGAGCTGGTAAATGTAAGTGGCAGAGATGTGAATATGTAGGTGATCTGACATGATTACATGGTGACCCCCCCCTCTCTTAATGAGGCTTCTGCATTGTTAAGAAATGTAATATTTAGAGTATTGTTAAACTATTAATAACTATTTTTATCAGTTACTTTTCAGGATCATTAACTTCTGCCAACAATTTAAGGTGCTACACGTAGTGGTAGTAGGATACCCTCTATATGTTCTGGGTACATAGTGTAAGCCCCTCAGTCCTGGTGATTGACATTACTTGTGTTCTGCCTCCAGGAAGCGGACACTACAATTTTTTTTATTATTTCATATGTTACATTAAAGTAATAAAAATCAAAAATACTTACCACATTTTGCTTAGTTGTAACTTCTAAAGTCTGGATAACATACAGTCGGTTCCTAGTCCGCATGCTTTCCACATCTTCATACCGAATGGCACCAAATCTCTGAAAAGTTTAATAGAAGGAATTAAAGTAGCTGGATTGTGCAAATCAGGATAAATTGTAGTTAAAGGGAACCTGACAGCTGACACATCCCCAGGCGACCTGTTTCAGACGCTGGCTGTATGATCTAAGCCCGGTCTGCTTAATTCTGAGAAGCTGAATTCAGACAAAGCGTTTGTGTTTTTTTGTTGATCCATTTTTAATGCAGTTTCTGCACCAAAATGGATCCTCTTTTCACAAAAAAGCATCAAACACACAATCTGTTTGTGCTGCCTTTTTGCTCCATTTTTGGGGGACACAGACAGACACACACACTTTCTCACCCTCCTCGCAATCCCACTGTGAGCCCTGGTGAGGTCTTCCTTCTCGGCACAGGCAGGACCAGTCTGAGAGTAGTACGAGTACTTTCAGGACCTAGAACCATGTGACTCTCAGCCTGAGTCACATGGTGCCAGGTCCTGGAAGTACTGTACCCCACAAGCCACAGGTCATGTGATGCTCAGAAGGAAGACATTACCAGAGCTGACCAGGGAGGGGGAAGTAATTGGATGTTATTAGTACAGGAAGCGCAGCAAAGAAAGGGAGCAATAATTAACGCTCATTATTTTCTGGATGCGCTTTCTGCACCACTTGCGCAGCAGTCAAAAACACTGACGTCTGCACAGCAAATAGAAAATCCCATTCACTTTGCTGACAGATGTTTTGACTGATCTGTTTTTGGTGAAGTCTTTAAAAAAAATGCAGCACTAAAAACAGATCAGAAATGTCCAGTGTGAACATAGCCAAATAATGCCTTATTTCAGATAAAACCATAGTTTAAAAGCTGCAAGTCTTGGTATAAGAAATATTGCAGGGATCCAACTGTCCGACCAAGCGGCTTCTAATATACTGCAGAGTTTCAGAGTCAAATCTACCAGTCTGAAATCATACAGGCAGCATCTGATATATAATGTCTCTGAATCGGACACATGTATCAGCCGTCAGGATTCCTTTAAAAAGTTATTCCTATTTGTGCCTTTAATGTCACTACTTCTAGGACTTGTCCACCAGAGGCGAGATTATAAAAACAGCCGAGCACAGCAGCACTATGCAGTTTGTAAAAATCCCCTAGACATTAAAGGGAGCAATAAACACAGCAAAGCACATTGAGCTACACTGTTTCTGCAACTCAGCATATGCCAATAATGTAGTTGTTTCTATGAATCCTATTAATTTCCATGAGAGTTACACAAACATCATACCCTAGGCTCATTTGGTGACCTCGCCACCTCTGGCAGATGGGACCTAGAAGCAGATTTTTCTAACTTGACAATGAAAGGCAGAGATGGGTGAACCCTTTGCATCAATAATATCTGCAAAGTCAAAGTGTAAACATCAGTCAACATGTCAGATCGGCTCTAACAATCGTCCACGGAACTCTGCAGCAGTATATGAATATCTGTACTAATATCTGCCCAATCTTGATCAAATCTGCACACAACGATAACGTACCTCATTTGATTCCCTGATGAGATCTGTGATGTCCACCTTTGTGCTGGTCCTCTTCTTATCCGGTGTGGAGGATGCTTGCTGGACACTTGAGGGAAGTGGGCTGTCTTTATTTGTCACATTGTCAAAAAACCTGCAGATAATTAATTACTGTAAATAAACTTAAAAACTACCGGACTATATATCGGGAAACAGTGTGATTAGTACGGAGTAATTGCTTTATATAAACTAAACAAAACTGATTATGGAGAGTTTCAGCCCAAATAATAATGGTACGCAAATAGCCAAAGTGAAGTTTTTTATTAACAAAAACATGAAATTACAGTGGCTTCACATAGTACCAACACATTACAGACAGTAAAAATTAAGAGACGGTCCAAAGAACAGCAGAGGTAATAAAACCAACAATCAGCTCAGCATAACATAAGTCCTAGCAAGGGAAGGAGTGGGAAAATCAAAAAGGGGCCAAAAACCTGCTGTGAACACTGAAGGAGGTTGGAGCAAAAAAGGATATGCTGGAACAAGATGGGGATGTGGAAGAAGAAAGTGCTGGAAGCTGCAGGCTCACTGGACAGTGTAAGGGATAAGACCCCTGCAAATAATGAGGATCATAGCACAGGAGAGCCCACTATTAAAGACGTCTTTGCAGTAGTCTCGTTTTGTAAAAATGCCATAACAACCCCAATCCAGCAAGTTAATGGGATACAAGGAGAGATGGCAAGCATCAGAGCTGCAATGCAAAAGGCTGATATAAGAACTGGTGAAATGGAAGAAAGAGTGGGTACTGCGGAAGACCAGATTGTAAAATTATAGAAAGCCCAAAAGCAAAATGTGCAACAATTTTCAGACCCAACGGCTAAGACTGATGATCTAGAAAACCGTTTTAGGTGAAATAATCTCAGGATAGTCAGGGTCCCAGAAAAAGAGGAGGGCTCAGACCCCACTGAGTTCATAGAGATGTGGCTAAGATCTAAGATGGGGAAGGAAAATCTGTCCAGAGTATTTGTGGTGGAGAGAGCCCACGGAGTCCCTACTAGACCCCTGGGTCTTGGCTTAGCTCTCCGCACCATTCTAGCCAAAATCTTAAATTACTGAGACTGGGACAAAATTTTGAGGAAGGCCAGAACCATTTAAGATCTGAAAATTAATGGACAGAATATATCCATTTACTTGGATTATTCAGCCGCTGTGCAAAAATTAAGGATGAGATTTACTGAGGTGAAAAGGCGCCTGGGAGGACTGTGCCTGGAATACTCAATGAGACTGACTGAGACTGAAAGAAATGCACTTGACCTAGTGCTACCAATCTCCTGAAGAGGCTACAAAATGAATAGATAGAAACGTCAGACGACTGCGGGAGAAGGGAGACTGAGAAGACGGTCAGTCGCATGTGGACTTAAGTATCATGGACTTTGGCAGCAAACTGTTTGGAGGAAGGGAGGTGGTTGGGTTGTAGCGTCATGGCTGGTCTAACAACTACGGTATTTTGGTTGAGTATAAGTTTCTTTTTAACATTTGATGCTCTAATAGTTGGGGTAGAAAGCAGATTAGTCAGAATAGGAAGGTGCAGGGGAGGTTAGGCAGAGGTTTGCCCACTCTCAGAAGAGAGAAGCTAATAAGAGAGGGAAGTAAGGAGATGGCTTAGAGGTTGGGTGATTAGAAGGGCGGAGGGGGAAAAGTAGCGAGCCGTTCGGTAGTTTAAGGGGTGTTTAAGAGATGGGGGAGCCAAGGGGTTGGGGGAGGACAGCAATTGCGTAAAGCTCAGAACTCAGATTCATGTATATATATTAATATATGGCAGGAACGCTTAAAATCTTAAGCTGTAATGTACTAGGCCTTTCGGATAGAAGCAGGAGAGCAGCTATACTACAGCATATTATGGCACAAAAACCATCAATAATATGTCTACTAGTAAAAAGGCCCAATGCAATTGCATCGGGAGCGCGGTGAAATGAATTGTGCGTATACAGGCGGCTCCGTGGGTAGCAGAGCATAGAGGCGGCTGAAGCGGCTCAGTGGCGGAGGGGTGAGGAGAGAAGCGGCTCAGTGGCGGAGGGGTGAGGAGAGAAGCGGCTCAGTGGCGGAGGGGTGAGGAGAGAAGCGGCTCAGTGGCGGAGGGGTGAGGAGAGAAGCGGCTCAGTGGCGGAGGGGTGAGGAGAGAAGCGGCTCAGTGGCGGAGGGGTGAGGAGAGAAGCGGCTCAGTGGCGGAGGGGTGAGGAGAGAAGCGGCTCAGTGGCGGAGGGGTGAGGAGAGAAGCGGCTCAGTGGCGGAGGGGTGAGGAGAGAAGCGGCTCAGTGGCGGAGGGGTGAGGAGAGAAGCGGCTCAGTGGCGGAGGGGTGAGGAGAGAAGCGGCTCAGTGGCGGAGGGGTGAGGAGAGAAGCGGCTCAGTGGCGGAGGGGTGAGGAGAGAAGCGGGTCAGGGCTGGAGGGGTGAGGAGAGAAGCGGGTCAGGGCTGGAGGGGTGAGGAGAGAAGCGGCTCTGGGCTGGAGGGGTGAGGAGAGAAGCGGCTGAGTGGTGGAGGGGTGAGGAGAGAAGCGGCTGAGTGGTGGAGGGGTGAGGAGAGAAGCGGCTGAGTGGTGGAGGGGTGAGGAGAGAAGCGGGTCAGGGCTGGAGGGGTGAGGAGAGAAGCGGGTCAGGGCTGGAGGGGTGAGGAGAGAAGCGGGTCAGGGCTGGAGGGGTGAGGAGAGAAGCGGGTCAGGGCTGGAGGGGTGAGGAGATAAGCGGGTCAGGGCTGGAGGGGTGAGGAGATAAGCGGGTCAGGGCTGGAGGGGTGAGGAGATAAGCGGGTCAGGGCTGGAGGGGTGAGGAGAGAAGCGGCTGAGTGGTGGAGGGGTGAGGAGAGAAGCGGGTCAGGGCTGGAGGGGTGAGGAGAGAAGCGCCTTAGTGGTGGGGGTGAGGAGAGAAGCGGGTCAGGGCTGGAGGGGTGAGGAGAGAAGCGGCTCAGTGGTGGAGGGGTGAGGAGATAAGCAGGTCAGGGCTGGAGGGGTGAGGAGATAAGCGGGTCAGGGCTGGAGAGGTGAGGAGAGAAGCGGCTGAGTGGTGGAGGGGTGAGGAGAGAAGCGGCTGAGTGGTGGAGGGGTGAGGAGAGAAGCGGCTGAGTGGTGGAGAGGTGAGGAGAGAAGCGCCTTAGTGGTGGTGGGGTGAGGAGAGAAGCGGGTCAGGGCTGGAGGGGTGAGGAGAGAAGCGGCTCAGTGGTGGAGGGGTGAGGAGATAAGCAGGTCAGGGCTGGAGGGGTGAGGAGATAAGCGGGTCAGGGCTGGAGAGGTGAGGAGAGAAGCGGCTCTGGGCTGGAGGGGTGAGGAGAGAAGCGGCTGAGTGGTGGAGGGGTGAGGAGAGAAGCGGCTGAGTGGTGGAGAGGGAGGTGGAGGGTGAGGAGAAGCGGCTGAGTGGTGGAGGGGTGAGGAGAGAAGCGGCTGAGTGGTGGAGGGGTGAGGAGAGAAGCGGCTGAGTGGTGGAGGGGTGAGGAGAGAAGCGGCTGAGTGGTGGAGGGGTAAGGAGAGAAGCGGCTGAGTGGTGGAGGGGTAAGGAGAGAAGCGGCTGAGTGGTGGAGGGGTGAGGAGAGAAGCGGCTCAGGGCTGGAGGGGTGAGGAGAGAAGCGGCTCAGGACTGGAGGGGTGAGGAAATAAGCGGCTCAGGGCTGGAGGGGTGAGGAGATAAGCGGCTCAGGGCTGGAGGGGTGAGGAGATAAGCGGCTCAGGGCTGCAGGGGTAGGAGATAAGCGGCTCAGGGCTGCAGGGGTAGGAGATAAGCGGCTCAGGGCTGCAGGGGTAGGAGATAAGCGTCTCAGGGTGTTGGAGGGGTGAGGGAGATAAGCGGCTCAGGGCTGCAGGGGTAGGAGATAAGCAGCTCAGGGCTGGAGGGGTGAGGAGATAAGCGGCTCAGGGCTGGAGGGGTGAGGAGATAAGCGGCTCAGGGCTGGAGGGGTGAGGAGATAAGCGGCTCAGGGCTGGAGGGGTGAGGAGAGGAGCGTGGGGTGATAGCAGACTGAAGCCCCGCCGGGCTAGCAGGCTGCAATGACAGTGGGCCGCCGGCGCTGGCATGTTACCTGGGGGAAGCTGCGGCGGGCACCGTCTGTCATGAAGGCGGGCGGTGCTGTTTGGCTGGTCGTTAGCGGCGGCGGCTCCAAACACCGAGTGAGGTGAGATCTCGCGGTGTTTGGTGCAGACACTGAGGGGCTCTGGGGATAGCGGCAGGATGCAGTGCGCGACTGTGGGCGGCCTGGGGTCGCAGTGTGTGGTGGGTAGTCGGAGCTGGGCGGCAATTGCGGGGGAGCGGCGGCCGGTGTGTGGAGCGGGCAGGGTGTGGGGTGTCGGGCGGCAGCATTTTTGCGCTTCCGGGCAGTGTTGGCGGCTCGCGATGGCGCATGCGCGCCATCGCTCGCCGCACGTGATAGCGGCACAGTGGCTGGAAGCGCAAAACTGCTGATTATGTATATAGATTAGAGACCGATCTGATTAAAGATAAGACTGGGATATTGGCGAGGAAATGGATCAGGAAGGCGTATCATGCAACATATTTCAACTACGGGAGGGGGGTATCGATATTAATTCATACATCAGTACCATATGAAGAAGTGGATGTTCAGGTAGATAGGGAAGGGCAGTATGATTTCCTGATATGTAAAATATATGGTCAATTGATTTCTGTAGCTGCTGTATATGTTCCGCTGCCAGTAAACAAAGGCAACCAAAAGTTCAAAAATTTTTATTTCATAAGTGTCATTACGTCTGTCTCGTGGCTGTGATGATATTTTCCTGCTGATTTTAGTAAACCGGAAGGAAATGATGGTCAAACACAATTTTCATCCATAGAGCTGACATTGTTTTATCCCTTTGTGTGTCATTTTCCACAATTAATGGGTCAATTGTTTTGCATATTATGTCATAGGTAGTTCAATTTGTTTATATTTTTTGTGTGTGTTTTATGGTTAAAACATGGCAAAGACAAAAGACAAATTTATCACCAGATGTCAGGAAGCTTATTATTCTGAGAGTAAGTCAGGAAAAGCAATGCAATACAACTGCTCTCTGAGTCAAGTGTCAAATGAATGAAGAAAATGGGGTCAAAGCGAGTCACCAAACTGTGGTGTGATGGCTAAGAGCAGTATGGTTGAACGCACGAGTTCTAGTCAAGAAGACTTTCATCTCTGCAAAGAACCGGAAGGTCCAACTTGAGTTTCCCAAAGAAAACAACCAATGGAAAGAGACAGATTGGTCTCAAGTATTGTGGTTGGAGGAATCCAAGTTCAATCTCTCTGGTAATGATGACAAGCACTCTATATATACCACCTAACTGTAAAACATAATGATGTAAGGGACCAAACACCTACAGTGAATCATGGTGGTGGCAATGTCATGGTTTGGGGCTGCTTTTCTGCATCTGCCACTGGTCCTCTGCAAAGATTTGATGGAATATGAATGCTACCATGTACAAGGGTGAACTGGAAAATGTAATGTTGCCACATGGTAAAACCAAAGCAGGCAGAAGCTGGAGATTCTAGCAAGACAATGATCCTAAGCACGCACCCAATTTAGTCAAAAATTGGACAGCAAAGAAAAATATTTACCTGTTGCAATCACCAAGCCAAGTACCTGATTAACACCATATGGAGCAACTCTGGGATGAGTTAGTGTGACAAGTTGGGGCCCGTACCCATAGCAATAAAGATGAATTGTTTGCAGATTTGCAAATGGAATGGAGCAAGATCCCTCAAGAGGTCTTAAATATTCTTGTGGCTTCAAGGTTATGCAACAAAATACTAAATTATAGCATTGTAAACAATGAATTATTCCTTATGTTGTGATCAATAAATAGTATCTAAAAAACCTTTGGCAGTTTTCTTTAATTAAACGACCAGACCTATATTCAAAAGCATTTTGTACAAATAAGGTCTTTCATGTGACAACTTCATGCACTTTCAATTCATCACCAGGAAAATGGCCTCACAACCACCAGACACAAGGAATCACACTTTTAAAGAAAATGCAAAAACCTTTTGGTTGCTACTGTACTTTCCTTTTCATTGTATAGCAAAGTGTAGTATTCTATGCCTTCTTACGCAGCATAAAAAAAAAAAAAAAGAGTGCAGAGTTCTTTATTTTTTTAATTAAAAAGAGAACCTGTGGGAGATAGCACTACATGTCTACATAGTAGACTATATTGCAGGCGTCTGGCGGTGGTATATGCAGGGAGATCCTCACCAGATATAGCTTTAACACGGGATTACAAGTGGATCAAGCCTACCTTTTGTGGCTTTGCTAAATATGAGAATAAAAAAGGGGGCAAAATTTCAAAGCCAGATACAGTAGATAGCTGAATTTCTGTATCCTTCTAAGGACTCAGTCACCTACAAAAATGCTAGCATAGGGCCCCATACAGGGAGTGCAGGGTGCCTCGATCTCTCCCCCTGCACCCTGACTGACAGACCGCTCTCCAGAGTGTATAGGCAGAGAGAATATTACTTTGCTTGCTCCCTGTAGCTGTGATCCCAGTAAACTAGACCAACATGATTTAAATGGCGTTTACCTGCAGACGTCTATTATGCCTTCAGTTAAATATAATTATTTTTTGTATCCTTTATATTCCATTTTTACTCATTAGCTACGAAATGGACAATCCCTTTAAGAGTTGCCACAAAACGTATTGACAGACTCTGCTGCATATCAGAACTGTGTCACACATATCCAGCCATTATTAAGAGGCCAGTCTTTTCAAACATACGATTCTCACCGATTGAGAATAGTGACGGCTTCAGCGTCATCTTTGCAGCCCAGTAACTTATCAATATTGAACTGCAGCACAGTCAATCCCAGCTGGAGGATGGCTTTGATCCCATCATAAAAGAAGCAGTCCACCACATTGACAGCACTTTCAATAGGAAGGACGCTAATGAAGAGGGTGAGAAACCATGATAGGGACACAGAGGAGAAAAATGTCATATCTGTCATGTGATCGGTCAACTGTGGCAAATGATCCTTGATGAGTTCTTCAAATACCGCCTGATCTACCAAAGCACCTGAAACACAGAAATATCAACAGAAATTGAATCAAATGATATCCAAGCAAAAAGACCCAGAAAAAAATAGTTTGCTAGAACCTGAACACCACTTCCAGATTTTGGCCTCTTCCTGGAGAAAAGGGCAGATTTGCGTCAAATTAAGACGTGTGATGGATGCATTGTACAACACTTCACACTGGGTTCAACCAAGGTAAACATTGGTTGTGCGCATGCGCCACCTGCGACTCTCATTGACGTCTGATTTTGTGCTTTGGAACCACACATGGAACGCATGAAATCACGTGCACAGGACCTGAAGTCAAGGAGAGCTGCAGGTGGTGCATGTGCACTACCGCAAGCGCTGGTGTGGGGGATTAAGTGAATTAAATGCTACAAAGAAAAAGTATCAGTGAGAAGAATATTGATCAGTGTCATCCGGCAGCTCTCAATAACTTCTGGTCCTGCGTATGTGGCCGCATGCTTTCTACATGCGTGTTCCAATGCATTGAACAGAAGGTCACGGTTTTACCACTGAGAAGACTACAGGAATGCTATGCGCTGCGAGTAACATCTGCAACACTTAATCAAATAATACATTACATTCCTCTATTGGCTGACACATACTACTTAAAAGGAACCATCCACCAGGATTTAACCACCTGTAAATCAGTGCAGCAGGAGACTGACGTGTGCAGCATGACATTATTATATGTTTTTTGTTATTTTGTATCCCTCCCCTATGGGCTTGTCTTTCTGCTCTAAGCTGAACCCCTCCCTCTCATCCAGATTCATCTGAGGGGGAGTGGAGGTGGGAGTTCGGCTTTCAACAGAAAAACAAGCCCACACGGGAGGAATAAGAAAACCCAAATAGTGAGGTCATTCTGCACACATCAAAACCTGCTGCAGGTGGTTAAATCCTGGTGGTTGGTTCCCTTTACATAGTATAACCCACTACTTTTGTACACCCCCCCGGAAGAAGCTAGATGCGAAATGGCATCAGGGTGGAGAGACACATACCAACAGGGTTCCTTATTGTCATATTGAAAGAAAGTGATTGCTTTTGATCATTTACCATCACAGTGACCACAATGACTAGTCCTACTTACAGTGGGGAAAAAAGGTATTTAGACAGCCACCAATTGTACAAGTTCTCCCACTTATAAAGATGAGGTCGGCCTGTAATTGACATCATAGGTGACCTCAACTATGAGAGACAAAATGAGAAAACAAATCCGGAAAATCAAATTCTCTGATATGGAAAGTATTGTTTTTCAAATTTTGGTGAAAAATAAGTATTTGGTCACCGACAAGCAAGATTTCTGGCTCTCACAGACCTGTAACTTCTTCTTTAAGAGGCTCCTCTGTCCTCCACTCATTACCTGTAGTACTGGCACCTGTCTGAACTTAGCATAAAAGACACCTGTCCGCAACCTCAAACAGGTTGATCATTATATGATCATTATAATGATTAGCATAAATTACAGCGGATCAGTAATGATTAATCACATGTAGTTTACCAATAATTCTCCGGTTGAAGTAATCTGGCAGCATCCTTTCACACACGGCCACTAGCAACCAAAAGGCCTCCTCCTCTTTGGCATAAAGGAGTAGAACCGATGTAAGGATATTCATTGCCTGTAGAAACACAAGAAAAGACAAGTGTAATCTTTTATAGCAGGGCACCGTGCAGATACATTATTGGAATTGTGCCTGTAATGATTTTGGCAGGAGTTGCCTGAACCCCTTAAGAGATTCTCTGGGCCTGAAAGCTCCCAAATCATCAGAAAACCTAAAAAATAACCATATGGTAAATTGAATGCTGCAAAGTGGACCGGTCATGGCTCCAGAGATCAGTGGTGAATTGAACAGGTTAACCTGCGCTGCCGGGAAATGAAGGTGCCGGATAGGATGCAAGACAATCATTTACTGATTTGTCAACGCATTTCAGAGTTACCAACTCCTTCCTCAGAACACAATCACACAACAGATACAGTTCTACCATATAGTTATATATGGAGTTCACTATTGAAAAAGAGCATGAGAGAATCGGTCATCCTCTGACCTGGCATTAATCATACAGAGAATGATGATAGAGCAGTGGAAATTGTGAAAAACATCAGACTATGCATACAGGATTATAAATCAAAAGTTATATCACTATCAAAAAGAAAAGAAAATATATTTTTTTAAATATGGTTTGTTTAAAAGTGAATAAAATGACTGGATCTCTTAAAATAAGGTATTACGTCTGTCAGAGGGGCCTGCTTTTTGGCTGTTGAGCTGTGGGATGGAGCGATATTGGTTTGTATCAGTGATGTTCCCAATATCCGATAGGAGTTAACAACTTCTATTGTGTGTGTATTGTTTACAAGGACATTGCAGAATTTAAGACATAAGGTAAGGCTACCTTCACATTTGCGTTTTTGTCCGCCGCGTATGCTGCGCATGCGCTGGTCAAAACGCATGTATAAGCAAGCATGCACAGGATTTGTCATCAGCATGCGCATACGCATGTGTTCAATGTACGCTGCGTATACCTGCGCTCGTATGCGTTTTTGATCATGCGCATGCTATTTTCATGCGCATGCGTTTAATAAATTGGTCACGATTTCACTTGTCCCACCTACTGGCACGCCCAAGGGAAGTGACTTGAGCCCGAACGCATGCGCATCGTAAGCAGCATGCGCATCGTAAGCACCATACGCAAATCCTCGCGCACGCTTGCGCTCTCATAGGGCTTAATGCATTTTTTTAATCAGCAAGCGTGCGCATGAGGACGCGGGGAAATTTTATGCGCGGCAAAAAATGTAACATGTTGCGTTTCCAGGCGCAACTAATTTTCCTAAAGCGTACGCCTGCAGACAGATACGCAGGCGTGCGCGAGCAAAAGCAGTGTCTTGCGTACGATGCGTATACAATGATAAAGATAGGTGCGCAGTCCGCATGCGCATTTGAATGTTGTTGTCCGCAGCAAGCGCTGCGGATACATACGCAAATGTGAAGCCAGCCTAACAATAAAAATAAAATAAATTATGATTTACCAGCTCCAATAACAAAATGTTGAAATATGAGGATTCTTTATTCAATAAATATACAGAATTATATGAAAGTATCCATGCGTGCAGGGCGACCTGGTGTATAAAGGGAAGAACTATTCCCTAAGCAAATGGATAAAGTAGAGAAAGAATTATATATATTTAGTAAATATGTGTAAGCCTGGAAATGTACACCCGACTTCAGAGGAGCAATAATGCTGCCGCCCAGAGGACAGTGATAACATGCGGAGGAGGAAAGGGCCAATTAGTCTGCAGAGATTAACGCCCCATCAACTGGTTGAAGCCCTAATTAATATAAGCGATATGGAGCTTATAAACACTTTTTTAAACATGGATTTAAGAGACTACCATTATACAGGGCTAGTTAGGCAGGGAATTTAGCGATTCATATATGAATGCTGTTGGGTTGGAGGGCATAAGGAACCTGACAGCGGATAAATGGCAATTTAATGTACATCTTAACATTAACCTGGCAAATGATCCATGCTGTGCGATCCTCAGGCAGTATGCATCAGGCTCTGGCTGTATGATGTCAGCCACATATGTTGGATGCTGAAATGCTGTTTCTTCGTTTCAGAGAAAAGCATAGTTTGAAGCTGTTGGGACCCGAGCCCTACGGGAGACTCGTTGGACAGGCGGGCCGCAGAGGCTTCTTCTTGCACACTCCTCTTGAGTGATTGATCGCTTCTGGCAGGATTCTATGTTGTGGAAAAGGAGATTTTTGTGTACTCACTGTAAAATCCTTTTCGCTTAGCCTCTAATTGGTGGACACAGGACCATGGGTGTTATGCTGCTGTCTACTAGGAGGCGACACTATGCATAATCTGCAAAAGAGTTAAGTGGCTCCTCCTCTGCAGTATACACCTCTGAAGCAGACATTGCTTCACCAGTTTTGTGCTAAAGCAGTAGGAGAGTTAACAGATCACACCAGTAAATCAGGGCCTGCAACCACGCAGGCAACCTGTGCACACATATATAGCTAACATAGTAACAACAGTGTAACAAGGCCTGTAATCACACAGGCACTTGTGTTAGCAGTTAAGAGTTAGAATCAGAATAGTACCACAAGGCCTGTAACTAAACCAGCACCTGTGCAACCAGTGAAGAGTTAACTGAACAATATTCGCATTACAAGGCCTATAATCTACCAGGCTCACAGTAGTACAATGCTTGTAACCAAAGAGGCAAAAGAGTCGACAGCCAACCGTCAACAGGGTGATAATAGGCAAACATGTATAAACCATGTAACTGCTGATAAGCTATGTGAGAACTGTAGTAATGGCCCCCAAGGGCAATAGGGTGGGTGCTGTGTCCCCCAATTAGAGGCTAAGAGAAAAGGATTTTACGGTGAGTACACAAAAATCTCCTTTTCTCCTTCCCCTCATTGGGGGACACAGGACCATGGGACGACCTAAAGCAGTCCCTGGGTGAGAAATGGCAATGGAACTAGTAACACAGAGTATGAGCAGTGGCGACTATGTACCGACAAGCGGACTGCTGTCGCCTGGAGGACACTTGTACCTAGCCTTGCGGTTGCCTAGGACTAAGTGTAAATATTGTAGTGGCTTGAATCCGTGTGAGGGCTGACCGTGTGGCTGCGTTACCCACTTGTTGCGCTAACCCCTGGTGTGGAATGGCCGAGGAGGCCCTAACGGCCATAGTAGAATGTGCCTTGACACTGCTGTAATGGATGTGATTTTTCGATGACAGAAGCGACTTTGATGGAAAATGACTATTTGATTAGAGTAGCCTTAGAAGCCGATATGTTTTTATTTCTGTCCTTTGGAAGAAGGCATAAAGATAATCCAACCTTTATTATGGACCTTCTTTTGAATACCTCGATGTGTAGGACCTTGACTAGCTATTGTACATGTATGTCCTTCGTGACCTGCCGAACTGGAGACAGACGCCGCCAGGACAGTGAGATGTCTTACTTTAGGTGGTAGGAATATACCATCTGTCGGATAAGGATGGACCCATATGTATGGCAATCTTGTCATGGTGAGAGACTAGAAAAGATGTTTTACCTGAGCGCGCTGCAATTACCAATCTTCTGTTGAGAACGGTAATTGTCCATGAACATATTCTGGTTGGATGAGCATGCTAAGGGGAATATTGAATAGAGTTTAAAGGCGGTTCTTGTCTGTTCGTGAGAACGAAGTTTCGGTCTTACGTGTGTAGCCCTGTCGCCTGCAGACCTTACTTGGCAGCCCTTGTGAAGGAAGGTTTTTGTAGAATTCTGGTTGCAAGATGTTTTTGGAAGGAGAAACAGGCTGAAACTCGCTGCGTAAGAGACTCTAAGGACAGACCTGAGTTAGGTCTGTGTGGAAGAAACGGAGAGTTTGTAGCATGAAATGGGGCCAAGGGAAAAGACCCAGAGAGGTTTCTTAAAGAATCAACCAAAACGACTACACTTGTGCGATGGTATGTCGTTGATAAGTTTGGTTTTCTCGCTGTGACTATGGTTGCGACAATATCCTGTATCCTGGGAAACAGTCTGTGTTAAGTTTCATGTGTCAAGTGCTACGCCATTAATTTCGGAATGGAGTAATAATTGGCTCGGAGAGATTAGGTCTGGCCTGTTTGTTAGTCGTCCCGGTACTGCTGGTATGAGTTGCACGAATCTGCGTATTAAGCGCAGCTGGGCCAGTCTGAGGCCCCAAAGATGATCCGGTGACATTCTTGTTTGATATTCCGCACTACCCTGTTAGTGGGGAACAAATATAGAGGAGACGGAGGCGGCTATATTCTTGGACTAATGCCTGCGTCCTCTTGACTGTGGGTCCTGGGACCTGGCCAGGACGATTGGACCTTGGCATTGAGGCGTGACTCAGTCAATGCTATACCTGTGTTTTTCTGGCGGTGGCAGCCTTGACTGATGCCCTTAGGATGAAGGGACCGTGTTTGTGAGTCCATCTGGTGGCATGTTAAGAAGTCCGCTTTATCAAATGTTTATCCCTGGTATGAGACCTGCTGCCCGTACAGTGTTCAGGGATTCCTCCTAGTGTCGAATGTAGCAAACGCTTGCATCGCTTGGTGACAGCAGGTTCCGTTTTGGTGGTTGACATGTGTCACCTCTGAGGCATTGTTTGACTGCATTCTGCCATGTGTGACTGCTAGAATGTGACTGACTGACTTCAGCACAAGACTTACTGGCTGAATCTTCGTAGATTAAGGGACACCTTGGGGTGTGGGCAAGACTACTGCCATATGTATTGTGATGTGGGTACATGGCCCCACATCTTGGTCTTGTGCCTTGCTTGAGCATGTATAAAACTGGAGATGTCAGAGCCACTGGCACTGCTTTCTATGCTGCCAGTAACTTGGCCAGAACAGTCATGGCAAATTGTGAAGGATTGAAGGAGACCGCTGAATACTCCTGCAGGCTCCCTGCAAACGATGGTAGACGTGTGGTGGTTGATCTGCCAAGCTAGTCTTCGTCACCTGCACAGTGAGATTTTTTTTCCTTGTTTGAGAGTGAGACTGGGCGGATACGCCAGTTGGGCGACTGCCTGGTTAAGGACGCTAGGTAAACATATTCCTGTGGATTGTTTGACCCTTGCTGCGTTATACTGAATGGTTGGCACAGGGCTAGCATTGTGGAGGCTGCCGAGCTTTTCCATATTCCTATAGCGTCTACAGTGCTCGAGACGCTGTTTTTGTAGGCCGTGACTCGGCGCTTTGATAAGCTGACCATGTCGGGCCGGAAGGATGTCGACACCTCCTGGTTGGATGATATGCATGACTTCCGCCCTGACTGTCGTGCACTTATAGGGAACTGCAGTTACATTGACCGGAATTGCCATGATTTGTTAGTGTATCTGTTGGATTGCAACTTGCTTCTTAGTGACATGTTGAGTACGCTGAAAAGCGTTCTGTATGTCTATGGATGTAAGGTATACTCCTTGTTCTATAGAGGTACTTCTGGCTATGAGATTTCCCTGCAGGAATGTCTTATCTAGCCCTGCTTGTTAAGCTGTGTTTATTCCTCTACGGCTGGTACTGTACTTACATGTCTGGCGACCACGGATAGGTTGGACTATAATCTAGAAAAACACACTCCACGCATGATACGGTACATTGTCTTCTGAAATGCGAATCAACTGTAGTGCGTGGCCGAACCCTTGGTCCTATGAATAGCTACGCTATTGGGTTCGGATTAGCGAAACAGGCACTGCTAGTATGAGTTAACCTTGTGGGCAGCCTGGGCCACATTACTGCGTGTTGATCGTCCATGCATCAGAGTAGGTCTACGTCATGACCAACCATACCGAATTCCGAAGGAACATAATCCTGTCTGTTGTCAGTGGCTAAAAGCTGCCTTGATGTGCTCTAAGCAATGTACGTGTTGTTACATTCATTCGTACCTGAGGATACGATGTTCAGTTTTCTAAACAGGTGTCACCTGAGGCCTAGGAGAACAGTGAGGACCCTTGGAGATGTAGTCCGTTTCCTATCTACGTAACTAGAAGGCACAGCTAATGGCAATGGCCTTGCAAGCTGCTCTTGCTGAGCAATTGGCCATGTTTAGGGCTGATGTATTAGTTCGCCAGCTGAGGTAGCGACTTCAGTCGCTTTGTTCCGCAACGTAGTATCAGCGTGGAGGCGTGTAACTGTGTGGATGAATTAACGCCGTGCCTTAATGACACGCCGGTTATCAAACCGGGTTCAGACGAGAGCGGTGATTTAATAGAATTTCTTATTTTAGGATGATCTGCGAACTACCTACGTGCTGCCTTTGTATGGCTAAATGTAGGCTGCAGATGGACGGGCTAATGTCTGGTCATTAGATGCAGTCTTCGGTGCACCGACCTTTACTTGCGTCTGACACAGTGGTGGGAAAAACCAATACGTGGTGTAGTTTGTGGTACTTGCGCTGGACCGAGTGATCATACTTATACCGCTACGGAAAATAGGGAAGTTCGTACTACTGTAAGACATTTGTCCTGCACCCAGTACAGCACCTGGTATTCCTAGCCAGTCTCCTATCTAAGTATAGACCAGGTTGGACCCTGCTTAGCCAGCGAGATTTGACTAAATCCGGCGTATTATGATATTGCTCCTTGCGTCCTGTCCAGTGTGAGGAGGACAAGTTGCAGCAGAATATCATTGCTGGTTGTCTTACGGTTGCTATTGGCGACTGACACCCAGCGAGGCTGTGCCGATTATATGCTCCAGAGCCTTTGGGAGCTGTCTTATACCTTTGGTTGTAGGCTGCAGCAGGCAGAGGGAGCCCTGCTGGGTTTCTTGACCTCTGGCTTTCGCTGTGTGTCTTGATGGTTGTAGCAGCGGAAAGCATTGCTGACCTTTCTGCCCTTGGCTTGCATGTGCTGATGGCTGAAGCAGGAGGGTAAACCCTGCCTGCGCTCTTTACTGTCCTGACCAACTTGTATTAACTAGGCAATGTGTGTCTATACACTGCAGCAGGTAAGGGGTCCTATTATGTTGGTGACTAATGGGAAGCTGTGCAGAATCCAGCCTTATTGTGGCTGCTGTTTTTTATTTTTTAAAATGACCACCGCTGGTACCGAGGAGTGGGCCTCCCTTTGTGTTGTATAGGTGCGCCCTGCTGTAATGGCCACCGCTGCTTGTTGCAGGGGCGGTACCATTATGTCTAGGCATGCAAGGGATGTTTGCACCCTTCCACGCCGTCCTGCCCTCCTTTGTGAGCAGTAGTTTCGGTCCGCCCCCCCGCTGAGAAGGTGGTGGCTTTGCGCTAGGCCAAAGCCGCGGCCTCAATTAGTCTGACCCTGCCAGAAATGGCGCCTGGCTGGTGCGGGGAATCCGGGGTGGGACCGGAACGGGGTAGTGCGGCGCCATTGCGGTGACAGCCACCGGAGGAGAACCCAGGACTGGGTCTCCTGGGATCCGGCTGTCTATGCAGCTGCTCACAGGGGAGGTGCTGGACTCCAGGGGCACAGGGAGTCTGTGCTCCCAGGTCACAGGTGCCTGTAATGCTTGCCTGATGTCCCCCATCCCCGTCAGGCACCTCTAGCAGGGCTGGGGAGGAGGAGCCACTTAACTCTTTTGCAAATTATGCATAGTGCCGCCTCCTAGTGGACAGCAGCATAACACCCATGGTCCTGTGTCCCCCAATGAGGCGAAGGAGAAATGGCTATTGTGCTCATGCTCTATTATGATGTTTTCATATGAGTAATTAATCTTTTGTATTTGTGCAATCAGATGTTTTATATATATAGCAATTAGATTTTAGCTACCATTAGCCAACAGACAGTAGTGTTTAACTTTATATGAACCAATTACTAATAATGAAAACCTGAGGTCACACCCAGGGGTTGTTCATAATAAAAAGGGCATGAATGTGAAATAAAGACAGAATTTGCTTGGCACTTGAACTGGTTTCAAGTCTCTTATTTTCTGCACACGTGCATTTCATATAGTCTATATAATCTAGATGCAAGAAAGGTCAAGGTGACATTTTCCTGATAGAGGAAACAAAGAGAATTTTGTTTACGTACCGTAAATTCTTTTTTCTTGAATCATCAATGGGAGACCCAGACAATGGGGTTTAGGGCACTGCCCTCCGGAGGCCACACTAGGTACTACAAGTTTGTAGACACCGCCCCCTCCGCTTATAAACCCCTACCGCAGGGAACATCCTCAGTTTGGTCCATAAGCTGCGAGGAGACAACATAAACCACACCCGAAACATCGGGAAAGAAACCGTGCACAGACGGTCCAACAACCCGGAATAAACTGTCCCAACAGGGAACAGGTCAATAGCAAAACATCCAACGGAACAACTGGGTGGGTGCTGGGTCTCCCATTGATGATTCAAGAAAAAAGAATTTACGGTACGTAAACAAAATTCTCTTTTTTCTGATCATCATAATGGGAGACCCAGACAATGGGGATGTCCTAAAGCAAACCCCAGGGCGGGAAGAGTTCCTCAAAAAGACGTTGAGATATACGGTCCCCCTCAAAGGTGGGCAACCGCCGCCTGGAGGACCCGCCTGCCCAAACTTGCATCCGCAGAGGCATGGGCATGCACCATATAGTGCTTAGAGAAAGTGTGCAGGCTGGACCAAGTGGCCGCCTGACACACCTGTAGCGCAGAAGCGCGATGTCGCAAAGCCCAGGAGGCACCGACAGCTCTGGTCGAGTGCGCCTTCAAGCCCACCGGGAGAGGCAAACCAGAAGAACGGTAGGCCTCTTGAATGGGTGCCTTGATCCATCTGGCCAAGGTCGATTTTGACGCCGCGGACCCCTTACAGCGACCTGCCGTCAGTACGAACAAGGAGTCCGAACTCCGGAAGGAGGCCGTCCTGGACACAAATGCGTACAGCCCGTACGAGGTCCAGAGTGTGGAGGTCGCGCTCAACCTGATGAACAGGGGCAGGACAGAATGATGGAAGAACAATCTCCTGGTTCAAGTGAAAAGTGGAAACAACCTTTGGCAAGAATTCTGGCCGCGGGCGCAACACCACCTTGTCTTGGTGAACCACCAGAAAGGGTGACTTGCACGATAGTGCAGCCAATTCAGAGACCCGTCTTAGAGACGTAATTGCCACCAGAAAGATCACTTTCTGTGACAGACAAGAGAGGGAAACTTCTCAGTGGCTCAAAAGGCGGTTTCTGTAGAGCCGCCAGGACCATGTTGAGATCCCAAGGGTCCAGCGGTCGCCTATACGGCGGGACCACCCGAGACACCCCCTGGAGAAATTGACGAACCTTTGGAAGGAGTGCCAAGCGCCTGTCAAACAGTACAGACAGCGCTGATACCTGACCCTTCAGGGAACTGAGGGATAGGCCCAACTCCAAGCCCGACTGCAAAAAAGCCAACAGAGTCGGGATCGACAACGGCCAAGGGGAACGTCCACCAGAGGCACACCAGGTGAAAAAGATCTTCCACGTTCTGTGGTACATCTTCCGTGATACGGGCCGTCTAGCTCGATTCATAGTGGCAACCACCGTAGGGGAGAATCCCCTGGACGTTAGAAGCCAGGCCTCAAGAGCCACGCAGTCAATCTGAGAGCCCTGGAATTGAGGCGGAAGAAGGGGCCTTGCGCGAGTAGATCTGCGCGGTCTGGAAGAGCCCACCGGTTTCCGCCTGACAGTTGCCACAGATCCGGATACCAGGATCTCCTGGGCCAATCCGGAGCCACTAGAATGGCTGTGCGGCATTCCGTCCTGATTTTCCACAGAACCTTGGGAATCAGTGCCAGAGGTGGGAAAACATATGGTAGTTGGAAGCTGGACCAACGCAGGATCAGTGCATCTGCCCCCAGAGACTGAGGGTCCCACGATCTCGCCATGTATTGTGGCACCTGATGATTCAGCCGGGAGGCCATCAGATCCACGTCCGGGGTGCCCCATCTGTTGCAGATGTCCCGGAAAACGTCCAGATGAAGAGACCATTCTCCGGCGTCCATCCCCTGTCGGCTCAGGTAGTCGGCCTCCCAATTCTCGACACCTGGGATGTAAACTGCGGAGATCAAGCAGTTGTTGTCTTCCACCCATGATAGAATGCGGTGGACTTCTGCTAGGGCCTGTGCACTCCTGGTTCCTCCCTGATGATTTATATAGGCGACGGCTGTCGCATTGTCGGACTGAACCCGAATGGGCTGTCCTGACAGGAACATCCGAAAAGCCAGGAGTGCTAGATAGACCGCCCTGAGCTCCAGCACGTTGATCTGCAACGTCGACTCCGACCGTGTCCAGAGACCTTGAGCCCTGTGGTGCAAGAACACCGCCCCCCAGCCCTTTAGACTGGCGTCGGTGGTCACCACTAACCATGACGGTTTTAGAAAGGATCGGCCCCGTGACAGGTGACGTGGCTGGAGCCACCACTGCAGAGAATCCCTGGTCGTCTGGGAAAGAACCACCAGCTGATTCAGAGAGGAAGGCCTCTTGTCCCACCTCTGGAGAATTTCCAGTTGCAGAGGACGGAGGCGAAACTGTGCAAAAGGCACCGCCTCTATCGCTGCCACCATGCGCCCCACCAGCTTCATCAAGACCCGCAGGGATGAGTGCGGTGACAGGAGGAGATCGTGTACTCCTGATTGGATGGCCAGCTGTTTGGCTCGCGGCAGGGACACCAGAGCAGAGTCCGTGTGGAAGTCCATGCCCAGATACGTCAGTGACTGGGTTGGGACCAGGGTGGATTTCTGGATATTTAGAAGCCACCCAAACCATTCCAGAGACTGCATGGTCACCTCCAGGCTTCGCTGACACAGGTGTTCCGATGGCGCTCTGACCAGCAGGTCGTCTAGATAAGGTATGACGGCGTGACCCTGTGCATTCAGGAGAGCCATCATCGAGGCCATCACTTTCGTGAACACCCGCGGTGCCGAGGCCAACCCGAAAGGCAGTGCCACGAATTGGAAGTGTTCTTCCCCCACTGCGAATCTCAACCAGCGCTGGTGAGCCTGTGCAATGGGCACGTGAAGGTAAGCGTCTCGGATATCTATGGACGCTAGGAAGTCTCCCTGCGACACAGCTGCGATCACGGAACGCAGGGATTCCATGCGGAACTTCCGAACCAACACGTGACGGTTGAACAACTTCAGGTCCAGAACCGGGCGGAAGGATCCGTCCTTCTTTGGGACGATAAAGAGGTTGGAGTAAAAACCCCTGAACCTCTCCCCAGTGGGCACTGGGACCACTACCCCGTCTCTGCGTAGTCCCTCCAACACCAGATAAAAAGCCTGAGCCTTTTCTGGAGATGGAACAGACCGATGGAATCGGTGTGCAGGCTGCGACGACAGCTCTATCCTGTAACCTCGCGAGACTACGTCTCTGACCCACTGATCCTGAATGCGGAGACGCCATCTGTCCTGAAATCGGGACAGACGACCCCCCACCTGTGGGGAGGCAGGAAGAGAGAGCGAGTCATGCGGAAGTGGGTTTGGGGGCGGCAGCTGTTGCCCCCGCCGGCTTCTTCTGGCGACCCTTGGGGCGCCACTGAGTAGAAGGCTTGCCCCCACGGTCCGTGCGAGCGGAAGATGCTGAAGGCTGCGAGCTGGAGCGAAAGGACCACTGTTTAGGGTTCCTTTTCACGGTATACCGTGGCTTAGGTTTGTTCTGTGGTATCTTGGACTCCGCAGAATCCTTGATCAGCTTGTCCAGCTCGGTACCAAAAAGCCTGTCACCAGAGAATGGAAGATTCTGCAGAATCTTCTTTGACGTGGCATCCGAGTCCCATAGACGCAGCCACAACAACCTGCGGATCGCTATAGCATTGGCCGAGGCCACAGCAGAGCGGGTGGCAGTCTCCAAGGACGCCGTCCTGGCATAATCCGCATAGGCTCTTGCCCTGTCGGTAAGTGCCAGAACCTCTGAACTGGACCCCGCCAGGTCAGCAATACCATCCAGGCAGGATGTGATCGCCTGCAAGGTCCAGACCGCAGCAAAATTAGGGGCAAAAGAAGACCCTACAGCCTCATAAGAAGACTTGGCGAGTTGTTCGACCTGTCTGTCTGTTGCGTCCTTCAATGAGGAGCTATCAGAGGCAGAGAAAAGGGAGCGTGCAGCAATCCTGGTCATGGAAGCGTCCACCTTCGGGGACTGCGACCACTCCTGAAGCACCTCCTGTGTAAAGGGGAAGCGAGTGTCCTTAGATTTGCGGACATAACGCCGTCCAGGGTGAACCCTGGGTGCTCTAACCACCCTTCCGAAATTAGTGTGGTCCATAAAAGAGCCACATGGTCTAGCCTCAGGTTGTAACCATTGATAGACCTCCTTCGGGTGAATGTCCACCTCCTCAGAGGGTGCCACGAGACGTAAAGTCTCGTTGATGGAGGACACCAGATCCTCCACCCCTTCTGGTGGTTCTGACACAGACCCGAGGATTGAACCCCCATCATCCTCGTCACCTTCAGAGTGACGCTCCTCCTCAGAGAGAGTCTGGAGCTCGGGTGAATCGTCACGGCGAGCCCGCTTAAGGGGTCTCACAGTGGAAGACGGAGACACCCGGGGGTAGCTTGAAGGAGCAGCTGGACCTTCCAGCCTCCTTGTTAGTGCCTCCAGGGATTGCGACATGGAGGACAATTGGGATAACATAGATTCATTGATCTAGGGCTGGGCGATTAATCGAATTAATTCGATTAATTCGCCCCCTGCTGTGTCCACGATTGTAGTTTTGTTAACAATCGTGTAATTCGATTTAAAATGGCCGCCGGAGCGCTGTTTAAAAGATCCGGGCGGCTAGTAGTGGCTTCCTAGCGGTATACCCCCGGCCACTGCCGAGGGGAGGGGGTGCTGTCAGAGCCCAGCCCCTGCTACAGCGGCGGGAGATGTCCTGGGGGGAGGGGGGTAGAAGTGCTGTCAGTGCCCCCCCCCGCCCCTGCTGCAGCCGCTGGTGAGGCGAGTTGTCCCCGGCCGGGAACAAGTGACGGTACACCAGGGCTCATTACCGGGCTGTGGGGGCGGAGCACAGCCGGGGAGAAGCGTGGTCTGAGGGGCGGCTATGGCGAGTCCTGCCGGGCACATCCTGGGGGGACTACTGCTCCCAGCATGGAGCCGGCTGGTGAGGTGAGTTGTCAGCCGCACAGTGCGGAGCCCCGGCCGGGAGCAAGTGACGGTACACCGGGGCTCATTACCGGGCTGTGGGGGCGGAGCACAGCCGGGGAGAAGCGTGGTCTGAGGGGCGGCTATGGCGAGTCCTGCCGGGCACATCCTGCATCCTCCCAGCATGGAGCCGGCTGCACGCCCGACATAGCCATCTCTAGTACTGCAGAGCTGCACTCACAGCATTAACCCCTCCTGATCCTCAGAGCTGCACTCACAGCATTAACCCCTCCTGATTCTCAGAGCTGCAACTCACAGCATTAACCCCTCCTGTACTACTGCAGAGCTGCACTCACAGCATTAACCCCTCCTGATTCTCAGAGCTGCAACTCACAGCATTAACCCCTCCTGTACTACTGCAGAGCTGCACTCACAGCATTAACCCCTCCTGATCCTCAGAGCTGCACTCACAGCATTAACCCCTCCGGATTCTCAGAGCTGCAACTCACAGCATTAACCCCTCCTGTACTACTGCAGAGCTGCACTCACAGCATTAACCCCTCCTGATCCTCAGAGCTGCACTCACAGCATTAACCCCTCCTGATTCTCAGAGCTGCAACTCACAGCATTAACCCCTCCTGTACTACTGCAGAGCTGCACTCACAGCATTAACCCCTCCTGATCCTCAGAGCTGCACTCACAGCAGTAACCCCTCCTGATTCTCAGAGCTGCAACTCACAGCATTAACCCCTCCTGTACTACTGCAGAGCTGCACTCATAGCATTAACCCTTCCTGTACTGCAGAGCCGCACTCACAGCATTAACCCCACCTGATCCTCAGAGCTGCGCTCACAGCATTAACCCCTCCTGTACTGCAGAGCTGCACTCACAGCATTCATTAACCCCTCATGCACCTCAGAGCTGCGCTCACAGCATTAACCCCTCCTGCACCTCAGAGCTGCACTCATAGCATTAACCCTTCCTGTACTGCAGAGCTGCGCTCACAGCATTAACCCCTCCTGCTCCTCAGAGCTCCAGCTCACAGCATTAACAACTCCTGCTCCTCAGAGCTGCAGCGGAGGGTGCAGGAGGGTGCTGCGGAGGGTGCAGGAGGGTGAGCAGCAGGCTGCGGAGGGTGCAGGAGGGTGCTGCGGAGGGTGCAGGAGGGTGAGCAGCAGGCTGCGGAGGGTGCAGGAGGGTGAGCAGCAGGCTGTGGCGGGAGGTGTCTATCTGAGGCCGGGGACGAGCCACCATGTACTAGGCCCCAGCACTATTCTACTGCAGCCTGACACCCGGAAGCCAGAGGCCGTGCAGTGTGTGCGGACCGGCTGCTACATATAATGTTATGTTATAATATGTAGTGTTATGTTCTATATATAGTGTACACTGTGTGCAGGCACTGCCACCTATATTGAGTGTTCTATATATACTGTACACTAGGGCTCCTAGGGCTAGTGTTAGGGCTAGTGTTAGGGCTAGGGTTAGTGTTAGGGTTAGGGCTAGGGCTAGGGTAAGAGCCTGGGCTGCAGACAAGAGGAGGGGTGGGAACACCCAAGGGAAGCAGGACGCTTCCCTCAGTTACCCTCCTCTCCTCTGTCACAGGGTCACGGGGGCCCCCTCTTTATTCATCAAAGAAAAGCAAAAAAAAAAAAAATAGAAAAAAAAATCGAGATTTAAATCGAAAATCGTCCATAGGTTTAAATAAAATCGAGATTTTGATTTTTTCCAAAATCGCCCAGCCCTACATTGATCTTATTCTGTTTTTCCCATGGCCCTGTGATCACCTGAACCTCAGGGTACAGCACCGGAGCTGCTGACTCCGCAGTGTCAGTCCGGGCTTCTGGGCGTCCGCAATTATTGCAGGACCCCCCAACCAGTGTCCCGTTGCATGTAGCGCAGACAGGGATGGTACTGGCCGCCTTAGCAGCGCTTTTCCTTCCTGAGGACATACCCACAGTAGGGGAAAATAAGCCAAACAGGAAACAACACCGGTACACCGGTGGCTTACCGACCGCGGTAATGCGGTTGGGAAAGGAGCGATGTGTGTGTGGCCTCCGCGAGGTAAAGACTCTCCGTGAGTGCAGCCGTGCACTATCATCAGATCCCAGCCGGGAAGTGAGGGAGAAAGATGGCCGCCGCCGGACAAGCTGAGGGCGGAGCCAAAACACGCGGGAAGCACACACACACGCCCATCGATGACCTCATCACATGGGCTCTCCATCTCTCCAGGCAGCCATGACAGTACGCAGGTGCCGGAGCCCGCAGCGCGGGAGGTATAAACACAATACCCGGGCTGCAGACAAAAGTCCGAAGCCCACAGCCGCAGCCCCTATGAAAACCACAGGGCGGTCAGCCAGGGTGACCCCAGCACAGGGCACACCGCCAGAACCGCGGACCCGAGGGTTGCGCGCGGTCTGAGTGTCAGGACCATCAGGTCCAGACACTACCCCCAGGCACACCGGAGACACACAGGGTATCTCAGTGCCGGTCCGGTCTGTAAGCACCATTAAGGGAGGCCTCGGACGGGGGTTCAGCACCAGTCCGGTCTGTGAGCACCATTTAGGGAGGCCTCGGACTGGGCTGGCTCCAGTCCGGTCTGTGAGCACCATTTAGGGAGGCCTCGGACGGAGCGGAGCTGTGCGAGGCTCCTGTCTCCCACTTTCCAGAGCCCCCAGGGGGGATGGGAAGGAGTGCGGCAGCGTACCGGGAGAACACCATGTGCCCAGGCTCTAGGCCCTCCGGTACCTTGACCTGCGTGTTCCTTAAAGGTGAGCAGGGAGACTGCCGGAGGTCCCCGACCGGGACCTTTTTACCTTGTCTTCATACGCCATCACGTAAGCTGTGAGAATGCTGTGAAGTGCAAGCAAAGCGTGTGATCCTCCGAGCACACTAAGTTTAAAACTGAGGATGTTCCCTGCGGTAGGGGTTTATAAGCGGAGGGGGCGGTGTCTACAAACTTGTAGTACCTAGTGTGGCCTCCGGAGGGCAGTGCCCTAAACCCCATTGTCTGGGTCTCCCATTATGATGATCAGAAAATTAACATGTACAGGGATAGACCAATCAATCATTGGGAAGAAGCCGCCAGGAACTCGACTCTTCAACAGCTATTAAAGTACATTGTTCTTTTTGTTTTTTTTAATGCGGCAATATTTCAGAGTCGAGCATACATGGACAAAATCATGCGTGAATCAGACAGCATGTATCAGCTAGGATCATAGAATGCCCTGCTCAAAGATTCACTAAATCCTCCCAGACAGATGTCTGTGCAGCCTCTGTGTAAAGACTTCTATTGAAGGGAAACTTCAGGTATCATCTAAGAAAAAGAATCGTTTTAAGAACATTTTCCTACTGAAGCTTAGGTCTGGCTGTATAAAACCTAGTACAATAATAAAAATGCATATTATTTACTACCCCACTGTTTAATGCTAATAAATTAAGCTTTGTTGCCACAAGCAAATTAGCCTGGAAGTAATGTTTTCCAATTGTTTCATCACACCCCCAATGTGTGGCGAAACTAAGATCCGATGGGTCCAGAAGGAAAGTTGACTCCTCCTTATTTTAGCTGCACACGTATGGTCCAACACCTAGTCCATAAGAAATAAAGACTTGGCACTCAACAAAATCTTGATTAGGCGACACAAACGTTTTGGTCCCATTTCCGTGGACCGTCATCACTGTGCTGTAACATTTTAAAAATTTACATAAAAATACTATGTACATAGACAAAACACAAAAAGTGATATCCCTCTTTTATCATCGATTTGTGCAATGACAGAAGGAGGGGCAGTGCTGTGCTGCCACCAGACTTCTCTGACTCACGGGCCCCATAGCGGCCACATGGTCTGCCGCTCACCTAGTTGGATGGGAGTCCTCAGGGACACACATCCATCTGAAGCAGGCTTTGGAGCCCCTGTACCCCTTTGCCCTGTTGCGACCTGTGCGACTGTATTCATTACAGCCCTACCCTCAAATGAACTCTCAAGCTAATTTAATTGTAGCTTCACAGCTTGATTTCTCAGGGCTGGCTTATTGAATTACTATAGAATAGGGAAGCATTTTATTGTGGTACCGTGATCTAGAGTTACAACACTAATTTCAGTAGTGAAACGGACCTAAATCTAGGGTTCACAACCGTCCAGAAATTCCAGGACAGTCAATAAAAATGGAGCACTTAGGAACTGTCCATAAAAAAATTTCAAGGTGTCTATGATTTGTATTTTTTAAACTGAAGAAACCTATACAGATTTTTTTTTTCTACTGTAAATATTATCATGTTACAGTGAATGCAGCTTATGTCTTAATATCAGAATTATGGACTGTGGACATATGTATCACTTATGATTTACTATGATTTTCCAACATGTTAAGAAAAAATATTGTACGTTATAACTTGATAAACTGTGCAGAGAAAATAAAAAGTCAAGAGGACAGCCCTGCAGAAATGTATCTGATTGTGATATTGGCTACTAAAATCAGCATTCAGCTCAGCCCCAGAGCACAGCGGCTCATTACAATCATTGTTTGGTCACCACCTAGCAGGTCAGGCAGGAGACGTATTGGCAGACACTGTAGAAAACATCCTGCTTACACACAATTACAGACAACGCACCTTCTGGAGCACAGCCACAAATCATTACTAGTACAATGGGGGCTGGGAAGGCAAAAAAGCGCAATAGGGTTTTAACTGTACTGAAATATAAAAATAATAAGTAGAGTTGTGCTCAACTCCTGTAGAAGCATCAAATAAGCGACTGCTGCGGCTCCACTGTATACAGAGATCAAAGGAGAGTAGACGGTGGTCCGCACTGCCGGCAATTCAAAGTTCAAATCAAAGAGTGAGGAACATGCGGTTTATTACAATCAAAGCATTTGAAAACCCACTGGTGTCTTCACCACGACAAACCATGATGGTTAGTCCTGATGAAGACACCACTGGGTTTCGAAACGTCTTGACTGTAATAAACTGCATGTTCCTCACTGCTTGGTCTGAAGGTCTCACAATTTCTAGCATTGTGGATTAGATCTATCTTCTATCCTTTGACAAATCATTATTACCCAGACATTTTCTCCATTACATTTGCAAACATCTTATACCAAAGTAATTGAATTGAGCTAACCTGACAATATCCAATTTTGGGGTTCCTGTAAGCATATGCAGTTAACACTCTCCTCAGCGCAGAGATGCCGGTGTCACTCTGAAAGGCAGGATGCTCTGGCAACGACCTGCGCAAATCTCGTTCAATCTCATCAGTAGCCAACGTACACGTACCTAGAGACTTCTCCACAATCTCGGTGTAGTAGCCAGGGTTAGCACCCATGTCATTAACAGCACCTAGCATCCAATAAGAGAAAGTATATTAATGAGAATGACACTGTTACTAGGCAGCAGGTCCCCATATCCTCCAAGGTGAGCAATGCCACTATTTGTTTAGATTTTTTCCTCTCTGCTAATGGGGTCACCCTGTGTAATCCCTTTCCCTTCACAATACATTCTGTCACTAAGGTCTTAACTTGGGGTCATTTTATCATTTACTACCAAAAAGCAGCAGACTATTTTTTTTAAACACTAAAGATAACTCACATAAAACAATTTCCCTTCATATAATTGTATTCAAAGATGTTTATTCCCAGCAGAATATTGCAGTCTGCATGCTGTTGTCAGGTCTTCGAGGGCTATAGTGTGAAATGCTATGAATATGCTTACTGGTGTAATGCTATCATACTATTCCCGAATACATCACAGTGGGTCGCTCATCTCAAGGTGTGCAGACAGAAATGCAGGATGGATCCTGCCTTACCTGAGAAAAGTAGCCAGAGTTCCCCCCTCAGTGTTTCCGGGATGCCTTTGACTACTAAATTCCGGGTTCTTCTTGTACGAAACATACTAACTCCACGGCCGCATTCTGAGAACAAGATATTCCACGACTGCTCTTTCATTTTTTCTTTTAACTGCAGAAAATAAAAAATAATTGTGATGTTATAAAACCTCATCTATGTGTACTATTACATGGGACTATCTTATCAGGGAGAGCCTTCCCCGTACTCTCTACTAGTGACATGAACATTACTGGTCACCCCACTATAAGTCAGAGCGGGGATCTGCCAGCCATAACACACTCCTAGTCTGGTGGACTCTATATACTACACACATGGCCATTCTTTTCAGAGGCATTCCATGAAATACATATCCCCTCCGGTACCCACTGCAGGGAACTTGCATAAATGTCAATTTCTTCCCCCAGCAAAATAAGTGGTATATTTAAAAGAAATTAATGAATAAATAAATTAGCCGTGGTGATAAAAACCCTTCTTAACCTCTTCATGACCAAGGATGTATAGGTAAGTCCTTGGTTTTGTCCCTTCTTGTTATGTGTGCTCACGCGCAGAGCTCGCATCATTCACTGCATGTCAGCTGATCTGATCATTGAAAGAAAATTTTAAAATACACATACGATATTTGGCATCGCCATGCTCAGAAATGCCCGATCTATCAAAATATAAAATCAATTTATCTGATCAGAAAAATGCATAATGGAAAAAAAAAAAAAGTAAGAATGGCAAAATTTTACTTTTTTGGTTGCCGCAACACTGCAATAAAATGCAACAACATCACATTACAAAAAAACAACAACAAAAAAAAACAAAAAACTGATTTTTGTGTACTCACCGTAAAATCGTTTTCTCTGAGCCATCAATGGGGGACACAGGACCATGGGTGTTATGCTGCTGATCCATAGGAGGCTGAGACTAAGTAAATGTGAAACAGTTAGCTCCTCCTCTGCAGTATACACCCCCTGGCTGGGCCAGACCACACCAGTTTTAGTGAACAAGCAGTAGGAGCGAATAACAAAAAATGAAAAACCATTGAACAATGCAAACTTCAAATGAATTGAAGAGAAACAAGAGCCAAACTGGATAAAAAGGGAGGGTGCTGTGTCCCCAAATGATGGCTCAGAGAAAACGATTTTACGGTGAGTACAAAAAAATCCATTTTTCTCTATCGCCTCATTGGGGGACACAGGACCATGGGGGTTCCTAAAGCAGTCCCTGGGTGGGAAAGAGAACCACAGCCCAAGGAGCAAGGAAACAGTCCCAGATTCCCAGAAACACCTACTGGGACAGGTGCGCCACTGCCGCCTAAAGGATACTTCTACCAAGGCTAGCATCAGCGGAGGCTTGGGTATGTACTTTGCAGTGTTTTAGACTAGACCAGGTAGCGGCCTTGCACACTTGTTCAACTGATGCCTTGTGCCGAATGGCCCAGGATGCACCAACCGCATGAGTGGAGTGAGCTCGAAGTCCGCTAGGAATGGGAACGTTTCTTAGATGATAGGACTCCTGGATAGCAGAACGAATCCAATGGGCCAGGGTAGCTTTAGAGGCGGCCTGCCCCTTACGGGGTCCCTCAGGGAGAATAAACAAGCTGTCAGACTTTCTGAAGGAAGTCGTCCTAGAAATGTAGTGTCTGAGGGTCCTTACGAGGTCAAGGGTACGCAGTGCCTTCTTCACTTGATGCACCGGAGCCAGACAGTAGGACAACAAGATGATATCCTCGTTAAGGTGAAACGGCGAAGTCACCTTAGGAAGGAAGGTGGGAACTGGGCGCAGTACCACCTTGTCTTGATGAAAAGACAGAAAGGGCTCATGGCAAGAGAGCCGCTAACTCAGAGATCCGCCTGATGGACGTAATGGCCACAAGAAAGGCTACCTTCCATGACAAGAGACGTAGAGAAACTTACCTTAGGGGCACGAAAGAGACTTTTGATGTCCGTCCAGGACTAGATTAAGTTCCCATGTCTCTAGCGGTCTGCGGTAGGGGGAAACCAAGCGAGAGACACCCTGAAGGAAAGTTCTGACTTAGGTGTTTAGCGGCAAGGTGGCATTGGTAAAAGACTGAAAGTAGAGATGTACCCTTTTAGTGAACTCAGAGCCAGACCGGATTGTAAACCAGACTGCAGGAAACTGAGAAAGACTGGAATGGACAGCGGAAGGGGAGAACAGACCCGATCCTTTCACCATGAGAAAAAAAGCTTCCATGTATGGTGGTAAGTATGAGATGAGGCTGGTTTCCGAGCCCTGATCATGGCATAGACAACGTCGGGGGGGAGAACCCGGCGCGCATAAAGACCCAGATTTCAACAGCCACGCCGTCAAATTCAGGGCCCTGGAATTCTGGTTGGAAATGTGACCCTGGGTGAGGAGATCCGTTAGATCTGGGAGGCACCAAGGGACATCTGCGACGAGCTGCACCAAATCGGCATACCAGGCGCACCTAGGCCAGTCTGGAGCTATTAGAATTACCGGGACTCCTTCAACTTTGATCTTCCTTACTACCCTCGGGAGTAAGGGGAGCGGAGGGAAGATGTATGGCAAACGAAAAGGATGCGAGGAGCATACCTGTGCGTCCGCTTCGATGGACAATGGATTGCGTGACAGAGCGATGAACACGGGCACCTTGGCGCTTAGCTGAGACGCCATCAGATCCACATCGGGCGTCCCCCAGTGGCGGCATATCTGGTGAAACACTTCCGGGTGTAGAGTCCATTCACCGGCGGCCAGGCCTTGGCAGCTGAGAAAGTCCGCCGACCAATTCTCTACCCCTGGGGCTCTTGTCCCAGGCAGTCAGGAGAGCCAGTTGCAGTGGCCGCAGGTGAAATTGGGCGAAGGGGACGGCCTCTATCTCCATAACCATCCTTCCCAAGACCCTCATGCTGAAACGAGTGGAGTGAGAGGAAGGACGGAGAAGTGAGGACTGCCTGGCGTAGGGTAGACCTCTTGTCCCCAGGGATGGAGACCAAGCCTCGGTAGGTGTCTAAGGTCATGCCGAGGAATGTGATCAGCTGTGTTGGGATTGGAGACGACTTTTGCAGATTTACTAGCCAACCTAAGCGAGACAAGGTGTCCACGGTGATCTGAACACTGTCTGTGCACAGCTGAAATAAGGGAGCTTTGATTAGGAGATCGTCAAGGCAAGGCAAGACGACTACTCCTCTGGAACGCAGGACACTCATGGTAGCCGCCATGACTTTCCTGAAGACCCTTGGGGCGGTAGCGAGGCCAAAAGGAAGGGCCACAAATTGGAAGTGAAGGTCCTGTACCCCAAAGCGGAGGTATTGTTGGTGAGCCTGAGCAACGGGGACATGCAGATATGCGTCTCTTAGGTCTATGGAGGCGAGGAATTCCCCTTCCTCCATAGATGCGATGATGGAGCGCAGAGACTCCATTCTGAACCGCCGGACACGAACATATTTTTCAGCTGTTTGAGATCCAAAATGGGACATATGGACCCATCTTTTTTGGGAACCACTAAGAGGTTGGAGAAGAAACCTCTGAAGTGCTCGGGTTCCGGTACGGGGATGATTACGCCCGCCTGTTGGAGCGAGTATATAATTTTGAAAAAGGGGCAACGGTGCTTTTGTAGCTTCGGGGGGGGTTGGAGGGGCAGAAGCAGTATGGTGGGCAAGAAATAAACTATGTGGTACCCGGAAGACACGAGATCTTGAACCCATCTGTCGTGTGTGGCGGATAGCCAAACTTGACTGAACAGCCGTAAGCGGCCGCCGACAGTGGGGGTGTCTTCTGGCAGGCAATGAGAGTCAGGAAGAGGAGAACCGATGGGATCGGGACTCTCTAGGTTTACATTGTGTCTGTCTGGCCTGCCAGAAAGAATTTGTTTTGAATTATGACTGGGCAGGTCTGTCTCTACAGGGAGGTCTGGTAGAGGAGGGGGGCGGTTGGGAGACTGCCCATCCGAAGGAGTTGCGAAAGGAACAAAATGTAGACTGAGGTCGCCTGAAAAAGGAGCGTTTTAGCTTATGCTGTGGAAGGGAGGTACTCTTTCCACCCATGGCGTCAGAGATGAGCTTGTCAAGGCGTTCGCCAAATAGGCAATCGGGAAGATAGGGGAGACCGGTAAATGATTTCTTTGAAGCGGAGTCAGCTCGCCACTGTCTGAGCCAAAGGGCCCTATGGATGGCAATGGTATTGGAGGCAGTGAAGGTTGCGCAGGTGGCTGAATCTAAAGAGGCCTGTATGAAGTAGTCCACCGCAGCGGAGATCTCAGTGGTTATGTCGGAGAATTGTTGAGGAAGCGAAGAGTCTTGTAAGGATTTTTGCAGGGTCTCAGCCCAGATTATAATTGCCTTGGCAACCCACAAGGATACGAAGGAGGGCGAGAGGGAGGATACTGCCGCCTCAAAGGCAGAACGTGCGAGCTGCTCCACCTTCCTGTCAGTTGGATTCTTGATGGAGGATTCGTCTGGTAGGGATAGTAGTGTTTTGGCCGCAAGGCGAGATACGGGTGGGTCGACAGATGGAGAGTCCGCCCAGTCTTTGGGAAGGGCCAAAGCGAAGGGGGATCAGGCTTTGATGGTCTTGTGGTTACCGAAGCGCCCATCAGGCTTCTCCCTCTGTTTAGTCAGAATAGCCTGAAATTCTGGATGGTCAGCAAAGATTTTTTGTGGTCTCTTTGCTCTCAAAGGACACTGCGTGGTCCGGAGTTGAGGAGGGAACAGTGTCCACGTTTAAGGTAAGGTTAACCGCTGCTATGAGAGCGTCAATAGACGCCTGATCATCAGAGGGGTCCACGTCAAGGGAATAGTCTAGGTCTAGACAGTATTCAAGAGATTCACCGAATAGGACATAAAATCAGAAAAAAACTCACCAAAATATTGCACGATAAATATCCATTGCACCTAGCAGCAGGCTGATAGCAACTCTGAAAGGCAACACAGGTGTCTGAATACCGATGCTCAGTCACCTACAAACAACAGGGGGGCGGTTGTAGCACCAGCGTCCAGCCATACTGTCAGGGAGGTGACTGGTGGCGTTTATAGACACAAGGTTACCATAGGGCTCTGCCACTCAGGTGCATGTGAAGCATAGTGTCAGAACAGCCCATTGGTCACGCCCTGCTATTAGATCAGGTGGGCTGCCACGCACTGATTATATGCCTCACAAATGACAGACGCCCCCAGAGGGCCCAGCCTCAAACTGCAGATAAAAAAAAAGATGCAACAAAACACTAAAGATGAAAATGTGAGGTGTTCGTAGATATTTTGGGCCAAAGAACGTAAGCTCGTAACCCACCGTCAAGGGCCCTCACGCTTACGAGTCTTGACCATATGTTTGCTGCCATATGCTTGTTTAACACTTTGAGATTCGCCGAACACACCGGACACTGGTGCTACAACTGCCCCATCTGTGGGTTGTAGGTGACTGAGCACCAGTATATACAGACACCTGTGTTGCCTCTCAGAGGAGCTATCAGCCTGCTGCTAGGTGCAATGGATATTTACCGGGCAATATTTTGGTGAGTCTAGACAGCATTCACCATCTTATGGTTCATCAGATGAGGTAGCGTATGGTCCCTGATCCCGGGAGGGGGAGCCATGAGAAGGGACAGGGGACACATTCCTATGGGATCTTTTCCTGGCCACGACTGCAGATGTTGTAGGCGCCCCGCAGGCCTGTGATGGACCCTCTAGAGATCATCTGAGTGTACTTCCTCCTGGGGGCCAGTGTTGCTGGGGGGACGGTACTGAATGGCCTGGACCTGGTTTTGGGATAGCTTTTCCATGGATTGGGTCAAGAATAGTGCCCATTCCGGCGGGCTTGGGGCTCCAGACTCCGTGCTGATGGCGGGGCCATTGGCAGTAGTGGCGGAGGGCTCCTGGGTTTCTGCGGGCATGGTACAGGCCTGGCAGTAGGGAACAGTAAAAGCTCAGAGTGGCAGGTGACATAAGGAGGAATAAACAGTGTGGGGGTTTTGTTTTCTTAGATGTTTTTGAAGATTGCATGTTAGCAATGCAGTGAGAAACACAAGAAACTTAATGGGTAAGCAGAGAAGAAGCTAAGGCAGGACTGGGAAAGAGTGCACAGTCCTCACTAAATGTGTTGTGCCTTACCCAGAGCAGCATAGGTGCTGTGTCCCCTTGATCCTGTGCCCCAGTGCAGGTCCACATTGAGGAGGAAGCTTCAGTGAAGAGATCCGATGCAAGGGGCGGGAACTATAGGGGCAGGGCAGGAAAAAGTCCGGGCTGTGGGGGAAAGGGGGGGCATGGCCTATTGGTGAACCATGCCCCCATGGAGGACATCAGTGAGAGGCGTGGCTACCGCCCATTCACTGGCGTCACGCCACTGAAGGGGCGGAGCCGTGCGCCGGGAGGGGCGCAGCCCAATTCCGGTGCGAAAATACCAGTCACAGTGGAGGTGACCGCTGCGGCCACTAGTGAAGCACACTCTGAGCAGAACCACTGATGGAAAGGGGGGGGGGGGGGGGGGGGAGGCGACCAGGAGAGAAGGAGGGAGCCCTCCGCCGGTAAGCCTGTGCTGGCCGGTGTGTGAGCCCCAAAGGGGGCAGAGACATGAACGGGCTTCACCTGAATGATGGCCCTGTAGTCTTCACATCCTCAACCCAGGCTGCCAGAGGGAGGTTGGGGAGTGCAGTGATGCAGGCAGGTTCAGGTCCTCAACCTAGGCTGCCAGGAGGCAGGCTGAGGAGCACAGTGAGGCAGGCTGTTGCAGATCTTCAACTGAGGCTGCCAGGAAGAAGGCTGGGGAGTGCAGTGGGGCAGGCAGATGCAGACTGTGCAGATTTCAACCCAGGTCCCTGTTGGGGAAGACTGGGGTAGTCAGGCTCAGACAAATCGCTGCAGTGCAGGGATCTACGCTTCGTGCGGAAGGGCATATGGGGAGGCGACACTCCGCGTGCCCTTTCGTTGTCAGTTGCGGGAAATCGGAACCCAAAGTAACCGTTGACCGTAAGTGGAAACATGCATAGTCCCGATGATCTATCGTCGCAGGAGGTGGTACTTGGAGGCGACACTACGCGTTCCCGCCTGCTGTAGATTGTGGGAAAGCGGTACCTCGAGGGGTGCAGTCGCCCTTCTCAGGAAAAATTCCAGAAGAAGAAGGATAGATGTGCCTTCTACAGACACTACGCTAAAACTGGCGTGGCCTGACCCAGCCAGGGGGTGTATACTGCAGAGGAGGAGCTAACTGTTTCACATTTACTTAGTATCAGCCTCCTATGGATCAGCAGCATAGTCCTGTGTCCCCCAATGAGGCGATAGAGAAATGGTATGATTAGAAACATCAGCTCAAGACACAACAAATAAGCAGTCACACAGCCCCAGTTTCCGGAAAAAGAGGACGAGTCACGGAAAATGGTGACAAAGGGGCTTTTTTTTTTCTATTTTTTCGTGTTACATGTTTTGTATCTACAAACTCGTACCGACCTGAGACATCATACCAAGTGTCAGTTTTACCATATAGTGAACATGGTGAATAAAAAAAAAGCAAAAAAATACAAACGTGTAATTTTACTTTTTTTGCAATGTCGCTGCACTTGGAATTTTTTGCCCATTTTTCTCTACATTATATGGCAAAATGAATGATACAATTAAAACCTGCTGGTATGGTATGTACATGGACCTGGGCAAGATGGAGGACTAAGCATGGCTACAGGGCAGGGAAAGGGTGCACAGTCAAAAAAAAGTTATACTAAACATTAAAGAATGACCAGCAACACCTATGTGTAAAGGTGCAACTAAGAAAACATTATAATTAAGAGAAATCTACTGCAACTGTAAACACTAAAATGAGTGTAAACTAATGTCTATCTAATGAATGGCAGGGCAATGTCTACAGCTAAGCAATGTGTAGATGGCAAACGTCATAGCAAAACTGCTTCAGATTATAATGAAAATTGAGAAACTTATCTTAAGCACTGGCCACTGTGAAAGGTTTTAATTGCATCTAGAGACATATAACCCACACAAGCAATTGTATACTGCAAGTAGTGATACAAGGTTAGGACCCGGTAAGATGAGAACACCTTGGCGAAGTTACCAGGCTCTGTCGCAGTGGCCAGTGCTTAAGCTAAATATTCTTTAGAATCTGAAGCAGTTTTGCTATGACTTTTGCCATATACACATTATCTTAGCTGTACACATTGCCCTTCTATGCATTAGATAGCCATTATGCTAGTTTACACTCATTTTAGTGTTAAGTGTCGCAACAGATTTCTCCTCTTATTTACACCACAAAAGAGTCAAGAATTGATGCAAAAAAAAAAAAAGATCCATTTATTTTGTATAACTACACCCCACGATCGTTTCAAACTCAGGGAGCTTTTCATCAGGGGTAGGGATCTGCAATAATCATAGTGTACAAAAATACAAAATGATAATCAAAATATGACAGAAACAACGGAAAATGATTATATTACCAATAAACAATCATACAACCATGTGTGTGTCTCTAATATAGTATTAGAGCCACAGATGATGCGCTAGGCACAAAAACCTTTCCCTGACTCAGGTGATTAATCATTTTGGTACGTGACCACACTTAAGCTTTATAGCCCTATACATAACCACCTCCCTCCTCTTTTTTTTATCACTTGCTGTTCTAGTTATCTACCAAGATGATCATTCAACAGGTAGTACTCCTAAGCCAATAATCTCCTCTCTTGATGGTCTTACATCTCACATAGCATCAGACAGTACCTCCGTTGTTTCCACTTTCCCCTATAAACTCTTAAAAAGAGGCACCATCTTATACGTCACACATCCTGTGTCATCTGAACACCCTCAACACCAAGCTCCGTTCAGTCTTCATTTTGAGGTAATCATGTTGCACAATTACAATTATGTCTTTTCTTTTGGTCTTATATGATCTTTAATAAATAGACAATTCTGTTGTTTCTTAATCATATGTATTAAAGACACACACATGGTTATATGATTGTTTATTGGTAATATCTTTTTCTGTAATTTCTGTCTTATCTTGATTATCATTTTGTGTATTTGTACACTATGATTACTGCAGATCCCTACCCCTGATGAAAAGCTCCTAGAGCTTCAAATGATCGTCAGGTGTAGGTATACAAAATAAACTGAACTTTTTTGCATCAATTCTTGACTCCTTTGTGGTGTGTGCCAGGGTTCTCTCTTTTTCATATTGACTATTTTCCTCTTGAGCACCACGGTATTGGTGAGCACACCCATACTCTCTTTTCTTAGAAAGAGACACAGAGACACAAACAGACAAAGAGTGACACAGGCAGAGACACAAGGACACAAAGGGAGACAGAGAGAGACACAGAGAGACAAAGAGCGACACAGGCAGAGACACAGAGTCAGAGAGACAGAGAGACACAAAAAGAGACAAAGAGCGACACAGGCAGAGACACAAAGAGAGACAGAGAGAGAGAGACCGAGAGAGACAAAGAGCGACACAGGCAGAGACACAGAGACAGACACAAAGAGAGACAAAGCGCGACACAGGCAGAGACACAAGGACACAAAGAGAGACAGAGAGAGAGAGACACAAAGAGAGACAAAGAGCGACACAGGCAGAGACACAAAGAGAGACAGAGAGAGAGAGAGACACAGAGAGACAAAGAGCGACACAGGCAGAGAGACAAGGACACAAAGAGAGACAGAGAGAGAGACACAAAGAGAGACAAAGAGCGACACAGGCAGAGACACAAAGACACAAAGAGAGAGACAGAGAGAGACAAAGAGCGACACAGGCAGAGACACAAAGACATAAATAGAGACAGAGAGACACAAAGAGAGATAAAGAGCGACACAGGCAGAGACACAAAGACATAAATAGAGACAGAGAGACACAAAGAGAGATAAAGAGCGACACAGGCAGAGACACAGAGTCAGAGAGAGAGAGACACAAAAAGAGACAAAGAGCGACACAGGCAGAGACACAAAGACACAAAGAGAGACAGAGAGAGAGAGACACAGAGAGACAAAGAGCGACACAGGCAGAGACACAAAGAGAGACAGAGAGAGACACAGAGAGACAAAGAGCGACACAGGCAGAGACACAAAGACATAGAGACAGAGAGAGAGAGACAGAGAGAGAGACAAAGAGCGACACAGGCAGAGACACAAGGACACAAAGAGAGACAGAGAGAGAGAGACACAAAGAGAGACAAAGAGCGACACAGGCAGAGACACAAGGACACAAAGAGAGACAGAGAGAGAGAGACACAAAGAGAGACAAAGAGCGACACAGGCAGAGACACAAAGACACAAAGAGAGAGACAGAGAGAGACAAAGAGCGACACAGGCAGAGACACAAAGACATAAATAGAGACAGAGAGACACAAAGAGAGATAAAGAGCGACACAGGCAGAGACACAAAGAGACGGAGAGACAGAGACAGAAAGAGAGACAAAGAGCGACACAGGCAGAGACACAAAGAGATAGAAAGAGAGACACACAAAGAGAGACAAAGCGACACAGGCAGAGACACAGAGAGACACAAAGAGACAGAGAGAGAGACAGACACAAAGAGACAAA
Source organism: Allobates femoralis (assembly GCA_033576535.1). Classification (NCBI taxonomy): domain Eukaryota; kingdom Metazoa; phylum Chordata; class Amphibia; order Anura; family Aromobatidae; genus Allobates; species Allobates femoralis. The sequence continues at coordinate 110,895,937 of JARQOC010000008.1, read as the reverse complement.
GAGCGACACAGGCAGAGACACAGACACAAAGAGAGACAGAGAGAGAGAGACAAAGAGACAAAAAGACATACACAAAGTGAGAGACAGAGACACAGAGGAATAGAGAGACACAGAGACACCAAGACATAATTGACAGAGACACAGATAGATGTGTGTATCACCACTCAGTAAACAGAGGACGTTAATTCAGTATGCGGTCCTCATTCTCACCATTATGGGATCCAGTTTTTCAGCATCTTGGGGATGGAAGACCGTCATCAGCGCCTCTGTGCTCACAGTTTTACTGGAGCCCTTGGAATCCAGCATGGGGTGTCCGTCCTGGAATTCAGCAGCGTTGTCATTGTAGCCAGTCTGTAATATAGGATTAGCATTTTACATCCAAATCTATACAAGTCATAAATGCAAAATGTGATTTATCAGGTGACATATAGTATAATATTATTTGTGACATTCAGTATTTAGAAATGTTGTAAGCCTCAACAACAGCCCAGACTGAGGCATTATTAGCACAGACACTTGTGTAAAACCAAATCAGTCCTTTAATATTATTAATCAATTAGCTAAATTGAGGGCAGTAATCTAATCTAGGAGAGACTGTAAGCAACAGACAAGAGAGGTCATTTATACAGGAAATGGCCATCAGAGGAGTGATGACCTGCAGCCATGTATCACATGATCTATATCTTGTTCATATAACATCACTAATGGGGAATTAACCAAGTAACCAACCTACTATTATAGTTATATTATTAATAGATTTAATTATACTATTAATAGAGACTTAACGCACGACATCAGCTGCTCACCACAGTGTATGCGATGTGCTGGGGACTGGTCACAGCATATTTGGACTTCAGCCGGGCCACCAGGGAGTCGAAGTCTCGAACATCAGTAAAACGGAAAATATTCTTCCCTTTGGTGCTGATTGTGACGGCTCTTGTGGACGCATCGGACTTCTCTATTCCCACAATCTGAAGATAAAAGTCATAAAACATTTACTGGAGACAGATACCGGATAGTAACACAAGCGGATAGAAGTATTATTTAGTTATGATAAAACATACTCTATTTTTCAATTTTTTTATGGATTTTCTTTACTATAAAGTAATGAATTAATGATGGTATAAAGCATATTTAAAAGCACTTGGGAGTCTTGTCAATTTTTTGTTTAGAAAAGGGAATCTTTCACCAGATTTCTTCTACCCCATCTGAGAGCAGCACGATGTAGGGTCAGATACCCTGATACTAGTGATGCGTCACTTACTGGGCAGCTTTTTGGATTTGTTATAAAATCAGTTTTATCTGCTGCAGATCTAGAAGTTCTCTGAATACTGAGCTCTGTGTAACCCACCCCCACCACTATAACCACATATCGCGTTTGTTTCGTGGCTGCACCTGCCATAAGTGCCGATACCGCACTTGCTGCAAGCCCCATAGACAATGTTTTTTCACCGCAACTGCCGCGATCAGCGAAAACCGCTGATGTGAAAGCAGCCTTAGGCCCCCCCCCCCCCCCCGGCCGTCTCACGTGCACCCGGTGTTTACATCACGGCTACAGCAGGTATTGATCGGTCATGTTACAGGCTCTGCACATGTCACTTCAGCCCGCCTATCACATGACCACTCTACCAGCTGTAGCCGCGATGTAAACACCGGGTGCAGGTGAGACCGGAGCGGATGGGAGAGGGGATGGATGTGCGCTGACCACTCAGCCTCCACCCTGCGCTGACCACTGAGCCACCGCGCAGTGCAATCCAATGAGCCACCGCGCTGTGCTAGCCACTGAGCCACCATATACAGTGCCAACCACTCCACCCCCTCCTGTCCGCAGCCGGCCGCTCCTCCCCGGCCCCCCTCCTGGCCGCTCCCGGCCACACCCAGCCACTGTTCCCCAGCCCCCTCCTGCCCACACCCGGCCGCTCTTCTTCGGCCCCCTCCTGCCCGCACCCGGCCGCTCTTCTCCGACCCCCTCCTGGCCGCTCCCGGCCACTGTTCCGCAGCCCCCTCCTGCCCACACCCGGCCGCTCTTCTCCGGCCCCCTCCTGCCTGCACCCGGCCGCTCTTCCCCAGCCTCCTCCTGCCCGCACCCGGCCGATCTTCCCCGGCCCCCTCCTGCCCGCACCCGGCTGCTCTTACCCGGCCCCCTCCTGCCCGCACCCGGCCGCTCTTACCCGGCCTCCTCCTGTCCGCACCTGGCTGCTGTCCCCCGGCCCCCTCCTGGACTCCGGCACCGCTGCACACCGGTACTGCTGTAGGCATCTACTATATAATTGTCTACTTCTGTCTGTCTGTAACGCAAATCCTGCGTTGCTGATTGGTCAGGCCAGCCGCCCACGACCAATCAGCAACAGGGACAGTCCGTCCACAAATTGGCGCAGGATTTCAACCACAGTTCGCTGATTGCTGGTAACCGGCCGGGCGCAACAAATCAGCGATATTGGCAAAGGATTTAAAGCGAACCTGACCCCTCATAATCACTCCCAAGCCTCTGAATACCTGTCCCTGCAACCTCACACATCATTTCCAACATTCCTTTTGTGTTGGAAATGCTCCCTATAAAAGATGAAATCTAGCCTGTTATACATACTGAAAGTGCGATTTCTGCTCCCTGAATAAGTCTCACAGGGCGTTCCCTGTGCGCTCCTAAGCCTGCCTGAGCCACTCACTATCACGCCCCAATGGGAGTGATTAGAAATCCAAGTCCTCCTCGCCCTGCTGAATGGGCGTAATAGCCGGTATGACGCAAATAGTGTCATATCTGAGCAGGATGACGTTAGTACACCCTTTAAGTGTACCGCCAACCTCACCCTGCGCATTGCGCATGCGTGGGTTTTGCTCTACGCCCGGGAGCGCCGTAAATCAAAAGCCGCGCATGCGCAATGCATACGACGTCCCCATGACCGGATGTGACGCAAATAGTGTGACACCGGCTATTACGCACATACAGCAGGGCGATGAGGACTTGGATTTCTTATCACGCCCATCGGGGCGTGATAATGAGTGGCTCAAGCAGGCTTAGGAGCGCACAGGGAACACCCTGAGACTTATTCAGGGAGCAGACGTTGCACTTTCAGTAAGTATAAAAGGCTAGATTTTATCCTTTATAGGGAGCATTTCCAACACAAGAGGAATGTTGGAAATGATGTGTGAGGGTGTAGGGACAGGTATTCAGAGGCTTGGGAGTGATTATGAGGGGTCAGGTTCCCTTTAAACCCAGCTTTGCATTAATCTTAAATCTTCATAAATAAAACTACATACATACTCTAGAATACCCGATGCATTAGAATCGGGCCACCATCTAGTGTATAACATACATTGCGGAAGTGAAATTTAGTAAAAGAAAGTTAAAAATAAAAAATCTGTATGCTCACCTGTCCGCGATCCACCACTGCCTCCAGCAAGGTTCGGGTGCTTATAGGACCTGCAGTGATATCACAACCCGATCAGCTGATCGGGTCACATGACCACAGTCTCCACGGTAACTGCGGTCATGTGACCCGATGACGCTGCCGGGTTGTGACATCACGGTAGGACCTGTCACCCGGAGTTTGCTGGAGGCAGCGGTGGATCGCGGACAGGTGAGCATACAGATTTTTTATTTTTAACTCTTTCTTTTACTTAATTTCACTTCTGCAATGCATGTATATACAGTGCAGAAGTGAAATTAGATGGTTAGGAGCAGTTTTAGTGTACTGAGCATGCTCAGTACACTAAAATCGGGTCCGAGGAACGATCAGCTGTTTCCTCGGACCTGCGCTCATAGGCCCCCATGTTAAAGGCCGAGGATTGGATCGGATTTGGCGTAATTGCCATCCGATTTTGTGGGATTTGATTTTTTGCTGTGCCCAAATGCGGAGCAGTCTCCAATTTTGGGCACAGCAAAAAAATCGGACACAAATCGGATCCCACAAAATCGGATGGAAATTAGGCCAAATCCGATCGTATCTGATCCCCATAGGATAACATGGGGCCAAATCGAATCTGTGGCTGTCCGTTTTACAACGGACAGCCACGGATCCAACAAAAACGTGATGTGAAAGCACCCTTAAAAGGGTTGTGTGATGAAGACTACCTTTCATTCATAAGCCATAAGGATGTTATAGAGTGAGCTGGTACAATGGGATTAGTGAGTTTACCTCTCTTAATGGGATGATTGTACTGTACAAACTGCCATCATGACTTGCAAAGCAAATGTAGTTCTCAGAAACGCACATCTTGCCCAGTGCATTCATATGGCTGAAGGGAATCCACAGGAAACACTCATGCACCTCCTTCAAGGTTTCTTCTTTGGGCAGTCTAAAGTATGTAGTGAAATTTTCACTGTGAGCACGACTCTCCAGACCCCTAAAAGATCAAGATCAATAAGTGATCTGCACACTTGTTACATAATGAAACAGAACTGGAAAGACCTGTTACACAATTCTCTGGGAGAGTAAAAATACATTCAATCTAGAACAGCTTTACAAGTGATTGCTTTTCACGTAAATACACAAAATTGTTATCAACCAATCAGATCCTAGGTTTTATTTTTCAGCATGTTAGAAAACAAAACCTGTATTCTGATTGGTTGGTGAGGGAAAGTTTGCATGTTCAATGGACGAGTTGATGCACCCATCAGCACTTCTGCCCCAAGCAGACATTTGACCAGACAGTGCTCAGTTTGGAGCATTTTCCATCAGGTGATACATCAAAGATGTGAAATGCACTCTCTTTTCTCCCAAAAGCTTCAACCATCAAGGAAAACTCTACAAAAACCAGAAAATATGAACATCAAAGTGGTTTTACTATAGAAATGAATAAGAAGCAGCTTTCAAAAGTTTTTTTCATTGCAATTTTCTGACATCTTTTGGATTAGATCCACTCCAAAAGATCATCATGTACCCTTATGGCCGCCCAGGGGCCCCGTGATCAGCTGTCATCACCTGGGGAATAAACATGAAACCCCAACTGTAAGTAATGGCAATCAGTTATTTTACAAAGACAATTGTTCCGTCAAGGAACTGGTGACTGCAGACGTTCTTTCTGCGTTTGATAATCAGTTATCTGAATTATGTCCAGCTCCATTATAAATAACGTTTACTACAATCGAGCCTTTTCATTTTTTTTTCCATTTAGATAAAAGCTGGAAAATGCTCTTTGGGTCTATCCCATTGTATTCTCCACTTGCACAAACCCAACCTGTCTGTGCTGATCACAGGGGTCCGGTAATCAACAACCCCAAAGATCAGCCGTCATCCCAGAAATAAGTGACAAGCATCTCTTCATTCCTCTCTGCAGTAAGACTGCAGGAGACCAAGCATTACACTGCCTCCAATGTAATATCGAGGCCGTCCATATCAGGGAGCGTATCAATGTTATACATGATATAGAACACAAACATAAAATAAGGAGAGTGACAGAAGCACAACTAAAATGCTCCATGGAATAAAGCTCTTTGATTGTAAGGCCCTGTGCACACAGGGAGTTTTTATTGTGTTTTGACAGCAGTTTTGACAGCAAAGTTGATGAGAATCCTGAGGTTTTGAGCACGTTGCTTTTTTTCTTGCAGATTTAGTGCAGAAACAAATGTGAAGCATGTCAATTCTTGCAGTGTATTTTCACCCCGTAATGCATGAAAAACACATTGAAAAAACGCATGCAAAAATCGGGTCAAAAACACACTGAAAACGCGTCAAGTATGTGGTGTTGTCAGTGCATTTTTACTGCCTGGAGATGCAGATTTAGTGCAGAAATTTCTGCAACCACTCAATCGGAGAACATACCCTTATTACCATGGAAAAGACATCTGACCTAAAGACTTCCAACTTCAGAAATCCTCTGCTCCCCAGCTGTGGTTTATAAGAATAAGAAAAAGAAAGGATAAAAAAAAAAAACAAAAGAAAAAAAAAACACACACATGTCCTTTTGCTCATCCTTCCTAGGTCCAAATCTGAGTCTCCACCTCTGCCCCCGATGTCTGGTACTGTTTAATAATGCTGCAGTCAATCGCTGAGTGGCTCTAAAGGTCCAGTTACACACGCAGATAATTGTGCAGAGATTGTTAGCAGATCTCTGGTTGCGGTGAAATCATGGACACATTGCTCTATTTTGTGGCTGTGTACAATGGAGCAATGTGTCCATGATTTCACTGCAACCAGTGATCTGCGAACAATGTCTGCACAATTATCTGTGTGTAATTTCAAGGTGTTTGACAATGACATCAGTCTGGGAGACTCAGCAATGGACCTAAGGAGTGTGAGTAAGGCACAGTCACGCTTTGTTATTTTTTTAACACAAATTGCAGCTGCAGAAGAAGGGATTTCTGAAATTGGAAAACCCCTTTAAGGCCTCTTTCACATGTCTGTGTCTCCGGTACGTGTGCTGTCTATGCAGACAAATGCTGGAGACACATACATATATATAAGTAATAAGAAATTGTAGAGACGATCCAGTGGCATGCTTCATATTCCTTTTATTGTGAAGTTATAAAATCATCACAGCACTCAGGGGGTGCCGCTGGACGCGTTTCAGAGGAACAGACCTCCATACATATATAACCAAATGTAAACGAATGGGTACTTTCAGATGTAAGTGATACCGCACGGACCGTGTCTCCATGTGGAGCAAATGTGTGTCCATGTGCTCCAGAAGGTGACATGTCTGTTTTTGGCCAGCAGCACGGACACATTTAGGTCACTGGTTCCGTCCCAAAAAAGTCCTGCGCACGGATATCATCCATGTGACATCCATTTGCATGGACATGAGCTAAGACTTTTTAGTGTAAAAATAAAGAATTGTATACTTTCCTGACTCCAGGGACGTCCTGTCCCTCTCTCTTCCGCTCATTAAGATCATGAGTATTCACTGCACTGGAGTGCAGCAGCAGTCCTGGAAGAGAGAGGCCAGGCAGCACTGGAGACAGGTAGGCATACAAAGGCTGTGTGCTATTCCGATGTCAGTTGGATAGCACATGGACAGCATACGTATGACCCATAATCCTGCACACGTTGGCACCAAAACACGGCCCCTCTCACATGTGCGTGTTTTGCATGGATAGGTGAAAAAGGCCTAAAAGGCATTGGGAGAAAAATAAAAGTCTTACAATATGAGCCAGGTGTTTAGTGCGCTATAAATCAAAGACAATGCGGAAGTTGTCAGATTGTGCAGTACAAGGAAATATCTACATGGCATTACTGGCGCTCAAGAAAAACAAATAACTAAATCTCTTCCAGCTGCTACAACAGAAAGGAAAACACAGTGTTCAGGTTACATAAGACAGAAAAAAGTGCTGTATACAACTATGGACTATGGTGGATACAGCTTTTGAATCGGATTCATCTGTAACTCGATATCATCTGTTTTTCCTGGTACAGAAATCTCCAAATAAATCACATAAATGTGTATATAACAGGAACCTGTCAGGGGCTTTTATGCATAAAAACGGTGCAGTCTGTTCACTTTGTAATCAAGTCTCTTTATTCCTTTCTTTGATTAGATTACATTTTTGGGGACAGGTGCAGCTATTCTGGGGTTACCATTTTCTTTTTATTGTACGAGTTACTTAAATTGTAAATTATTATATATCAGACATGTCTATAAAGAATGTGTTTTTTTAATTTCTTACTTTTCAGAGAAACTGACAGCAGCATTTACCGTATATACTCGTGTATAAGCCGACCCGTGTATAAGCCGACCCCCCTACTTTTGCCCCAAAAATCTGGAAAAACCTATTGACTCGTGTATAAGCCGAGGGTGGACCCCAGCACAGGTATACAGCCCCCAGCAGTGTGGTATACAGGCCTCCCCAGTGGTAGTATACAGCAGCCCCAGTGGTAGTATACAGGAGCCCCAGTGGTAGTATACAGCAGCCCCAGTGGTATATACAGCAGGCCCCCAGGGGTACATATAGCAGCCCCCAGGGGTACCAACAGCCCCAGGGGGTACCCAACAGCCCCCAGGGGGTACCCAACAGCCCCCAGGGGGTACCCAACAGCCCCCTGGGGGTACCCACAGCCTCCTGGGGGTACCCACAGCCCCTGGGGGTACCCCCAGGGGGTACCCCCAGGGGGTACCCAGCAGCCCCCTGGGGGTACCCACAGCCCCCTGGGGGTACCCCCAGGGGGTACCAGCAGCCCCCTGGGGGTACCAGCAGCCCCCTGGGGGTACCAGCAGCCCCCTGGGGGTACCAACAGCCCCCAGGGGGTACCAACAGCCCCCAAAAGCTGGCACTGTCCCCCCTTGTAAGGGCTCCCCCCCCCGCTGCTTATACATTACCAGCCCGGTGTTCTGATCGGCGCCGCTCCTCGGTGCTGCGTCTTCATCCTCCCGTCCGCGCTGGCTGCATCCGGGATCTCCGGCGGTCGCGCGATGACGTCATATCGCTGCGACAGCCGGAGATTCCGGATGCAGCCAGTGCGGACGGGAGGATGAAGACGCACCGAGGAGCGGCGCCGATCAGAACACCGGGATGGTAATGTATAAGCAGCGGGGGGGGAAGGCCCTTACAAGGGGGACAGTGCCAGCTTTTTGGGGGCTATATGAACTGCTTCCCCCTGCCGCTGATTGACAGGGGGAAGCAGTGCATATATAATGAGCGGCCCCACGTGACGGGGTTGCTCATACAGCAGCCTCCCCCCGCCTCCTCCAGCCTCCACAGCCCCCACCACAGCAGCCTATATACCATATAGACCCGTGTATAAGCCGAGGGGGGGACTTTTCAGCCCAAATTTTGGGCTGAAAAAACTCGGCTTATACACGAGTATATACGGTAAGTGGTTAAAAATTATCTGTCAGCAGGTTATTCCTATGTAATCTGAGATCTGAATGATGTACAGGCAGAGAGACCGATTCCATGTTTCACTTACTGGACAGCTTGGTGCAGTTTTGATAAAATCCCTGTTTTCTCTGCGATAGATGTAGCAGTGCTGTGAATGCTGTACTTTCACCGTTCGCAACCTTACACCTGATTGATAGTGTACAGTATACACAGAAAACTGTCAGCAAGCTGCCAATCAATGGTGGAGAAGGGGCACTTCACACACAGCGATATCGCTGCAATATCACAGGTTTTGTGACGTTGCTGCGACCTCGCTAGCGATGTCACTGCATGAGACATGCCACAGCGACCAGCAATGAGCTCGCTGATCGGTGCGGAATGGCCAGGACCTTTTTTTGGACAGCATACATCGGCATGTGTGACGCCCCTCTAACTCGATGTGTTCCCTGGTAACCAGGGTCCACATCGGGTACTAAGCACAGCGTGCTGGTAACCAGGGTACAAATCGGGTTGCTAAGCACAGTGTGCTGGTAACCAGGGTACACATCGAGCTGTGTTTAGTAACCTGCTTTGCTTTGTAACCAGATGTGTACCCTGGTTACCAGCTTTCTCCCGCTTACCCCAGCCTATCAGAATACAGTAGCGGGATAGTTTATATTCTTTTTCACAATGTCGAGGTCGTTACATGGATTGCGGGTCGCTGAGGAGATCTGCCTGCCTGACACAGCGATGTTCCAGTGATCCCGGCCAGGTCGGATCGTTGGTGGGATCGCTGGAACATCGCTAAGTGTAACGGGGCCTTAACACAAATTTGCTGGACTGCCTGGCTGGAGACGCCTATCCTGCAGGGATAATCTCCTGTTGATAAATCATTGATTGTATTGAAACTACAGCAAGCTGCTGGGAAAAGGACAAAATTCTGGTATTAGGCTCTGCCCCTATATTATGATGCTCTCAGAATACATAGCAAAAACCTGCAAACAGATTCCTTTTAAACAGGCCTGACTATGATCACTGCTTGTAGAGGCAGATGCCAGTTGTATAATACAACTGGTATCAAACTTGTATAGCGTCGGCTCAGCTCCTGAGCCCTCTGTATACACGAGAGCAGACATCATGACTCAACAGACAAGAAGGTCCCCTCCATATCTGATTGCATGCATTGAATGTGAATGATCTAATGTCAAAATCTGCTTTTACAAACAATGTATATAATGACCAAGTTAGAAAGATATTCACCTACAGTATAAGCCAATGGGGGTGCACAGAAATTACTGAAGCAATAAGCCGTTAAACAAGAAAAAAAATCAAATACCGTATATACTCGCGTATAAGCCGAGTTTTTCAGCCCAAAATTTGGGCTGAAAAGTCCCCCCTCGGCTTATACGCGAGTATACCGCCCGCCCGCCACCCCCATCAATATACAGGCCCCCCCATCAAGATCCAGGGCCCCCCCCCTTGCTCGGCAAACCTGTAAAGTAAAATCATTATACTTATCACTGTCCTGTCGCCGCCGTCCCCGCCGCTGCCGACATCGCGCTCCTCCGGCTTCATCCGTCTTCTTCCGGCTTCCTGTGATTGGCACAGGCAATGACGTCATTGTCTGCGCCGACCACAGGAAGCCAGAAGACGCTGGATGAAGACGGAGGAGCGCGATGTCGGCAGCGGCGGGGACGGCGGCGACAGGACAGTGATAAGTATAATGATTTTACTTTACAGGTTTGCCGAGCAAGGGGGGGGGGCCCTGGATCTTGATGGGGGGGCCAATATACCCCTGGGGCTGCTGCTGCATATACAACTGGGGCTGCTGCTGCATATACCCCTGGGGCTGCTGCTGCATATACCCCTGGGGCTGCTGCTGCATATACCCCTGGGGCTGCTGCTGCATATACCCCTGGGGCTGCTGCTGCATATACCCCTGGGGCTGCTGCTGGCATATACCCCTGGGGCTGCTGCTGCATATACCCCTGGGGCTGCTGCTGCATATACCCCTGGGGCTGCTGCTGCATATACCCCTGGGGCTGCTGCTGCATATACCTCTGGGGCTGCTGCTGCATATACCTCTGGGGCTGCTGTATACTACCACTGGGGCTGCTGCTGTATATACCACTGGGAAGGCTGCTGTAACACTGCTGGGGCCTGTATGTACCACTGGGGAGGCTGCTGTAACACTGCTGGGGCCTGTATGTACCACTGGGGAGGCTGCTGTATACCACACTGCTGGGGGCTGTATACTACCACTGGGGAGGCCTGTATACCACTGGGGGGCCTGTGTACCACACTGCTGGAGGCTGTATACCTGTGCTGGGGTCCACCCTAGGCTTATACACGAGTCAATAGGTTTTCCCAGATTTTGGGGGCAAAAGTAGGGGGGTTCGGCTTATACACGGGTATATACGGTATTCATTACATTTTGAAAAATTATGACAAAAAATTGACGTGCAAAAAAAAAAAAATTGCCAATATGTTCTGCTGTGGCCACAGTAAAAGTCAAGTGTATATTACATTAGGCTTTCAAGTTGTATCAGTTCCTTTGACGTCTATTGTGAGTGTTACATGAGAAAACCATGATTCAGAGGTAGGTACTAAGAGTAAAGCAGCAAAAACACTGTCCACGGGAATAAAGGAGAGGTGAAGTGACGTTTGCAGAGAGTGAGAAGAAAAAAAGAAAAGGTCAGATATCATGTATCAGATGCTTACCTCTTTGTGATTTGCAGAGGATCATTTAATATTGAGTCGTTTTCAAAGGTTTCTTTATCAAAAAGTCTTTTAATGGCGTAACCTGCGAGCTGCTCCATCAGCAGGAAAGTCTCATTTATGTGCAATAGCATTGAGAAGTAATGGTCTTCCCCACGGGAGAAAACATGGATGCTCTCCGTGAGGAGGACAGTGGATGTCTTTTCCAGTCTCGAGATCTCATCCCACGAGATGATGAGTTTAACTGGAATAAAAAGGGAAAATCCAGATTCTTAAACATCAGCATCAGACATTAAGCTCATTATTTTAAACTAGACAGAGTCCCGATTCTATTGCATTGGGCGATTCTAGAACGTGAGCAATTATATATTAGTTCAACTACTCCGCTACTAATTGCAGCACCACTGAGGAGGGCAGGGAAGCCTGTGTCATGGCTGGCGCTGCTGCTCACCACCCCCCCACGCGCTCTCTTTCCTCTGTGCGCTTGCCTCTTGTGCCGTCTCTACATCCTTGTGCACTGTTCCACTCGCACCTGAACGTCGTCTTTTTCCCCATGTGCAGCAGCAGGATAGGTGCACCCCAAGGGTATAAGCAAATGGGGTACACAAGGGCGCAATGGGTCAAATCTCCCAAAATTACTGGAAAGACAAATAGTTGAACTGCTCACCTTATGAAGTTGTGAGACCCACAACAGGTATCAGAGCCTGGTATCAGCTCATGCAGGACCCCCGCTCAAGGCAGTGAAAGCACAGTAAATATGGACAGGTATGGTTCGCTCTGCTGGAAATAAAATGGACGTCCTTCATTTTATTTCCAGCAGCGCGGACCATACCTGTCCATATTTACTGCACCCCAAGGGTATGACAACGTGGGCCCAGGTGATAATAAATGCCTGCACTGTGGCCGGTGTACTGGAGGGTGTGTGGGCCCTCCGACACAGATGTCTTATAGGTGGCACTGTTTTCTTAGCCTGATCAACCAAATTTATGAGCTTCTTCACATTCCAGTTTAACTGTAACTTTCTAGTTTAATTGTAACTTACTCAATGTCCTATAGATGACGCTGTTTTTGGGACAAACAGATACACAGACAGACTGGATAGGGCTTTTATAAAGTAGATAACATTGACCCAATATATAACAATGAGCATGGACACCGTCAGCCAACATCATGCATGGATGGCATCAGCCAGCATGGCGCACAGGCGCCGTAAGCCTAACATCACACACAGACCCCTTTATCATCTAATATCATACATCAAAATGTTTATGTAAAAAGGTATGCCTGATTTTGGACAGTTGACCCCTTTGCTCTGTAGAGATAAGCCCCCACCAGAGATGTCCAATAGTGGCTCTATCAGAGAATACAGGTGTACTGGGGAGATTCGTGAGAGATCGCGGCAGTCGAACAATCAGCTTAATCATTGTTCAGCCTACAGCTGTCTGTCGAGTATGGGGGCTATAATATCATTAAATAGGACCTGTCACCTTCCCCCCCCCCCCCCTAAAGATTTCAATCTAAAAGATAGCACTGAATGCAGCATGTAGGCAAGGGTCCCCCAAGTGTTTCTGATGTCTAAATCATGAAATACAGCCTTTTACAATGTGTACAACTGAGTACTTTAGATTGAAATCTTTGGGGCGGGGGGTGATAGGTCCTCTTTAACGGTGGTCATACATTCTCTGGTATCACATAGCTATCAGAATCATTTCATGACATTTAGTTTTAATCTTCCTTCTTTCCAGCCAGGTACATTAATGTAGAATAGATAATATATATTCTTTGCATATGAAACAGAAAATCATACCAGCTTAATAGGAAACATAAATAATTCACTGCCACCAGGTAGTGTGACTATAGGATAGCCAGCAGTGGATTACAGCTATCTGCCATCAGGACCATAATCCTCATGTCCTGGGGGAGATCTCAGGATCGTTGACATTTCATTTCATCATAAATACTTGGAGCGATTGCTTTTGTTCAGTCCATGTTTTTACACTTAGAAACCATTGAACAAGGCTAAACGTAATCAAGATAATAGAACGGAATTGTAGAGATTCTCAATGTTCCGATTAAAGGGTCCTTCTAGGACTTAGCTATTGATGTTAGGATCGCCCTTATCAGCTCGGCGGGGTCCATGGCCTCTCCTGATTGACCAAGGTTACTGCCATTCCCCATGCTCATGTCGATTAAATACAATTCTAATAAAGTAAAAAAGGAAGAATATGTTTTCTGGAGGATCTCTCAGTGATAATAGGAGATTGGTGAATTGCCATGATCCTCTGGTGAAGGTATGACAAGGTACGACTTATATTAGGATTTACTTTTAAAAATAAGGTTTCATCAACCTAAAAGATCTTGATCTTCCTTTATTCTCTGAATCCCTCCTCCCTCTCACCGACATACCCTCCGCTGACGACATTGACATTGCCACCACCCTATACAACACCACAATAACGAGTGCTCTCGACCTAGCCGCCCCCCTCACTCTCCATGCTCCACGCATTAACAGGCAACCCTGGCACACCACCCTCACTAAAAACCTGAGACGGGTGTCCAGGGTCGCCGAGAGGAGATGGAAAAAGTCCCACACCCCCGAGCACTTTGCTCTGTTCAAGCAATCCATCACTGACTTCAAGATGGCACTTGCTACTGCCAAGCAAGTGTTCTTCTCATCCCCAATAACCTCTCTGTCCCGCAACCCCAAACAGCTCTTCAAAATTTACCTTATTTCGCCCACCTGCTCCTCCCCCTTCTCCCCTCATCTCTGCTGAAGACTTTGCGACCTTCTTCAAGGAGAAGATCGACAAGATCAGAAACAGCTTCGGCCCACTATCCCCACAACTCCCCCTCCCACCTACACTGCCCTCCTCCTCCATCAGCCACTTCCCCCCCCATAACTGAAGACCAACTCTCCTCCCTCCTGTCAAAATCACATCTCACCACCAGCGCCCACGACCCGCTCCCATCCCACCTCATTCCCAACCACACCTCCATTTTCATCCCAGCCCTCACCCACCTCGTTAACCTTTCACTCAGCACTGGTGCCTTCCCCTCGGCCTTCAAACACACCCTAATCACGCCCATCCTAAAAAAAAACCTCACTTGACCCTACCCCTGTCTCTAACAATCGCCCCATATCTCTTCTCCCATTTGCCTCTAAGCTACTTGAACAGCACATCCACTCCGAACTGTCCTCTCACCTCTCCTCGTGCTCCCACTTCGACCGCCTACAGTCCGGCTTCCGACCCCTCCATTCCACCGAAACAGCCCTGACCAAAGTCACCAACGACCTACTGACCGCCAAGAACAAACACCACTACTCCATCCTCCTCCTCCTTGACCTGTCTGCCGCCTTTGACACGGTTGACCACTCCCTTCTTTTCCGGATCCTGGAACCCCTCGGCATCACCCACCTTGCCCTCTCTTGGATCTCCTCATACCTAGCGGACCGGACCTTCAGTGTCTCCCACTCCCACACCTTCTCCTCACCCTACCCCCTTTCTGTCGGAGTCCCCCAAGGTTCGGTCCTGGGACCCCTACATTTCTCGGCCTAGGGCAACTCATTGAGTCCCACGGCCCCCAGTACCACCTCTACGCCGAAGACACCCTAATCTACCTGTCCGGCCCTGACATCACCTCCCTACTCTCCAAAATCCCACAATGCCTTTCTGCCATCTCATCCTTCTTCTCTACTCGCTTCCTTAAACTCAACATGGACAAAACTGAATTCATAGTCTTTCCCCCCTAGAAATTCCACCCCACATCCCAACCTATCCATCTGCGTCAACGACTGCGCCCTCTCCCCAGTCCCCCAAGCCAAGTGCCTCGGGGTAATCCTTGACTCCTCCCTATCCTCCAAGCCCCACATCGAGGCCCTCACCACATCCCTCCGGCTCCAGCTCAAGAACATCTCGCGGATCCACTCCTTCCTCACCCAAGACACCGCTAAAACACTCATTCATGCTCTTATCTCCTGCCTTGACTACAGCAACCTCCTTCTCAATGGCCTCCCGGCTAACTCCCTCACATCTCTCCATTCTATCCTCAATTCCGCTGCCCGACTAATCTACCTGTCCTCCCGCTACTCCCCTGTCTCCCCCCTCTGCCAAGAACTTCACTGGCTCCCCGCCTCCAAGAGATCCCAATTCAAAACACTAACCATGGCGTACAAAGCCATACACAACCTGGCCCAACCATACATCACCGACCTGGTCTCCCGATACCTACCCTCACGCAACCTCCGCTCCTTCCAAGAACTCCTCCTCTGCTCCCCCCTCGTCACCTCTTCGCACAACCGAGTCCAGGACTTCTCCCGGGCATCTGCCTTACTCTGGAACTCCCTGCCGGAACACGTCAGACACTCTCCTACCCTGGGAAGCTTCAAGTGTCACCTGAAGACTCACCTATTCCGTCAAGCCTACAACCTGCCATGAGACCCAGGCAACCGCCCCATACCTGACATTCCCCCAGCCTACTGTATCCTAACCCGCCCCTCATAGACTGTGAGCCCTCGTGGACAGGGTCCCTGCCCCTCCTGTACCTGTACGTCCTGATCGCCTAGATTTAGTATACTTGTACTTGTCTCCCTTATCCTCATGTAAAGCACCATGGAACCTAATGGCGCTATATAAATAAATAAATAATAATAATAATCAGAAAATGATTTATTCTTTAAATCTTGTTTTCATAATAAATTGTTTTTTTTAATTTTCAATGTTTTTTTCCTTCTCTTACATATACACATTTCTATATTAGAACATTAAGAAAAAAATCTGAAATATTGCAATTTTTTTTTTTTTTACACTGGCCAACATGTCTAATTCTATACTCATACCATTCCTCCTGTGCAGTAGGCTTTTCTGCTGTCTCATTATCCTCATAGAATTAAAATAAAAATGTATGGTTCATATTTCCCATTAGCGTGTTGCAGATATCCATGATGCAGTCAAACTTATACCTAAAGGAAAACATCAGTCGGCTATTTGGATCTTAGAAACTTACACTCTGAGCCCAGAAGGAATGAATAGAAGCTTAAAAAGTTGGTGCTGAGATACAGCCAACCCTGGCAGGGAACTCTGCCTCTCCAGTAGCTGCACGAGTAGTAGGTCACCAGCTTCTCTTGGTCCGGCAGTCCAAAGCATTTCTCAAACTTCAAGAGAGCTTCACGAAACTTTTCAGGATCCTCTTCTTTCACAAAGGAGCTTTTCCCTTCTTCAGCAATGAGACCCTGTAAGAGAAGTGAACAGCCAAGTGCAGACAATTTAGGAAACGTATGGGAAAGTGTAGAGGCACCGCATAAAACCGCAGCACTCCATGTGCTACTGAGTGTATATGGCAGAGTGAAGCTACAGCTTGTATTGATCCCACTTCATTTAAGGGAACCTGTCACTTCCCTGGCTATCACTACCTGTCCCTGCACCTTCCTATTACTACTCTAACTATCCCTTTCTGTGCTAAATGTGCCCTGTGACTGTTTAATAAAATGTATTTATAACTTTCTGGGGCATATGTTACTGAAACGGGGGGCTACCGTTGCTAGTCCCCCTGGGTATCCTCTTTTGTCCCTCTTGCCGCCTCCTGCTGTCTTTTTCACGCCCCCATGGGCGTGATATTGAAATCAAATCAGCCTGCCTCTCCGCTCTGCAGTCTTCCTGGTATGACGCCAAACACGTCATTTCCGGAACTGCAGGGCCCCATAGAAACTCGCTGTTTACCTTGATAACCAGCCACACACACAAGGCTGCAGGATGTGCGCTTTAGCTGAGCGCACAGAAAAACGCTGCAGACCACAGAAAGGGATAGTTAAGAGTAGTAATAGAAAGGTGAAGGGACAGGTAGTGATAGCCTGGGGGGCTTTAGCTAGGTGACAGGTTCCCTGTAACCCCTTCCTGACCTATGACATTATAGAGTCGTCATGAAAGTCGGTGCGTTCCCGACCTATGACGTCTCTATAACGTCATGGGTTGTTCGTGCTCCTGCAGCTCTGGTGACAGGGCCAGTGACAAGTCACCAGAGCTGAAGGATCGCAAGGACCGATACTTTAGCCTGGGGGGGGGGGTGGCTTAGCCCCCCCCCACGTAGCTAAACTCGCTCCGATTGGCAGTTGAAATTGAGACTGCCAATGAGAGCGTGTAACCGCCTCCAGATTTTTTTGGAGCCTCTCCAGGGCTGATGAGCCACCCCTCCCGATCCCTTTCCTAACCCCCCCCACCCACCCGACGGTAACAGTCAGTTACTGCCAGCGGGCATACCGCCAGCGATATATGACTGTTACCACCGGCGGGCTGCAGAACGCTTGGGCCTCTCCATGCTGATGATTCCAGCCCCCAGCTGCCTAGTTGTACCTGGCTGGGCCAAAAATATGGCGGAGCCCCACATCATTTTTTTTTTCTAGAATTAGTTCTAGAAATAATAAAGAAAAAAGCTTTGCTGTATTTTTGGTTGCCAGCCAGGTACAACGAGGCAGCTGGGGGTTGGTGGCAGTCCGTACCTGCCAAGTTGTACCTCGCTTGAATAAAAATATGGTGAAGCCCCACATAATTTTTTTTTCTCTAAAATCGGTTCTAGAAATCTGTAAAAAAAAAAAAAAAAAATAGGTCTTTGCTCTATTTTTGGTTGCCAGCCAGGTACAAATTGGCAGCTGGGGGGCTGGAATCCTCAGCGTTGAAAGACCCAAACGTGGGCCCCCACGGTGCAAATTGCAACCCACAGCAACCCCAGAAAATAGCGCATTCATTTGAGGCGCTATTTTCTGGTGCCGTACCCCAACTCTACCAGTTGCCCTTGTGCTGGTGGCACACGGGTTCTCCATACACAACATGGTGTCCGCTAACAATTTCAATGGAAAAATTAGCTCCAACTGTTAGTGGAAACCATTTCGCGTATGGAGAGCCCCTCCTTGTGTGCCTGAACATTGAGCTCCCCCACAAGTGACCCCATTTTGGAAACTAGACCCCCCCAAGGAACTTATCTAGATGGGTGGTGAGCACTTTGAACCCCCAGATGTTTCACAAATTGCTCCGTAATAACCTGAGGAAGCTGGTTTACAAGCAATATGCGTGGGGTCCTTTCTCCCCCTACACATGGGCAGATTTATTGTGATCGGATCAGGTAACGCCCTGCAGTTACCATGCTGCTCATAGGAATGCTTTGGCACCATTTAAGCTATATGGTTGTGGTATTCCCTGTATTCATTTATTCAATAGGAAGTGATCCAATTCTATGGTGGCCGCGCTCCCCGTGGTAATGATTTTAATTTTTTACAACGCGTTTCGGCGGAGACAACCGCCTTCCTCAGGTATCCGTTTTTTATATTCTCACATGTTTTGAGTAATAAAAAATTTTTGTGGACAAGAAGTTCTTAAAATCATTACCACGGGGAGCGCGGCCACCATAGAATTGGATCACTTCCTATTGAACCTTTATGAATGTGGGAATCTGTGGCAGGACCCAACACAGGATCAATTCAATGCGAGCAGCAGACCCGGATAAATATCCAAAGCGTGAGGAGGCTTTGGAAAAACCATATGCTTGAAGTTTTATGGCAAGAGGTGAGTGCATAAAAATTCATTAAAAGGGCACCAGAGAGTTACATTGGTAACGCGCTGAGATTGGTGCCGCATGTTTGTTTTTTATATATACCCTACAGGGAATAACCTTACTTTGTAATAATTTATTGTGAGTCTTCACAGCATCTAGGTTTCAATATGCACATCAATTTGGTTGCTGCACGATTGTGGTATTGAGAAACCCTTTAGGGTGGAATCAGTAAAGGTACCTTTACACGCCGCAACAGGATGGTGGCAACAACCGGGTACATGAGAGAAATGTATCTTGCACCGCCAAATCAACCCGCTGTAGCGGCGTGTGAACACGGTTGTTGCCACCCGTCACTTGAGGCACCTGTTTCAGAGCAGAGCCCTAAAACAGGTGGATTTCAAGGCAATGGTTGCGGGCTGTATCGGCGTGTAAATATGGTAGGGTAAGGTCTATTCGTCACCTAGATAACTCCCCGGGGCGTGACACAGCCTGCGGGAAACCACCCCCCTTCAGCGATCATTGGAGGAAGCTCCTGTGTTACGACTGGTAGTCGCTGCATAGGGCGGCATATTTAAGGAGCTGACCACTCACACTACACAATTGCTCGAGCGTCATGTATTAGTCAGCCTCCTGTGCTGGCTCGCCAATCATGATGTTATTGCTTTGTCCTATCAGCGTACGGAATTCTCGTAATCCACAATTGTGGCACGCCTATGTGTTGTCCCTGCTGCCTTTGTTCCGCCCATATTACCTTGTTATAGCGGCGTGTAAATGAGGTAAGGTGAGCTACAGAAGGTAACTTGTGGCACCCGGCGGTGTATCCAGAGATAGATGTAACCTACTGTAGCGCACCTTGTTGCGGCGTGTAAAGGCGATGCGGGTACCGTTTGTAACAGTTTGTGCGTGCTCGTGCACGTGAAGCACCCGGTTGTTGCCACCATCCTGTTGCGGCGTGTAAAGGTACCATAAGGTTTTTCCTTTATGGTGCCGTTACACCTAAGGATAACGTTAACGATATACTTAGAAAAGTCAAGTGACAGACATCGTACGCACAATATTGAATTATCGTTCGTGTGTTGTCACACACAAGGATATCGAGAACAATATCCATTTTAGCATTGCGCTAGAATCGGAGGGAGATTTTTCCATCTGATGCTGAGCAATGCCGTTACAATAATGTGACAGCAGCACTTGCACATTATTGTATGTCAAAGTCATTAAACAGACTTTTCCTGTGAAATCCCTGTGTGATTTCACATGTAAACCCACTCCTGCAGCCCTGTGCTATACGTCGGCACAGAGCTGTAGGAGCGGGTATATAAACCTGGTGTTTAAGGGGTTAATGCTACTGTGCTACATGGCCCCAGAGAGTGACCACATTCGATAACTTTAAATCTTAAGAATCCCCTGCTAATGTTCAGCTTCTGCATACTAATGACGCTATTCTCCACTTAGGGGTACGTCACACACAGCGATATCACTAGCGATATAGCTGAAATCAACGACCTCACCAGCGATATCGCTGTGTGTGAAAAGCAGCAGCGACGTGGCCCCTGCTGTGAGGTTGCTGATCGCTGCACATCCTTCAGGACCATTTTTTGGTCCTTGGTCTCCCGCTGGTCAGCGCGCGTCGCTGTGTGACAGCGAGAGACCAGCGATCAGTGACCTCACAGGCTGGTAACCATGATAAACACTGGGTAACTAAGAGGCACACGCTGCATACATCCCCTGTGGTTTTCATGGTTACCAGCATCCTCCCACTTACAGGTTACGCTAAGCGGGAGGACACTGGTAACCATGATAAACATCAGGTAACTAAGTAGCGCACGCTGCCTAGATACCCGCTGTTTATCATTGTTACCAGCGTACTCCCGCTTCCCCTGCGATGTGGAGGTCGGCTCCCTGGTCCCTGAGGAGATCTGCCTGTTTGACAGCTCCCCAGCGACCACACACCGATGTTCCAGCGATCCTGGTCGTTGTCGGGATCGCTGGAACATCGCTGTGTGTAACGGCACCCTTACTTTCTGGAAGCCTTACATGGCCTTTTGTTCTTTTCCAAATGCAAATTAAACTCCTATAAAAAGTCCTTACCCTAATTTTGCCTTGAACAAAGCTAGTAATGTCATCACTTGAGTCAAATACAGGCAACGTCTTCATCACGTTCTTCTCCAGCCATTGCCAGTGCTTTAATATCTCGTCCCTGCTGGCTCCTAAGAAAACAAACATGTATGTTGGAACGAAGGAAGACAATCATCACTCCGGTCAAGCTCATTCTGCATGTTCGCAGCGATGCTGTATTTAGATTCCTCTGTGTGGCTGGAAAAAAAAACCTCCATAGATTATGTGCTGTAAACAGATACGCTGTGAAGAAAAGTGTAGTGAACAGCATGTGATAATGAGAAGTAATACAGAGAAGATTAACACGAGCTTCCCTGTGGCTATACGAGATGCAGTCCCGATGGAGGCCACCCACACGCTCCAACAGCGGCTGACAGGTCCCCAATATAGACAAAGAAGACCGGCGAGATAGCGTGGGAGGACGGAGGACACAGGGACAAACACAATGAGGATGACAAAGGATGCGTTACTAAAAATCCTGCACCTTAAAGAAATACTTTTACTTTTCAGACCCCATTAATGTCAATGTTTTGGCGTGAACTGGTGACTTATTTATGGGGGCCACAATACATGAAATGAGGGAAGGATCAAGTAGTGAATCCAAACACCTGATCCCAGGAGAATCTGGCAGCGGCTCTCTGCACTCTGTAGACATCTTTACAGTGTATGGGGGAGATAAAGCAGGCGGCAAGGCAAGTGCGCAACCAACAGCAAAGGGTATGTTCACATGTGGGGAGTTTGAAGATGTTCTTTTGCAGCAAAATGCTGCAGTTTTTTAGTACCATATTGAGAGTTAAAAAAAATCCTCATGCACAAGTGTTTTTTCTCTATTCTTGAGTGTTTTTTAAATCCACTATACAATTTGTCTCTGCAGAGAGGAAGAGGACTTGAACTCTAGAGCCACCTACTGGAAGCAGCAATCCTAAAAGTCAATATTGACCTTTTAACGAATTTTATCATATAACCACAAACAGAAGCCAAACCAGAATCTCAATTTGCAGACACGGTGTTTCGGGATGCTTGACCCTCGTCAGTGCAAAGTATGAGATCTGATTTGGCTAGGTGAGAGGCTAAGACTGGGTATCAAAGATTTAATGTTTCTCCTTACTGAGAGCAAGATGTGAGGTCTGGCATGTCAGTATAAGGAGGTACCGTTACACGCTGCGATGTTGCGTACAACTTCGCTGACAATTTGCTTAGTCAGTGAAGCTGCAGGCAACGTCGCAGGTGCATCATGCTGTATGACAGCACGATGCAACTGCGATAAGTCGACGGTTGCAAGTTGCCAGGTTTATTAACATGTTCATAAACCTGGCCCCAGCGATGTGGCCGTCTGACATCGCAATAGTGATGTTGCCGGCAGTACAGCCTATTACGCAGCATTGCTGCGGATCGCTCGCTGGTTTGTTCCTAGCCCAGAGAGCGATGACTGCGCCCACATCACAGCGGCGTCACCGGCAACATCTTACCATGTGACAGCCAGGCTGCGATGTCGGAAGTGAGTGTGCACCCACAGTATCGCTTCCGACATCGCAGCCTAAGTTGCTGCGTGTAACAGTACCTTTATACTCACCTAGACAAATCACATATCATGCTTTGCACTGAAAAGGAGCAAATTCCCCGAAACACTATCTGCAAATAGAGGTTCCGGTTTGGGTTATATCCTTGGTTATATAACAAGGCTCATTAAAGAGTCAATACTGACTTTTAAGGCCCCATTACACAGTACGATGTCCCTGCGATCCCATCAACGATCGGGTCGCTGGGACATCATAGCTGATCGCTGGTGAGCTGTCAAACAGGCAGACTCACCAGCGATCAGCTACCAGCGAGAACGCTGGTAACCAAGGTACACATTGGGTAACTAAGTGCAGCGCTGCGCTTAGTTACCCGACATTTACCCTGGTTAAGTACCTCCCAGTGTGTGCTGTGCAGCGCTGGGAGGCCATTTATCGTTGGTCTACCACTGTCAGACACGCCGATGCTGGCCGCCCAGCGGGAGACCAACAATAAAATAATGGTCCTGGCAATTCTTCCACAATCAACAAACTTATCGTTGGTCGTTGATATGTGTCACATGCAAGAATGTTGTTTCGACGTCGCTGCAACGTCACAAAACGGTGACATTGCAACGATATCGTAGTGTGTGACAGGACTTTTAGGATTGCTACTTACAATAGGTGCCACTAAAGTTCAAGTCCTCTTCTTCTTTGAAGCGGCACTTTGCATATTTAATTTCCCAGAGCATGCAAGGTGTTTAAGTCTTTTCATACTGGTATGCCAGACCTGACAAATCACTCTCCATAAGGAGAAAATGTTTTCCCTTAGGGCCGCTTCACACTGCGGCGTGATCCGGTTCTGTCCGGGATGCCCCAGACAGCTGCGGACCAGATCAGCACACAGGACTGGGGGGCTATTATGCCCTCCGGTCCGGTGTGCAGCGCACACAGTTCCCGCTGCTAAGTCAGGACCACAGGCACCGCAGTCCTGACCTGTCAGCGGCTGCAGCTGCGTGCGCTGCATACAGGACCTGAGGGCATAATAGCTCCCCAGTCCTGTGTGCTGATCCTGTCCGCAGCTGTTTGGGGCATCCCGGACAGTACCGGACCGGATCACGCCGCAGTGTGAAGCGGCCCTTAGATATCCACCATTTTTCACATTTTAATGATCAGGAGAAACATGCAATTAAGAACGCACAAAAAACATATGAAAAAAAATGAAGAAACACAACACAAATGTCATGGGTGAACATACCCTTTAAGGCCCCGTCACACAACGATTCACCAGCGATACCAATCACGATAACTATGTGCAGAGATCGCTGGTGCGTCGTTTTTCACATCGCAGGTAAGATGTCAAACAGGTATCTCACCAGTGATGTCACCAATGATTTTTCAGCAACGATCCAGAATTATATTAGGTCATTGGGAATTGTCACTCCATAGCGTAGCATTGAGATCGTTGGTCATTGTCCCTTTCAAACACAACGATGTAGCGCTCGCTCCCAGTGGTAGCACAACGACATAGAAATGACCCAGAGCAGTGTATAACGATCAATGATCTCACAGCAGGGGCCAGATCATTGGTGCGTGTCACACAGAACAGGATCGTTAGCGGGATCTGTGACGTTACAACGATATCGTTAACGATCTCGTTATATGTGACGGCTTTAGTCTGGGGACATACAGCAGTCACGTTTACATCCCAGCTTATCAGTGTCCAGGCTTTGTATCCTTCATGCCTGGCCACTGTGAAGCTCACTGATGTAATCTACATTAGCTGTGGAGTTTAATCTAATTTCAAGTAGTTGATTATATCTGACATGCTTCGGAGGCCAATTAGAAAGTGAGCAGCATTAGTTTTATGACCGAAACCTCCATTCTGTTTTTCACCCCAACTATGTGTACTCACCACAAGCGATGGACCAGTACACCTGAGAGTCCGGGGTTTGGTGGAGAATCCGGAACGGTGCCACTTTAGAAGTTGAATCTAAAACTGCATCAAGAGTTCCCACAAGAAGACCTGAGGGGCGAAGGAACATTACATGATCTTATTCTTAGAAAATGGCAGCAAATCAAACTAAACCTGTCCCCCTTCCTTGGCACATTTATAGGGGATTATTGATGGACCTTTGCTCTATATCTTTTTTTTTTTTCCCTCTTAAAGTTTCACATGTGCACTGTCTTGAGGGTTGGTCACAAAATCATCTATGTAATGGTACCGTCACACGGGGCGATCTCTGCGGCGATCTTACCTGCAACTCACGGGAGCGCTCACTTTTTTGGCGCGCTGCTATGGTTGCTGTTGCGATGTCACAAGCATCAATCTCACCGGCAACGCATCTGCGATCTTGCCGGCAAATAATGCTGCCAGGGTTACACTCTACCCTGGCTGTGGTCCATAACATGGGAGTCTATGGGGAAGTTGCTGCCAACATCGCAGTTGCGGCGTTACACAGGGCGATGCACGCAGATCGCCAGAGCAACATCGACAGGATTCCCAACATGTTGGGAAACCTGGCAACTCTGCTCAGGCAACTTATCGCCGTAAAAATCGCCGTGTTACACGTGGCAACTCGATTGCTGGGTTGCGTCAACTTCGCCACGCCTCAAGGTTACCGGCAACATTGCCAGAGAGATCGCCACGTGTGACGGTACCATTAAGACATTATTAAGATTCCAGGGGCATATATACCATTATATGATCAACTTCAAATGTATTGTGCAGTGTATAAAAAAATAATAAATCAACAGTATTTTGGCACACACTGGTCTTAATGTTGGTGCCCCCTAGGCTCCTTTTTCTGTTTTTTTAAGTCTCTTCTTCCCATCTATTTGAAAGCAGGGGAAAGACATGGCAGGGTTACAGCAATAATTATGAAGTGACATTTCAGCTAAATCCTATAGCACATACATTTGTAAAGGAAGCAAGTGAGCTCCGGTTACTGTAATGTGCTGAATTATTCATGTCGACTCGTCTTTCCATCTCCGGCAGGGTAACAAAGCAAGGATAAGGATATCTCTACCTGCAAATATCTATGGCCATTACAGGTGACAAATGAGAATAGAAATATAAAGTCTTAGAGAAAAGTCATCCATAGGACTATGGAAAACTGCAGGAGCAGCTCTGATAGACTTCGTACTGTACTCCACATTGGTCATGTAAAGGAAATGTAGTTTGCCCACTCTATCATATGCGTGATTATAGATCTGCCAAAACCAGGTTATCCAGAGTGGTATACTCAGCGGCTCTCTGTCCTTGTTAAAGGGAACCTGTCAGCTATGTAATCTAAAGACAATATGATGTAAGGGTTAACTGACAAAATTCAGTTATGTGCCTCTTATCACTCTGTCTTGTTGTTTACCTGCAACGTTTGTTTTAGCACCAGTAGCTTATCATTGATCGGACACTGCACTGTGTGAGCACAAGACCAGAACACCTCCGCTTTGATTATGTTTTTTACTGTCTATAGACATTGTATACAGAGTCTAGTGTGGTGGGGGCAGCTCTTTGAGCTCTGCTACATGCTAGATCTAAAACCTCTGATTGTGTTTAAACCTTGGCACTGATACATTGCTGGATTCAGGGTCTCCTTGCTAACATTATACTGATCTCAGATGAGATACCAAAAACTTGCTGACAGATTCCTGTTAATAGAGAGGGGGTGGCTTACAAAAAGGTAGTAGGATTAAAAAAAATCAGGCTTCCACAATTGGTGAGAAGACTTGGTTCTGGCGCTTTAAATGCAGATATGGAGGTACATACATATATACATTCTTCTTCTTCACTTAAAGGGGATATCTAGGATTAATAACATGTAAAGCGCCATGGAACCAATGGCGCTATATAAATATATTATAATGATAATCATTTTTATTTCTATAGCGCCAACATATTCCGCAGCGCTATTATAATAATAATAATAAAACTTTACTGCAATCTTTAAAAAACAGTGCCACCCACGTAAATAGGCTGCATGTGGGATTACAGCAAAGGCCCATCTGCTTAAATGGAGATAAGATGCAACTTGTAGACATGGGTGGCGCTGTTTTTGAAGTAAATCAGCCATGTTTTTGGAATTCTGGATTTATTGAAACCTATGAGGCGGAGCATTTGTAGGTTTTGCCAACACCCATCTATCTGAATCAGTCATTATGATTTCACCCCCAAACTATTTATATGTTCATGTAGCCCTATGAAGTCTATTCATCCATTCCTCAGAATTCTAGGTTAGAATTTGTGAGACAGGGGAAAAAAAAAAAAAAAACTAAAAATCTGTAACTATTTGATGTCCCAGTATGTGTAACACTTGTGTTCCTGAATGTGGCATTTGTTCTGGGACACAGCACTACACTCGTGGTGCATCCCCTTCATTCTCAGGTTCCTCTCAAATCCCAAATTCTGGCATATCCCATCATTGTATACGACAATCCCTCTACAGAGGCTGCTCACCCAGGCTCCTGATTTCCCGTTTGTCATCATAAGTTATTCACTGTACATGACTCATGTTAGTAAGCGATGAAACAATGCCAGTGGAAAAGCTGGCATGCCGAAGCGAACGTCTGCCAACTCACGTCACTCCCCCACTGTTTCTACAGCTTTGCAGACACAACATTGCCAGTCTGTGTCTCCAATATGTGCCACCCCCAGAACCCACCGGCAACAACAAAAGCACCCCCTCTGCCAAGTGAGAAAGCAATACGGGTTCTTCCCTCTAAAATCACAGCTGATATTGATGGCTGTGCGGACCCCGGGAGTTTCTGCACTGCGTGATGACTACCGATACTGTGCAGACAAGACTTGTAGCCCACCGTTCCCATAATCTGCCATTTACCTGTACAGTAATAAGGGCCCATGTACGAGTGGTTTTCTCACCTTCCCCAGGTTCTGGGTTGAGTCACCCAGAGTCTGTTATTGTCTGTAGCATTGATGTTAGGATGACAGCGCTGGAATCAATAACGGAGCCTGAGTTGACAACATTAAAAGGGGAACTCCAGGGAAATACTTTTTTTGTACTGTCCC
This sequence comes from Allobates femoralis, assembly GCA_033576535.1. Classification (NCBI taxonomy): domain Eukaryota; kingdom Metazoa; phylum Chordata; class Amphibia; order Anura; family Aromobatidae; genus Allobates; species Allobates femoralis. The sequence goes on along the minus strand of JARQOC010000008.1, from coordinate 110,868,303 downwards.
TGCCCTCCCACAAAATGAAGGTAAGCAGTTCACTGCAGTTCTAGGATCTATAGGTCACTTATGGATCAATAAAATCATATCTGCTCCTCAGCTCTCACCCCTCCCTTAGGAGGCAGAGAAATTCAGTGATGCTGCAGCAGTGACAGGAGGTGTGTCTGGGGCGTGGACCCTGGGGGCTCCAGGATCATCTTACATTCCTCCCCACTCATACTTCTGTATGGGCAGAGGGTGTGGCCACCAGCCTGATAGTCACACTACAAGCCTGTCCCATGAAACTTTCTATGGATTGTCACTGTTTCCTTAGTCTCAGCAAAGTATCCAGACATCTATGCAGCATCTGATACACATAGTATAAACCCCAAGGTTCCATTATCAGGGGCAGTATGTATGGTGACCATGGGACCGGCGGCTACACCCCTGCACATACAGAAGTGTGAGGGGGTAGGAATAAATGATGATCCTGGAGCCCTCAAGGTCCATGCAACCCGGCACACCTCCTGCTCTCTGCTGCAGCATGATTGAATTTCTCTTTCTCCTAAAGGAGGGGTGAAAGCTGAGGAGCAGATATGATCTTATTGATTTATAAGCGATCTATAGATCCTAGAACTGTAGTGCCCAGCTCTGCTTCATCACGTAGGAGGCAGGGATAGTACAAACATTTCTCTCCCTGGAATTCCTCTTTAATTGAGCTGAGCTCAGTTACTGACCTCAGTGCTGGACCCGGGTAGCGGTTGTTTTTTAAACACAAAGTGCAGATGGGGACACAGGTCCTTCAAACCCTGAAAACCTCTTTCTACAACCAGCCAACTAGTTTCGTTTTTTCCTCTTCCCAATTCAGGAACGTAGCTTGTTTATTTAGTCACTCATCTGATTCCTGGGTTTTAGTCTATTTTTGGGGGGCACCGGGTGGACACAGACATAAAATCACTGTGTGATGTATTAGCCTGGTGAGGTTTCTGGCTTATAAAAGGGTTTAACTTTAGCACATTTTTAATGGAAATTTACAAAGGTTTTTTTTTTGTTTTTTTTTAAATTCAAAGACCTATTCTGTAAAAAAATGAATAGTTTGATACCATTTTAAAAACAGCACCCCTGAAAATAATTTAAACTAATGTCAACTAGTATGTTAACCCTTCAGGTGCTTCCTAGTAGTTAACACAATGTTGAATAAATGCAATGATAAATCAACTTTTTTCCACTAAAATGCTGCAGCCATCTTGCGCCTTTCAGACTGCGTTTCCTCCTCTGCTCAGTGCTCCTGTTGGGGAATATTCTCGAACCCCCCACCCCCCCAAAACAGGATTTGGGCGCATGCACCAACAGAGCCATTGACAATGATGATGCAGACAAAGTGACAGTCTCCACTATCCTTCATTTTTGGCCTCATACATCTATTGGAGGTGGACAGCTAGATGTGGTAGACTGTGTCATGGCCCGGTTGAAGCATACACCCAAAGGTCAATTTGTGGGGTGTCTCCATTAAGCCCCGACAGGACCAGAGGCTGCGCGCACTCAATCCAGATTAGCAGCATTTTGGATGCAGTGTCTTACAGTTGCATCCAAAACACTGTGTTGTACAGTACAAGCACGGTGTATTGGATTTCAAGAAACCCCATGCTCACTGTGCTTCTCTCCTCCGATGCATTATTTAAGCTGTAGTGCTGGTTACCCCTCTTCCGCAGCATGTTAATTTAATGCCGCAGAGTCGGAAGCGGTCTTCAGTGGGTGAACGCAGGAAAAAGCCCTGCATTGTGTGCACAGGGTGGCTGCGGTCTCCATGCGCTTACCCGCAGCTTTCCACAAGACCAGAGGCACTGCTCCAACACGTAGTGCCTCCAGATCCTCTGCCCATACATGGAAAGGAAAACTCAGTGTGAACATGCCCCAACAAACTGCCATAAGCGGCAACCACCGGGACTCCACAATCGCAATCTCTGGGTACCCACAGGGTTAAAAAGAGCCCCGTCCCTTTATTACCATCTAGATGCCACTGTGGTTATTGACAGCCGGGGCTGTTGAGTCAGAGTCCATTTTCGGTGGAGTTGGATTCGGGGAATTGAGGAGTTAGAGTTAAAGTCGGAGTCGGGTGTTTGACTTCACAGCCATGGTTGTGGAGTCGGTGTCCATTTTTCTGGAGTTGGATTCAGGGAATTTGAAGAATCGAGAGTCGGATGTTTGGGCTTATCAACTCCACAGCCCTGTTGACGCCAAAATGTAAGACGTGGCATGCTTATGATTAGTGGCAACAGCGATCGTGCCCAACGTGACAGGTGTCCACCAAGATATACAGCCGGCATCTACTGCCTGGTGGGGGATGCCATCCTCTCCACCATAGGATACATATCAAAAAAATCAGGCAGCACTCCAGGCACAAAGATGTTTTCTGGACCCTTCATAAAGGCCACGTGATGCGACGTTTCAGTCAAATAGACTTTTCTCAAGCATCATAGTATACAGCCGACACCTGCTGCCTGGTGGGAAATGCCATCCTCTCCACCATAGTATACAGCCGACACCTGCTGCCTGGTAGGAAATGCCATCCTCTCCACCATAGTATACAGCCGACACCTGCTGCCTGGTGGGAAATGCCATCCTCTCCACCATAGTATACAGCCGACACCTGCTGCCTGGTAGGAAATGCCATCCTCTCCACCATAGTATACAGCCGACACCTGCTGCCTGGTGGGAAATGCCATCCTCTCCACCATAGTATACAGCCGACACCTGCTGCCTGGTAGGAAATGCCATCCTCTCCACCATAGTATACAGCCGACACCTGCTGCCTGGTGGGAAATGCCATCCTCTCCACCATAATATACAGCCAACACCTGCTGCCTGGTGGGAAATGCCATCCTCTCCACCATAGTATACAGCCGACACCTTCTGCCTGGTGGGAAATGCCATCCTCTCCACCATAGTATACAGCCCGACACCTGCTGCCTGGTGGGAAATGCCATCCTCTCCACCATAGTATACAGCCGACACCTTCTGCCTGGTGGGAAATGCCATCCTCTCCACCATAATATACAGCCGACACCTGCTGCCTGGTGGGAAATGCCATCCTCTCCATCATAGTATACAGCCGACACCTGCTGCCTGGTGGGAAATACCATCCTCTCCACCATAGTATACAGCCGACACCTGCTGCCTGGTGGGAAATGCCATCCTCTCCATCATAGTATACAGCCGACACCTGCTGCCTGGTGGGAAATGCCATCCTCTCCACCATAGTATACAGCCGACACCTGCTGCCTGGTAGGAAATGCCATCCTCTCCATCATAGTATACAGCCCGACACCTGCTGCCTGGTGGGAAATGCCATCCTCTCCACCATAGTATACAGCCCGACACCTGCTGCCTGGTGGGAAATGCCATCCTCTCCACCATAGTATACAGCCGACACCTGCTGCCTGGTGGGAAATGCCATCCTCTCCACCATAGTATACAGCCGACACCTGCTGCCTGGTGGGAAATGCCATCCTCTCCACCATAATATACAGCCGACACCTGCTGCCTGGTGGGAAATACCATCCTCTCCACCATAGTATACAGCCGACACCTGCTGCCTGGTGGGAAATGCCATTCTCTCCACCATAATATACAGCTGGCACCTGCTGCCTGGTGGGAAATGCCATCCTCTCCATCATAGTATACAGCCGACACCTGCTGCCTGGTGGGAAATGCCATCCTCTCCATCATAGTATACAGCCGACACCTGCTGCCTGGTGGGAAATGCCATCCTCTCCATCATAGTATACAGCCGACACCTGCTGCCTGGTGGGAAATGCCATCCTCTCCATCATAGTATACAGCCGACACCTGCTGCCTGGTGGGAAATGCCATCCTCTCCATCATAGTATACAGCCCGACACCTGCTGCCTGGTGGGAAATGCCATCCTCTCCATCATAGTATACAGCCGACACCTGCTGCCTGGTGGGAAATGCCATTCTCTCCACCATAATATACAGCTGGCACCTGCTGCCTGGTGGGAAATGCCATCCTCTCCATCATAGTATACAGCCGACACCTGCTGCCTGGTGGGAAATGCCATCCTCTCCATCATAGTATACAGCCCGACACCTGCTGCCTGGTGGGAAATGCCATCCTCTCCACCATAGTATACAGCCCGACACCTGCTGCCTGGTGGGAAATGCCATCCTCTCCACCATAGTATACAGCTGGCACCTGCTGCCTGGTGGGAAATGCCATCCTCTCCACCATAGTATACAGCCCGACACCTGCTGCCTGGTGGGAAATGCCATCCTCTCCACCATAGTATACAGCCGACACCTGCTGCTGGTGGGAAATGCCATCCTCTCCATCATAGTATACAGCTGGCACCTGCTGCCTGGGAGAGGATGGCATCCTCCACACCATAGTATACAGCCGACACCTGCTGCCTGGTGGGAAATGCCATCATCTCCATCATAATATACAGCCGACACCTGCTGCCTGGTGGGAAATGCCATCCTCTCCACCATAGTATACAGCCGACACCTGCTGCCTGGTAGGAAATGCCATCCTCTCCACCATAGTATACAGCCGACACCTGCTGCCTGGTGGGAAATGCCATCCTCTCCACCATAATATACAGCCAACACCTGCTGCCTGGTGGGAAATGCCATCCTCTCCATCATAGTATACAGCCGACACCTGCTGCCTGGTGGGAAATGCCATCCTCTCCATCATAGTATACAGCTGGCACCTGCTGCTTGGGAGAGGATGGCATCCTCCACACCATAGTATACAGCTGGCACCTGCTACTTGGTGGAGGATGCCATCCTCTCTACCATAGTATACAGCTGGCACCTGCTGCTTGGTGGAGGATGCCATCCTCTCCACCATAGTATACAGCTGGCACCTGCTGCTTGGTGGAGGATGCCATCCTCTCCACCATAGTATACAGCTGGCACCTGCTGCTTGGTGGAGGATGCTATCCTCTCCACCATAGTATACAGCTGGCACCTGCTGCTTGGTGGAGGATGCCATCCTCTCCACCATAGTATACAGCTGGCACCTGCTGCTTGGTGGAGGATGCCATCCTCTCCACCATAGTATACAGCTGGCACCTGCTGCTTGGGAGAGGATGGCATCCTCCACACCATAGTATACAGCTGGCACCTGCTACTTGGTGGAGGATGCCATCCTCTCTACCATAGTATACAGCTGGCACCTGCTGCTTGGTGGAGGATGCCATCCTCTCCACCATAGTATACAGCTGGCACCTGCTGCTTGGTGGAGGATGCCATCCTCTCCACCATAGTATACAGCTGGCACCTGCTGCTTGGTGGAGGATGCTATCCTCTCCACCATAGTATACAGCTGGCACCTGCTGCTTGGTGGAGGATGCCATCCTCTCCACCATAGTATACAGCTGGCACCTGCTGCTTGGTGGAGGATGCCATCCTCTCCACCATAGTATACAGCTGGCACCTGCTGCTTGGTGGAGGATGCCATCCTCCCAACCATAGTATACAGCTGGCACCTGCTACTTGGTGGAGGATGCCATCCTCTCTACCATAGTATACAGTTGGCACCTGCTGCTTGGTGGAGGATGCCATCCTCTCCACCATAGTATACAGCTGGCACCTGCTGCTTGGTGGAGGATGCCATCCTCTCCACCATAGTATACAGCCGGGACCTGATGCCTAGTGGGGGATGCCATCCTCTTATTCCACAGGTCAGCAATAAAGCTGATTGGTGGTCATTAAGTGGTTAAGAAGCAGTGCTAAAAATAATCCTAGTTACGGCTTCAATAGAAAAAACACATTTTCATACGTCAGTTTCCCGCTGGAGTCAGTGAAGGCAATTGCCACAAATAACGGAGGATTGAAGATTTCACTGTGATTACTGGAAATCCCAATCACATTAACATAAAAGAAAACTGAAGATGTTAGAATGTAAAAACTGCTGGTGTATGAACAACACAAGCACATAGTAACTACGCTGGCGGTGACAACAGCCGCAGCCCATTAACTATTTACAGCCCCTCCGGCAGCAGATCTCGCCCATTACTCATCCTGTTCTCCGGCTTTTCCAATCTATTCCATAGAGCTCAGCTCCAAATACGATTCAGGAGATGAATGACGTTAATAAGCGGCTGCAGATCCTGGTAGCGGTGGAAGGACCATCACCAATTCACAGCTCATTGGGGGCAGAGCAGGGCCCTCTCCTGTCAGGGCTAAGTACCTGTATGCCCCAAAATAAGAAACCTGGAGCATCGTTACTCATTATTAATAGAAACGCATGAATAATTTACACCAGGGTGTTACCATACTCTGCCATAGTGTTGTGGAAGGAAAGACTGATAGGCCAGGATCACAGGGTGTAGGGACACCCCACCTGGCCACACCCACTTGTCTATTTCTACATTTCTAGGAGGGATAACAGGAATAGTACAGCTAGGAGATGTGTTAACAATCCTCGGGCATGAACTACAGAGATGACAGGAAAGGCAACAGGTCCTCTTCAGGATTTTACTCAAATGGAATTTTATCAACTATCCACAAGACCTATCCTCAAGTGTAGGAAACCTGTCTGAGACATCATAACAGAGGGGCAACCTCAAACATCCCATAAGAAGGTGATGAGGACTCCACAGAGGGCCCCTGGAGGCTGCAGAATTGGGAGTACAGCTCTGGAGATGTCAGGATCAGACAGTAACTGCAGCTCCCATGTGGAATCATTCTGTACATGGTATCTGAGGTGGACATGACACGAGCTGTGGAGGCCATCATTCTGCACATGGCATCTGAGGTGGTGATCTATGGCCTCACTGTGTGGGGGCTGGGTTCTGCAAATTGTGGTGCCCCTGCTGTGACAAAACTACAAGTTCCAGCATGTCCTGTACAATTGTGGAACTACAATTCCCAGAATGTCCTACACACCTGTACCTGTCAGCCCCCCGCCACCCTCTGTGGTGTCCCGATCCTGTACCTGTCAGCCCCCCCCCCGCCGTCCTCTGCGGTGCCCCAGTCGTACCTGTCACCCCCCCGCGCCGCCCCACCTGTCAGCCCCCCCCCCGCCGTCCTCTGCGAGTGCCCCAGTCCTGTACCTGTCAGCCCCCCCCCCGCCGTCCTCTGCGTGCCCCAGTCCTGTACCTGTCAGCCCCCCCCCCCCCCCGCCGTCCTCTGCGGTGCCCCAGTCCTGTACCTGTCAGCCCCCCCCCCCCCCCCGCCCCGTCCTCGCGGTCCCAGTCCTGATTCAGCCCCCCCCCCCGTCCCTGCGCTCCTCTTCGCTCGGTGCCCCAGTCCTGTACCTCTATAAAATTCAAGAATGCGCACATAGGGTGATATCTTCTTTAAAGAAGAACAAAAGGTTATACAAAGAGGCTGCTCACCTGATACAGTTGTGAAAACCCACAACTGGTGATGATCGCTCAAATATAAGTAGCTGCTGCAGGACCGTACTCTCCACAGATCCCTGTGGTATAATCAGCTCCCAGGACACAGTACCTCGAGGTCCGCGCTGCCACTTCAGAAAGGGACAAAAGAAGCCAGTACAAGGGAATGTCTGGATCAACGATTCTTCTTTATTATCCAACGCGTTTCAGAGTTATCTCCCAACTCCTTCATCAGGGAATGTCATGATCACAATGAACTTCCACATATTTATAGCGAAAAAGTGCAGAGTAAATGACTAGCAGGAATTAATACAAATAATATGTTTTAGGAGACTATGCATTGCACTTTGTATTAATTACTGCTAGCCATTTATGTTCATTGTTATTTTTCACTACGTTTCTCTGTTGTCAAAATATGGTGACGTCACTGGAGTTCCGCCCTCTGTGTGACGTCATTAATTGAATGACGCTGCACTTTTTCGCTATAAATATGTGGAAGTTCATTGTGATAATGACATTCCCCGATGAAGGAGTTGGGAGATAACTCTGAAACGCGTTGGATAATAAAGAAGAATCGTTGATCCAGACATTCTCTTGTACTGGCTTCTTTTGTCCCTTTCTGAAGTGGCAGCGCGGACCTCGAGGTACTGTGTCCTGGGAGCCCAGTCCTGTACCTGTCAGCCCCCCGCCTTCCTCTGTGGTGTCCCGGTCCTGTACCTGTCAGCCCCACCGCCTTCCTCTGTGGTGTCCTGGTGTCCCGGGCCTGTACCTGCCAGCTTCCCCCCCCGCCGTCCTCTGCGGTGCCCCAGTCCTGTACCTGTCAGCCCCCCGCCTTCCTCTGTGGTGTCCTGGTGTCCCGGTCCTGTACCTGTCAGCGCCCCCACCTTCCTCTGCGGTGCCCCAGTCTTGTACCTGTTAGCCCCCCGCCTTCCTCTGCGGTGCCCCGGACCTGTACCTGTTAGCCCCCCCCCCCCGCCTTCCTCTGTGGTGTCCTGATCCTGTACCTGTTAGCCCCTGCCTTCCTCTGCGGTGCCCCGGTCCTGTACCTGTTAGCCCCCCGCCTTCCTCTGCGGTGCCCCGGTCCTGTACCAGTTAGCCCCCCCCCCCCGCCTTCCTCTGTGGTGTCCCGATCCTGTACCTGTTAGCCCCCGCCTTCCTCTGCGGTGCCCCACCCCTGTACCTGTTAGCTCCCCCGCCTTCCTCTGCGGTGCCCCGGTCCTGTACCTGTTAGCCCCCCGCCTTCCTCTGTGGTGTCCCGGTCCTGTACCTGTCATTTCCCCCCCGCCGTCCTCTGCCGTGCCCCAGTCCTGTACCTGTTAGCCCCCCGCCGTCCTCTGCCGTGCCCCAGTCCTGTACCTGTTAGCCCCCCGCCTTCCTCTGCGGTGCCCCGGTCCTGTACCTGTTAGCCCCACGGTCCTGTACCTGTTAGCCCCCCGCCTTCCTCTGTGGTGTCCCGGTCCTGTACCTGTTAGCCCCCCGCCTTCCTCTGCGGTGCCCCGGTCCTGTACCTGTTAGCCCCCCGCCTTCCTCTGCGGTGCCCCGGTCCTGTACCTGTTAGCCCCCCGGTCCTGTACCTGTTAGCCCCCCGCCTTCCTCTGTGGTGCCCCGGTCCTGTACCTGTTAGCCCCCGCCTTCCTCTGCGGTGCCCCAGTCCTGTACCTGTTAGCCCCCCGCCTTCCTCTGCGGTGCCCCGGTCCTGTACCTGTTAGCCCCCCGGTCCTGTACCTGTTAGCCCCCCGCCTTCCTCTGCGGTGCCCCGGTCCTGTACCTGTTAGCCCCCGCCTTCCTCTGTGGTGTCCCGGTCCTGTACCTGTCATTTCCCCCCCGCCTTCCTCTGCCGTGCCCCAGTCCTGTACCTGTTAGCCCCCCGCCTTCCTCTGCGGTGCCCCAGTCCTGTATCTGTTAGCCCCCCGCCTTCCTCTGTGGTGTCCCGGTCCTGTACCTGTTAGCCCCCGCCTTCCTCTGCGGTGCCCCAGTCCTGTACCTGTTAGCCCCCCGCCTTCCTCTGCGGTGCCCCGTCCTGTACCTGTTAGCCCCCCGCCTTCCTCTGCGGTGCCCCGGTCCTGTACCTGTTAGCCCCCCGGTCCTGTACCTGTTAGCCCCCCGCCTTCCTCTGTGGTGCCTCGGTCCTGTACCTGTTAGCCCCCGCCTTCCTCTGCGGTGCCCCAGTCCTGTACCTGTTAGCCCCCCGCCTTCCTCTGCGGTGCCCCGGTCCTGTACCTGTTAGCCCCCCGACCCTGTACCTGTTAGCCCCCCGCCTTCCTCTGCGGTGCCCCGGTCCTGTACCTGTTAGCCCCCCGGTCCTGTACCTGTTAGCCCCCCGCTTTCCTCTGTGGTGTCCCGGTCCTGTACCTGTCATTTCCCCCCCACCTTCCTCTGCCGTGCCCCGGTCCTGTACCTGTCAGCCCACCCCCCCCCCCCCACCTTCCTCTGCGGTGCCCCAGTCCTGTACCTGTCATTTCCCCCCCGCCTTCCTCTGTGGTGTCCCGGTCCTGTACCTGTCAGCCCCCCCCCGCCTTCCTCTGTGGTGCCCCAGTCCTGTACCTGTCAGCCCCCCGCCTTCCTCTGTGGTGTCCCGGTCCTGTACCTGTCAGCCCCCGCCGTCCTCTCCGCAGCCCCGTCTCCTCTGCAGTATGAAGTACGGGTTGGAGCCCTCCGTCACCCACAGCTTCAGCGCGTTCTTCAGCAGCACCTCCTCCGGTCTCAGCCACATGTTGTCGGTGCCGCGGTCATATCCCCATCCCCGGCTCCGCAGACACGTAAGCAGCGAACCTGCCAAAACCCAGGAGCCCGGAGCCGGGAGATGTAGTTCTCAGGGCGGGTGTGGAGATTGGAGAACGGAAGCGGGGCGTGACCAAGACTACAAGTCCCAGAATGCACCGCGCCCGGCGGGAGCCTAAAGGGATGCCGGGGCTCGGAGGGGAGAAGGGGCAGAGTGTGTGTGGCAGGTGCCCGGTGTCTCTCCGTCTGGAGCACAGTACACCGGGTCACCTGCTGGAGCTCAGCATTTCCTGCTATCTTCAGAGGTGACCTCTCAGCATGGTGACACTGTTGCCCATAGCAACCAATCACAATCCAGGATTCATTTTCTCTGTCAAGTTTAGAAAATGAAAACTGAGCTGTAATTGGACGATATTAGGAGGGGCAAATGCACTATAGGGGGAGTGCAACTGCAGGTGGACCGCACCGGAGCTCCAGCCAGCTGTGCAGGAGCATTGCTGGGGCTGTGAGAAGGGGCCCGGAGGAGCAAACTGCAGACAAGGGGAAACCATGGCAAACAATGGCCTCGGCAAGGGCGTAACTACAACAGGTGCAGGGGTTGCAATCGCACAGGGCCCTGGAGCCTAGGGGGCCCCATTGGAGCATAGTGGCCACGTCTCCTGCCCATACACAAGTGTGAGGGGGCAGGAATTGTAAGATGATCCTGGAACCCCCAGGGTCCACGCCCCAACACTCAGGGCTGCCACTAGGAATTTTGGGGCCCCCCTGAGACTCCGCCTCCGCCTCCACCCAAACATACATTTTATATATATAGTGAAAAATTGGAAGAGCACCAAAAATGACCTCAATTTATGTGCAAAGCTTTCCCAACTAGCAATCCAGATGGTTCCTTACAACAGAGTAATGGCCTCTTTACACGTCCCAATATCGTCGTCCAACTTTGATAAAAAGTCACATGGTTCGTGCGTTGGCCCCGATATCGTTCGTGCGTTGTGTGGTGTAAATGTCCAATACGATGCACGAACGATGCCAAAACGATATCGGGGGAGAATTGTGCAGGCTCTCCAACTGCCCGATATTGGATGGACGATCTGGCAGGTGTGACAGCCCAACAACGACTTGGAGAACAACTTCCCCTATTCACTCCCATGTTAAATGGTCGTTCCCAGGTTGGCGTGTACAAGGGGGCGTAGACATCGCAGTTGTGTTGCCTGCCGATATCTCCCTGTGTGACAGCTCCTATGCGATCTTGGATTTCAGCCAAAAAAGTGTGCACTCCTGTGCCGTTGTATCCAATATCGGAACGAAGTTGGGATGTGTAAAGTGGCCATAAAAAAAAGGAAAAACAGCACAAAGAAATAGAAAAAAGTGGACTTTATTACCCAATGCATGGCCACTTCATTGGGCTATAAGGTCCACTTTTCTCTATATTTTTGTGCTGCTTTTCCTTTTTTTACTCTCTCTCTCATATATACACATATTATATAGTCATATGAAAACGTTTGGGCACCCCTCTTAATCTTACTCTTTTTTTTTTTTTTTTGTTTAAAATTATTTTTTTGCAACAGCTATTTCAGTGTGATATATGTAATAACCGATGGACACAGTAATATTTCAGGATTGAAATGAGGTTTATTGTACTAACCAAAAATGTGAAATATGAATTATTTCAAAATTTGACAGGTGCCAAAGTATGGGCACCCTTCTGATTTTCATGATTTGAATACTAACTACTTTTTACTGACTTACTGAAGCACTATATTGGTTTGGTAACCTCATTGAGCTTTGTACTTCATAGCCGGTGTATCCAATCATGAGAAAAGCTATTTCAGGTGTCCACTTGCAAGTTGTTCTCCTATTTGCATCTTCTCTGAAGAGTGACATCAAGGGCTCCTCAAAACAGCTCTCAAATGATCTGAAAAACTGAATTAGTCCTTACCGGTAATTCCTTTTCTTGGAGCCTTCCACGACAGCATTGGAGGATGTCGTCCACGCCCTATTGGGGGACAGGAACACAGAGAGGTTAAAAGCCCCTCCCCTTCCTCAGTACTCCAGTGTTTACCAAGATTACCCTTAGCCATGGATTATCTGATACAAACCGGAACCAAACACCAACAAGGGGGGGAACTGATGCTGTCGTGGAAGGCTCCAAGAAAAGGAATTACCGGTAAGGACTAATTCAGTTTTCTCCATTCGCCTTCCACGACAGCATTGGAGGAATACCACCGATACTCCTCAGGGTGGGACTATTGCCTGTAGGACTCTCCTACCAAAGGACAGATCCCAACTGAAGGACAGATCTAACCTATAGAGGCGAGAAAAAGTGAGGAGAGGCTACCACGTAGCCGCTCTGCAAATCAGCTCCGATGAAGCTCCAGCCTGCTCCGTCCAGGGAGCAGCAGCAGCCCGAGTTGAAGGAGCCTTCAACCCCACCGGAGGAGCAAGGACCGGAGCGACGTAGACCTCACAGATCGCCTTCTTGATCCAGGAAGTGATGGTAGCCTGGGAAGTCTTCTTCCCTGTATTATTCCCAAAAGCCGAACAAACAGGTTCTGATCTAACCTCCAGGAAGCAGACTCTCGGAGATAGAGGAGGACAGTCCGACGAACATCCAAGGAGTGAAACACGGCCTCAACCGCATTAGCAGGAGATTGACAAATTGAAGGCAGAACCACAACCTGGGACCGATGGAAAGCCGACAACTTTCAGAAGAAAAGATGAATGCAACCGAAGCGTAATGCGAACAACGGACACCACGAGGCACGGAGCCCAGACAGAGAGTGCCTGCAGTTCTCCAACTCTGGGAGCAGAAGTGATGGCCACCAAAAACGCCACCTTGTGAGAGAGAGACGTAAGGGATGCAGCAGACAAGGATGCAAAGGGACTTCGAGCAAGCCCTTGGAGAACAAGCATCAAATCCCAGGGAGGGACAGAAGGCCGAATCCAGGGACGCCACCCCCAAGCAGAAATAAAAAACTGCTTGAGCCATGGATGGGAAGCAAGATCCTGGGCAAAAACCGCCCCAAGTGCCGACCTCTGGACTTAAGGAGTGCTCGGCCGAAGCCCCAAATCCAAGCTACGCTGCAAAAATCCAAGAGTTGGGCCACATTAGGATGATGCATGGTCGGGATGGAAGGAGCACACCAGGACAGGAACCGATTCCAGCCCTCCCGTAAATAGCGTTTGTCACAGGCTTCCTGCTCTGCTGAAGCGTGCGGATCACTGCCTGGGAGAGACCCTTGGTCCTCAGGATCCCGGCCGCAACAGCCAGGCCGCCTGAATGAGCCACTGAGGGCCCGGGTGAAACAGAGGACCCTGGGACAGTAGGTTGAGACTGGGCTAACATAATCGGTCCCTCCAGGCCCAGGTCTCGGATGGCGTCGTACCACGCCAGTTTGGGCCCCAGGGGAGCCACCAGGATAGTGTCACCCCCTCCGCCCGAATCCGTTGCAACGTCTTGGGAAGTGGCGGGATTGGAGGAAATGCATACACCAACCGGAAGTCCCAGGGATGGGCAAAAGCGTCCAGCCCCCGAGGATGGTCCAACCGCGTCAGGGAAAAAAAGGTTGGCACCTTTGTATTCGAGCCCGAAGCAAACAGGTCGATCGAAAGGACACCCCACCCGTCCGTAAGAGAGCGAAATACTTCCGGATGGAAGCACCAATCTCCTGGGTGGACCTCCGTGCGGCTCAAGAATCTGCCTGTACATTGGCCATTCCCTTCAGATGTACTGCCGAGGAGGAGAGAAGATGGCGTACTGCCTACAAAAAGAACAGTCTTGCCAGCCCCTGCAAGTGTAAGCCACGAGTACCGCCTTGGTACCGCAAGAAAGCAACCGTAGTCACATTGTCTGACAGGACCTTGACATGATGACCCCGGAGAACGTGAGCTGCAGCAAGGATCGCTTCCTCCACTGCCAGAAGTTTGAAGACTGGCGACTGACCGAGTGACTCCAAATCCCCTGGAACGGTGTGCGAACTACCATCGTGCCCCAACCGGAACCGCTGGCCATCAGTGGGAACGGAGGTCACAGGAAGGTGTCTGGGATTCATCCCCAGGAAAGCGAGGTTACCACCCGCCCCGGGGTCCGGACCCGCGAGTTTAAGGAATCCTGACGTCTGTCCCAGGAACTCCGTATGTGTTCCTGGAGCAGTCGGGAAGGAGCCTGAGCCCATGTTACTGACTGAATGCAGGCCATCATGGCCGCTAACAGGGACATTGCTTCCCGCAAGGAGGGCGACCCCCTTGCCCGGAAGCGGGTCAGATTCACGCGGCGCAAAATCTGATATGCCGCAGGAAGGAACGAGGTCTGTCTGGAGGAGGCCAGCAAGACTCCTAAAAATTGACGTCGGGTTGCAGGCACACGTTCCGATTCCCGAAGATTGGGTACCCATACCAGGGACTGAAGAATCTCCAAGTGTTGGAGACCTTTGTGCGCAGAAGCACTGCCGAAGGAGCCACCACCAACATGTCGTCTAAATAGGGAAGCACACATATCCCCTGGGTCTGGATGAATGTGATTGCTTCCACCATGAGTTTGGTAACCTCTGGGGCCGACGAAATCCCACAGGGCAGCACATTAAGCCTAGAATGGACCGTCCCGCCTGCTCCGGAGATCGTGAATCGCAGAAAGCGCTTGTGGGACGGGTGAATGGGGACATGATAATACGCATTCTGGAGGTCCACAACAACCTGGAGTAGCGCCCTTGGCCCTCCTCTCCAGGAGGAACCGGGGACCCCACACCCGAATCCAACAGGTGTCGCAGACCCGACAAGAAAAACCGTGCGAGAGTCCCCCTGAGGAAGGGAGAGGACTCGAAGACACGGAGGGGCTGGCTCTCAAATTCCAAGCGCAGACCCTCCCAAATGGTCAAGAGGATCCAAGGGCACAAGGAGATTGCTTGCCACTGTGGCAGAAACCGCAGGAGCCGCCCCGCCATGGGGAAGGCGACCTTGTTTAGGGGCGGCTGGTGATGCCGCTGCTGGGGGAGCAAGATATTACGGGTCTTGTTCCCGTACTGGAATGCCCAGCGACCAGACTTACCCTTCCCTTTAGACTGGGAGGGTTGGCTGCGCTCAGGCCGAAGGACTGCCTCCGAAAGGGCTCCTGTTCCGGGAGACACCTTTTCCAGTCTGACACCTTTTCCAGGATGTCATCCAATGCCCTTTGCAAGGGGAGGCCACACGGCTGGAGCTTAGACGTGACCTCCCCATTCCACCTTGTAAGCCACACTGCCCTGCGAGCTGTGTTAGCCAACACTGCGCACCTGGCGCCAACGCGGAACGACTCAGCAGAGGCATCGGCTAGGAAGCCCGTAGCACGTCTCAGAAGTGGAATGGAGTCCAAAGCTCCTCCCTGGGAGTACCCTGCAGGATGAATTCTCCCAGCTGGGTGAGCCACTTAAAGAGAGACCTGCTCACATGTAGAGGAAATGTACACCGTTAAAGACATAGCTGCCGCCTCCCAGGATTTTTTGAGGACACTCTCCATTTTACGAACGAGGGGGTCCTTCAACCGGGAGGAATCTTCAAAAGGCAACGCGGTCTTATATGCTAAGCTTCCCAAATGGAATACTGCCATAGACCTTCATGTTAGAAGTCCCATTGACTTTATAGAGACTTCCATAGAGATTCCCATTGGGTCTCTCATGAGGTCTCCCATCCAGCCCGTGACTGAGGCTCCTGCTGTTTAGCTTCAACAGTGTGTCAAGGGCATGCACAATGGGTTTACAATAGCAGCTGATTGCTACCCTGGCCACCTGGATGTTCACCGTCGGGACCTCCCAGACAAAGTCATCACCCTCCAATCCACTCAGATGGGGTGAGCCGCTTAGCCTTCAGGCCTCTGAACATTTAGTCCTGCACAGAAGAAGGGGATTCCACCACCTCTACTCCCATGGTACAATGGACAGTGTCCACCAATGCACCCATGGACTCCGTGGAAAAATAGTAGTGTCCAGATTCTCGTGTCTGGACAGAGGCAACAGCGGCAATATCCTCGCCGTCCTCTAACGCTGAGCTCTGGCCAGCCTCCATGAGATCCACAGAGTCACAATCCTGGAGCTTCCTCTCTTACAGAGGGGAAGGCCCGGAAGCTGCAGCAAAACCCCACAGTGCCGAGATAGAAGCCTGCACCTCTTCCCTAATGGATTGGAGCTCCTCAAGCAGGGATGGGGAGTCCATCCTGACAACTCTGTCAGTCATGGCCGACACCTTATTGTAGGAAGAGGGAAATTTTGTGTCGCAACCACATTATTGCTCCCTTTCACAGACGGCCCTTGTCTCCCTATAGACAAAAAGGGAAGAGAAGGGGGTCCCAGTGTGAGTGCAGGGCTTAAATAACTCTACCCCTTGTGACCACCCCCAGAAACACTTACATGAGCTGGGGGAACGCTGGGCTCTGCAGAAGCAGAGGTGGAAGCCTATCACCTTCCATGTTTCAGGGATCAGCCTTACCTGGGTGTAGCTTCCGGCGGGTACTTATCCAGAAGTACCGTGCCCCCAACGAGGAACACCTGTTCCCTCCCTCCTCCTGGTCACCGGCCGCGGGCAGTAGCGCGCGAAAGTCCTGCTGGGTTCCCTGGAGCCGCGCCCAGCCTGCCACAGCCCTTATAGGAGCCGCCGCCCGAAACCGGAAGTGCCGTCCCGGAACCGGAAGTGCCACGCCCGAAACCGGAAGTGCCACCCCCGAAACCGGAAGTGCCTCAGCGGCACCTCTGATGCATGCCCCAGGGACCGCAGCTGGAGGAGGGAGACGCCGGAGAGCTGAACAGGCCTCCGGCGTTGCAATACACGGCCTGCTTTGCCCCGTAGGACGCAGGAAGGCCGGATGGTCCCACCACGGGAGCCCCGAGAAGGAGGAGGAGGCCGCCCCCGACGTCCATCCCTGGCCCGGCTGTAAGTACACCCCAATGCTGCCTCTGCCGGCCTGACAGCACTGGAACCTCTCCATGCCCCAAGGGGGACAGGAAGACACTGGAGTACTGAGGAAGGGGAGGGGCTTTTAACCTCTCTGTGTTCCTGTCCCCCAATAGGGCGTGGACGACATCCTCCAATGCTGTCGTGGAAGGCGAATGGAGAAAAAAAGATTGTTCAACATAGTTGTTCAGGGGAAGGATACAAAAAGTTGTGTCAGAGATTTAACCTGCCAGTTTCCAGTGTGAGGAACATAGTAAGGAAATGGAAGACCACAGGGACAGTTCTTGTAAAGGCCAACAAAAATATCAGAAAGGCAGAGAAGAAGAATGGTGAGAACAGTCAAGAACAATCCACAGACCACCCCAAAGACCTGCAGCATCATCTTGCTGCAGATGGTGTCACTGTGCATCGGTCAACAATACAGCACATACTGCACAAGGAGAAGCTGTATGGGAGAGTGATGCGAAAGAAGCCGTTTCTGCATGCATGCCACAAACAGAGTCACCTGAGATATGCAAAAGCACATTTGGACAAGCCAGTTTCATTTTGGAAGAAGTTCCTGTGGACTGATGAAACAAAGATTGAGTTGTTTGGTCATACAACAAGGCGTTATGCATGGCGCCACAAAAACACAGCAATCCAAGAAAAAACCTTGCTACCCAGTGTCAAATTTGGGGGAGGGTCCATCATGCTTTGGGGCTGTGTGGCCAATGACGGCACCGGGAATCTTGTTAAAGTTGAGGGTCGCATGGCTTCCACTCAGTATCAGCAGATTCTTGAGAATAATGTTCAGGAATCAGTGTCAAAGTTTAAGTTACGCCGGGGATGGATATTTCAGCAAGACAATGATCCAAAACACCGCTCCAGATCTACTCAGGCATTCATGCAGAGGAACATTTACAATGTACTGGAATGGCCATCCCAGTCCCCAGACCTGAATATTATTGAACATCTGTGGGATGTTTTGAAGCGGGCTGTCCATGCTCGGCGACGATCAAACTTAACTGAACTGGAATTGTTTTGTAAAGAGGAATGGTCAAAAATACCTTCATCCAGGATCCAGGAACTCATTAACAGCTACAGGAAGCGACTAGAGGCTGTTATTTTTGCAAAAGGTGGATCTACTAAATATTAATGTCACTTTTCTGTTGAGGTGCCCATACTTTTGCACCTGTCAATTTTTGAAATAATGCATATTTCACATTTTCAGTTAGTACAATAAACCTCATTTCAATCCTGAAATATTACTGTGTCCATCAGTTTTTACATATATCACACTGAAATAGCTGTTGCAAAAAAACAATTTTAAACAAAAAAAATGAGTAAGATTTAGAAGGGTGCCCAAACTTTTTCATATGACTGTAGGATGAAAAGATTGTTGGATCGTTCATCCAAGATTTGAGATCTTGACCTCAAATCTATCGTTCGTCGTCCAATTAAAATCAGAACAATGTGCCACATCGTTCAGTGTGAAGCCTTTTGAACGATATCGTACAAAAGA
Source organism: Allobates femoralis (assembly GCA_033576535.1). Classification (NCBI taxonomy): domain Eukaryota; kingdom Metazoa; phylum Chordata; class Amphibia; order Anura; family Aromobatidae; genus Allobates; species Allobates femoralis. Next base: position 110,849,820 of record JARQOC010000008.1, on the reverse strand, counting down.
CTTCTATTCCTGCCGCTGTCATTTTATTAAAAAGCTGTAATAAATACATTTTTAGGTAGTGACTACATGTAAAGGCGCTCCTGCAGCTCTGTGCTACATGTCGGGACAGAGCTGCAGGGGTGGCTATGAACCCGATGTTTAAGGGGTTAATGTTATTGAGCTACATGTCCTCAGAGAGTGACCACACTCCCTGGAGCCATGTAGCCTAAAACATTGCCAGCGCAGGGGTTAAATAATGTATTTAGCAGAAGCCGCACTATGTCGGCTTTGCTACATTCATTCATGGCTTCACACCACGGATTTTTTGATCCGGGGCTGTCCGGTGTAAACCAGGCAGCCCCGGACCGTTTTTTGGCCCCATAGCACCCTATGGGGCAGGATGGAGCCAGATGGCAGCTCTCTGCCATCCAGTTTCATCACTCCGGAACACTGCGGGGAATACGGATTATTCTCTCCGGACACAAAAATGATGCATGCATCATTTTTTTTGTCCGGGGAGAAAAATCTCCCCAATTTGCCGGATTGTGGATTTGGCCGAATTCTCCCAGAGCTGGGGCAATCCGGTGCTCCCTAACATGGGAGCCAATTGGGCCGGATTGCCCCGGACTGGCAGCATCCGGCAACCAGACACTGGCGGCTGCACGCCGCTGTTATTTCAGGACCACGGCTAGCTACATGCTAGCGCGATCTTGAAAAATCAGCAGCTGCGGCTGCAATTAGCAGCATCCGGCTGCACACAGGACCGGAGGGCACATTTGGCCCTCCGGTTCTGTGTGCTGATCCGGGACGGGGCTGTCAGGGTCATCCCGGACAGCCCCGGACCGGATCACACAGTGGTGTGAAGCCAGCCTAAGATTAAGAGGGGTGCCCAAACTTTTTCATATGACTATAAAATATATTATACACATTTGAGACTGTTGTGGGCTGATTCACTGACCTCTCATCTTCATCGTGCGCTCTGTCCTTGGCTCCCAGGCTCTGCCTCAGTGTTGACAGCTTCAGACGGTTCCTCCTGCACTGGAGCCTCAGTGATCTCAGCTTTCTGATCTTCAGGATGCGCGGCAGCATCCTGTGGAGCAGGGTCAGATCCTGTGACCTCATCAGATTCTCCAAGCACTACAAGGGAGGGTAACAGACTGTGATGTCATCATCAGGGGAGGGACCTGGACCACCCCCACACAAACATCTGCCATGCCCCTGAGCTGACAACACAAAGTCCCAGATGAGAGGTGAACAGACGGCAGAATGTCTAACAGAGAAATCTGGAGGCTAGGAGGGAGACGGAGGAGAAAGAGGACAGAGGAAGACTGAGGGAAAAGAGGACCAGAGGGGGAAGGGGGAGAAAGAGGGCAGAGGGAGATGGAGGGGAAAGAGGGCAGAGGGAGATGGAGGGGAAAGAGGGCAGAGGGAGATGGAGGGGAAAGACAGGAGGGGGATGGAGAGGAAAGAGGACAGGAGGGGGACGGAGAGGAAAGAGGACAGTGTGCTGGGGGGCCCAGCTCCTTGTGTGCTGGGGGGCCCCCCTTCTCTCCCCCTCTCCTAACCTGTGCGCAGCTGTGTGGCAGAAGCGATCATGCCCATCTCTCTGTCTGCACTGAGCAGGACTCTATGATCTCTGAGGTGCTGGAGAACTGGAGACCATAGACATCAGCTCCCGACGCGATTTCACATGCCCATCTGCATTGAGCCTGGAGCTGATGTCTATGATCTCTAGTCCTCCAGCACCTCAGAGATCATAATCGCGTCTGCCACATAGCTGCTGCACACAGGTTAGGAGTGAGAGGAGAGGGGGCCGTAGCAGCACACAGGGGGGCTCCCAGGGGGCATTATTTAAAGGGCAGGTGGCAGGGCCGGCTCCAGGTTTTTGTGGGCCCCAGGCGAAAAAGTTTCAGTGGGCCCCCTTTAGCACATACTGCTGTATATATATATATATATATATATTATATAAAATATATATTTTTTTATGTATAAAGGTTACGGACAATAATATATATATCCATCCCTCGCAAGTTTAATCCCTACCATGCTGTCTCTCCCTACCCCATTGTCTGTCTCTCCCATCCTGTGCGCAGTCTCTCCCCTTTCTGTGCCTGTCACCCCTTATGCGTCCTCTCCCCTCTCTGTGCATGTCTCTCCTCTCTCTGTGCGGTCTCTCTCCCCTATGTGCTGTCTCTGCCTCTCCCTTGAGCCTTTCTTTTACCTCTGCTTGTTCCCCTCCCTGTGCACGCTGTCTCTTCCCTGCACGCTGTGCCCCTCTGCACGCTGTCTCTCTCCTGTACCTGTCTCTCGCCTGCACGCTGTCTACCCTTTGCACGCTGTATCTCTCCTGCACCTGTCTCCCCCCTGCACACTGTCTCTCACCTGCACGCTGTCTCTCTCCTGCACCTGTGACCCCCTGCACACTGTCTCTCGTCTGCACCTGTCTCCCCCATGCACCTATCCCCCCCTGTAAGCTGTGTCTCTCCCCTGCACGCTGTCTCTCGCCTTCACCTGTCTCCCTCCTGCACCTGTCTCCACCCCGGGGGCCCCCTGAGCGCTGCCTCCCCACCTCACCCCATGGGACCCTGAGCGCTGCCCTCCACCTCAGCCTCGGGGCCCCTGAGAGCTGCCCCCACACCTCAGCCTCGGGGCTCAGAGGCCCCTGAGAGTAGCCCCCACACCTCAACCTCGGGGTTCAAGGGCCCGAGAGTGTGTCGAGCCCACTGGGACAGGGTACTCGGTACCGGACCTGGTCTGCTACTGGGGATAATGTCAGTCGTGACGCCACCCACGGCTTGTGGTCAATAGTGGGACCACCGCTGCTGCAGAACCTCCGGGGATGATGTTATAGCCGCTTGGGATGGTATAGTTCTCCGCAGATAGAACTTGATTCCCCGGGCCAGTGATGATACAGTCTATGGTGTAGTGTGTGGTGCAGGCTTGTGCTGGGTGCAGTGCACTTACTGTCCTGATGCTGCAGAAATCCTCTTTCCAGTTTCAGGGCTGACAGGCTGTGGCTCCTCAGGTTGTAATCCTCTGCAAACCTGTTTGGAGGGAATCATGTGCAGGCAGAATCATGCAAGGGAGTCAGAGTCAGGGTTCACCGTGTTTATTTCTCAGCCTTCAGTCACAGTTCACAAGTTCTTACACGGGCATTACTCTCCCCTCCGGGTTCCTTTACTCCCTGCAGCCAGGTTGTTCCTTCTATGACCCCTCACTCGTTCTCTGTCCTTTCAGGCTTTCACTCTCTCTCTTTCTTTCTTGGTGTGAGTCTCCGGACGGTATCGTGGTGGCTCGGACCCCTGTGGGCCCTCCGGGTTCCCACTGAGCTGCCCGTCCTTTCGGGTAGGAACCCTAACTTGTAGCTAGAGTCCCTAGTCAGTTGTCTGGGGATACCGGGTGGATCAACGGTCCCCTTCAGAGCCGACACTCTGCTGCTAGCCTAGCCTCCAATAGTCCTCCTGGGTGAGGCTCTACCAGGCTCCTTCTAACCGTGTCTTTGGGTTCATTAGGAGGGCTACTCCGCCTGCAGTCTGCCGTCTCAGCCGTGTTTCTAGGACCCAGTACCACACTCCTGGGGTGCTGGCTCCGGATGGGCTTTCTCTCTGTGGCTTACACTGGCTCTCCAGATTCTGCGCTCCTTCCACCCCACTCTTCCAGGACATGTGCTTCTGTTTTTGCATCTCAGCCTACACCGGCCTACTGACTCCTTTCTCTCCCCCTGCTCTATATCTACCCTCTGTCACCTGACCTGCTTGTCGGCCCACCCACTGTCTCTAAACCCACCACCCCTTGCCCGCCTAGAGTTCTCGGGCTCCGGGTTGGGTGCTGCTGCTCTCTAGTGGTTGTGTGGGCTATCTGTGAAGGTGTTGGGGTCCAACCTTCCTGGCTGTAGTTCCCTTTGTGGCCTCCTGGTCGCAGGGGTGCCACAAGAGCTGCCCCCACACACCTCAGCCTCGGGGCCCCTGAGAGCTGCCCCCACACTTCAGCCTCAGGGGTCCCTGTGATCTCCCCCACACCTCAGCCTAGTGGCTCAGGGGCCCCTGAGAGCTGCCCTCACACTTCAGCCTCAGGGGCCCCTGTGAGCTGCCCCCACCTCATCCTCAGGGCTCAGGGGCCCCTGAGAGTGGCCCCCACACCTCAGCCTTGGGGCTCAGGGGCCCGAGAGATGCCCCCACACCTTAGGGGCCCCTGAGAGCTGCCCCCACACCTCAGCGTCACGGGCCATTGAGAGCTGCTCCCACACCTTAGCCTCAGGGACCCCTGAGAGCTGCCTGCCCCCACATGTCATCCTAGGGGGCGCCTTAGTGCTGCCTCCCTCCCCCTCTCCATTGAAGCTTTGGGAAAGGAAGGTGTGCCACAGTCCGCGCTGCCAGAATCTTCCGCTTGTAAATAATGCAAGTAGCCGATGTCCAAATCAAACCTCTCTTTTATTTCTCCAACGCGTTTCAACGCCCTCCCGGTGTCTTCCTCAGGGATCCCTGAAGACACCGGGAGGGCGTTGAAACGCGTTGGAGAAATAAAAGAGAGGTTTGATTTGGACATCGGCTACTTGCATTATTTACAAGCGGAAGATTCTGGCAGCGCGGACTGTGGCACACCTTCCTTTCCCAAAGCTTCAGATTTCGTCTCCCTGTGTGGAGACCGGTGGAAGTCCAGCAGCAGCCATCAGGATACTTATCCTATCAGGTCTACTAACCAGTTGTGGGTGTCACAACTGGGATAGGTGAGTGATCATTCTTTCTCACCTTCTTTGATTTAGTGTCTAGTGATAAGGGCACTATTGCGCCTCTTGTCCCCCCCCCCCTTTTTTCTTGTCCCCCTCTCCATTTTCACTTTACCGTCACCGCACTGCAGTCACTGATCTCCGCCTCCGCCTGTCATGTGTAAGTGTGACGCTGAAGCCGCGCCGCGGTCTATTTCCTGTGAGTTTGGCGCCGGATGCAACGTCACACTACATATGACAGACGGAGATCAGTGAATGCAGTGTGGTGCGGTGCCGGTAAACGTTACAGTGGAGAGGGGGGGAGGCAGTGCTAAGGGGACCCCGAGGATGGTGTGGGGGCAGCGGTCACTGGCCCCCAAGTATACAGCGCCCGGGCCCCTGAAGAGAGGGAGGCCCGTAGAAGGGCGGGGGCCTGAAGATTGTAGCCCGCCCCCTTACCTCTCATCCGGGCCCCCCTCTCCTTCCATCACCGCCGGGCCCCTCACAACTGTCAGAGTCATGAGGCCCTGACGGCGGCCATGCTCAGGTAAGCTGTTCATTTGAAGTAGCAGTGCTGGCAGGGTTCATGTGAGTTCATGCTTGCCTGCATGAACTCACATGAACTTTCCCAGGGTGTACAGCTCTGCTACATCTCTGGTGGAGGTTCTCTACCAGAGATGTAGCAGAGCTAAAGAAGAACCCTGGATTGGACTACGTCGGACGGAAGAGGATTTTTTAAAAATAAAGATGGAGTCCCTAAGTGTCTTTTTTTGTGCTTTTTTTCAAATAAAAATATTTTTTCTCTGTGTTGTGTTTTTATTTAAACAATTTAATAGAAATTCATGGCGGTCATGTCTAATATTGGCGTGACCCCATGAATTTCGGGCTTAGGGCCAGCTGATAACAAAAAGCTGGCCCTAACCCCTTTATTACCCACTGAGCCACCGCACCAGGGCCCTGAAAGAGTTGGGTTCAGCGCCAGAAAATGGCGCTTCAATGAACGTGCCATTTTCTGGGGCGGCTGCGGGCTGCCATTCGCAGCGGGGGTGCCCAGAAGGCTTGGGCCTCCCTGCGCTGCGGATTCCAGCCGACAGCTGCCTTGCTGGACCTGGCTGGACATAGAAATTGCGCGGAGCCCCACGCATTTTTTTTTATTATTTCATTACCCGTCAGGTGCAATCCGGGGCCTCATAACATGGGGCTTTATGGTCCCGGATTGCTCCGGACCGGGGCAATCCGGTTTTCAATCCGGCTCTGCGCTCCCCGCCTACAGTAGTAATAGCGGCTGTGCATTGCGGCCGCCGCCGTTCTATGCAGCTGCTCCTGTTACAAAGACACAGAGAAGAAGACGGCGGGTCGTGGAGGACGGTGAGTGAACCGCCCCCCTCTTCCTCCCGAATAATAGTGCCAGCCACTGCTGATAGCAGGATCCTCAGCTCCCCCCGCAGCCTCCCCACCAGATTTACCTCTTGCTTTGTTTTCCTTATGAGGGTACTATTTTTTAAAAGAAGATCCTCAGGTGGTTAGAGAAGGGTAGCGAAGAAAGAAAAAAGACTTAAAGATATGAAAGGGGATAGAGACTTAAACCTTAGAACAAATAAACAGTGAACTCTCAATACACTGTAGTGTATTTTTAGCTTCTTGCACCACTAATAGACTGTGCCTTTTTTTCTGAGAAAGTAAGGGCTACCAAAAAGAAACAAAAAAAGAAAAACCTGTGGGAAGAAGCATATCCCACAACACACATTATAAATAATTGTCAAAATGCCATCTGCATCTTTTCCTCCGCCCTGATCAATACCTTTGCATAACTCTTTGCCCTCCACCCCTCCAGAACCCGGGTCCCTTCCCCAATAAGGGGCAGAGGGGCACATCCCAGAAAAAGCCCATCTTCATTAAGGCGCAACATATATCAATTGGCAATGCTCAACATATTACCAACAGAATCAAGTCACCTTGGGGAGACACTGTCCTGTTTGTAGAAGAAGTGGCTGGGGGTGGGGGGAACCATCAAGAGAAAGATGTATATGATGCAGTCCATTTCAATGGTGCTTCATCTGCGTCGGCCAGATGCCCTCTGATGGCCACTTTACACGTCCCGATATCGGCGTCCAACTCCGACAAAAAGTCACGTGAGTCGTGCGTTGGCCCCGATATCGTTCGTGTGTTGTATGATGTAAATGTCCAATACAATGCACGAACGATGCCAAAATGATATCGGGGATCAAATGAGCCTGCTCTCCAACGGCCTGATATTGGATGGGCGTTGTGGCTGGATCGGGCTGTGTGACAGCCCAACAACGATGTGGAGCACAACTTCCCCTATTCTCTCCCATGTTAAATGGTCGTTCCTGGGTCGGCCGTACAAGGGGGCGTACACATCGCTGTTGCGTTGCCTGCCGATATCGCGCTGTGTAACATTTCCTATACGATCTTGGAAATCTGCCCAGAAAAAGCGCGCTCCCGCGCCTTTGGATACAATATCGGACCGATGTTGGGACGTGTAAAGTGGCCATGAGTCTTTGGTGTTGAGGGGAAGCTGTCTTCCTCACGACCTCTTCTTCATTTATTGCTTTTGTGTTGCGCAGTATTTTTTCCATGCCTTTTTCTGCATCGCTTGATAATTTGTATATTAGGTTATCACCGTCATTTTGGAAAATCCTCAGTGTCGCCGGGTATTGTAGTGCAAAACTTTTCTTTGCTTTATAGAGTGCTGCACATATTTTACTAAAGGCTCTCCTGCGTTTTGCCACCTCCGCAGAATAGTCTTCAAATAATAGGACTTTCATTCCTCTCAAAGTCACTGGCTGGGGACATCTTCTATATGCTCTAATTATGTCAAACTTGTCATTATAGTCTAGGAATTTCATGATTACTTGACATGGTCTAGATGTCTGGTCATCAGATCCTTGATTGTCAGATCCTCTAGGTTGCAGCGTAAATTAGGGTACACCAAAAGCCCTGTGCTAAAAACCTACTCTTTTCTGCACTAAATTTGCATCTAAGGCTGCTTTCACATAACGATTTTATCATTTCCGATGCTGTCCGATAAAAATCGGACAGCATCGGACCGATTTTGGGCCCCATGCAACCCTATGGGCATCGGACCGAATCGGATGTGCACTAAATGCCATCCGATTTGGTCCAATCCGATTCTGTCCGATTTTATTATCGGTGCAAAAATCGGAGCTTGCTCCGATTTTTCCACCGAAAATAAGATCTGACAGATTCGGATCGGACCAAATCGGATGGCATTTAGTGCACATCCGATTAGGTCCGATCCCTATAACATGGGGCCCTATGGAGAAGGGTCCGAGGAAACATCTGATGTCTCCTCGGACCCCGTTTTACTGTACTGAGCATGCTCAGTACAGTAAAACTGCTCCTAACTAGGAGCACAAGGGTTAAAAAAAAAAAATAAAGGTTATTCTCACCTCCCCCCGAGCCCCCGCCGTCTTCCGCCATCTTCTTGGAGGCTCCCGGTGGATCCCGCAGGCTGCCGGTGTCAGCAGAGGGCTTCCTCTGCCTTATAGGACCTGCGGTGATGTCACAGTCATGTGACCGCGGGTTACCATGGTGAACCCGTGGTCACGTGACTGTGACATCACCGCAGGTCCTGAACAGCAGAGGGAGCCCTCTGCTGACACCGGCAGCCTGCGGAAGCCACCGGGAGCCTCCAAGAAGATGGCGGAAGACGGCGGGGGCTCGGGGGGAGGTGAGAATAACCTTTTTTTTTTTTCTTTTTTTCACCCCGCAGGGAGCGATTTTATGCCGGAATCGGGTGCCTATTTGGCACCCGATTCCAGGCATCAGTAGGGAGCCGATGCTGTCCGATTTATATCGGACAGCATCGGCTCCCTACAAATCGTAATGTGAAGGTAGCCTAAGTGCTGCTCCTCTAGGTTGCAGCGTAAATTACGGTAGACCAAAGCCTTGTGCAAAAACCTACTCTTGTCTGCACTAAATTTGCTTTTAAGTGCTGCTACTGTCTGTTGCAGCGTAAATTAGGATACGCCAAAAGACACGCTATTGTAGTCAGCGTTTGTGTCTGACTAGCCCACCTGCAGGGCCTTAATTTCAAAACTTAGGGTCGTGCTAAAAACCTACTCTTGTCTGCATTTATTTAAAATTTCTGCGTGGCAGCAGTGGCTTGTAGCTCCAAGTAGTGTATGCCAAAACACGGTACACGCGTCAGCGTTTGTGTCTGACTAGTCCACCTTCTCTTGTCTGCACTAAATTTGCATCTAAGTGCTGCTCCTCTAGGTTGCAGCGTAAATTAGGGTACACCAAAAGCCTTGTGCTACAAACCTACTCTTGTCTGCACTAAATTTGCATCTAAGTGCTGCTACTGTCTGTTGCAGCGTAAATTAAGGTACACCAAAAGCCTTGTGCTAAAAACCTATTCTTTTCTGCACTAATTTTGCATCTAAGTGCTGCTCCTCTAGGTTATCAGCGTAAATTAGGGTACACCAAAAGTCTTGTGCTACAAACCTACTCTTGTCTGCACTAAATTTGCATCTAAGTGCTGCTACTGTCTGTTGCAGCGTAAATTAAGGTACACCAAAAGCCTTGTGCTAAAAACCTACTCTTTTCTGCACTAAATTTGCATCTAAGTGCTGGTCCTCTAGGTTGCAGCATAAATTAGGGTACACCAAAAGCCTCGTGCTAAAGACCTACTCTTGTCTGCACTAAATTTGCATCTAAGTGCTGGTCCTCTAGGTTGCAGTGTAAATTAGGGTACACCAAAAGCCTCGTGCTAAAGACCTACTCTTGTCTGCACTAAATTTGCATCTAAGTGCTGCTACTGTCTGTTGCAGCGTAAATTAGGATACGCCAAAAGACACGCTATTGTAGTCAGCGTTTGTTTCTGACTAGTCCACCTGCAGGGCCTTAATATCAAAACTTAGGGTCGTGCTAAAAACCTACTCTTGTCTGCATTTATTTAAAATTTCTGTGTGGCAGCAGTGGCTTGTAGCTCCAAGTAGTGTATGCCAAAACACGGTACACGCGTCAGCGTTTGTGTCTGACTAGTCCACCTGCAGGGCCTTAATTTCAAAACTTAGGGTCGTGCTAAAAATCTACTCTTTTCTGCACTAAATTTGCATCTTAGTGCTGCTCCTCTAGGTTGCAGCGTAAATTAGGGTACACCAAAAGCCTTGTGCTAAAAACCTACTATTGTCCAAAATCCTCGTGCTAAAGACCTACTCTTGTCTGCACTAAATTTGCATCTAAGTGCTGCTACTGTCTGTTGCAGCGTAAATTAGGATACGCCAAAAGACACACTATTGTAGTCAGCGTTTGTGTCTGACTAGTCCACCTGCAGGGCCTTAATTTCAAAACCTAGGGTCGTGCTAAAAACCTACTTTGTCTGCATTCATTTACCATTTGTGTGCGGCAGCAGTGGCTCGTAGCTCCAAGTAGTGTACGCCAAAACACGGTATACGCGTCAGCGTTTGTGTCTGACCGTTCAAACTGCCGGGATTAAAACGCTCTAATCTGTAATCTCACTGTCCAGCTACAAACCAACTCTTGGCATAGAGGGACAATTCCTGCCACGTGTCCAGTTTGGATACCCAATAATTAGAAGGCACAGAGGAATCTAGGCGCACTTTCGTACGATCGGCAAGCTACTCCTTCAGCATCTTTACAAACTTTGCAGTCCTTGTGACAGTACCCTGCACCTGAGGGCCTGTGCTATGGGAGGGGCTAAGAAAACTCTCCCAGATCTTTGAGAGTTTTCCCCTACCTCTGCTGGATTTGATTTGTGGCTCTCTGGGCCGGACACCTTGGTCGTCCACCGAACCGCGACCTCTGCCGCAAGCGTTTTCAAAAGTGAATTTTTTGACTAATTCTGCAACGAGGGCCTTCTGGTACTGCAGCATTTTTGTAGACCTCTCTGCCTCGGGAATTATTATTATTATTTATTCATTTATAGAGCGCTATTAATTCCATAGCACTTTGCATACATGAGTGATGCTGTCTCTTGGATCTCACAATCTAAATATCCTATCAGTATGTCTTTACAATGTGGGAGAAAACCGGAGTACCCGGAGGAAACCCACGCAAACACGGTGAGAACATACAAACTCCTTGCAGATGTTGTCCTTTGTGTCCTTGGTGGGGATTGAACCCAGGACCTCAAGCCAAAGTGCTGCAAAGGCTGCAGTGCTAACCACTTGAGCCACCGTATAAGAGAAATAAAGTTCTCCTTGTAGCGTTGATCTAAAAGTGTCACCAACCAGTAATGAGTGTCCGCCAAGATGTTGATAACGCAAGGGTCACAAGACAGGTAGCATCACATAAAGTCAGCTATGTGCGCCAGACTGTTAACAGGCAAGACTTCAGGTCCTCAACAACAGGATGATTGACCATGCTGTCTTCATCATCCTCCTCTCCCCTGTCCTTTGGCCATCCGATGGCTGTGCATGTATTACCGTCAATTCCGCATGAAAGTAGCTCCATTTCTTTATCCTCCTACTCCTCGTAATAGTCCTCCAATGCACATTGGGATGAGATGAGGCTGGGCTGTGTGTAATCACCCCGTACGGTTTATTGCTCCAACTCATCGTGCGCCGCCTGCAATGCATCGTTTTTGATTTTGAGCAGACAGCATTTTAGAAGACAGAGAAGCGGGATGGTGACGCTAATTATGGCATCATCGCCCCTCACCATCTTGGTGAAGTCCTCAAAGTTTTGGCGGATGGTACATATGTCGGACATCCATGTCCACTCCTGAGGTCTTATGTGTGGAGTTTGAACCATATACTGACGTCCTAGTTGATGCTGGTACTCAACAACTGCCCTCTTCTGCTCACAAATCCTGACCAACATGTGCAGTGTGGAATTCCAATGCGTGGGGACATCACAGACCAGTCTGTGATATGGAATCTGCAAATGCTGCTGAAAGCTGGCAAGGGCGGCTGAAGCAGTAGGTGACTTTCTAAAATTGGGCACACAGGCGGCGTACTTTTACGAGCAGATCAGACAGCTCCGGGTAGTATTTAAGAAACCGCTGAACCACGAGGTTGACCACATGGTTGACCACTCCCTTCTTCTCCAGATCCAGGAATCCCTCGGCATCACCCACCTTGCCCTCTCTTGGATCTCCTCATACCTAGCGGAATGGACCTTCAGCGTCTCCCACTCCCACACCTCCTCCTCACCCTACCCCCTTTCTGTCGGAGTCCCCCAAGGTTCGGTCCTGGGACCCCTACTTTTCTCCATATACACTCTCAGCCTAGGGCAACTCATTGAGTCCCACGGCGTCCAGTACCACCTCTACGCCGACGACACCCCAATCTACCTGTCCGGCCCTGGCATCACGTCCCTACTCTCCAAAATCCCACAATGCCTTTCCGCCATCTCATCCTTCTTCTCTGCTCGCTTCCTTAAACTCAACATGGACAAAACTGAATTCATAGTCTTGCCCCCAAGAAATTCCGCCCCACTTCCCAACCTATCCATCTGCGTCAACGACTGCGCCCTCTCCCCAGTCCCCCAAGCCAAGTGCCTCGGAGTTATCCTTGACTCCTCCCTATCCTTCAAGCCCCACATCGAGGCCCTCACCACATCCCTCTGGCTCCAGCTCAAGAACATCTCACGGATCCGGTCCTTCCTCACCCACGACACCGCTAAAACACTCATTCATGCTCTTATCATCTCCCGCCTTGACTACTGCAACCTCCTTCTCAATGGCCTCACGGCTAACTCCCTCACACCTCTCCAGTCTATCCTCAATTCCGCTGCCCGACTAATGTACCTGTCCTCCCGCTACTCCCCTGTCTCCCCCCCTCCCAAGCCCTTCACTGGCTCCCCACCTCCAAGAGATCCCAATTCAAACCACTAACCATGGTGTACAAAGCCATACACAACCTGGCCCCACCATACATCTCCGACCTGGTCTCCCGATACCTACCCTCACGCAACCTCCGCTCCTCCCAAGAACTCCTCCTCTGCTCCCCCCTCATCACCTCTTCGCACAACCGAGTCCAGGACTTCTCCCGGGCGTCTGCCTTACTCTGGAACTCCCTGCCTGAACACGTCAGACACTCTCCTACCCTGACAAGCTTCAAGTGTCACCTGAAAACTCACCTATTCCATCAAGCCTACAACCTGCCATGAGACCCAGGCGACCGCCCCATACCTGACATTCCCTCATCCTACTGTATCCCAACCCGCCCTTCGTAGACAGTGAGCCCTCGTGGACAGGGTCCCTGCCCCTCCTTAACCTGTACGTCCTGATTGCCTAGATTTAGTGTACTTGTCTTTGTCTCCCTTATCCTCATATGAAGCGTCATGGAACCTAATGGCGCTATATAAATAAATAATAATAATAATAAAATGGGCCACGCATAAAATATGTGTCAGCTCGCCTCGCCTCAGAGCCGCCACCAGGTTCCGGCCATTGTCACACACGGCCATGCCTAGCTGTACGTTCTGCGGTGTGAGCCAGTGATCTGCCTGCTCTTTCAGTGTTTCCACAACTCTTCATGATTGTGGGGTTTGTCACCTACGCATATTAGCTTCAGCACAGCCTGTTGCCGCTTAGCCAAGGCAGTGCTGCAGTGCTTCCAGTTTTGGACTGGTGTAGAGGGTGAAGTGAAGGAGGAGGAGGAGGAGGGTGAGGATCATGAAGTTCCGGAGCTGTACACTGTGGGTGAAACCCTGACTGAGTTAGGGCCTGCAATCCTTGGTGTCGGAAGGATGTGTTCCGTCCCAAGCTCAGACTGGGTCCCGGCTTCCAGAATATTAACCCAGTGTGCCGTCATAGAGATGTATCGGCCCTGCCCGCAAGCACTTGTCCATGTGTCCGTGGTTAGGTGACTTTGCCTGAAACTGCATTGTTAAGGTCACGTATGATGTTTTGTGACACGTGCTTATGTAATGCGGGGACGGCACACCAGGAAAAATAGTGTCGGCTAGGGACCGAGTAACGTGGGACAGCCCCCGCCATCAGGTTGCGGAATGCTTCCATCTCCACCAGCCTAAAAGGCAACATTTCCAGCGCAAGCAGTCGCGAAATGTGTGCATTTAGAACTGTGGCATGTGCGGCGTTGGCAGCGTATTTGCGCCTGCATTCCAAAGATTGGGGTATGGATAACTGAACGCTGCGCTGGGACAAGGACGTGGCTGATGATGGTGCTACTTCTGCTTGTGCAAGTACAGGTGAAGGACAGGAGGCATCTTCACCAACAGTATGGACAGGGGATTGGCTTGCATGCACAACAGTGGAAAACGCAGCGGTGTCACCCGCAGACAATGCTCCTGTACTCTGCTGTACATCCCACAAAGTCGGGTGCTTTGCTGCCATGCGCCTGATCATGCTGGTGGTGGTCAGGCTGCTAGTTTTGCTACCCCTGCTGATGCTGGCATGGCAGGTGTTGCAAATGGCATTTTTCGAATTATCTGCAGACACCTTAAAAAACAGCCAGACTCGGGAAGACCTAGCAGTTGTACTGGCAACATCACGCGTGTTGTTGTTTTTCCGGGGAACGGTTGCCTGCCTTCTGCCAGCGGACACCACCCTGCTTCTTCCAGCCTGTTGTGATGCTACGCCTAACTCCCCCTGTGCACTGCTGTCCTCGCTCTGCATGTCCTCCTGCCAGGTTGGGTCAGTTACTGGATCATCCACCACGTCGTCTTCCACTTCCACACCCTGGTCCTCCTCCTGACTTTGTGGCAATTGTGTCTCATCATCGTCCACCTCTTGTTGAGACACGTTCCCACCGTTGCCTTCGTGAGACCGTGGCTGCTGAAATATTTGGGCATCGGTACATACGATCTCCTCATGACCCATTTCAACTGGAGCTGGCGAGAGGCCAGAATCTATGAATGGATAAGTGAACAGCTCTTCAAAGTGTCCAAGTGTGGGATCAGTTATGTCCGGGTCCGGGCACTCGGCATGGTGGAAGGAAGGAGGATCAGGGTGTGGAATGTGCGGTCCAGTCTCACGGCTACTCACACTTGACCGTGTGGAAGACAGGCTGCTTGTGGTGGTGCAAAACTGACTGGAAGCATTATCCGCTATCCAACTAACAACCTGTTTACACTGGTCTTGGTTTAATAGTGGTGCACTGCTGCGGTCCCCTACAAATTGGGACAAGAAAGGTCGAGTGAGATAATGTTGGCGTTTGTCGTGGCGCAATTCGAGCTTGCACATGGCCTCAGCCTCTGCATGCACCACCATCACGTCCATTACCTTGGCCCTTACCACCGACCTTGCGCATTTTCAATGTTGTGCAGGCTGTATACAGCTAAATGAAGGTGTCCAAGATAGTTTTTAGCTGGACACTGAGATGACAGATTAGAGATTACATTACAGCAGGTATACCGGTCAGTCACAAACGCTGAGATGGGTATACTGAGTGTTTTAGCGTATACAAATTGGAGCTACAACCCTCTCCTGCCTCAAAAAAGGGTAAATGAAGGCGGACAGGCTGACTCTGATCAAGATGAAGAAGGGTTGGATTGGGCCTGACTTCACCACACACCACCAAATGATAGTATAATTTAAATTTTGTGCCGGTAAATTGCCATGCACCTCCGCACACCCACACATGGGTACACACTTCATGACTTTGGTTACTTGCTGTTCTGCTCCTCCTTCTCCTCATCCTCCACCATCATATGATCAGTGCGACCGGGGTTCATGATGCCACGAAAACATAATTTATTTACATCATATTTATGATGATGATGACCCTAATCGTTCAAACGTTAGGCAGTAGTTTCATGTATACCCCCCAGGGGTAAATGTTTTAGTCCATGCTTACAGAATGGGCATTACAATTACAGGAGACCCGCTCCTTTGTAATGGGAACAATATTTAGAGGCTCTCCTCCATGTTTCTTTCAAGGGTCATTGAAGGGCCACACAATTTTTGGCTTCCCTGCCTAGGGCAATAATAAAAAAGACCCACTTGCTTACAATGGGCACATTTTTGGAAAAAGCCCTAATGCACGCCTCTATCCAGGGGCATATTGGTGTCTCCCAATTTTCGGCTGCCCTGCCAAAGGGCAATACTACAAAACACACACTTCCTTATAATGGGCACATTATTTAAAGAGGCCTTCATTTACATCTCTTCCCAGGGACATAGGAGTGCCAGACAATTGTTTTTAAAAAAATCTTTCATATAATCCAAAAAACTAACATACACCAACTGTGTCTCACAAGTGGGTATGAGCCCTTAATATTTTTTCCATGAAAATCCGTTTTGGTTTCATTTTGTAACGTTTTCTTGACAGTCCGTAAAAGTGGCGTAATGGTCTGACAACATTGTTCACATCAGTGACCTTGGAGTCTGAAATGCTTCCAGGGGTCTTCCCCATGCTGTTCCCATGTCATTTCAGCAATGTTCTGATACTTTTATGACATTTTTAGGGTTTTTCCATGCTGCCGGGGGTCATGTCAGAAAAATACTCGGGTCTCCCATAGGATAACATTGGGCTCAGTGCTCGGGCCGAGTACACGAGTATCTTGGGATGCTCGGCCCGAGCTTCGAGCCCAAGCATTTTAGTACTCGCTCATCACTAGTTGATACGTTTTTTGCAAAAAATGTATGCTAAGCCGCTCTACTTCTTCACGGTAACCTTTGTCAGAGCAGTCCCTATCTGTTGTATTCAAAAACCTGACTGTGTATTGGTATCTATATGAGCAGGATCCAGACAGGTCCAAGCAAGGTCTGACATGGACTGAATACAGAAGACGGCTTTTTATGTGCAGGGCTCACGGGGGAAGGGCGGGAGGTTCCCCTATCTTGCAAAGGCAAGAACCCTAATGGACAAAAAACTAATGAGCCATGCACACAGTGAACATGTCTGTAGGACAGCGTTCACACCACCAAAAGACTGAAACACAAAAAAGAGTCAAACAAACGTGTAAAATACTCTGTTGTTAAGAAAAACAGTAAAAAGCAAGTGCTGCTAAAAAAGTAGTAAAACAGGGTATTTAGTTGATACGTTTTTTAAAAAAAATTTACACTAAGCCACTCTACTTTTTCACGGTAACCCTTGTCAGAGCAGTCCCTATCTGTTCAAAAACCTGACAATGTGTATTGGTACCTATATGAGCAGGATCCAGACAGGTCCAAGGTCTGACATGGACTGAATGCAGAATACGGCTTTTTATGTGCAGGACTCATGGGAGAAGAGCGGGAGGTTCCCGTGGTCAGGTTTTTGAATACAGCAGATAAGGACTGCTCTGACAAGGGTTACCGTGAAGAAGTAGAGTGGCTTAGCGTACATTTTTTGCAAAAAACGTATCAACTAAATACCCTGTTTTTATCACTTTTTTTAGCAGCACTTGCTTTTGACTGTTTTTCTTTACAACAGAATATTTTACACATTTGTTTGTCTGTTTTTTGTGTTTCAGTACGGTAAGATCGATCTACCTATTCTACTATCTATCTATCTATCTATCTATCTATCTATCTATCTATCTATCTATCTATCTATCTATCTATCTATCATCATCTATCTATCTATTTCTATATCTATCTATCTATCTATCTATCTATCTATCTATCTATCTATCTATTTCTATCTATCTATCTATCTATCTATCTATCTATCTATCTATCTATCTATCTATCTATCTAGCACCAGTTCACATTTGTCTTTGAGTGCTGTGCAGTTTTTTTCTTGTTATTTATCATATGGAGTTGCAGGATCCATGCTGCAATGTGCACCCTCATTACCTACAGGTGATGGAGGGTCTAGATGGTGTCTGCCCACTTAGTAGTGGGGAAGCGGACAAGGAGGATAGGGATATCAGCGTAGGACTCATCAGACCCTGAAGTCACTTTGTCGCAGTTGATGAGCAAACAGACATTGGCCAATGTATGTACCAAGAACTTCAGAATTAAATAAAAAATTGGAGATTTTTGAGTTTTTTGAAAAAAACATAAGTTTTTAAACTTTTTCCTCAAATACATATAGCTAGTAGCTTATGTACATCATTGGTAGTAGCTGTGTGCTGCAAGGATCTTTTTCATATTATATAACCCTGCAGCTTTGCTAGCACCAGTTCACATTTGTCTTTGAGTGCTGTGCAGTTTTTTTCTTGTTATCTATCTATCTATCTATCTATCTATCTATCTATCTATCTATCTATCTATCTATCTATCTATCTATCTATCTCACTATCTTCACTAGGTCCTGTCACTGAGAGCAGACAGCTGTATGGCAAAACAGCAGGCAGACATGGTGTACATTATGTCTGCCTACTGTTCCCATGCAGTTTGAGCATGATCTCATCCATCTCTGCCATTTTAGAGCCCAATTCCCCCCCCCCAGACCTTATCGCTATTCGGTTACAGCATCTTTTTATTCTTTGGTTATACTGCACCCGTAAATCACAATAATGCCATTATCAAAAATGAATATGGCATTACTATGACCAGGGGCGGATACAGACTGTAGTGGGCCCCAGTGCAAGAAATTTTTTGGTCCCCCCTTCATAGTGCAACAAGGTTATGTAAATATATAGATTGTAATATTTATAAATGCTGCATATGTTAAGTGCGGGAAAATCTGCAGCATATCAAATCTTGCTGTGGGTTTTCCCACACTAAATGGGCTGTATAAATACGTTTGAGGCTATGCAGGGCAGTATTTATTATCTGAAGGCTACTGCTGGGTTGTTTATATTATTTGGAGGCCAGTTACAGCATTCAAATTATATGTACAGCCCAGCACAGCCTCCAAATAACATATATTGCCAAGTAAAGCCTCCAAATAACATATATAGCCCAGCACAGCTTCCAAATAACACATATAGCCCAGCAAAGCCTGCAAATGACATATGTAGCCCAGCACAGCCTACAGGTTAGATATACAGCCCAGCACAGCCTACAGGTTATATATACAGCCCAGCACAGCCTCAAGGTAATATATACAGCCCAGCATAGCTTCCAGATAATATATACAGCCCAGCATAACCTCCAAATAACATAAACAGCCCAGTACAGCCTCCAGGTAATATACATAGCCACCCCCGTTCCATAATGCTCTATATGCGTTCCCCCTTCTCAATAGTGATCCCCCCATGTGGCTCCCCCATTCATCCAGCTTATCCCCATGTAGCCCCCCATTTATTCAGCTTCTCCACCCATGTGGTCCCCCATTCATGCATCTTCTCTCCCATGTGGCTCCCCATTCATGAAGCTTCTCCCCCATGTGGCCCCCCATTCTTGCAGCTTCTCCTCCCATGTAGCCCCCCATTCATGCAGCTTCTCCTCCCATGTAGCTCCCTCATTCATGCAGCTTCTCATCCCATGTTGCCCCCCCAATTCATGCAGCTTTTTCCCCCATGTGGCCCCCAATTCATGATGAAGCTTCTTCCCCCATGAACCCCCCAAATAATGGTGGTGTGCCTCCACAACCCTGCTCTGGCGCCCTTATCTGGAGCAGGCAGGAGGATCCCTGTCTCACAACGCTGCAGCACTGTCACTTCTGGGTCAGGGAGAGCTCAATCTGAGCTCCAGCCTCCATGGACACGGAGCCCGGAAGTGACAGTGTGATCAATGCAGCGTGCCAGTATTCAATTGATACTGGGACACTGACGCCGCCACCACACCTCCCACCCTGCCACATGCACCATCGGGACCCGCTGCTTTGCTTGCACTTCCACTCCACATGGCTAATATGCATAGCTTACAAATCAGCGAATGTGGACAGCTAGCAGTGCTGGAGCCTCGGGGGCCCCCTGCCACTGAGGGCCCCGCTTCAATGCACAAATGGTATGTCTGCCCATGACTATGACTGGCAAGCAATCCCAACATGTTTATTGACTGAAAATCAGACAGGAAACATGTTAGGCAGCTCACTTGAATATCACTTGTAAAATCAAAAACACTTGCAGATTATAGAGTATCGCAAATACCGTACTATCCGTGTCAGTAGCAAATAGTAACAAGTATACTCACTCATCACTAGTTACCGTATATGGTCTATATATGTCTTTGAGTTGCCAATACATATTTTTCACTTGCTGCCCTCAACTTTATACATAATTTTGCTTTTTCCATGTGCAAGCAGTATGTTTGAAATGCAATACAGGTATAAAAGTAGAAAAGTGTTAAATAAGAACATAAAAATTTGCACCAAACACTTTAATTATTGAAAAAAAGTGGGTCAAATTGTAAAGAGGTGTTATTTCTTATTATTTTGAAAAACAAAAACAGATTGAAGGCTGGCTTTCATTATCCCCCAAAAAATGTTTAAGGTCACAACTCCATGTCAAGGGTTCTAATTGTATTGCAACTTCTTGACTAGCTAAAAAAAACATTCAATGGGGAAAAAAATCAGAAAAATGTGGCCCAAACTGTGAAAGTTTTTCCAGCTAAATTAAACAAAAATTAACAATTTCAATCTATTTGCCATTGTACAAAATCCTCTGGGGTAAATATTAAATAAGTAACTTACTCGAAGTCTACAATGGCTTGGTTGGGGACCATGCTGAATATCCTGGGGTATCAGCTTATTGGATGCCATCACACTATCCAGATCATCCATGGATGATTCATACTGTCAATTTAAGAGTACATAGGAAGGATGAAGTGTGAATTGTTGCCCGAACATAGGCTAAATGCATTTGGATTGTGTTTTGAAAAATGTGCCAAACTCCAAATACACATTCAACATATCGATCTCCTCTTGTTAGTTGATAGTTGAAAAGCATATGACTAGAGAGGCCAAAACCCTCATTAGCAACCATAACAAAGAGTTCAGGTTTCTCAGCACCTCTTGGAAGCCTCTCGAAGATCTGAAAGATTCATGTCCCCAAGCCGCCAAACCAATCTGGAAGAGCAAAAGATGCGAGCATCCAAGGTACTTCCAAAGGCCCTAAAACAGCAATTACAAAACAGTAGTTACTGTCAATCAAAGCCAGCAGCAGGACTACTGGAAAACACATTGTGTAATTGTGCTTACTGTCCAGTTCACCAAGACAGTTTAGAAACTTGGCTGCTTCCAAAAAGCCAGGGGGCATAACGATCTGAGGACACATATTCAGCTGACATGTGTTGTGGTGCAGAGGCCTGCACTACGATACACGTAGCCTGTCAATCAAGGGCCAGCAGTTGATGTTGGTTTACCCGTGATAGGTGGAAAATTGCCAGGGATATCAAGTCAGCTGCTGGTTTCCTCTGCTACAGCTATATAAGAGGATACTGCACATTGGAGAAGCTGGCGAAGATATGAAGAATCTTTTGTTTTATGTGCTGGATAGGGATGAGCGAGTATACTCGCTACTATTCGGTATTCGGGCTACTCGCTACTCTCAGAGTACTTATATGTACTCGGCAGTAGCGAGTAGTCCTAATACTTTTGCAGTGTATCTATATATCCAGTGCGAAAGTAGCCTAAAAGTGATTAAAAGTTGTTAAAAAATAATAAACTTACATACTCACCTTCCGACGACTGCACCGGGACTGGCAGATAAGACATCCGATTGCTGGACAAGGACCTGTCACTACCAGCCAATCAGATGGCCGATAGCGATCTGGCCAATCAGATGGCGCCACGTCACAACCACGTGATCGCTAGCAGCCACCTGATTGTCCAATTTGCAAGGTCCTAGATGTACTGTCAGGACCTTGCAAACTGGCCAATCAGGTGGTTGCTAGCGATGACGTAGTTGAGATGTGGCGCCATCTGATTGGCCAGATCGCTACAGACCATCTGAATGGCTGGTAGTGACACGTCCTTGTCCAGCGATCGGATGTCTTATCTGCCGTTCCCGGTGCAGGCGTTGGACAGGGGAGTATGTAAGTTTATTATTTTTTAACAACTTTTACTCACTTTTAGTCACTTTTAGGCTACTTTCGCAGTGTATCTATAGATACACTGCAAACGTATTCGTACTCGCTCATCCCTAGTGCTGGAGAATTGGGAACATTATTACTAAGAGTAGCCCAGGATAGGGAACATTAAAGGAACTCTGTCAGCACAGAATAACTGTTCAAACAAAGTATAGGCACCCAGTGCATCATGGCAAAGCCGGAAATTTAAAAGGGTTATCCACTAATTGGACAGCCCTTTCTCATTCCTCATGTTTGGCTCTATTAAAACTACAAGCTTACACTCACATCTGATATCGGCGCCATTTCAGCTGTGTCTGGGTTTGCACTCCAATGGCTCATGAAAGGTTGTCACATCACACAAGCTCCATGCCCAGTCACCACTATTTTTACTGTTCTGACCTTCAGACGTATGAGTAATCAACAGGTGGTGAGAGCTCTGGTTGCTAGTCACTTCCTTATACATTCAAAGGCAGACACAGTAAAAACGGCACTGATTTGGCGTGGGGCCCATCTGACCTAACAACCTCATGAATCCCAGGAAGGCAAACGCTGACCCCACTGAAATGGTGGCCACTGGACCATCGGGGGGAATTCATGGCATTATAACATAGAGGTAAACCGCTTCATCTTCCCCATCTTTTTCTTCCCCTTCCTCTCTCCCTATGGTTGTCGAGCCTCAGGCCCTGGGGTACTCGGGTATCAGGCTCAGTGGGGGTTTTCACAGGGATGTCACGGGTGGCAGTGTCCAGCCCAGGCCCTGGGGGTACTCGGTTCACTCAGGCGCGGTCTCTGGGGGGAAGTCACGGGTAGCGGTGCCTGAGGCCGTGGGCCCGGGGCAAAGCAGATAAAAGATGGGTGGCAAGAAAATAATAAAAGTGTCTGTCGTGACGCCACCTGTAGGGGTCCGATAATGGCACCGGCGCTGCTTGGGCCTCCGGGTGATGGGCGGCAGCAAGGTGGAACCGCTCCCTACAGGATGAGCGGGGGGTCCCCGGGGCTGTAAGTTGGAGTAGGTAATAGGGTAGCGCGTTCAGTGTGGTGTAGATGGAAGGAGGGACACGCACACATAAAGACTTTTGGTACCTTTACTGATGTTCGGCACGGGTACACTCAACCGGAGATGGGGTAAACAATTCAGGATTTCCACAGCAAGTAGGGTTGTAAGCCTCCTTTTCTCATTTGTTTTGTCAGAGTCTGGCGGGCTCCCAACCGGACCGTTACTCCTCTCTCTTTTTCTCTGTGTCTCTTCACACCCGGGTTTGCTGCACTGAGGGCTCTCTCTTGCGATCCCGCTTCCGCGACCTTGCGGTCCCTGGCTTTCACTTGTTGGTGCTGCGGGTGTCCAGGAAGCTAAACCCCCTTTTTGGTGCTGGATTCTCTGCAGGGCCTGTTCTCTATGTCCCTGTAGCTCGGACCCAGTTTCCGGAACTCTGTTGGGGTGAGTCGGTATGACTCCTCTGCCCCCTTTTCTGGTAGCAATTCTCTCTCTCCTCTGCCTGCGACCCCTACTCTGCGGGTCTACCACTTTCTCAGGTGTCCTCTGGTATGGGCCTAGCGTGGCTCCAGTACCAGGTCAGCTCACTCAGCTCTTCACAGTTCTGTAGTGACTGCACACTCTGGTGTTTTCCCTCCAGGACCCGTATTTATAGGGGGAACTGGCTTAAGGCAACCAGTGTAGCTCCCCCTACAGGCCTGGGGTGAAAGGGTGTTGTGTGTTGGTGGATTACTCGCTGTGTAATATCCCTCCATGTCCCAAGGGAGTCTGTGGTGACCTGGTACAGGGTGCCACAGCAGCGCGTGAGCCCGTGGCCTTGGTGACATTTCAATAAGGGGTGTATGTACAGGGGATAAGAGTTTGTCATGTGACGCCACCTGTAGTACCTGGTGATGCGTCACCAGCGCCGCCACAGTCCTCCGGAGGTCGATGGTAATGCGGCTGAGTTGGCAAAGCTCCCTACAGGTAGAGCTGGGCCTCCGGGGCAGTGTTCCTGAAAACAAGCAGGGTGATGGAGATAACCACACTGAGGCAAAGTCACTTTCTCCCCGGTACTTTACTGTAAACGTTCAGTAGTAAATACAGAGTCCACAGTTCAGCATCAGTTGTTAAAGTAACAGGTAGCTCTAAGGGTGGCTGCAAGTGGATCCCAAGTGGTATGGTGAGACCCGTGGTGTACCTTAGTTGATGAACCCGTGTCCTCTCTTCCCCGTCTAGGATAAGTCTATACCCAATGGCTCCGTGTAGGTAGTATTGGGGGTATCCTCCCTCGTGGTGAGGAAGTAGGCAGACCGCTCCATCTGGCAGGGTGCTGTGGCTGTTAAACAACCCACAACAGCCGGTTGCCAACTGCAAAGATAGGCCTTGGCCGGATCCTCGGGCCCGGCGTTCCCGTGGTGGGCTGGAGAATCCCCTGGAGTATAGTCGCTCCACGCTGGGGTTCTCCCTTTCTCTCTGGGGCCCAGACTCCTCGCATCGGGCGCCCTCTTTCAGGATCTCCTCAAGACCCTCTTTCTCCTTCCCTCTGGATCAGCGTAGAGCCATCCGGGTAACCCTTCCGCCTCGCTCCACACTCTTTTCCAACTGTCCCGACTCCTCTCCTCCTCTGTCTAGCCACTCTTAGTTCCCTCTGAGGTGAATATATCTCCCTCCCGAGTAACCTCCCACCAGTCTGCTAATGTGGGAGTTCTGGAATGGGGCCCACCCACCAACCTAGGGTCCACTTGCAGCTGGGGCAATTGCACCTCTTTTACGGGTGCAATACCCCTCTGTGATGCCTGACTACATGGGGCGCCACGTTGTAGAGTAAATGTTGCCTAGAAACAGTTTTTTTCTGCCAGGGTGAGCTGACATGATAATTGGTACATTTGTGTAGAAAAAAGCCCAGGTTTATATTCCACAACACCACAAAGCAGGAAGGGTATGTTTGATGTCCGTTTATTGAGTTTGCCCCGAGGAAGCAGCAGGTCCTGCTGTGAAACACGTAGGCTCAATAAATGGACATCAAACATACAATTCCTGCTTTGTGGTCAGCCCGGAATCTAAATCTGGGCTTTTTTCTACACAAACAGATTTCTCCCTCACCAGGTGTCTGCAGCGACCAGGATAACAAGGCCCTTGCAGGTTGTTGTGACTCGCACAACCCAAAAAGGTTAGCCACACTAATCGGGGGGCATTGAATTACTATCATAGATAAGACCTTATGTGCGCTCCCTTCTCTCTTTGTTTTTTTTTTTTTTTGTATAATTCTTTATTTTGAGAGTATATGAGTATAAACAGAAAAATCAGGGCAAGTCCTCAAATATCACCAGTTCTATATAGTGATACAAGTACGTCGGGCTCATAAGAACAGTACAGCACCATCATAATATGGAGAAATAAGAAAAAATTGAGAAATAGGTCCTTAGCAGTCCAGCAACAATGGCCTTGTGCATGGCCACTATAAGGCCTAACCCTATGAGATACAAGTTATATTGAAGTCGAAGAACAGAGAATCGAGGTCGTATCAAAATAAAAGGATGATTAACAAGAACTAGAGGTCAAGGGAGGAGTATAAAGAAAAGGCGAGGAGGAAAGGTGGAGACCAATCAACTTGGGAGAGTGAGGAAAGTGAGGGAAGGATGGGAGTAGGAGGGGGGAGGGGGAATCCAGGGTAGGGCATCCCACCCCAGGCCCGCCACGACAGGCAACCCACTCAAATTGGAAGATGATCCGAGGGCAACCCACCACCAAGCAGGGAACGATACCGCTCAGTTTGTTGGAATTCCATCCAGACCAACCAAGTAGAACCAAAATTAGTCTGGGAATCTCGTAGAGAAGATGTCAGATCCTCCATATAAATCAGTTCATTGACCCGTCTGATCCTGTGGGAGATGGTGGGAGGGGTGTTTTTCCCACAAAGACCGGGATACAAGATCTGGCAGCTATTATTAGAAATTTGAACAGAGAGTTCCTATATATCTTCACAGGGATCTCACAGTGATGCAAGAGTATCAAAGCCGGTGATAAGGGTAGTTTAATATCAGAAACCAGTTGTATCACATTCTCCACTGCAGACCAGAAAGGTCGTATAACTTCACAATCCCAAAAGATATGCGTGAATGAGCCTCGTTCCTTCCCGGATCTCCAGCATTCTATACCCATCCCCGGGAACATTGCATTGAGCCTGACCGGTGTTCTGTACCACCTTGAGAGCAATTTGTAGTTGGCCTTTTGGAACTTTGAACTAATGGAAGTAGTGTGAGTAAGTTGGAATATTCTCGCAATCTGGTCATTTGTAAAATTAATATTCAGTTTCCCACTGTGAGATAAAGGCGGGCGGAGTCTGGTCTTCAAGGGAGCTCAGCATAGAATAGAGCAGGGACAAGGCGTGTCTGATTGGTCCCTGGCCGGTGCACAATGATTCAAATTGCGTTCTGGACCGATTAAAACAAGTCCTCGGAGGCAATGAGTGCAGGTAGTGTCGCAGCTGAAAGCATCTCCACCAACCTAATTTGGTCGGTTCTTCCCAAGACGACAACGCTTCCCGGGTCGGCCAATCATCTCCTGCACCCATAGCCTCCGCTCTATCTCTCCCAGCCTCTATCCAAAGTCTATCGGATCTGGCAGCAATAAAATCGGTGTGACTTATAATTGGTGTAAGTGGTGAGCATGGCGGGATAAATGAGGCTCACAGAGGCAATGTGTTGCAGACACGCAATGTGGTGCCTATAGTTGGATGAGTAATCAGCTGGGGAGGGGCCGACGCCATTGCCCATGGGAGTCCATTCAGCGTGAATGGGCAGAAACGTTGTTCAATTTGCACCCAGGCCTTATGCTTATTGTTCCTGCACCAGTCTACCAATCTGGTCAGATGGGTAGCAGTGTGATAACGTTTAAGATCGGGGAGGCCTATACCCCTACTCACTTTCGGTCTGGTAAGAATGGCCGTTCCTATTCTGGCTGATCTGCCGTTCCAAATAAATTATAAGAAACAAAAACAGAGGGGCACAAATGAGAAGCACCTGAGACACTAAATTGGTCAGTGGGTAGCAGTATTGCTCACCTTGGTGTGTTGTGCGCCTCCGCACAAGACCAGTTATCGCTCAGGACTTTAGACTTCCAGATCCTGCCAGGCACTGTCGCTGTCGCTCCAGCGATCCTTTTCAGAATGTCGACCTCACGTGATCCAGGACCCGAAAACACATCACCGCTGGTTCCCTGTAAACGGTTCCAGTCGCCCAGCAACCACAGGTCCTTTTGCTCCAGTGAATCGCTTTGGGGTTAAAAGTTAATCTTCCTTCCCACAGCAGCTCCTGCCAGCCTCCCAATAGGGATACCACGATATCACCTGAGGAAGACGGCTGTAGACTGTCGAAACATGTTGTGGCGTATAGGGGACATCTTACTAAAGGTTTGGATGCTTTAATATAAGATTAGTAATCATCTCCTTCTTAGCGCTCCATTAGACCGCCTTTTATTTTGTTTATGTTCCAAATAAATTGGCGTTGAATGGAAAAAATCCTCCGGAAGAAGTCCCGAGGAATTCTAACTGGAAGAGTCTGCAACAAGTACAGGATCCTAGGGAGGATATTCATTTTCAAAATCTGGCATCTGCCAAACCATGAAAAAGATGATCTGGACCATCTCACGCAGTCGGACTCAATTGTTTGCAGGAATGGGGGAAAATTGATCCGGTATAAATCTTTCAGATTAGCTGATAATTTAATCCCCAAATAAGATAGATGTTGATGCGACTATTTGAAACTAAAGGTGGATCGTAGGTTGTCGGAAGATTGGGGTGGCAGGTTGATATTAAGTGCTTCCAATTTGTCGAAATTAAGTTTAAAATTAGAAAGGGTAGCATAAATCTGGAACTCTCTCATTAGATTTGGTAATGAGATGACAGGATTCGATATAAAAAACAACAGGTCATTTGCATATGCCACTACCTCATGGGAAGTTTTCCGGATTGGGATCCCTGTGATGTTAGGATTGGCTCTCCTCTCTTTATTTTATGATAATTGGTGGTGACATGGACCAGTCAGCTGGCGGTCACTGGGGGAAGAAATATTTCCCCAGTGATGGTCAGTGATTGGCAGTAAATAATGGAGGGATAGGTGATATGGCAGCTTGTCAGACCCCTGTAGCCTTCCTCACCTGACTCCAATCCTATGGTCTAGCATTTTGTCACGGTCATTGTGTTAGTCGTTCTAGTAATTGAATGGACAGTTTACATTGAGGTAAGGTTTAGTTGCTAATATGGGGCTTAAATAGTTTGCTGAGGTCAGTTGGAAAGTACTTGTATTAAGTCAGAGTAAAGTAACATGTTTCAGAAGTTTAATAAAGGCTGTGGCCATTACCTATTCCACCAAGTCAATGTGTTTGTGTGTCATTTATTTGTATGATAAGAGGTTATATAATATATGTATAGAGTTACATTGTATAATGCCATGGCGCTTGCACGGGAGGTTTGTATAAAATGTTTATTTTAAAAGGGGGAAACATGAGGAATAAGGAGGGGCTTTCCTAATAGTGGACAATCCCCTTCAAGTAGTGGACAATTCCCTTCAAGTAGTGTACAATCCCCTTCAACTAGTAGACAATCCCCTCCAAGTAGTAGACAATCCCTGCCAAGTATGTAGTAGACAATCCCCTCCAAGTAGCGGACAATCCCCTCCCACCTGCTTGTTTCCATTCATCTCTGCACTTTTCTGGCTCTATGATGCCAGAACCAGCAATCAAACAAAAGGGGAGAGTGGGGATCAGTGCTGGCTCCAGGTTTTTGTGGACCCCGGGTGAAACAGTGTCCGTGGGCCCCTTTAACACATACCACGATTCATGAATTCATGAATATAATATAGAGCTGCGAGCTATATATATAATATAGAGACTGCCAGGCTGTATATATAATATAGAGGCTGCTGGGCTGTATATATAATATAGAGGCTATGCAGGAGTGTATATATAATATGGAGACTGCCAGGTTGTATATATAATTTAGAGGCTCCGGGCTGTATATATTATTTGGACTTTTCTGGCTCTATGATGCCAGAACCATCAATAAAATAAAAGGGAAGAGTGGGTATCAGTGGCGGCTCCAGGTTTTTGTGGGCCCCTTTAATACATACCACGATTCATGAATGTAATATAGAGCTGCGAGCTGTATATATAGTATAGAGACTGCCAGGCTGTATGTATATAATATAGAGGCTGCTGAGCTGTATATATAATATAGAGGCTATGCAGGGGTGTGTATATAATATGGAGACTGCTTGACTGTATATATAATATGGAGACTGCCAGGTTGTATATATAATATAGAGGCTCTGGGCTGTATATATTATTTAGAGGATGTGGCAGCCCAGCAGTAGCCTCCAAATATTATATATACTCTGGCACAGCCACCATAGTATATATATAGCACATCATAGTCTCCAAATAATATATATATAGCCTTGCACAGCCTCAATGTACACCAACACAGCCTCCATATACCCCAGCACAGCCCCCATATAGCCTAGCACAACCTCCATAAACACAAGCCCTGCCTCCATATACACCAGAACTGTCTCCATATACACCCAGTACAGCCTCCAAATACCCCAGCACACCCTCTATATAGCCCAACACAGCTTCCATATACACCCAGCAGCAGCCTCCATATACCACATCATACCCTCCATATACACCCAGCAGCAGCCTCAATATACCACAGCAGCAGCCTCCATATACATCCAGCAGCAGCCTCCATATTCCCCAGCAACAGCTTTCATATACCCCAGCAGCAACCTCCATACAAACCCAGCAGCAGCCTCCAGCACACAGTAAAAAAAAGAATAAAGGATTATATTTACCTTCCTTCCTCTCCCTCAGGGCTGTGTCCTTCTCAGTTGCTGTCCTCATCCTTACAGCAGGCTCCCGGGGCTGTGGAGCTTCCTCCTTCCTGCTAGCTGCGCCACTGTGATGAGGTGACAGAGTGATGACTCAGGTATTTTGGACGAAGTACCTTAATGTCCGCGCTGCTGCCAGAGAGGAACATACACCAACGACACTGGGACGTCTGAGTACTGGTAGTAGAGGTTTATTTCCAACGCGTTTCGGAGCCACGTACCGAGCTCCTTCCTCAGGGAACAGATGTTCCCTGAGGAAGGAGCTCGGTACGTGGCTCCGAAACGCGTTGGAAATAAACCTCTACTACCAGTACTCAGACGTCCCAGTGTCGTTGGTGTATGTTCCTCTCTGGCAGCAGCGCGGACATTAAGGTACTTCGTCCAAAATACCTGATCACAGCACCGCACCTCGTGGAAGTACAGTCCCTGCAGCAGCTGCATTGTTCGAGCGATTACGCTGGTTGTGTGCTACACAACCTGACCAGGTGAGCAAATCTGATTTTTTCACATTTACCTGCCTATAAAGGATAAGACCCTATGTGCGCATTCTCAACCCTCTAGAGTGATGACTCATCACTGCTGCAGTAGGCAAAGGAGCAAGCTGTACTGCTCCCAGGAGCCAGCATATGGCTAATTTGCTTCACATGCAAATTAGCCATGTGGACTGGGAATGCTGCAGCGCTGATAGTCCTGTGATGGGCCGCTCCCTGTCAGGGCTACCAGTCCCAGATTGGCCCCTCGCTGTCAGGGCTGTCTGTCCCTGATAGCGAGTGGGCCCTTCAAGATATTGAGGGCCCCGGCACTTGCCCAGGTATGTCGGGTGCTGACACTGGCCCTGGTGGGAATACAATGAAAACAAGCAGGTGGGAAGATGCACTAAAATTATTAGCCGCACCATGATACACAAGTGCCTGTACTTGGTTTGAACAATTCCCTCGAAACTGGAGACAAAAATATAACAGTGCAGCTTTGCAGTATTTCTTGCATGGATGTATTAGAAGGAATGTTGGCCTAGTCATGACATTTCTCCATGATGCTTAATAACCTACAGTGCCTACAAGTAGTCTTCAACCCCCTGCAGATTTAGCTGGTTGACACATGCGGAATTAACTTGGCATTGTGACATTTGGACTGTAGATCAGCCTGGAAGTGGGAAATGCACTGCAGCCAAAAAGAATTTTTCAATTTTTTTTTTTTTTTTAAAGCGTTAAAAGTTAATTCAGAGGGTCATTTATTATTCAACCCCTCAAACCACCAGCATTCTGTTTGGTCCCCCTAAAGTATTAAGAAGTAGTTCAGGCACAAAGAACAATGAGCTTCACATGTGTGGATTAATTATCTCTTTTGCCAGCCTTTTCTGACTATTTAAGACCCTCCCCAAACTTGTGAACAGCACTCATACATGGGCAACATGGGAAAGACAAAGGAGCATTCCAAGGCCATCAGAGACAAGATCGTGGAGGGTCACAAGGCTGGCAAGGGGTACAAAACCCTTTCCAAGGAGTTGGGCCTACCTGTCTCCACTGTTGGGAGCATCATCCGGAAGTGGAAGGCTTATGGAACTACTGTTAGCCTTCCACGGCCTGGACAGCCTTTGAAAGTTTCCTCCCGTGCCGAGGCCAGACTTGTCCGAAGAGTCAAGGCTAACCCAAGGACAACAAGGAAGGAGCTCCGGGAAGATCTCATGGCAGTGGGGACATTGGTTTCAGTCAATACCATAAGTAACGTACTCCACCGCAATGGTCTCCGTTCCAGACGAGCCCGTAAGGTACCTTTACTTTCAAAGCGTCATGTCAAGGCTCGTCTACAGTTTGCTCATGATCACTTGGAGGACTCTGAGACAGACTGGTTCAAGGTTCTATGGTCTGATGAGACCAAGATCGAGATCTTTGGTGCCAACCACGCACGTGACGTTTGGAGACTGGATGGCACTGCATACGACCCCAAGAATACCATCCCTACAGTCAAGCATGGTGGTGGCAGCATCATGCTGTGGGGCTGTTTCTCAGTCAAGGGGCCTGGCCATCTGGTCCGCATCCATGGGAAGATGGATAGCACGGCCTACCTGGAGATTTTTGCCAAGAACCTCTGCTCCTCCATCAAGGATCTTAAGATGGGTCGTAATTTCATCTTCCAACAAGACAACGACCCAAAGCACACAGCCAAGAAAACCAAGGCCTGGTTCAAGAGGGAAAAAATCAAGGTGATGGAGTGGTCAGTCTCCTGACTTTAACCCAATTGAAAACTTGTGGAAGGAGCTCAAGATTAAAGTCCACATGAGACACCCAAAGAACCTAGATAACTTGGAGAAGATCTGCATGGAGGAGTGGGCCAAGATAACTCCAGAGACCTGTGCCGGCCTGATCAGGTCTTATAAAAGACGATTATTAGCTGTAATTGCAAACAAGGGTTATTCCCAGTGGCGTAACTAGAGTCTGGTGGGCCCCGGTGCGAAATTCAGACCTGGGCCCCCCCTCCCCCCACGCACACACGTTGGTCGGATGCTTGAGTCCCGTGTAACGTTCAAAGTTCTATAAAAACTCACAAATTGACCCCTCTATGTATTAATGTCCCTCACCCTGCTATATATGGTCCTCCTCCTGGAATATGGCCCTTATCCTGATATATATGTTCCCCTTTCTAGTATATATGGTCTTCCTCCTCCCACCATGATAGGCGTCCAATTATTATAACTCCCATATTCCTCCACTCCAAAACCCAGTGTCACCCCACATGTTAGCCTATTCCAGTGGTGGAGTCTTCTGCTCTCCTCTGTCCCCCGCTCTTCACCTCTGTGCCCCACTCTCCACCTCCTCCTGTGTCCTCCTCTGTCCCCCATTCTCCTGTGTCCCACGCTCTCCTCCTCCTCTGACCCCCGTTCTTCTTTATCTCCCGCTCTCTCCTCCTGTGTCCCCCGCTCTCTTCCTCCTGTGTCCTCCATTCTCCTGTGTCCCCTACTCTCCTTCTACTCTGTCCCCTGTTCTCCTGTGATCCCCACTCTCTTGCTCCTGTGTCCCCGCTCTCCTGTGTCCCTCGCTCTCCTCCTCCTCCTCTTTCCCCCGTTCTCCTGTGTCTCCCGCTCTCCTCCTCCTCTGTCCCCGTTCTCCTGTGTCCCCTGCTCTCTTCCTCCTCTGTCCCCTGCTCTCCTCCTCCTGTGTCCCCCGCTCTCCTCCTCCTGTGTCCCTCGCTCTCCTCCTCCTCTGTCCTCCATTCTCCTGTGTCCCCCACTCTCCTCCTCCTCTGTCCCCAGTTCTCCTGTGATCCCCACTCTCTTCCTCCTGTGTCCCCGCTCTCCTGTGTCCCTCACTCTCCTCCTCCATCTCCCTGCATCCCTCGTTTTGCTCCTCCTCTATCCCCCATCCTCCTGTGTCCCCCGCTCTCCTTCTCCTCTGTCCCCTTTTTCTGTCTCCCCTGCCTTCCCCCTCCTGTGTCCCCCGACGCTTTCCTCCTCTCACTTCTCTTCTGCGAGTATTCAGCAACAGAGTGTCCTCACTTTCTGGATGAGCGGCCAGGACTAGACACACGGCGGGAGACTGAGGAGGCTGCCGCCAGACTCTCCGGACCTCCAGAAGCTCACGGCTCTGTCCTGAGATGCAGCACGTGACGAAGCAGCTGCGGGACTTTCGAAGCTGCCGCGCCACCGCGCCTTCCTGTCCTCCGGCAGCCGGAATCAACCGCCTGGGGACCGGACTGGCAGAGCGCTATGCAGAGACATGGATGTGCATCCTAGGAATGCACATCCATGTAAAGCAGTCGCAGGGGTTGGCAGGCGCCGGGCCCCTAAACTTCCGGGCCTGGTCGCACTTGCAACCTCTGCAACTGTGGGTGGTACGCCACTGTATGTATGGTCCTCCTCCTGGAATATGCCTTTATCATGGTATGTATGGTCCTACATTATAGTAAAATGCAGCCTCACAGTCCTCCATAAAGTATAATGCAACGTCCCAGCCCTCCATATAGTATAAAGCTGCATCACAGCCCTTTATATAATATAATGCAGCCTCACAGCCCTTCACATAATATAATGCAGCGTCACAGCCCTTCATATAGTATAATGCAATAATGCAGCCTCATAACCCTCCATATAGCATACATCCTCTCAACACACATACACACACAGGGACACAGACACGCACATGGGGACACAGGGACACAGACACGCACACAGGGACACAGACACGCACACAGGGACACAGACACGCACACAGGGACACAGGGACACAGACACGCACACAGGGACACAGACACGCACACAGGGACACAGACACGCACACAGGGACACAGACACAGGGACACAGACACAGGGACACAGACACGCACACAGGGACACAGACACGCACACAGGGACACAGACACGCACACAGGGACACAAACACGCACACAGGGACACAGACACGCACACAGGGACACAGACACGCACACAGGACACAGACACGCACACAGAGACACAGACACGCACACAGGGACACAGACACGCACACAGGGACACGCACACAGGGACAAGGACACGCACACGGACACGCACACAGGGACACGGACACGCACACAAGGACACAGACATGCACACAGGGACACAGACACGCACACAGGGACACAGACACGCACACAGGGACACGCACACAGGGACACGGACACGCACACAGGGACACGGACACGCACACAGGGACACGGACACGCACACAGGGACACGGACACGCACACAGGGACACGGACACGCACACAGGGACACGGACACAGCAGCACCGTACACTAACGGCATCTGAGGCAAGGAGATGACTGCAGTGCCGCTGTTCTGGCCAAACACATGCCACGAGCCGTCTGGGCAGCCAATCACAGGCCAGTAGCTGAGGTCATGCGCCGACTGGCCTGTGATTGGCCAGGACAGTGGCAGGGGCAGAGAGAGAACGGTGCTGCTGGACTTTATACATCTGGCGGCTGTGATCAGCCGCCTGGGGACATGGATATGCGTCCTTAGGGATACACACCCATGTAAAGGGAATGCAGCCAGGGGTCGACGG
Organism: Allobates femoralis; assembly: GCA_033576535.1. Taxonomy (NCBI): domain Eukaryota; kingdom Metazoa; phylum Chordata; class Amphibia; order Anura; family Aromobatidae; genus Allobates; species Allobates femoralis. The sequence goes on along the minus strand of JARQOC010000008.1, from coordinate 110,815,448 downwards.
GCCCCTGTACCTTCTGGCCTGGTCGCAGCTGCGACCGTGGATGTTACGCCACTGGGAAGGGTGCACACAGTATAGGGGGTACAGTATGTGGGGTGGGCATGCACAGTATGGGGAGGGGGCACAAAGTATATGGGGAGGGCACAGAATAGGGGGCACACAGTATAGTGGGAGGGGGCACACAATTTATGGGGTACAGTATATGGAGAGGGAACACAGTATATGGGGCAGGGGCACAGAACACTGTGTCTGACCTGTTACAGGATCTGCAAGTCCCTCCTGGTGATCAACTTGCAGCGGTTGGCCCCCAGCACCCGCACCTGCTCCTCTGTGCACACCACCGGGGTGATGTCCTGAAACTCCTGCGGCAGACAGATTAGCTCCTGCCTGTCTGCTCCAACATCCGGCACTCACTGCCGCCCCCGGGAGCCGGGCTGTACTTGCCCAGCAGGCAGCAGCTCTCAGCAGCACTACAGGAGGAGCGGAGGCGCGGACACGGCCCTGCTCTCGGCTGGAGGCAACAAGCAGCTGCCGCTGCTGCCTCATAGTGTCAGGGCCAGAGTGCAGAAGCAGCCGGCCACACATATCGGCGATACAAGCCTGCTTAAACGCAGGCCGGCGCGAGGACCGCCACCTCCCCTCCCCTCCAACACACTGGCCATGCAGTTACATGGATGTGCGTCCTTGGAGACGCACATCCATGTGAAGCGGGGGCCCGGCGCTGGTATCAGCGGTCGCAGGGGGCTGCGGGCGGCCCGGGTCCTCTTATAGCCCCGGGCCCCGTCGCAGCCGCGACCCCTGCGACCGCGATTGGTGCGCCACTGCATACACACATAAACACACACACAAACACACATAAACACACACATATAAACACACATATACACATAAACACACACACATAAATACACACACACATAAACACACACACACAAACACACACACACATAAACACACACACACACATATATACACACAAACACACACATACACAAAAACACACACACACATATAAACACACATATACACATAAACACACACACACACAACACACACAAAACCACACATATACACATAAACACACACACATAAATCACACACACACACAAACACACACACACAAACACACACACACACAAATAATATACACACAACACACACATACACAAAAACACACACACACACACACACACATAAAACACACATATACACATAAACACACACACACACACATAAACACACATTACACACACACACAAACAACCACACATAAACACACACACTTCCCATCTAACAATGTCTTCCCCCTTGTTGCCTCCTCCCCCCAATGTTGTCTCACCCGTGTGCTTGGTGTCTTCTTCCTGGCGTTGAGCTGCACCGTGACAGACTTTACTGCAGGGGATCAGCACTGTCCCGCAGCTGACGTCACAGGCCTCTGCCGGCTTATGCATATTCATGCTGGTAGCTGCCTGGGGAGGAGAGCACAGCACTGGCTGGGAGGTATGGTTGAGGAGCGTGGAGGGGGGATGATGGGGGGTGCTGTCAGGAACATTCAGCCTGACAGCACAGTGGAGGTGTGGGGAGCCACCGCACTTACTTGCAATGCTTGCAGAGCCGCTGACAGGCAGGAGGAGAGGAAAGGTGAGTGGAGGGGCGGGCACAGCTACAGGAAGTGCCGCTTCACTTCCTCCACATCCTCCCTCCTCGCCTTGGACACCCGCGGTCGCGGCGGGCGGCTGGAGGCACAGGCCCACCCGCATGGAGGCGCGGGCCCCCCCAAGGGGGCGGGCCCGGTCGCAACCGCGACCGCTGCGACCGTGGTAGGTACGCCACTGGTTATTCCACAAAATATTAAACCTAGGGGTTGAATAATAATTGACCCACACTTTTATGTTTAAAATTTATTAAAATTCAACTGAGCAACATAACTTTTTGGTTTGTAAGATTTATGCTTCTGTTAATAAATCCTACTCTCGTTTTCAGTTTGAAGGCTCTAACTTATTGGCATCTTATCAAACCACCTAAATCTGCAGGGGGTTGAATACTACTTGTAGGCACTGTATGTGCACGTCTGTGACAAGGTAAACGTATCAATCTATTTGCACTAGAGCTCTTCCTTCGGAATGAATTTTATGTTTATGAAGCTCTTATGCCAGTTTTTATTGCTTATTCATATGTGTAGTTTTACGTTATTGTAATTTCTTTTCTAATGCTGCCATCTGCTGTACCATTCTCTAAGTGCAGGACAGGGTCTTGGTGTCTCAGTAAATTGTCTAATGGGAAGAAAGACTACAAAATATAAACTGATGGAAAATGCCGATGTAATGTGTCCTGTGCATAAAATAACAGTTCTCTTTCCAGTGCCTTATGAAAATATTCGGCCCCTTTGAACTTTTCAACCTTTTGCCACATTTCAGGCTTCAAACATAAAGATAGAAAATTCTAATTTTTTGTGAAGAATCAACAAGTGGGACACAATCGTGAAGTGGAACAAAATTTATTGCATATTTTAAACTTTTTTAACAAATAAAAAACTGAAAAGTGGGGCGTGCAATATTATTCGGCCCCCTTGACTTAATACTTTGTAGTGCCACCATAGCACAGCCTACATATACCCCAGCAGCAACTGCCATAGCACAGCCTCCATATACCCAAGCAGCCTCCATAGCACAACCTCCATATACCTCAGCAACAGCCTCCATAATACAGCCTCCATATACCCCAGCAGCAGCCTCCATAGCACAGCCTCCATATACCTGAGCAGCAGCACCATAGCACAGCCTCCATAACCCAGCAACAGCCTCCATAGCACACCCTCCATATACCTCAGCAGCAGCCTCCATAGCACAGCAACCATAACCCAGCAGTAGCTTCCATAGCACAACCTCCATATATCTCAGCAGCCTCTAAAGCACAACCTCCATATACCTCAGCAGCAGCCTCCATAGCGCAGCCTCGATAACCAGCAGCAGCCTCCATAACAGAGCTTCCATAACGCAGCAGCAACCTCCATAATCCAGAAGCAGCCTCTATTTTCCAGCAGTAGCCTCCATAGCACAGCCTCCATATACCCATACAGCCTTCATAGCACAACCTCCATATACCTCAGCAGCAGCCTCCATAGCATAGCCTCAATATACCCCAGCAGTAGCCTCCATAGCTCAGCCTCCATATACCTCAGCAGCAGCCTCCATAGCACAGCCTCCATAACCCAGCAGCAGTCTCCATAGCACAGCCTCCATATAACCCAGCAGCAGCCTCCATAGCACAGCCTCCATAACCCAGCAACAGCCTCCATAGCACAGCCTCCATATAACCCAGCAGCATCCTCTATAGCACAGCCTCCATAACCCAGCAGCAGCCTGCATAGCACAGCTTCCATAACCAAGCAGCAGCCTCGATGTCCCAGCAGTAGCCTCCATAGCATAACCTCCATATACCTCAGTAGTAGTCTCCATAGCACAGCCTCCATATACCTCAGCAGCAGCCTCCATAGCACAGTCTATATAACTCAGAAGTAGCTTCCATATAACAGCCTCCATATATCCCAGCAGAATCCAAAGCACAACCTCCATATATCTCAGCAGCGGCCTCCATAGCACAACCTCCATATACCCCAGCAGCAGCATCCATAGCACAGCCTCCATAACCCAGCAGCAGCCTCTATGCCCCAGCAGTAACCTCAATAGCACAGCCTCTATATACCCCAGCAGCAGCCTCCATAGCACAGCCTCCATATACCCCAGCAGCAGCCTCCATAGCACAGCCTCAATAACCCAGCAGCAGGCTCCATAGTATAGCCTCCATATACCCCAGCAGCAGCTTCCATAGCACAGCCTCCAGATACCCCAGCAGCAGCCTCCATATACCTCATCAGCAGCCTCCATAGCACAGCCTTCATATACCCCAGCAGCAGCCTCCATAGCACAGCTTCCATAACCCAGCAGCAGCCTCAATAACACAGCCTCTATAACCCAGCAGCAGCCTCTACATCTCAGCAGTAGCCTCCATAGCACAGCCTTCATATACCCCAGCAGCAGCCTCCATAGCACAGCTTCCATAACCCAGCAGCAGCCTCAATAACACAGCCTCTATAACCCAGCAGCAGCCTCTACATCTCAGCAGTAGCCTCCAGAGCACAGCCTCCATAACCCAGCAGCAGCCTCTATGTTCCACCATAAGCCTCCATTGCACAGCCTCCATATACCCCAGCAGCAGCCTCCATAGCACAGCCTCCATATACCTCAGCAGCAGTTCCATAGCACAGCCTCCATAACCTAGCAGAAGCCTCCATAGTTCAGCCTCCATAACCCAGAAGCAGCCTCCATAACACAGCTTTCATATACCCAAGCAGCCTCCATAGCACAACCTCCATATACCTCAGCAGCAGCCTCCATAGCACAGCCTCCATATACCCCTGCAGCAGCCTTCATAGTTAAGCCTCCATATACCTCAGCAGCAGCCTCCATGGCACAGCCTCCATAACCCAGCAACAGCCTCCATAGCACAGCCTCCATATACCCCAGGAGCAGCCTCCATAGCACAGCCTCCATGTGCCTCAGCAGCAGCTCCATAGCACAGCCTCCATTTACCCCAGCAGCAGCCTCCATAGCACATCCTCCATATACAGTCATATGACTTACTGAAGCGCTAAATTGGTTTGGTAACCTCATTGAGCTTTGTACTTCATAGCCCAGTGTATCCAATCATGAGAAAAGCTATTTCAGGTGTCCACTTGCAAGTTGTTCTCCTAGTTGCATCTTCTCTGAGGAGTGGCATCATGGGCTCCTCAAAACAGCTCTCAAATGACCTGAAAAAAAAGATTGTTCAACATAGTTGTTCAGGGGAAGGATACAAAAAGTTGTCGCAGAGATTTAACCTGTCAGTTTCCACTGTGAGGAACATAGTAAGGAAATGGAAGACCACAGGGACAGTTCTTGTAAAGGCCAGAAGTGGCAAGCCAACAAAATATCAGAAAGGCAGAGAAGAAGAATGGTGAGAACAGTCAAGAACAATCCACAGACCACCTCCAAAGATCTGCAGCATCATCTTGCTGGAGATGGTGTAAATGGACCACCTGACAAGTGTAGAGGCTTGCATTTTTTATAGTTATCCCGCACTTCCAGCGCCGGATGAAATCCGCTGCTAGCAGTGGTTTTTGTCCAGCGCCGAAAGTGACGGAAGTGTGGGATTGTGAGGAAAAGGTGAGTCTCCACACAAGTCCGGAGGTCACATTGCCTTGTGAAACTCTGGGTTTTTAAATCTATTTGCTTTCTTTTGATGCAGCAAAGGTTAAGGACCATTCCTTTCCGGTAGTTCTTTGCTTCTACCTCAGGTGTAGCAGGTTTGTGACAACTCCCCTCCATCTTAAATAGTCAAATGTTCCATTTCCTGATGCTGGTTATAGAATCATTTCTATGCTGACCACCATGGAAAGAGCAAGTCTCTTGATGTTGCTAAAGAGGTGCAGCTTGCAGTCCTAGAGCTATTCTGCACAGTTGAGTTTGGCGTGTATCCTTTTAGTTTAGTCAATCTGTTTGTCCACCTATCCCTATGTAAGATTAACTCAGGTGAAGTCTAGTGCACTCACCGGCCTGTGCACTATTTAGGGTGAGTGGAGGGACAGCTAGGGACTAGGCACGTGACTTTGACTGAGGGAAGGGATCCATATAGGGATATTAAGGAGCTCAGGGTAGAGAGATAGGCAAGTGTCAGGAGGTGACTCTTCTCCCTACCATTGGGGCCTTCCTCCCCTATCTTTCCCAGTTGTAACCTCTTCCGTCTTCAAGGGACAAAAATGACGTCACACGACAGAAGTGGCTTCGGTACTACACCCGCTCAGGGTGAAGCAAGATGGCGGCGAGTGGTGGCGCTTTAGCGCCCACCGCGAGCCGCTGTCAAAACGGCGAGCGGTGGCCACCCTCTCCCCGCTGCTCCATTACACCCTCCCCACCGCTCCATTACACCCCCCACCGCTCCATTACGGCCCCCCCACTGCTCCATTATGGCCCCCCCCACCGCTCCATTACGGCCCCCCCACCGCTCCATTACCCCCCCACCGCTCCATTAGCCCTCACACCACTCCATTAGCCCTCCCCATCCCCGTCTCACCCGCCGCTCCATCTCACCCGCACCCGGTAATGAGCGGTCATGTGACAGGTTCTTCAGGCCGCCTATCACATGACCGCTCATTACTTGCTGTGGTTTAATCACCGGGTGCTGGTGAGACTGGATGGGAGGGGGGGATCCATCCTGCGCTGACCACCCACTGGCCCTCCATCCTGCGCTGACCACCCACTGGCCCTCCATCCTGCGCTGACCACCCACTGGCCCTCCATCCTGCGCTGACCACCCACTGGCCCTCTATCCTGCGCTGACCACCCACTGGCCCTCCATCCTGCCCTGACCAACCACTGGCCCTCCATCCTGCGCTGACCACCCACTGCCCTCTATCCTGCGCTGACCACCCTCTGGCCCTCCATCCTGCGCTCACCACCCACTGAGCCTCCATCCTGCCCTGACCACTGAGCCTCCATCCTGCACTGACCACTGGCCCTCCATCCTGCGTTGACCACTCTTCCTCCATCCTGCGCTGACCACTCTTCCTCCATCCTGCGCTGACCACTCTGCCTCCATCCTGCGCTGATCACTCTGCATCCATCCTTAGCTGACCACTCTGCCCCCATCTTGTGCTGACCACTCTGCCCCCATCCTGTGCTGACCACTCTTCCTCCATCCTGCGCTGACCACTCTTTCCTCCATCCTGCGCTGACCACTCTGCGTCCATCCTGAGCTGACCACTCTGCCTCCATCCTGCGCTGACCACTCTACCTCCATCCTGCCCTGACCACTCTGCCTCCATCCTGCGCTGAACACTCTGCCTCCATCCTGCCCTGACCACTCTGCCTCCATTCTGCGCTGACCACTCTGCCTCCATCCTGCGCTTACCACTCTGCCTCCATCCTGCGCTGACCACTCTGCCTCCATCCTGCACTGACCACTGAGCCTCCATCCTGCGCTGTCCACTGAGATTCCATCCTCTGGTCACCACTGCATCCTGTGCTGACCACTCTGCCTCCATCCTGCGCTGACCACTCTGCCTTCATCCTGCGCTGACCACTGAGCCTCCATCCTACCCTGACCACTGAGCCTCCATCCTGCGCTGACCACTGAGCCTCCATCCTGCGCTGACAACTGAGCCTCTCCATCCTGCGCTGACCACTGAGCCTCCAGCCTGCGCTGACCACTCCATCCTGCGCTGACCACTCTGCCTCCATCCTGCGCTGACCACTCTGCTTCCATCCTGCGCTGACCACTCTGCTTCCATCCTGCGCTGACCACTCTGCCTCCATCCTGCGCTGACCACTCTGCCTCCATCCTGCGCTGACCACTCTGCCTCCATCCTGCGCTAACCACTCTGCCTCCATCCTGCGCTGGCCACTCTGCCTTCTCCATCCTGCGCTGACCACTCAGCCTCCATCCTGTGCTGACCACTCCATCCTGTGCTGACCACTGAGCCTCCATCCTGCGCTGACCACTGAGCCTCCATCCTGCACTGACCACTCTGCCTCCATCCTGCGCTGACCACTCTGCCTCCATCCTGCGCTGACCACTCTGCCTCCATCCTGCATTGACCACTCTGCCTCCATCCTGCACTGACAACTCTGCCTCCATCCTGCGCTGACGACTCTGCCCCCATCCTGCGCTGACCACTCTGCCCCCATCCTGCGCTGACCACTCTGCCCCCATCCTGCGCTGATCACTCTGCCCCAATCCTGTGCTGACCACTCTGCCCCCATCCTGCGCTGACCACTGAGCCTCCATCCTGCACTGACCATGCTGCGCTGACCACTGAGCCACCGCACAGTGCAAACCACTGAGCCACCGCACTGTGCAAACCACTGAGCCATCACACTGTGCAAACAACTGAGCCACCATATATACTGCTAACCACTGAGCCACCATAAAGTGCTCACTGAGCCAGCGTATACAGTGCTAACCACTGAGCCAGCGTACACTGTGCTAACCACTGAGCCACCGTATACAGTGCTAACCACTCATCTACCATAAACAGTGCTAACCACTCAGCCACCATAGTGTGCTAATCACTGAGTCACCGTGTACAGTGCTAACCACTGAGCCACCTTTTTGCAGTGCTAACCACGGAGCCTCCATACAGAGTTAACCACTCTGCCTCCATATAGTGCTAACCACTGAGCCACCATACAGAGTTAACCACTCTGCCTCCATATACAGTGCTAACCACTGAGCCACCATACTGTGCTAAACACTGAGCCACCGTACAGTGCTAACCATTGAGCGACCATATACTTTGCTAACCACTGAGCCACCATAGTTTGCTAAACACTGAGCCACCGCGCAGTGCTAACCATTGAGCCACCATACAGTGCTTCCACTGATCCACCATACAGTGCTAACCACTGAGCCACCGTGCAGTGCTAACCATTGAGCCACCATACAGTGCTTCCACTGATCCACCATACAGTGCTAACCACTGAGCCACCGTGCAGTGCTAACCATTGAGCCACCATACAGTGCTAACCACTGAGCCACCATATACAGTGCCAACCCCTGAGCCACCATAGAGTGCTAACCACTGAGTCACCATATACAGTGCTAACCACTGAGCCGCCATATACAGTGCTAACCACTGAGCCACCATATACAGTGCCAACCACTGAGCCACCATAGAGTGCTAATCACTGAGTCACCATATACAGTGCTAACCATTGAGCCACCATATTCAGTGCTAACCACTGAGCCACCGTATACAGTGCTAACCACTGAGCCACCGTATACAGTGCTAACCACTGAGCCACGATATACAGTACTAACCACTGAGCCATCATATACAGTGCTTACCACTGAGCCACCATACTGTGCTAACCACTAAGCCACCATATACAGTGCCAACCACTGAGCCACCATAGAGTGCTAATCACTGAGTCACCATATACAGTGCTAACCATTGAGCCACCCTATACAGTGCTAACCACTGAGCCACCATATACAGTGCTAACCACTGAGCCACCATATACAGTGCTAACCACTCAGCCACCATATACAGTACTAACCACTGAGTCACCATATACAGTGCTAACCATTGAGCCACATTACTGTTCTAATTATTGAGCCACAATATACTGTGCCAACCACTGAGCCACTATAGAGTGCTAACCACTGAGGCTCCGTATACAGTGCTAACTACTGAGCCCCCGTATACTGTGCTAACCACTAAGCCCCCGTATACTCTGCTAGCCACTGAGCCTCTGTATACTCTGCTAACCACTGAGCCGCCGTATACTCTGCTAACCAATGAGCCGCCATAAAGTCTGCTAAGCACTGAGCCCCCATATACTCTGCTAACCAATGAGCCCCGTATACTCTGCTAAGCACTCTGCTGCAGGCAGGAGGGGGCCGGGGAACAGCGGTTGGGTGCGGGCCCCATTCCTGCCCACACCCGCCGCTGTTCCCTGGCCTTCTCCTGCCTGCACCTGGCTGCTCTTCACCAGCCCCCTCCTGCCCGCACCCGGCCACTCTTCCCCGGCCCCCTCCTGCCCGCTGTCCCCCGGCCCCTTGCTGGATTTTGGCACCGCTGCACACTGACACCGATACTGCTGTAGATATCTAATATATAAAACCCGAAGCGACAAAAATGACGTCACACGACGGAAGTTGCTTGGGCACTACACCTGCTCAGGGTGATCCAAGATGGCGGCAAGTGGTGGCGCTTTAGCGCCCACCGCGAGCCGCTGTCAACACAGCGGGCGGTGGGCGCGGGAGCGCCCACTAGACCCCCGAACGGTGGGCGCGGGCGCGCCCACCGCAAGCCGCTTTCCTGCCACCAGACCCCTCGCCGCGGCCCCGCACATACCCCGGTGTGCCCCTCGCCGCGGCCCCGCACATACCCCGGTGTGCCCCTCACCGCGGCCCCCCACATAGCCCGGTGTGCGTCCTCCCCCATCCGGGAGCCGGCCCCGCCCACGCTCTGGTCCGGTGTGCGGCCTCCGTCATCACCAGCACCGCCGCCAGCCATGCTGCTCACCGCCCACAGCCCTGGCACTTTCCTCCTCCATCCGGGAGCCGGCCCTGCCCACACTCCGGTCCGGTGTACGCCCTCCGGCATCAACCCGACGCCGCCGCCAGCTCTGCCGCTCACCGCCCACAGCCCGGTCAGTGTCCTCTGCCCTCCAGCCTCCTCTGTCCTCTGCCCTCCAGCCTCCCCTGTCCTCTGTCCTCCAGCCTCCCCTGTCCTCTGTCCTCCAGCCTCACCTCTCCTCTGCCCTCCAGTCTCACCCCTCCTCTGCCCTCCAGCCTCACCTCTCCTCACCCCTCCTCACCCCTCCAGCCTCAGCTCTCATCACCCCTCCAGCCTCAGCTCTCCTTACCCCTCCAGCCTTAGCTCTCCTCACCCCTCCAGCCTCAGCTCTCCTGGCTGGCATGTGAAAATCAGTTGAAGATTGGTGTAGAAAATGTGGCCCGTGCAACCTCAGAAGAAAGGATCAACATAGTCATAAAGCCCGACTCCAGTCCATAGTAACCAAGCAGCCACTTGAGCTAGTTGCGTTAGACCACGTCAAGTTGTCAAAAAGCCGGTCAGGTTACGTGTATGCATTAACCATCGTTAATCATTACTATCGCTTCTTAGTGGTGGTACCCGTCAAGGACCTGACAGCGAGGACAGCTGCAAGAGCATTTCAGACACATTTCTGTAGACCTCATGGCTACCCGGAACAAGTTCTTGCAGATCAAGGTCCAGCTTTCGAGTCAGAGATTTTCCAGGAATTCTGCAACATGTACGGCTGTAAGAAGATCCGCACGACAGCCTATCATCTCCAAACCAATGGTTTATGCAAAAAGATGAATCATATTGTGATTGACCTGTTGAAAACCTTGCCAGAGTCAGAGAGAAATCAATGGCCAGAGAAATTACCCGACTTGGTAGATTTGTACAACCATGTCCCGGTGAGTTCTACAAACTGCACCCCAGCCTACCTTATGCGAGCAAGACCCAGTAAGCTGCCAATTGATTTAGACATGGGAATTCTGAAACCAGATGCAGAAGTTGAAGAATCCAATTGGGATACCCTACGTCAACAGCAGTATCGCCAAGTACAAGAGTGTGTAGAGGAAAGTCTCCAGCAAGCTCGAGAAAGACAAGAGAGAACCTTTAACCAACATGCTCTAGCAACCCCATTACAACATGGTGAGCAAGTTCTCAAGAGAAAAAGTTGCACCAACAAATTGAATAATCAGTGGGAAACCATCCCATATACAGTCTTGCCATCAAATTTAGACAATGCCAAAGTATGTCTAATCAGCAAGGACGAAGGAAGGACATCAGCAGTTGTGTCAAAAGACCATCTTAAACCATGTCGTGAAACCTGAAGACACCGAAAGTAACCTTACCAGTACAGGTCCAACCTGTCAGGAAAGAAGAGGATGTGTTCCATACCGTCTTAGGAGATTTCCCCAAAACATGGCCAAATTACTATGAAGCAGTTGTAGTCCCCATGATTGCTTTCCCTCCAATGGTAGAACCAACACCAGAACCCGTACCACAAGAAGTCCCAAGACATGACGAACTGGAAGTTGAACCTGAAGAGGAAGAACCAATTCCTGGTCTCAGTGAGCTTGCCAGTCCTACTGTCAGACCTCCATCCTCAATAGTAGCAAACACTCTCAGTAAGTACACGTCCACCCACACACCATTAGCCTAAGTACACCCAGTACACCAGCATTACGCAGATCAAAGCGTAGTACCCAGGGTCAGATACCGGCTAGGTACAAGGAGTAAAGTGTGGAATTAAATGTAAGATGTAAATATGTTTGTTGTAAAGATAGATTGAACCCGTTAATGTGAAAGTGTACAAAAAGGGTGAGAGTAGTATGGTGTTACTGGTGGCAGCCACGGACAGTAAGAACTTGGCCTCTTATGCGGTGACCCGAGGGCTTAGGAGCCTACTGCACTTAATTCAGAGACACCCGTACGTGTTAATATTGTTGCAACGGTAAAAGCTCAGTACCTACAGAGACTATCCTGTATGAACTACTTATATATGTTTGAACTTCTTTTCTTCTTTATTAACCACGGACCATATCTACCATGGAACTAGTTGTGGTATAGACTTTCTTGTATATATTTATCAGCCCGGAGGCAATAGACTAAACCCCCGGAAAGACTGCTTTTTGAATTTTTGGACTCTTTTTGAGCTTTTATTGGTTTTTGTATATCTTTATTTTTAAGACTCTGTATATAATAATTGTTTGATATGTTTGTTTGTTTGTTTGTTTGTTTTTCTACAGTCCAGGAGTACTGTTCTTTACTAAGGGGGAATGTGGCACCCCAGGGTTCATGTGCCACAGTAACATCACCAAGGGTTAATTCCTCACACAACCCACAACACTACACTAGAGCCTCCAGAAAGGGATGCTAAAGCTGCTTCCCTATATATTCTGGTGTGGAGAGGAAGTGGACAGTTCAGTTCCTGGGAAGACTGAGGAAGAAGGACCTGGGTGTCAAATAGCTGCGTTAGGCTCATCCCACGGTCCACTGTCCAATTCCAGGCCTAGCCAGGGTCTGAGGAACGGAGATAGGAGAAGCAGAGGAACACATCCGGAAGACTGAGTTACCCTGAAAATCGCCCCGGAGGAGCGCAAAAATCAGATACCGGATCCGAAATTGTGCCTGACACAAGCAGCACAGAAAAAGCTGGATTAGTGAAGATTTTATATCTTCACTGTATCACAGTGAAGCAACACGGTGGGGTCAGGAACATAAAGATAGGACTCAAGTTGCCTAGCAAATTGGTACCCGTGACCCGGGAGACAGGGCTGGCAGCTTAGCTAAAGTGGCAGCAGGACCACACACACAGCGCAGGAGTAGGAAGCCAAGGACCCGGACAGGGTGGGAAGCAACCCGGCCCCTGTACAGACTCCGTGGACCGTACTCTTCTGAATGTCATCTACAGTAAAGACTTGGAAAACTGCAAAACCGTGAGTCTGTGTAATCCTTGCGCTCGAGCCCTACTCTCCCTCACAAACTGTTCCATCCCTACTGCCCTGGGGAACCCGGCTCTGCCCGTGGAGAGCCGTTGCATCCCCGGCTGCCAAACATCATCCCCGGAGGTTCTGCAGCAGCGGTGGTCACCTTGACCACATACCACGAATGGCGTCACGACTCTATCCCCTGTAAATAACCCCCAACCTTTACTTGTGAGCTCGGGACATGGTCCAGACCAAGACCACTGTGATACCCCATGATATCCCAGTCCAGTACCGAGTACCCCGTCCCAGTGGGCTCCACACCAGAGGTCCTCCATTTGAGTGGGGTGAGAAACAGAAGGAATCCTTCAAACATGAAAGAAGCTCTGATTGGAGATGAGATCCTGGCCTATCCTGACTACAACTCACCTTTTTTTGCTGCACACTGATGCCAGAAATGTGGGGTTAGGTGCTGTCTTGTCACAGAATCAGTATGGCAAGGAGCGTGTGATTGCCTATGCCAGAGTCGAGCCCCAGGTTCTGGGGTACTCGGGTATCAGGTTCGGTGGGTACTTTCGCGGGGATGTCACAGGTGGCAGCGCCTGAGCCTGTGGCCTGGGTGACACTTCTAAAAGGGATTATTTACAGGGCATAAGAGTTTGTCATGTGACGCCACCTATAGTACCTGGTGATGGGTCACTAGTGCTGCCACAATCCTTCGGAGGTCGATGGTAATGCGGCTGGGATGGCAAAGCTCCCTACAGGTGGAGCTGGTCCTCCGGGGCAGCGATCCTGTAAACAAGCAGGTTGATGGAGATAACCACGCAGAGACATGGTCACTTTCTCCCGGGTACTTTACTGTAAACCTTTAGCAGCAACATACAAAGTCCACAGTTCAGCATCTGATGTTAGAATAACAGGTAGCTCAACGGGTGGCTGTAAGTGGATCCCAGGTGATACGGTGGAACCCGTGGTGTGCCTGAGCTGACGAAACCGGGTCCTTTCTTTTCCACCTAGGATAAGTCTATACCCAATGGCTCCGTTTAGGTAGTATTGGGGGTCCTTTCCCTCGTGATGAGGAAGCAGGCAGACCTCTCTGTCTGGCAGGGTGCTGTGGCGATATACGGACCACAGCAGTCGGTTGCCGAGTGCAAAGCTAGACCTTGGCCAGATCCTCAGGCCCGGTGTTCCCGTGATGGACTGCAGAATCCCCTGGAGTATGGTCGCTGCACGCTGGGGTTCTCTCTTTCTCTCTAGGGCCTTGACTCCACTCGTCGGGCGACCTCTTTCAGGATCTCCTCAAGAACCTCTTCTCGTAACCCTTCCGCCTCGTTCCACACTCTTTTCAGCAATCCGACTCTGTTATGATCCGGTGACCTTGGAGCCGCATGAATATGTTTCACAGGAGTAAGTGGTACCTATACTGACCGCAGTTCTTGATCTAACACCGCAACTTGAAGTAGCCGTGGGATGTGACTAACCATACCCTAGACACCTCAACACGGCCGGAGAACTAGCTACCCCTAAAGATGGAAACAGGAATTCTATCTTGCCTCAGAGCAGAACCCCCAAAAGGATAGAAAGCCTTCCACAAATATTGCCTGTGAGTAAGAGAGGAAAAGACACACCCAGGCAGAAAACAGAATCTAGCAAAATGAGGCCACTCTAGCTAGATAGGTAAAGATAGGACAGAATACTATTGCGGTCAGTATAAAAATCCTTTAAAAAATATCCTCAGCAGATAATACAAAAATACCCCTGAGTCTACTCAAGACTCGGCGCCCTCTAAATCTGTGGAACTCCTGTGAATCCAACTATGCTAATATATGCTGACACAATCAAAAGTTGAACAAGCCAATAACAAATGAATAGCACATAAATCCTAGGAAGAAAACTTCCTAAAAGAGAGCATGTTAAGACAGACATGCAGTCTGAGCAAAAATAGACAATTTCAAAACAAGCACACATCATCTGTGCCACAAGAAAACAAAACCATTCATTTAGCTTGGAAGTGTTGCAGCAGTGCAGGAAGAGACCAGGCAGAGGTGAAAACACCTCCAGGACAATTGACAACTGGCAAGGACTGAGGAAATTCTGCAAACCTAAATACCCCAGTCAGAATTGCAATTATCCAATTCACCTGACCAAGAGTGCAAAACAGGATCAATTGCATTACCAGCCACAACCACAGGAGGGAGCCCACAAGCAGAATTCACAACAGTACCCCCTCCTTGAGGAGGGGTCTCCGAACCCTCACCAGATCCCCTAGGCCTATCAGGATGAGCCAGATGAAAAGCACGAACCAAATCAGGGGAATGGACATCAGAGGCAAAAACCCATGAATTATCCTCCTGACCATAACCCTTCCATTTGACAAGGTACTGAAGCCTCCGCCGTGAAAAACAAGAATCCTATTCTGCAAACCTAAATACCCCAGTCAGAATTGTAATTATCCAATTCACCTGACCAAGAGTGCAAAACAGGATCAACTGCATTACCAGCCACAACCACAGGAGAGAACCCACTATCAGAATTCACAACACGACTCCTCTCCTCCTCCTCCAACTAACCGCTCTTGATCCCCCTTGAGGTGAATATATCTCCCTTCCCAGGTAACCTCCCACCGCTCAGCTAATGTGGGAGTGCAGGAATGGGTCCCACCCACCAACCTAGGGTCTACTTGCAGCTCTGGAAATTACACCTCTTTTACGGGTGCAATACCTCTCTGTGACGCCTGACTACGTGGGGCGCCACATGCCCTCTGATGGAATATACTCGTCCGTGAGTATCGGTACTTGTTCAACCGGGAAGTGAAAATAATTTTTATTTTTTTATTTTTAACATCAATGGGTAAACTATTTACAATCAAGCATTCCTTGATTTCTTCCTATTGCTAGGAGGCACATTTCTTTAACGTTACATATATATATTGCAGTAATTAGTACAATAGACCCCACGGTCCTCGGGTCACCTGTTGGCAAAGTTCTTACTCTCCGGCTTTTACTATCTGCACGTAAAGCATAATCTAACTCTGCCCAACGGGGACCAGTACTAACAGTGCGGGCCCAGCGGTAATGTATTGTCTAGCACAGTCCAGTGTGAATTATCACCGCTGGGCTGCTGCTCACACAGCACTCATCATCAACATGAGGGACAATAAAAGTTCAAAATAAAAGTCTCTGGATCTTCAAATCAGAATACAAAACACAGGGGCACGCTCATTATTCTGGGATTTCGCAAAAAGGGGAAAAAGTAAGGGGACTGGAAAAGATGGGGCTATATACAATATTCTACTCTACTGCGAGAGTCTATTGCTGGCGGGATATTCTTATGGCAAACCAGCCTAAGGGACCTGGATAACATTCAAAGGTAACCTGCTCACCTTGGTACAGGTCTCGATCCGGGTGTTCTCGCCATAGGTACTATTCTACATCTCGTCGTGCAAAAAATATGTCTTCCTGAAGTCTGGGTTCTCGTATTAATCCCCATCCTTCATCTTGGTATACAGATACAATGGTTCCTTGTCGGCGTAACTCTAATGAAAGCGGGGGCTGTGACCTTGCTTCATCACGAAGTCACCATGTTGCTTGCTCCTTCTGGAACCACTCCTCTTGGCTTCGCTGTCTTGCAACTTGATCTCTCTGGTTTAAGCATGACTGGTTCTCCGGTGGTGGTGAGTTGCCGTTTGGGACTCTGGACGACGCTCTGGTCTCTGCTGAGCTCATGACGGTGGGGGTACCTCGCTGCTGCCGCTGCCATGCGGTCCACCACACAGCTTCTGGGGTGCTTCTGGGGTGCTCCCTCCTGAGGCTCCTTCTACGTCCTCCAGTTCTTCGAAGTCAGTCTCGTCTTCAATAATGAAGTCTGTAGGGGACGTCCGCTCTGTCTCCAGCCGGAGATAGCTGCTGGTACGGGATGGTGGTGTTACCGAGGGTTCAGTCTGGACCCCCGTGTCCCGGGTCTTGACGGGTGGTGGTACGGGTGGTAACGAGGCACGGTACTCCAAAACTGCCTGCACCGCTACCGCGGCCTCTCGCGCTTCCCGGCTTTCTCTCATGGTTCTCAGCTCACAGGTCCTCTCCGCGCTCCACTTTCTGCACACCCTTCTTCCATGTCCTGGTGGAGCCGTCCAAACGCGTCCCTTCAGTAGTCGGCATCCCCCTTTAGTGTCAAGAGGGACGCCGCTGCGCGATTCTGGCCTGCTCCTCGACCTCGCGCACGATGTCTCTCCAACAGGGTGCCGCCATGCTGCCGGGTATAAAGGAGCATAAGTCGTTCTGTCCTTCTCTTCCGGTTTGATTCTTTATTGGTAGCCACTCCCGGAGAACTTCCTGTGGGCCGCCCCCCTGATTGATGGCAATCGGGGCGGCCACACTTTTTGGCGCCTCCGTCTTGGCCCTCCTTCTTCTAGGGGCTGAGGCACACCCCCGGGCCTGCACATGGTGTTTAGTACATGGCTACGGCGCCATCTTGGGTCCTCCTGCAGTGATGGCGGGAACCCATTTTTGGTGCCAAGCAATGGCGGGAAAAGCTATATTAAAAAGTCCAAGGCACACAGTACCCAGTAATACCGGACACAAGATCCTGTTGTTGACGCCAGAAAGATATGTCGAGCCCTAGACCCTGGGGTACTCAGGTATCAGGCTCGGTGGTTGCTTTCGCGAGGATGTCACGGGTGGCAGTGCCTGAGCTCGTGGCCTGGGTGACACTTCAAAAAGGGATTATTTACAGGGGATAAGAGTTTGTCATGTGACGCCACCTGTAGTACCTGGTGATGGGTCACCAGCGCCGCCACAGTCCTCCAGAGGTAGATCGTAATGCGGCTGGGATGGAAACGCTCCCTACAGGTGGAGCTGGTCCTCCGGGCAGCGATCTTGTAAGCAAAAAGGTTGATGGAGATAACCACACAGAGACAAAGTCACTTTCCCCCGGGTACTTTACTGTAAACCTTTAGCAGCCCACTGGGACGGGGTACTCGGTGTCTCGAGCCCACAAGTAAAGGGGTTTAGTTAAAGGGATAGTCAGGACACCACCAATGGGTTGTGGTCAATGGGGGACCACCGCTGCTGCTTGCTTCTGCCAGGAGGATGGATGGTGCTGTATCCGGATGGATGAGCCCGCCATGGGTCGGGCTACTCATGACAGGGTGTATAACAGTTTAACATGCAGGGAATCACACACTGGAAACACTAGCAGGGTTCACCGGGTTTTACTTAAGTTCTTCACACTTCTTCAGTACAGTTCACAAAGTTGATTCACAAAGTTAACTCCACACTTTCAATTGACCCTACTGCAGCCAGGTTCCTGCCTTAGACCCTTCTCCTGCTTGTTTCTTTCAGGCCCTCCTAAACTTCTCTTCTCCCTGTGTGCTGTATGGTAGGTCACTCGGGTCCTTGTCGGCTTAACCCGGTGTACAGGTATGTCTAAGCTCTGGAGCCCTATGTCAACTGTAGCTCCTGCACTTGTGGTATGATCTCTGACATGGAATCAGAGTTCCCTGCCGGAATGTCTGTGATCTGGCTTGTAGCTGCGGTCACCTCAGGGCCGGCTCTCTGGTCCCGGCCTAGCCTTCAAGTGTCCCTATATTTCAGGGGATCACCAGGCTTCTTTCTACCCGTGTGACTATGGCGTACATAGGGGATCCCTTCCTTCGTCCACTGGCACTGCTGCCGTCTTCCTCCAGATCCAGATGCACTGATCCGGTGTTAGTGAGGCAGTCAACAGGGTATGGGATACTCGGGTACCGGGCTTTGATGGGGGGGATCACGGCTGGTCGATCTCCGGTCCCATGCCCTGGACCCTCAATGGCGGGGAACAGTAGGGGATAAGGGGATTATTAATGTGACGCCACCTATGGTACCTGGTAACGGGTATAACAGTCTGCAGCCGGCCGCTGAGGTGATGGTGGGTGCAGCAGAGTGTGGTACAGCTGCCCACAGGTGGAGCTTTACCTCAGGGTTGCGGGAATGGGTGAGGGGAATAGTAGTTAAGTCTTTGCAGACAAGGCGGTGAATTGCGACGGTTAGACAGGCACACAGACACACAGCGATTGTTGTTTCGGTACTTTTTACTAGTGACAAGGTAACAGGTACAGTCCAGAGTAATAACCAGGTCCCCAGTGCAACTTGGGACTTCCACCTTAGAAAGTTATGAGGCCTCCTCTGTGTCTGTGCTCTGTGGTTTGGGATGAGTCCTGCCTGAGCCTGAACCCACCGCATCTTCTCCCTCTCTGGGCTTTATCCTAAACTGACAATGAGGTCCTTCTGCAGGGTCCCTGTTTCTCCTATGGCCCCTGGTCCTATAATTGGTCAGTTTAGCATCTTTTACTTGTTCTCTTCAGGGGTGAACTTCTCCTGAGACCTCCAGGCTTTTGCTGTAGCAATAAATGATTACAGCGTCGGACTCCGGTGTCCGGGTGTACTAAAGGGCTATAGCAACCGGTTCCCTTTTCTTGATTCCCTGCTTCTTTTGCTTGCCTCCAACCCTTTCCCTAGGGTGCAACACAGGGGTCAGTGGTCCCTGTTCCTGGGCCTGGATCCTTCCCAGCGACCAGCTCCTCACTCCTCTACTGCTCACTGCAGACTAACTGTTGGGACTGACTAACTCCTCCCCTCAGGCTTGGATGTTTTAAAGGGGAACTGGCTTAAGGCAGCCAGTAGAGCACCCCCTTCAGGTCTGGGTTGGAAAGGTGTGGTGTGCTGTGCGAACCAAGGTGTAATTCCTTCCTTGCACCGCTGGATCCTGTGGCAATCCCCCACAGGGGTGCCACATCAGTTCTCCTTAGACTTTACTGCTCGGCACCCTATGGCCTACTACTGCTACTTCCAGGTTTTCCCCTTATGTACCCGGTCCGCCTAGCTTGCCTACATCCCACCCACTTGTGACTGGCCCTACCACCCCTTGCCCGCCTAAAGTCTGGGTTGGGTCTTGTGTCTGTGAGTGTGTTTATGAAGGTGTTTGTACAAAACTGTCTCCACCTCCCCGGCTGCAGTTCTTACCTGTGGCCACCCTGGGCAGCAACATACAAAGTCCACAGTTCAGCATCTGATGTTAGAATAACAGGTAGCTCAACGGGTGGCTGCAAGTGGATCCCAGGTGGTATGGTGGAAGCTGTGGTGTACCTGAGTTGACAAACCCGTGTCCTTTCTTCCCTGCCTAGGATAAGTCTATACCCAATGGCTCCGTGTAGGTAGTATTGGGGGTCCTTTCCCACGTGATGAGGAAGCAGGCAGACCGCTCCGTCTGGCAGGGTGCTGTGGCGATATACGGACCACAGCATCCGGTTGCCGACTGCAAAGCTAGACCTTGGCCGGATCCTCTGGCCCGGCGTTCCCGTGGTGGACTGGAGAATCCCCTGGAGTATGGTCGCTGCACGCTTCTCCCTTTCTCTCTAGGGCCTCGACTCCGCTCGTCGGGCGCCCTCTTTCAGGATCTCCTCAAGATCCTCTTTCTCCTTCCCTCCGGATCAGCTTGGAAGCGTCCGGGTAACCCTTCCGCCTCGTTCCACACTCTTTTCAACTGTCCCGACTCCTCTCCTCCTCCAACTAACCGCTTTTGATCCCTCCTGGAGGTAAATATATCTTCCTCCCCGGGTAACCTCCCACCGCTCAGCTAATGTGGGAGTGCAGGAATGAGTCCCACTCACCAACCTAGCGTCCACTTGCAGCTGGGGAAATTACACCTCTTTTATGAGTGCAATACCCCTCTGTGACGCCTAACTATGTGGGGCGCCACACCAGCAGGAAGCTCTGTCCTACGGAAAGAAACCCTGAGAACTATAGCTCTTTCAAGCTGGACTTCCTGGCCTTGGTCTTGGCTGTCACAGAACGGTTCAAGCATTACCTGGAGGCTGCGAAGTTCACTGCCTTCAAGGAAAATAATCCTCTTACACACCTGGATACCGGAAAGTTAGGTGCAATGGAGCAACGCTGGATGGCCTGGTTGTCAAACTACAACTTCACCATCAATATAATCAAACCACCTGATAGAAGGTAACCATCAAGTACCGGGCAGGCCATAAGAATGCCAATGCTGATGCCTTGTTGAGGATGCCTCACTTACCATATGTAGGAGAAGATGTAGATGAGCTAGAAGAGATAGAGCTACCCGCCTTCCATTGCCACGGTGCATCCCAGTATCAGCAAACTTACCAGCAACATCGTGAGCCAACGCTAAACCCGTTACCTCACCATGAGTGGAAAGAGACACAAGACAGTGACCTGGCTGTCAGCTTAGTAAAAGCAAGAGAATTCACATCTTAGCCCAGATGCTCCACCTGAGGCGCAACTCCTGTGGAAAGAGAGAGGAAGATTGTTCATCTACCAGGGAAAACTGTGCCAATGATACATAAATCCTAGAACCCACAAGATGGTGTGGCAAATAGGGGTACCGAAGAGAGATATCCAGATGGTGATGGAAGCATACCATGATCGAGCAGGACACTTCAGATGGAAAAAGCTTGAGATGCTGTCACATGAAAGATTCTACTGGGTTGGCATGAGAGGCGCCATAGGGAGATGCTGTAGACTCTGTGGACCATGCAGCTTAAGAAGAAAAGACCATGACACCCAAAGAGCACTTCTACAGCCAATTTTAACCAAACAACCACTCAAGATAGTAACTCTGGATCACGTGAAGCTAACACCCAGGAGATCAGACTACACTCATGCCTTAACAATGGTGGACCACTATTAAGGATTAATAGTGGTAGCTGCAGTAAAGGACTTAACAGCAGAAACTGCAGCAAAAACCTTTCAAGCCTACTTCTGTAGACCACACGGGTATCCGTAGCAGGTGCTGATTGATCAAGGTTCTACGTTTGAAGCTGAGATATTCCAAGAGTGTTGCCATTTATATGGGTGCAAGAAAATCTGAACCACACCTTATCATCCACAAACCAACGTCATGTGTGAGAAAATGAACAACATAGTCATAGACTTGTTAAAAACTCTGCCTTTGGAAGAAAGAAACCAGTGGCTGGAGAAGTTACCCGACTTAGTGGACATGTATAACAACATACACATAAGTTCCACCAATTGCACACCAGCATATTTAATGTGAGCAAGACCTGGAAAATGACCAGTTGATCTCAAAATGGGAATTGTGATACCTGAAACTGATTCACATGATGCTGATTGGGACTCCAACCGCAAAGAACAGTACAGGAGAGCACAAGCATGTGTGGAGGAAAGTCTAAACCAGATCAGAGAGAAGCAAGAGAGAGATTATAAAAAAAATACACAAGCCGTTCCCTTAACACTTGGAGAATTGGTACTCAAGAGAAAAAGAAGAGTCCATAAACTTGATGACCAGTGGGAATCAGAACTCTATACAGTGCTAAATTTCAACTTTGATAACAAGAAGACTTGCGTAATCAGTAGAGATGGAGGAAGAACAACTGCAACAGTTTCTAGAGCTCACCTCAAGCAATGTCCTGAACAATTAAACCACAAGAATATGACCCCTGTACACATCAAATACAAGAACCAAAGGAAAAAGTGATTCATACAATACTTGGAGATTTTCCAGAAGATTGGCCTCAATGTGAAGGAGCCATAATAGTACCTGTAATCACCTTTCTTCAACCAGTGGAAGAACAAGGAAGACTGGAAGAATCTGTAAGAATTCCAGAAGAACCTGTTAAAGTTCAAGAAGAACCACCCGTTGGAGCAGAGCTAGAGAAACCTACAATCCGTGAACCTGCCAGTCCTATAGTAAGACTAAGGCCTCACAAACACTTACCCAGTTTACCTATAACACGTAGGTCTACTCCGAGTACAGACACTCGTGAAACACCAACACCAGACACTATAGAGTACACCACGGACAAGCTGAGACACCTGAGCTACGCAAGTCTAGCCGTAGTAACCAAGGTCAGCCCCTGTCCAGGTATGGAGAGCGGGTGTAAATTGTAAAGAAATGTAAATATATGTATTGTATGTAAATATTAGTGTACAGAAGGGTGGAGGAACTGGACTAACCCCCCATGAACATTAAATTAGGAAAAGAAAGGTCCTGGGGGTAGAGAGAGTAACCAGGACTCCTAAGCTGAGACGCCCATAGAAAATAGGGAATGTAAATGTGTTTGATATTTGAATAATTTATTGTAATCAGAGACTTGAACCCATAGCCGTTAAAGTATTGAGCCTACAGATACTTTACTGTAAGAACTTTCAAATTTGCTTGGACAATTTAAAAATGGACCATAGCCACGGGACTGGTTGTGGCAAAAACTACGCCTGCGGCGGATGGACTAGCGCCGTATGGACTGCACCTCTACCCGTTTTTCACCATTTTTCTTGGTTTTTGTAATTTTTGTTTTTTAAGACTCTGTTCATAATACCCGTTATTGTAAATGTTGTTGTAATGTTTAAAAATGTTTCTCAGTCAAGGAATACTGAATTTAACTAGGGGGCAATGTGGCACACATATAGGAATCCACAGAACTACATGGTGCACAGAGGGATTTCCACATCAGGTACTCTACACATGCAACACCTCCACTCAGGCCTGAAGGGGAAGCTCTACTTGCCACCTTCAGGCAAGGTCCCCTATAAATTCAGGCTGGGGGAGGAATCAGGCAGTTCAGTGTGGAGCAGCACTGAGGAAGACACCTGGTGAATGGAGCCTCACTAGGCCCATAGCATAGGAAAGCCTAACCAGTGCAGGGGCCCAAGAGTGAGGGTCAGAGTTAAAGCGAGGAGCAGATTGGGGCAGAGGAGCCATACCGGTTCACCCCTGGAAGCAACCCGGACACCGGAGTCAGAGTCTGCAAGAGAAAGCACCGGAGAACCAGAAGGCTTTAGTCTACTGGGGACACTTGTGGCACAGCACTGAAGAGAGCCAGGGACTGCAGGAGAGAAGTGGTACCCAACCAAAGGTTGTCAACACCTGCCATACAAGTGAAGAGCACAGGAGAGGTTAGGCCACGATTTCAGAAAGGCCAGGACCTAGAGACACAAACAGGGACAAGGAGGCATCACAACTCATCGGGTGTGGAAATCCTGAAGTGCTTCCCGACCACCTGGAGAGTACCCTGGACAGTGCCTGCTTTATCACCAGTAAAAGGTTACAGAAAAAGAACCCAGCATGTGTGTGTCTATTCTTCCAGCACCTGACCCTGTCCAATCCAGAGACTATACCTGCAGAGCCACCTTCCTGTGTGAAGTCCAAATCCTACTATACTGCCCCGGGGACCCCGCTCCACCTACGGGGAGCGTTATCATCTGGCTGCCCATTCATCACGCCCGGAGATCTGCAGAAGTGCCAGTGCCATCTCTGGACCCTGTAGGTTGCGTTACGAGACTTTATTTTATCTATCCGTTTTCCCTTTTTATTTCTACACATTTTACAGTGACCACCAGGGCCATGGGCTCGGGGGCAAGCGACCCGAGATATTCCCCTTTGCTATAACGCCCGAGACCGGGTACCCAAGGCCTTAGGGTGGTCACATTCTTAAACGTTACATAACAAAAACACTTCTACCGTCTATGTATAAAAATAGTAAATTTGTGAAAAGTGCAACAGTTCAACAGTCTTAAGGTACCGTCACCAGCGGCAATTTTGCTAACAATTTCACTGGCAATTTGCTGGTTGCAGTGAAATCATGGACACATTGTTTCATTTGTACACGGCAACAAAATAGAACAATGTGTCCATGATTTCACTGCAACCAGCAAATTGCCAGTGACATTGCTAGCAAAATTGCCGCATGTGACGGTACCTTTAGTTCCATGAGTCCAGCACACAGGGCTGCCACTAGGAATTTCGGGGCCCCTTACTGC
Source organism: Allobates femoralis (assembly GCA_033576535.1). Lineage (NCBI taxonomy): Eukaryota > Metazoa > Chordata > Amphibia > Anura > Aromobatidae > Allobates > Allobates femoralis. Next base: position 110,790,663 of record JARQOC010000008.1, on the reverse strand, counting down.
ATAAATTTTGGGGCCCCCCTGAGACTCCGCCCAGCCCCCACCCCAGCTCCGCCTCCACCTATGCTCCGCCTCCATCCAAACATGCATTATATTTATAGTAAAAAATAGGAACAGCACCAAAAACTATCTCAATTTATGTGCAAAGCTTTCCCAACCAGATAGTTCCTTACAATAGAGTAAAAAAGGAAAAACAGTAGAAAAAAATTGAAAAAAGTGGACTTTATTGCCCTATGCGTGGCCATGCATTGGGCAATAAAGTCCACTTTTTTCTATATTTTTGTGCTGTTTTTCCTTTTTTTTTTTTACACTCTCTCTATTATATATTACACACATCCATACTTGAGACTGCTGTGGGCTGAATACATAATAGCTGTATACACAATAGAGAATACACAATGGAGATGGCTGCGGGCTGTATAGACAATGGAGATGGCTGCTGGCCGTATAGACAATGGAGACTGTTGTGGGCTATACACACAATAGAGCATACACAGAGACTGCTGGCCATATGCAGAGACTGCCGGCTGTATATCTTGTATACACAGACAGCACTCTACTGTATATACAGGTCTACACTATATACATACAGTATATAGATAAACAAATACAGCATCCAGTGTGGACCTATATATAGAGTATAGTGCTGTGTAGAGACAGAGAGCAAGTGATAGAGCGAAAGAAACAGAGAGCTCTGTATATACACTAGTACCATCACGGCTCTGTATATACACTAGTCCTATATCTGCTAAAAAGTAATTATGTATATAATGCTATCAAGAGCTGACATAAAAAACACGTCTAATACAGGACAATACTGATAATATAAACAATATCCTATTTTCCACAGAGTATTGACTAAGTCACAGCAAGTACCTACTCACCCATGTGAAAATCTGCACAAATAGACAACTGAATGAAGTAACCACGATACGCAATCACCAGGTAAACTCTGACCTAAATACTAATAAAATGAAGGGATACCAGTAATTTGTTTTACAAGATCCACAATATATCTTTTCATGGAGTCCAAGCACAGCCCCAAAAATAACCTAACAAGCAAGAAACCCGTTTAGCCACATCTATGATGGTAAGACCTTCAGTATAACATTAATCATACAGAATATTAGTCAGCAGAAACCATATTGATTCACATTTTATTTTCCGAACACGTGCATACTATCCATATTGTCCAGGAACATTGACTCTCTAAAAGAAGAAGCCAGCAGCAGGAGGTGTACTCCACCATCACCACCCCGATGCTCCAGAGAGGGACCTAATAGTCCACATTATTGCTCAAATAACGGAAATGAGATTAATGCATGCATATCTGAGCAATACATCATGTACCTAGGATTATATGATTTTTAAGAGTTTTAATGTTTTTGAATGTTTTAAGAGTACTACTGTATATATGATAAAAAAAACTTTAGAATAAAATTCCCTAAAAAGGGTTTTAACGTCAGTGCATCAGCTGGTTATTTCCATACTAACATATTGGGGTACATTGGTAGATCAATAAGCCATGATATAAAGAAGGTAGCGCTGGGTCTACACAATACAGGATCCTCAAAAAGACGGAGAGTCTGAACGCTAAATCGGGAAATGCATTGCCTCGGCTGGGAAGCCAAACGGCACTGCATTTCACTGGATTTACAGATCCTCAAAAAAACGCTGCAAATATGCAGTGTGTGAACGTAACCTAACATCACCACTGCAGCAAAAATACAGCAAAATCTGATGTTTTGATTGTAAACAACAAATTTCTTAGAGGGTTAGTCTTTGAGTTCCAGTGAGTGAGGAGTATTCAGTCTGAGAGGAAGAACAGTTCAGACGTCCTGGGGACTGGAGTCTGAGGAGCTCGTCCCAGGGTAGATAACAGCAAGCGTGAGGGACCTGTCGGAGAAGGTCTGAGAAAGGGGAGGAGAGAGCCTGGGGAGTGGAGCCAGTTGCCGGCTCACCCCAGGGCAGAAACTCTACTCTGAAACTAAAGACCCAGCAGCCAAAACCAGAGGACAGAAGACTCCACGTCTCCCGGCCACAGCAAAGCATCTGGAGGCACAGCACCATTCGAGAGCCCAGGGATGACCGCCAGAGGAGCGGTACCAGATAAGGGCTCAGGCTGCCTGCCATATGAGTAAGAGACTCACCCGCAGGAAGAAAGAGTCGCAGCTTAGCTACAGGCAGCCAGGACCAGCAAAGAGGAGCGCAGCAGGGAGGCCTCAGAACTCACTGGGTGAGGTGATCCCCAACTTCCTTCCAGGCTGTCCGGACTCACAACATCACCTGTGGTCAGTGTTCTGGTCTGAACCTTCAACTACCAATAAAGGTAGAGGAGACTACGTACTGTGTGTCTGTTGGTTATTTCGCGCCCTGAGTACTGCACCCCAATGGCCTACCACCGCCATAGACAGTACCGGTTGCCCTGGGCAACCGCTCCACCCATGGGGAGCGATACCACTTTAGCTGCGATTCAACCATCCCCAGAGGTCCCGCACGGCAGCGTCCGCCATCAATAGCCGAACATCATGGGTGGCATCATGACTTCAACCCCCAAAACCTTAACTACTGAATTTTTTATTGACACCGCCACGGTCACAGAGCCAGGTCTTGACCCCTGTGATTGCCCAACAGTACCATAGCCCAGTTCCAAGTATCCCACCGCCCTGGGGGGGCGTGTCACATTTATGTTGCATTTTTGCTGCGTTGTTCATTGCTTTCTATGAAAAAACGCAGCCAAACCTAGTAAAAGAATTGACATGCTCATTCTTTTCAAAATGCAGCAAAACCTGTGCCGTGTTTGAATTTCTGCAAAGAAATAAAACTAATGTGTGTGGACAGCTTTTTCTGGAATCACAATCTAAAATGCAAGTTTAGATTAACATAGATTTGCATAAAGCCATAGTAAAAAACAAAGCACAAAAAAGCAGCAAAATGTAGATTCGTACCATGTATATTAATGCATACAAGTTTGTTACTAACAATAGATGAGGGCCCATTTCTATTGCATCGTGTGATAGTATATAATCACACACTTTCTACAATGTTGTTAATGTTTTAGGTTAGGAAATTAAATAAAAATAGGTGCATTTAAGACTCAGTGATAGCAGTAGAATTGTATAACACGTAAATAACAAAGTAGGGATGTATATGTGAAATATCATAATGCTGTAATAGATGAAAATGCTGCTATTCATGGGGAAGTAACGAAAATAATCACATGATACTGACGCGCTTCATGGGAGCCAGGGGGTACTCGGAGCCAGGTTTGATGATGTCGTCGGGGGATGGGATGTCACATTGGCGTGACCCGGTCCGTGGCCCCGGAGTAGTCAATAAAATGTTTAAATGTGGGAGTAAACAGGTTTAGGGAGTTGGTTGTCGTGATGTCACCCGTGGTATTCGGCTATGAGTGGCCGACGCTGCAGTGTGGGTCCTCTGGGGACTATGGGATTGCAGCTGTGGTGGTTTTGCTCCCCACGGATAGAGCGGGTCCCCAGGTCAACCGGTGCAGAAGAGCTTGTAGTGGTGGGCCGGTGGGGCAGGTCTGGCCGGAGAGAGGGATCAGGGCGTCTCACAAGCAGGTCTCTACGGCCTCCGCGGCTTAGCAGTCTTCCGATCCTCAGGTGGGAATTGAATAGTCTCACACACAGTTCTGAGTTCTAAACCCGGTTTACTTAGGTTTTTACTTGACAGTGTTACAAGGTACTGTCCTTGCACAATCTCAGTCCGGGTAGTCCTCAGCAATCGGGATGGCTTATCTAAGATGCCCCCTTTATGTTTCTTCCTTCTCGGGTTGCTCACTCTCTCAGTGCTGCCTAACCACCTCTACCTTTCGTGCGCCTCTGCACACAGTGCCCCAATCCAGCAGCCACGGGCGAAGGGCCGTGTCCCCTGACCCTAGCACCTTATACATAAGCCCCTTTTTGAGAGTTCACTGTGGCACATCTCTGGATTTCATTCCAGAGTCCTTTTTAAGATTCTAATAAAAGGAAATGTTCTCCTCTATATGATACTAGATGGTGGCCTGATTCCAACGCATCGGGTATTCTAGAATATGTATGTACTGTAGTTTATTTATGAAGATTTAAGAATAATGCAATGCGAAGCTGGGATTAAATCCCGTGACAATATCGCTGATTGGTCGTGGCGGCAGCGGTGTCGGTGTACAGCGATGTCAGTGTCCAGTGGTGTCTGTGTGCAGCGGTGTCAGTGTGCAGCAGTGTCGGTGTGCAGCGATGTCGGTGTACAGCTCTTTCGGAGTTCAGCGCTGTCAGTGTGCAGCAGTGTCGGTGTACAGCAGTGTCGGTGTACAGCAGTGTCGGTGTTAAGTGGTGTTGGTGTCCAGCAATGTCGGTGTTCAGTGGTGTTGGTGTTCAGCAGTGTCGGTGTACAGCGGTGTGGGTGTTCAGTGGTGTCGGTGCATAGCAGTGTAGGTGTTCAGCAGTATCTGTGTACAGCAGTGTTGGTGTTCAGTGGTCTCGGTGTACAGCGGTGTTGAGCAGGGGTGAGTGGGTGCTGAGCAGGGGTGAGTGTTGAGTGGGTGCTGAGCAGGGGTGACTGGGTGCTGAACGGGGGTGACAATGCTGAGCAGGGGAGAGTGGGGTTCAGTGGGGGCAGTGTGGGTTCAGTGGGGGCGGTGTGGGGTGAGAGGGGGCAGTGTGGGTTCAGTGGAGGAAGTGTGAGTTCAATGAGGGCAGTGTGGGCTGAGAGGGGGCAATGTGGCTTCAGTGGAGGCAGTGTGAGTTCAGTGGAGGCAGTGTGGATTCAGTGAGGGCAGTATGGGGTGAGAGGGGGCAGTGTGGGTTCAGTAGAGACAGTGTAAGTTCAATGGGGGCAGTGTGGGTTCAGTGGGGGCAGTTTGGGTTCAGTGAAGGCAGTGTGAGTTCAGGGGGGGGCAGTGTGGGTTCAGTGGGGGCAGTGTGGGGTGAGAGGGGGCAGTGTGGGTTCAGTGGAGGCAGTGTGAGTTCAGTGGGGGTAGTGTGGGTTCAGTGGGGGCAGTGTGGGGAGAGAGGGGGCAGTATGGGTTCAGTGGAGGCAGTGTAAGTTCAATGGGGGCAGTGTGGGGTGAGAGGGGTGAGGAGGGGTAGTTGGGAGTGAATAGCAGGATGGAGCACGCTCCGCTCACCCCAGCATTCTTCCTCTTCCTCCTCTTCTTCTTCCTCTTTCTCCTCTTCTTCCTCTTCCTCCTCTTTTCCTTCTTGCTGCATTGATGTCCGGTAATCAAAGGCCACAGGGGGGCAGAGTTAACAGAGGGGGTGTCATAATGGGCGTGACAGAGCACACTGCCCTAATGTGGTGGGCGTGTCCTCTGTCACGCCCATAATGACACCCCCTCTATTAACCCTGTCTTCCGTGGCCTTTCCAGACGTCAATGCAGCAAGGAGAAGAGGAGGAATGCTGGGGTGAGTGGCAGGTGAGCGGGAGTGGGGGAGCAGGAGCATAGAGCGAGGGAGCGGGAGCATAGAGCGAGGGAGCGGCTGGCGGGAAACCTGGTGGAGGTGGGCCGGACTGCGCCTGCCTGTCTCTCTGTAATGGAAATGCCGCGTCGCTGATTGGTTGCGCCCGGCCGGCCGTGGCCAATCAGCGACGCGGGATTTCCGTTACAGAAAGAAAGACATGATAAGGCAATTATATAGATTATTTCTCTCAGCAAGCATCCTTGTAAGATAAACCTGACAAACACCATTTGTAGGCCAAAACGTTGGTCTATTTTTCATGTATATGAATTGGACATCTATTAACGTGCACATTTGTTCTAATACTTCAACATTCTTCTTTGTGTACCAAAGTTTCTATACTTTTCAGGTTAAAATTGGCCACCACAACTCATGGGCCACTGCTGTGAGATTGCCCCCTAGGCCAAAATCTGCCAGCCAGCCCCTGGTTAAGATAATATGACAGGAATGATTTGTCAATGTTTTTATGATTTGTATTTATGTAATTGTTTTGTATTTGACTGTGGTATTTTTCTTCATTGTATTGTATTGATTACCCGGTGTGTATGTCAGTTTCTGCAGTCTCTGTTGAATCACTTGTTTAACCCCTTAAGGACCGAGTCACTTTGCAGCTTAATGACCAGACCATTTTTTGTAATTCTGACCACTCTCCCTTTATGAGGTAATATCTCTGGAACGCTTCAACGGATCCTAGCGATTATGAGATTGTTTTTTCGTGACATATTGGGCTTCATGTTAGTATTAAATTTAGGTCGATAATTTTTGCGTTTATTTGTGAAAAAATAAAAAATTTGGCAAAAATTTTGAAAATTTAGCAATTTTCAAATTTTTAATTTTTATTCTGCTAAACTAAAGAGTTATGTGCCACAAAATAGTTAATAAATAACATTTCCCACATGTCTACTTCACATCAGCACAATTTTGGAAGAAAAAAAAAAATTTGGTAGGACGTTATAAGGGTTCAAAGTTCATCAGCAATTATTCATTTTTCCAGCAAAATTTACAAAACCAATTTTTTAGTGACCACATCACATTTGAAGTCCCTTTGAGGGGTGTACATGACAGAAAACACCCAAAAGTGACACCATTCCAAAAACTGCACCCCTCAAGCTACTCAAAACTATTTTGAAGAAGATTATTAACCCTTCAGGTGCTTCACAGGAACTAAAATAATGTTGAAGGAAAAAATGGACATTTTAATTTTTGTAACAAAAATGTTCTTTTAGCCTCAATTTTTTCATTTTCACATGGGCAACAGGATAAAATGCATCCTAAAATTTGTTGGGCAATTTCTCCTGAGTACACCGATGCCTCATATGTGGTCATAAACCACTGTTTGGGCGCACGGCAGGGCTCAGAAGGGAGGGAGCGCAATTTGAATTTTAGAGCCAATTTTCCGTTCAAAAAGTGAAATGGCGCTCCTTCACTTCTGAGCCCTGCCGTGCGCCCAAACAGTGGTTTATGACCACATATGAGGCATCGGTGTACTCAGGAGAAATTGCCCAACAAATTTTGGGATGTATTTTATCCCTTTGCCCATGTGAAACTGAAAAAATGTAGGCAAAAAGAATTTTTTTGTGAAAAAAAAGTGTTTTTTTTAATTTTTATGAATGAATTTGTGAAGCATCTGGGGGTTCAAAGTGCTCACTATGCATCTAGATACCTTCCTTAGGGGGTCTAGTTTCCAAAATGGGGTCATTTGTGGGGAGCTCCAATGTGGAGACACACGGGGACCCTCCATACGCGACATGGTGTCCGCTAACAATTTGAATGGAAAATGAGCTCAAATTGTTAGCGGACACCATGTCGCGTTTGGAGGGTCCCTGTGTATCTCCACATTGGAGCTCCCCCACAAGTGACCCCATTTTGGAAACTAGACCCCCGAAGGAACGTATCTAGATGCATAGTGAGCACTTTGAACCCCCATATGCTTCAGAAATTCATCCGTAAAAATGAAAAAGCACTTTTTTTTCCACTAAAAAATTATTTTTTCATTATTACGGATCAATTTGTGAAGCATTTGGGGTTCAAAGTGCTCACTATGTACCTAGATATGTTCCTTTGGGGGTCTAGTTTCCAAAATAGGGTCACTTGTGGGGGAGCTCCAATGTGGAGACACACAGGGACCCTCCAAACGCGACATGGTGTCCGCTAACAATTTGAGCTCATTTTCCATTCAAATTGTTAGCGGACACCATGTCGCGTTTGGAGGGTCCCCGTGTGTCTCCACATTGGAGCTCCCCCACAAGTGACCCCATTTTGGAAACTACACCCCCAAAGGAACATATCTAGATGCATAGTGAGCACTTTCTACCCCCAGGTGCTTCACAAATTGATCTGTAAAAATGAAAAAAGAAAATTTGTGTGGAAAAAAAAAGTGCTTTTTCATTTTTATTGATGAATTTGTGAAGCATCTGGGGGTTCACAGTGCTCACTATGCATCTAGATATGTTCCTTAGGGGTCTAGTTTCCGAAATGGGGTCACCTGTGGGGGAGCTCCAATGTGGAGACACACCGGGGCCCTCCAAACGCGACATGGTGTCCGCTAACAATTTGAATGGAAAATGAGCTCAAATTGTTAGCTGACACCATGTCGCGTTTGGAGGGTCCCTGTGTGTCTCCGCATTGGAGCTCCCCCACAAGTGACCCCATTTTGAAAACTAGACCCCCAAAGGAACATATCTAGATGCATAGTGAGCACTTTGAACCCCCAGATGCTTCACAAATTGATCCATAATAATGAAAAAATAAATTTTTTGTGGGAAAAAAAAGTGCTTTTTCATTTTTACGGATGAATTTCTGAAGCATATGGGGGTTCAAAGTGCTCACTATGCATCTAGATACGTTCCTTAGGGGGTCTAGTTTCCAAAATGGGGTCACTTGTGGGGGAGCTCCAATGTGGAGACACACGGGGACCCTCCAAACGCGACATGGTGTCCGCTAACAATTTGAATGGAAAATGAGCTCAATTTGTTAGCGGACACCATGTCGCGTTTGGAGGGTCCCCATGTGTCTCCACATTGGAGCTCCCCCACAAGTGACCCCATTTTGGAAACTAGACCCCCAAAGGAACGTATCTAGATGCATAGTGAGCACTGTGAACCCCCAGGTGCTTCAGAAATTCATCCGTAAAAATGAAAAAGCACTTTTTTTCCACAAATAATTTCTTTTTTCATTATTACGGATCAATTTGTGAAGCATCTGGGGTTCAAAGTGCTCACTATGCATCTAGATACGTTCCTTGGGTGGTCTAGTTTCCAAAATGGGGTCACTTGTGGGGGAGCTCCAATGTTCAGGCAATTGGAATTGTTAGCGGACACCTTGTAGGATATGAAGAGCCCCTATGTGCCTAAACATTGGAGCTCCCCCACAAGTGACCCCATTTTGGAAACTAGACCACCCAAGGAACATATCTAGATGCATAGTGAGCACTTTGAACCCCCAGGTGCTTCACAAATTGATCCGTAAAAATGAAAAAAGAAACTTTTTGTGGAAAAAAACGTGCTTTTTCATTTTTATGGATGAATTTGTGAAGCATCTGGGAGTTCAAAGTGCTCACTATGCATCTAGATACGTTCCTTGGGTGGTCTAGTTTCCAAAATGGGGTCACTTGTGGGGGAGCTCCAATGTTCAGGCACACAGGGAGGGGCTCTCCATACCCGACATGGTTTCCGCTAACAATTGGAGCTAATTTTCTATTGAAATTGTTAGCGGACACTATGTCGCATATGGAGAACCCGTGTGCCACCAGCACAAGGGCAACTGGTAGAGTTGGGGTACAGCACCAGAAAATGCCGCCTCTAATGAATGCACTATTTTCTTGGGTGGCTGTGGGTTGAAATTTGCAGCGTGGGGGACCCACAACATTTGAGTCTCTCCACGCTGAGGATTCCAGTCAGCCAGCTACCAAGTTGTACATGGCTGGCTACAAATACAGCGAAGGCTTTATTTTATTTCTAGAACTAATTCTAGAAAAAAAAATGACGTAGGGCTCCGCCATATTTTTGGTCCAGCCAGGTACAACTTGGCAGCTACAGACTGCCAGCAACCCCCAGCTGCCTCGCTGTACCTGGCTGCAACCAAAAATACAGCGAAGCCCATTTTTTTTTATTTCTAGAACTAATTCTAGAAAAAAAAATGACGTAGGGCTCCGCCATATTTTTGGTCCAGCCAGGTACAACTTGGCAGCTACAGACTGCCAGCAACCCCCAGCTGCCTCGTTGTACCTGGCTGCAACCAAAAATACAGCAAAGCCCATTTTTTTTTATTTCTAGAACTAATTCTAGAAAAAAAAATGACGTAGGGCTCCGCCATATTTTTGGTCCAGCCAGGTACAACTTGGCAGCTACAGACTGCCAGCAACCCCCAGCTGCCTCGTTGTACCTGGCTGCAACCAAAAATACAGTGAAGCCCATTTTTTTTAATTTCTAGAACTAATTCTAGAAAAAAAAATGACGTAGGGCTCCGCCATATTTTTGGCCCAGCCAGGTACAACTAGGCAGCTGGGGGCTGGAATCCTCAGCATGGAAAGGCCCAAGCGTTCTGGGCCCCCCCATGCTGCGAATTGCAGCCCGCAGCCGCTCCAGAAAATGGCGCATTCATTGAAGCGCCATTTTCTGACGCTGTACCCATGCTCTTCCAGTTGCCCTGGTGCCGGTGGCAAACTGGGTAATAAAGGGGTTAATGCCAGCTTTTTATTGGCAGCTGGCACTAAGCCCGAGATTCATAATATAGGGCCAATGTTAGACCCGCCATTAGGAATCTCTGGTAAATAGTCAGAAAATACACACATAGAAAAATCTTTTTATTTGAAAAAAAAACACAAACAAAATTCGGACTCCATCTTTATTATGAAGATCCGACGTAGTCCACAACGAAGGTCCCACGACGCTCGATTGCCTCCGACGTAGTCCACAACGAAGGTCCCACGACGCTCGATCGCCTCTGCTCAATCCAGAGACTGCAGCAAGGGATCAAGTGTCCTCTTCCTACAGTCTCAGGGGTCAGAGTTATGGTGCACTGTATGACAATGATCAGTTATACAGTGCACCATGACTATGATCCCAGAGACTATAACAAGAGGACACTTGATCCCTTGTTGCACCCATCCATCCACCTATGCACCCATCATCCACGCACGCACATCCACGTACGCACATCCACGCATGCACACAACCACGCACGCACATCCACGCATGCACACATCCACGCACGCATGCTGACATCCACGTACATCCACACACACACCCACGTACATCCACATCCACGTACGCACACATCCACGCACGCACATTCACACACGCACATCCACGTACGCACATCCACGTACGCACATCCACGTACGCACATCCACGCATGCACACAACCACGCACACACATCCACACATGCATATCCACGTACGCACATCCACATACGCACATCCACGTGCTGACATCCACGCATGCACACAACCACGCACACACATCCACGCACGCACACATCCATCCATCCATCCACCCATCCATCCACCCACCCACCCATCCATCCATCCATCATCCATCCATCCACCCATCCATCCACCCATCCATCCATCCATTCATTCATTCTTTCATTCATTCATACTTACCCAGCGATGAGGAGGAGGAGCCCCTGAGAAGAGGAGGAGCCACACTGCAGAGGAGGCCCGACGGTGCGGGCGGGTGCACCGAGCGTGCAGCCCGCCGGGATAGGTGAGCGGGGCTTGGGACCAGGGATCGGGGGCTGGGGACCGAGTCCCGGGGGCTGGGGACCAGCAGGGAGGAGGAGGGGGCCCTGCAGCTTTGCCGGTGGGCGCAGAAGCCCGCCGGCAAACAAACTGTGCAAGGTGGAGGGCGGGGATGGACGGGAGACAGGGGGGGCTGCACAGGGGACGGGGACAGGACACAGAGGGCTCAGGACACAGGGGGGGGGCTACAGGACACAGGGGGAGCTGGACACAGGGGGCGGGGACAGGACACAGGAGGGGCTGCACAAGGGACAGGGACCGCACACAGGAGGGGCTGCACAGGGGACAGGGACAGGACACAGGAGGGGCTGCACAGGGGACGGGGACAGGACACAGGGGGCTCAGGACACAAGGGGGGGGCTACAGGACACAGGGGGAGCTGGACACAGGGGGCGGGGACAGGACACAGGGGGAGCTGGAGCATCAGCTCATGGCCGGCGGCTGCGGTGCAACCCGCCCGCAGATAAGAGTGATTGCGGTGGGGGAGGGGGGTGAAGGGGTTAACAGGGGTGCCCACACCTCTGCCCCTAACCCTTGGCTGTCACTGACAGCTTTTAGATTTGAGCTGTCACTGTTCGTTTAGAAGCAGTGACAGTTCAAAGCCATGACGAGTATACTCGTCATGATGCGGGAACTGACATCTTTTCATGACGAGTATACTCGTCATTAGTCGTAAAGGGGTTAAAGCAGATATTTCACAATACAAACTGCATACATTAGTAAACAAATGTCTTAGAGTTTATCAACTCTGATGTTGTGTTTGCTTTGAAAACCTTATCAGAATGTCTGTATAATTCCCTTATGAAAGTTTATAGTCTGCCTATCTGCCTACTGACAATCCTCACCATCCCTCCTCCCTGCTGGGATCTCACACCCTTCAGTTCAAGCTCAGCGGTGAGTGATATTGTGTGGCGAGGATTCAATACACTTGGACTCATGAGTCCACTAATAGTTATCAGAATGTATATTTATTTCATTTTTTTATACCAGGCTGGGTTCCCATTACCATACTTAAAATGACAAATGCACCTTTTCTATCTGTTCATATCTATGTTTCACTTTTTCCTTATTTTTACATTTGTATTACACTTCATACAAGACACCAACTCTTTATTGGCTTTATGGCTTTATCATAGGTATTCAGATCAACACACGATTGTGAAAGAAACACACAAAACACTTTTATTGGATGTAAAATAGACCAAATTTTATTACAAATCAGATTATTATTTTATTCAGTGTCTGAAATTTAGAATCAGCCAATTACTATGAAAAAGACACTGAAAATGGCAAAACCTCCGACTCACGAAGAATCATCCTTCAGCACTCAGGAGAGGAAAAAACCCCTGTGGAGGAAACCTCTAGGGAACCATGGCTGGAGGACTGCCCTTCCCTTGGGCTTAGAAGGTTAATGCCAACACAATTGTATCAGAATTTGTACATTGTATCATATTTACAGTGAGACATAATATAAATCCACTACAGATATGACAGCAGTGACATCACATAGTCACACAAGTTATATCAGCAGAAAACAGACAGTAATGAAGGTGAAAGCAGGTGCCCTGAGCGAGCACCATATGGAGTAAAGCCTAATGCGACCTCTCCAGGCCGTACATATAAAGGAGAAGACGGCTAGTACTGGACGTGAGGGAGATCTGGCTGCAACATGTCACCCCATTGATCGCTAGGGTTATTCGGGCTGATCTGGCTGCTGGGTGGTATGGCTGATCTGGCTGGGCTAGCGGCGTATGGCTGATCTGGCTGGCTAGGCGGATGTCCCCCCTTCCTCCCTTACATATGCTGGAGTGATGAAGCTCCAGGTCTCCAGACACGTCAAGTATGGCGCCTCTTCATACGACCGTCCATCTGCTCTGTTGTTTGAGAATCTTCTGACATAGCTGTATGAATTTATGACATCAGCACAGTTGCCGTAGTTACCACAGCTGTTATTTCATTGGCTAGTAAGACCCTCTCAGTGTTCCATAGTTTTAACTAGTTTTAATGACTGACATTGTGCCTTTATACTGAAGAATACAAATTAAACTTGTTGCTAGACAAAACTATTATATTTATGATTTTAAAGATTCCCTAATCAAAGTGATGCGTATACTCTCAGCCACTTTACAAGTAGACTGTTTCTGGCCTTATTCTATACAGGTCCATTAAGTGAGACCAAGCAAGTCTAGTCGGACTGTAACCGCATGTATGCAAATCACATACTTGCAGTCACACGCTCACCGAATCACCACAGCACTGTGAGCAATACGAGGATCACAGTCTGCAGTCACATATTATCTGTATATAATATCTGATGTGTGTACATAGTATATTACACCCAGTACACAGGAGTCTACATGACTGGTTTATGATATACTGTAACTACAGACATGTGATGGTATCTGTTACCCGAACACTACCAATTTCTCCACCGGTAAGTTTTACCTGTTGTTAGTGCTGGAGAGCTCTGATTTCCTTCTGAAGCACTCTCCTCTGCCGGGGATTGGTAGTATCTGCGATCTGTTGGAGTAAGAATGTGGAGCTCACTGGGACGGGGTACTCGGTGCCGGACCGGTGTACTGCTGGGGGATGTTACGGCGGTCCTGGTCCGGACCGTGTCCCGGGCCCGCACAATAAAATGGGGGTTATTTACAGGGGATTTGTCACTCGTGACGCCACCCACTATATGCGGCCAGTAATGGGGCCGCCGCTGCTGCAGAACCTCCGGGGATGATGAGATAGCAGCTTGGATAGAATAGTTCCTGTGGGCAAAACTGGGTTCCCCGGGGCAGTGGTAGTAGTAGTTAAAGTCTGTGAGGATAGTTATTGATGCTGCAGGAGAGTAGGGGTCGCAGTAGAGATGATGAGAGTAGAGGTAATCGCAGTATATGAGGGCAAGTGGGGCTTCAGTATAAGGATCACACACACTCACGGTTTCTGTTGTTTTCCAAGTCTTTACTTGCAGATGGTATAACACAGTATTGTCCACGGAGTCTGTACCGGGTTGCTCTCACCCTGACCGGGTCCTTGGCTTCCTACTTAAGCGCTGTGTGTGGCCCTGCTGCTGCTTGTAGCTATACTGCTGGCCCTGTCTCTGCTCACGGGTACCAATATGCTGGGCAACTTGAATCCTCTGTGTCACTGACCCCTCCGTGTTGCTTTGCTATGGTGCTGTGAAGATGGTGGACCTTCACTATGCCGGTGTTTACTGTCCTGTCTGTCTCAGGCACAGCCTCGGATCCGGTATCAGTCTTAAGCACCTCCCCGGGGTCAAGTTTTTGGGGTAACTCTTTATCCCGGGTATGTTCCTCTGTCTCCTCTCCTCAGACCTCTCAGGACCTCCACTTCTACTTGACTCTGCTCCTGCTCCAGACTCAAACTGAACTAACTGTCACTCTGCTCTGTGGTAAACAACTTTAGCTCCTCCCACTAGTGCAGGTGCCACCTAAGCTCCTCCCACTTCCTAGTGTAGTGTGGGGATTAAACCTGTGTTGATGTTTCTGTGGCACTTAACCCTTGAAGTGCCACAAGAACAACACTTCACCCAAGCAATTACCAATCACATTTGTACCAAGAATTATGTACAGATCTTTTACACTAGGGTGTGTTTCAACCACTATGAGTCCTTGGTCTTGTAATTCCACCCTCCCCACCTTTATTGGTACCTTTCTAACCCTCACTAATTTAAGTGGAAAACCATTAGAAGCATTTATTACAAGGTTGGGGTCTGGTGGTTCCAGTTCTGCATCAGACCAAAATTTTTGTAAAGGGTATGCGGTATGGTGGTCACCTGCGAACCCGTGTCCAGCAAGGCAGGTGTAGGTATACCATCTAAGGTGATGGACAAGTACAGTCGTCCACCAATATACCCGTCATACCAGTCTCGTGGGTCTGATGAGTTCATTCCTGGGTGTTGGCCCGCGGTCCCAGGGGTTGCTGGTTTAATGGACACGACTTTGCATAGTGGCCTTGCTTGCCACAATGGTGGCAGACGGGTTCTCCTGAAGAGCCATAGAGATCGTTGGTCATCCCATGGAGCAACATGTTTTTCTTTCCTTCCATCCACGGGACGACCTCTGGGCTGTCAGCTAGCAGGATCTTGTCAGATGGCTTGGCCTCTGTTTTAAGCTGTAAGGCTTTCATGATGGAGGCCATGTCTTTGCACAGCGGGACGCACCTCCGAGCACAGGCTGTCAAACCTGCTTGATATGTAGATTCTTGGACAAAGTGCTTCAGTGTCCGCGCTGCTGCTCCGAGACCAAAGAAACACAGACACAGGAATGTCTGGTACAGCTACAGCCTTTATTTTCCGACGCGTTTCGGAGCCTCCTCCCGAGCTCCTTCCTCAGGGAACATCGGATGTTCCCTGAGGAAGGAGCTAGGGAGGAGGCTCCGAAACACGTCTGAAAATAAAGGCTGTAGCTGTACCAGACATTCCTGTGTCTGTGTTTCTTTGGTCTCGGAGCAGCAGCGCGGACACTGAAGCACTTTGTCCAAGAATCTACATTACGACCACGGTCACCGTTGGGAGTGCGGTCCCTGCAGCAGCTGCTTGTACGCTATTCTACCAGTTGTGAGTTTCACAACTGACAAAGGTGAGCAATTCCACATCGATAAGTCAAAGTGTGTTATTGAGATAAGACCCTATTTGCGCATTTTTTCTTTCACAAACCTGCTTGGTGTTACAGTTTGCACATTTACCCCTGCAGCAGATGAAGAAGAAGGTGGCTCTGATGCCGGGGAAAGGTTATTCTGCCATACCTTATGAGAGCAAGACCAGGAACATTATCTGTAAATCTGGAAAAGGGAACTGTCGTACTAGAGGCAGATTCATATGAAACAGACTGGAATGCCCAACGTCAAGAACAATACAAAAAGGTACAAGCTTGTGTAGCAACCAGATTAGGACAAATCAGAGAAAAACAAGAAAGAGGTTACAATAAGAATGCTCAAGCAGAACCTTTAATACCTGGAGAAAATAGTATTAAAAAAAAAAGGAGAACTCATAAAATGGATGATCAGTGGGAACAAGAACCCTATACTGTGTTACAGTGCAATTTTGACAACAGTAAAACATACATCATTAGCAAAGATGGAGGAAAAACCACTGCAACAATTTCAAAAGATCATCTCAAAATATGCCCAGAGCAATTGAAACCTCAAGGAAAAGAAATGTCTTTTGAATTCCCAGAAGAAGAAAAGGAAGAAAAGGTAATTCATACAGTGCTAGGAGACTTTCCAGAAGACTGGCCTCAATGTGAAGGAGCAGTAATAGTACCTGTAATACATATCTTTCAACCACCAGAACCAAGAGGAACCAAAGAACCAGTCCAGAATCAAGAAGAACCACCCGTTGTAGCAGAACCAGAGGATCCTGCAATCGATGCACTTGCTCTTCTCATAGAAAGACTGAGACAATACTACAACATTCCAGAAACGCGTAGATCTACTCACAGACTAGTGGAAAGTACAGACACTAACTAGAATTAGACAATATTGACATGCCAGTACTACACAGGTCTGCCCATAGTAATTTTGGTCAATCACCAACCATCAACCACAAGTATAGAGAGTAAGGTGAAGAAAAATTGTGAAGTGTAAATATGTGTTTGAAATGTACGTTAAATGTGAATATTAGTGTACAGAAGGGTGGAGGAATTGGACCCAGTCCTTATGCACATTAAGTTAGGAAAAGAAAGTTCCTGGGGTGGAGAGAAGATACCAGGTCTCCTAAGCCAGACGCCCATAGCGAAAATGTTTACCATATGTCTATTCTTGCACTTCAGTAAGGAAGTGGAATAACTCCAGCGCCACCTTTAAGCAGCTCCTCAAAGTCATAATCGCTTTCCACTAAGCTTTTAAATATGACTAAGGGATTTGTGCCAGGTCAGAACCCCAAACTACAGACGCTGCATTTCGGCGTAACTGCCATTCATCAGTGTAGTGTGTAGGATATCCTGATCTGGCTGTGTGAGTGGCTAAGACAAGGTCTGGGAACTTGCTATACACCCTATGGAGACAGCTAAGTAGGTGAGGAGACTGTAGCCACATCCCTCCTCTAGGAAATATGCAAATTTGCACTTCAGTAAGGAAGTGGAATAACTCCAGTGCCACCTATAAGCAGCTCCTCAAAGTCATAATCGCTTTCTAACAAGCTTTTAAATATGACTAAGGGATCTGTGCCAGATCAGAACCCCAAACCACAGACTTTTTTTTATTTCCTCAGATGGGGAAGTTTTGAGTCATACAAAAAAAACCAAGACTAAGAAACTTCAAACCAAAAACAGCCTTTCTAACGTGCTGTCCCATCATCATTGGGAAATCTCAGTCGTTAATGTAGAAATGCAACATAACAAAACAAAAACAGAACAAAAAAAAATATCAAGAAACATCAACAAAATCAATCCATTTTTTGTTCTTCCAGATGCCCTCCGCATCAAATTCGCCATTTCTTTTGTTATCCCGCAAAAAACAAGTACCGACCGTATATACTCGTGTATAAGCCGACCCGTGTATAAGCCGACCCCCATACTTTTGCCCCCAAAGTCTGGGAAAACCTATTGACTCTTGTATAAA
The DNA here is from genome assembly GCA_033576535.1 of Allobates femoralis. NCBI lineage: Eukaryota > Metazoa > Chordata > Amphibia > Anura > Aromobatidae > Allobates > Allobates femoralis. The sequence goes on along the minus strand of JARQOC010000008.1, from coordinate 110,772,887 downwards.
CCGAGGGTGGACCCCAGCACAGGTATACAGCCACCAACAGTGTGGTATACAGGCCCCCCCATGGTAGTATACAGCCCCCAGCAGTTTGGTATACAGTAGCCTCCCCAGTGGTATATACAGGCCCCAGCAATGTTACAGCAGCCTCCCCGTGGTATATACAGCAGCAGCCCCAGTGGTAGTATACAGCAGCCCCAGAGGTATATACAGCTCCAGAGGTATATACAGCCCCAGTGGTATATACAGCAGCTCCAGTGGTAGTATACAGCAGCCCAGTGGTAGTATACAGCAGCCCCAGTGGTAGTATACAGCACTCCAGTGGTAGTATACAGCAGCTCCAGTGGTAGTATACAGCAGCCCCAGTGGTAGTATTCAGCAGCCCCAGTGGTAGTATACAGCAGCCCCAGTGGTAGTATACAGCAGCCCCAGTGGTAGTATACAGCAGCCCCAGTGGTAGTATACAGCAGCCCCAGTGGTAGTATACAGCAGCCCCAGTGGTAGTATACAGCAGCCCCAGTGGTATATACAGCCCCAGTGGTAGTATACAGCAGCCCCAGAGGTATAAACAGCCCCAGTGGTAGTATACAGCAGCCCGCCCGCCACCCCCATCAGTATACAGGCCCCCTCATCAGTATCCAGGGTTCCCCCCCCCCGCTTGCTCTGCAAAACCTGCAAAGTAAAATCATTATACTTATCACTGTCCTGTCGCCGCCGTCCCCGCCGCTGCCATCGCGCTCCTCCATCTTCATCCAGCGTCTTCCAGCTTCCTGTGGTCAGCGCAGGCTATGACGTCATTGCCTGTGCCGACTGGAGGAAGCCGGAAGAAGATGGAAGAAGACGGAGGAGCACGATGACGGCGGTGGGACAGCGGCAGCGGGACAGTGATAAGTATACTAATCTCTTCCTTTACAGGTTTGTGCTGCAAGGGAGGGCCTGTATACTGATAGGGGCGGGCCTTTATACTGTATACACTGTATACAGTGTATACAGTATACAGTGACTCGCGTATCAGCCGAGGGGGGGACTTTTCAGCCCAATTTTTGGGCTGAAAAACTCGGCTTATACGCGAGTATATATGGTATACATTTTTCCCAAAACCATCCTAACACGATCCCTAACTGCTATCTCTGATCTTTTAAACACATACACATTCCTCACATCCCACAACACTTCCTTCACATATGCCAACATCAACCACAACACTCTCTCCTTCGTCCCATCACAAACACCCAAACCAAACATAAACAGCTCAAAAGTAAAAAAATTCGCACTAGTCAATTCCCTACATAAAGGTCCCATTCTCCTAATCACATCTCTTGCATACCCACAATTCCAAAAAACATGCAAAACACTTTCACGCCCACCACATCCAGCCCTTGGACAACTCTCATTCCTCACCAAACCCCGATTCCTCTGAAATTCCCTAACAGGTAATACTCCCTGCAGAGACTGACACACAATGTCACTCTGTCTGTTGGACATACCATCCATCCTCACTTTCTTTCACACTTTTTCTACATCATTCCCTCTAACCCAATTTATACCACATTCCAACTCTTTACACTCAACCATGTGTGAGGTGTAGCGGCGTCAGGGAGGCAAAGACACGGGATCCAGGCACCACTGGTCACGGCACACGTTTATTTGGCCAAAAATGTAGAAAACAATAGTCCGGTACAATATTCCGGATTCCCCTTACTTCAGGGGCCGCTTCTTAGCTTCACCCAAAAGGACTTACCCCGACAAAACCAGCCACAATGTCTCAGGCCTGGCTCAGGGATGCTTCTCTCTCAGAAGCTCAGGGAGTTGTGTCCACTTCCTCACTAGAGACCGCACCCCATGGTCTAGCTTCCTTTTATCACACCCAAGCCAGTAAAGCAGAATCAGCACAAAATCCCGGGATGGAGTGCGACCTGTCAATATGGAGGACGCACCCAGGGAGGCACATACCGGTCGCAGGGGCCTCACCCCCCCCCCCCATGTTCAAGCGTATGGGGCTGAACACAAGGCCATAACCCCGGGCCCTGCGTGCAGACCGCGTCACAGCGCGGAGAACCGGCGGAGCCAAGCAGGGGCACCTGGGGATACCAGCGGAGCCAGACCCCACGAGCAACCAACCCGTTCGGACCCCCGGCACCCACGAACCCCGGACGGGTACCAACGACAGAGGCCTGGGGCCCCACGAGCAACACGGGGTTTGCCCGCGGCACTGCTGCATCGCTCCGGACGGCGAGTCGGCGCACTGAGCTCTGCACCCGGGAATCAATCACATTAAGTCCTCCGGGTATCCCATCGGTGGGATTCTCGGGCTCTGGGCCCTGTCTGTCCTTCATCCGGGGGGCCATATACTCATTCCACAATACCCGGAACAAGGGCATATCCCTCCCCAGCACAACATCATAAGGGAGATCCTTTACCACCCCCACGACATGTTGAACCCTCCTGGCTGGGGTAGCAAACGTGACACGCTTCGTCGGATACCTGCGATGATCCCCATGGACACTCATCACCCTGACCTTTCGGTCGGTGGGTTTGGTCCTGGAGACCAAGGAGGCACACACGAGGGTCACGTTGCTCCCTGAGTCCAGGAGAGCCATCACTTCATGACCATTAAGCCGAACGTGGCACAGTACATTCCCAGTGTCCCTGGGGTCCGAGCGCCCTTTTCCGACGAGGTGGTTGAACATGGACCGCCTCCGGGAGTAGTCACAGTCCATGGGTTCCCCGTTGAGGGGACACTGCGCCATCATATGTCCCACCTCCTGACACCTCCTACATCAGGGTTGACCTCCGTTATACCGGGGGCTGAACTGCGGCGGTCCGGAACGCCGCTTTGCTGCAGGGGGAGGGCCGTTCTTGGCCTGAGCCGGGTGCTCGCTCACCCGGGGTCCGGATTGGGGGGCCCTGCTGTCTGGTGTGGTGGGCGCAGCCTTGAGGTTAGCCCCGCAGTGTCCCCGTGTCCCGGATCAAGTCCTGTGTGGCCACATGGCGCTCCACCACATTTACCAACTGGTCTAGGGTACCCGAGTCACTGTGTCCCACCCACCGTTGTATGGGGACGGGCAGCGTACGCACGAAGCTATCCACCACCACCCGCTCTACCATCTGGGCCGGACTCAGTGCTTCAGGCTGCAGCCATTTCTTAACCGGGTGTAGCAAGTCATAGGCCTGAGAGCGCACAGGTTTGCCTTCCTCGTAGGCCCATTGGCTCACCCGTTGTGCCCTCACGTATGTATTAACCCCGGTACGGGCCAATATCTCCCCCTTCAGGGCTCCATAGTCCATGGCATCCTCGGTACACAGGTCTATGTATGCCTTTTGGGGATCCCCAGTCAAATAAGGCGCCAGCACCTCGGCCCACTGGGCGACCGGCAGTCTCTCCCGCTCGGCCACCCGCTCAAACACCGCCAGGAATGCCTCCACATCATCCCCCGGGGTCATCTTTTGCAGCGCTTGTCTTACCGCTTTCCGGACGCGGCAGTCATCACCTGGGCCTTGGGGCGGATCCCACGGTCTGGCACGAACAGCCTCGGTCAACAGGGCCATCTGCTCCTGGTGTCTTTGTTCCTGTTGTTGCTGTGCTTGGAACTGCTGCTGCTGAGCCTGAACCAGGTGTTTGAGTACCTCCTCCATGCTGGTGGTGGGCTTGTACTGGAATTTAGCCGCTTGGATCCTGGACATGCGCTGCCGGGCACCCCGCAAGAGACTGGCAGCTATGACGACTGCTGCTCCTCCTACTTAGCAGCCGCTCATTAGCCTCTTGAAAAGTCACTTCCCCACTGGCACCGGAACAGAGGGCAACGGTAGCGCCAGCTACACCTGGTAGGAAGGCTACACCTCACCGGGCTGGCATTGCCCACATTCTCCACCATATGTGAGGTGTAGCCGCGTCAGGGAGGCAAAGACACGGGATCCAGGCACCACTGGTCACGGCACACGTTTATTTGGCCAAAAATGTAGAAAACAATAGTCCGGTACAATATTCCGGATTCCCCTTACTTCAGGGGCCGCTTCTTAGCTTCACCCAAAAGGACTTACCCTGACAAAACCAGCCACAATGTCTCAGGCTTGGCTCAGGGATGCTTCTCTCTCAGAAGATCAGGGAGTTGTGTCCACTCCCTCACTAGAGACCACACCCCGTGGTCTAGCTTCCTTTTATCACACCCAAGCCAGTAAAGCAGAATCAGCACAAAATCCCAGGATGGAGTGCGACCTGTCAATATGGAGGACGCACCCAGGGAGGCACATACAGGTCGCAGGGGCCCGACCCGGTCGGTGCCTCACACTTGCTATAAACTAATTTTTTATTGCACAACATCTGCACATCCACATCACCTACTTTAACTTTCATCAAAAACTTATACACCCACACATACCACACAGGCACCTCACCCGCAACCGACCTCCGTAAATCTCTCACACACCATTTCAATTTTAACATATACACACCAAACAAATACCGACACATACAAGACGACATATCATCCTTACTCAAAATCTTTAACATAAAAAGAACCAAAATACGCCATAGAAAACCTCCAGGTTTGGAAAACCCAAATCCCCTTTAACCAGGCTTTTAGTCACAATATCCCACCTTGCACGTTCCATCTGAGAACCCCAAAAAAATACAAATAAAATTCTATTTAGGGGCCGTAAACACTGATCACCTGGTGGACAAACCAAAGCGATATACAGAAAAATAGGCAGAATGACACTTTTAATTACCAAAATTTTCCCAAAAAAGGAAAGGGTGCGCAACTTCCAAATCTCCAATTTTTGCTCTACCTTACACTTCACATCCTCCCAACTCTCTTTCCCATCCAAAGGTGCCGTGAATTTCACTCCCAAAATCTTAATAGGACTACTCACCACATTTATCCCTACATCTTCACTCACAGGACCATTCCCGAAAACCTTACATTTACTCTTATCCCAATTCACTCTAAACCCAGACGCACTACAGAAAATTGAAGTCAACAACTTAGCCCTTTTCACTGAACACTCAGAATCACACAACACACATACATCATCCATATAGCCATTCACCTTCCACGCTCTGCCACCACCACCAGGAACATGCACACCCCTAATCACCTTATCCTTTTTTGACATACATAACAATGGTTCAATCGCACATATGAAAGCAACAGGTGACAATGGACACCCTTGCCGCACACCAGACCCCACATTCACTCTCCTTCCTACCCATCCATTCAAAAGAACACAACCATAAACCCCCTCATACAAACTTCTAATTCTACAAACAAAATCAGAAGGAAAACCCAGTCTCAACAAAACCCGAAACAAAAAACCATGCGCTAATCGATCATACGCCTTCTCAAAGTCCATACTTAACAACAACATCCTTTTCTTTCGATTCACACAATCCCACAAACAATCCCTCAGCATACATACACACTCATGAACACGTCTCCCAGCGCATCCCGCGATTGATGGTCTTCAGGAACCCACCACCAGAAAAACCTGTTAACTGCTCTGGAAGCAGTGAGAGGGGCTACACATTGACTGTTTCTTCGGCCGCGCCAATGGATTTTTAAGAGGTGCTGTCTCCAGGGCTCAAAGTTCCCTAGTGCAAATATCTACACAACAGTTCAATTCACTTATATTATAAATACTTTATAAAAGTGGTCATAAAACCAATAGGGTGTACACCAGGGTGCACTAACTATTTACACTGAACCAGTCTGGATCATTCATTGTCCATGATCGCACAGTCTTTATATACAACTAGCTGTAGTACCCGGCTACGCCCGGGTTAATAAATGACTGATGTTAGCTATAACAAAATAGAATTTGAATATGTCATATTAATGACCTGTAAGAAAATAGAAGCTGAGCTGTGATTGGTTGCTATAGGCAGCCTAATAAATCTCCAGCCAACAGTAAACCCTCCCCCTGGCCGGGCAGTATATGTTACCTCACACATACACATAATAGACAGCTCATGTGACTGACATCTGCCTTAATTCCCTATATGGCACATGTGTTGCACATTGGCTGTTTTTAATCAGAGGTTTATGTTTGGAAATTACAGATAGCACACGAATGAGGCGAGTTGTGTGAGGTGATTTGTGCACATCTGCGTCTGTCTGTGTAGTGTGTGTGTCCCTGGGGTGTGTGTCCCTGTGGGGTGAGTGCATGTGTCCCTATAGGGTGTGTATGTGTGCGTGTCCCTGTGGGGGGGGTCTGTGTGGTGTGTATGTGTATCTGTGTTGTGTGTGTCCCTGTGGGGTGAGTGCATGTGTCCCTATAGGGTGTGTATGTGTGTGTGTGTCCCTGTGGGGGGGGGGTCTGTGTGGGGTGTGTGTGTCTCTGTGTGGTGTGTGTGCCTGTGGGGTGAGTGCATGTGTCCCTATAGGGTGGCTATGTGTGTGTGTCCCTGTGGGGGGGTCTCTGTGGTGTGTGTGTCTCTTTGTGGTGCGTGTGTGTCCCTGTGGGGTGAGTGCATGTGTCGCTATAGGGTGTGTGTCCCCGTGGGGGTGTGTGTGTCTCTGTGTTGTGTGTGTCTCTTTGTGGTGTGTGTGTTTGTTCGGGTGCGTGGTGAGTATCCAATATTGGGGCTGCACCTTAGCGACTATACACTTGTGGTTACTCTTTGTGTGCGTGTCTTGTGTATAAATGTCCCCGTGCGTGGTGAATAGCTCATGTTGGGGCCCCACCTTAGTGACTATATGCTGGTATGTGCAGTTAGTCTTTGGCGCTATCATTAAACCCCTCTCATTCACAACTGTCAACTGGTAACTGTCACTTTTCCCTCATTATGTAGATAGGGGCAAAATTGTTTGGTGAATTGGAATGGGCGAGGTTAAAATTTCGCCTGACAACATAGCCTATGACGCTCCTGGGGTCCAGACGTGTGATTGTGCAAAATTTTGTGGCTATAGCTGACAGCTGTCGATTTTCCTCCAACACTTTTCCATTCACTTTTTCCCCATTATGTAGATAGGGCAAAATTGTTTGGTGAACTGGAACGCGCAGGGTTAAAATTTCGCCTCACAACATAGCCTATGACGCTCTCGGGTCCAGACGTGTGACTGTGCAAAATTTTGTGGCTGTAGTTGCGACGGTGTAGATGCCAATCCCGGACATACATACACACATACATACATACATACATACATACATACACACACACACATTCAGCTTTATATATTAGATAACAATGGGGGAAATCAAACATATTCACGCAGGGAAGAAATGGGGACAAAAAGGGAAAATGCAGTAAAACTCACTCTCAAAGTCTTTGTAGCCTGTCCGGGGCTTACTCTGTCTTCTTCTTCCACGGCAGTACCTGTTGTCGAGCACAGACCAAATGCAGCGCCGGAGATTAATATTTTAGTACCGATGTCTGTGTCGCTCTGCTGCGGGTTGCTGTAGTCACTGGAACGAGCATAGCCGCTGAAACCTCCGGAGTAAAAGCTGCTGCCGGATTCTCCTCACTCCACTGATTAGAAGCGACTACCGGTGGTGTCTCCCTCAGAGTGCTGGACGTAGCTGCCTGTGTCGTCTCCCATGGCAGCCGCTTGACCCTGATGGCATAGGTGCCTCACTCCCCTTCCTGCCGAACGAAGGTCACTCTATCCCCTCTCTGCAGACTCCGGTCCGGATGTCCATAGGGCAGATGTGACTCCACGTCCCTTCGGGATATAAAGGTCTCTTAGTCCCCTCTGGACTCCCGAATGAATCCGTACCCCATTTCGTCTTTAAAGATGGTGATGACTCTGGTTCGATGTGGAGCCCTCCGGGTTGAAGAATATGCCCTTGCCGCGACCATGGCCTCAATCATTCTGGCCGTCGCCTGCCTTTGAAGTCGTCTCTCGGTCTCTTCGGCTTCCCACCGGGCGAACCCCCGTCTTCTGAACTCCTCACGGGTGAGGATCTCCACCTGCCCATGGCCGGATTCTCCTCCCTGGGGTTCTCTCTCCAACAGCAGAGGACTTCTACCTTGACTTCTTGAGCTGGTGGTGTGGGGATCAAGGGTATTGGCAGGCCTGAGTTCTTACTTTACACATCCCCCCAGGGATTGTTGCTGATTCCCGGACCGGGACTTTCAGGGCTGGTTTGGCCTATTGGGATGAGGGCACCTGCCTGGGCACCCGTCTTCTACCCTGTCCTCCATCACATGGGCCCACTCCATCTGGCGGCCCAACTCATCCATTGCTTCAGCCTGCCACTGGCCAGCCTCCGGGGAACAAAGGGTTTCACTTCACCCTCTACTCTCCTCCATAACCGGGCCTTCATGGGTTTCCTCTGGACATCCAGCATGCACCACTCTCTCGGTGCCGTCCTGTTCTCCAACCCTTCGTCGGCGTCGTTGATCCTCTTCGTTGTTGGCCGACTCACCCCTGGGCAGAGTCCCGTTGAGGCTGGAGCTGCCCTCCCCTGGAGCGATGGATGGCAGGGGCGGGAGTTCTATTTCCCACTCTGTGCTGGCTTGGCCCACTATGAAGGGCCCTGGCATGCCCCATGGCCAGCACATGGCGTTAGTCTCTGTGAGCAGCCATTACTCGGGCCTAATGAACAATGTCCATCAAACAGTCTTAGGCGGACAAGACCTGGTTTTACCGGATCAGTAGTCCTGTTTGTGATGCCAAGTTTGTCTCACCCCAGGGCAGGGGTACTCGGAACCAGGTCCTCTCTTTAGTCTACGGGGGAATGTCACGGCGACGTGACCCAGCTCCGTATGCCCAGGTGCGGCAAATGAAAAGGGAATTTATAAAGTTTATAGGGATAGTTCGTGACACCACCCATGGTTTGTGGCCAATATGGACCACCGCTGCCGTTCAGACCTCTGGGGATGATGGTAATGGCGACAGCCAGGATGGTGAGTCTTCCACGGGTAGGGCTTGGTTCCCCTGCGCAGATGTAGTAGTGAAGTACTTAATTGCAGCATTCAGACCCTTCAGACAGTTTCTCCTGTGATCAGGCAAGCCTCTGCACCACGATGAAGCAGATTGAACAAGCGTTTATCGCTTGATATGAGCTCCGGCTCTCATATCTGCGATGTCACGATCAAGCGATTTTACATTGTAAAATCGCTTGATTGCACGCAGCGATGCACAAACGATATCGCTTAAGCGATCAAAAAGCAGATCGCTTAAACGATATCGTTCAAGAAATTGAACCGTGTGACGGCCGCCCTACACACACTGCATGTGACAGATCATACATCGACTAAAGTGAATTATCTCAGGGTAATCAAATTGTGATCCCTACATATACAGTCTCCTGAGCGGTTCTGCCCCTTTGTGATCGAGTGTTATTGTTATTGACACACCCAGACACCAGGGCAATGGGGTGCTCAGAACTGGGCCGAACAGTTCTTTCTTTGGATTTGTCACGGTGGCGAGAACCAGCTCCATGGCCCTGGCTGGGCCCTAAAAATGGGGGAAGGTTATATGGGAAATTAATTTGTGACACCACCCATGGTATTTGGCAATAAGATGACCAGCGCTGCGGTTCAGATCCACTGGGGCGGTTGGTGACGCAGCAAAGATGGTACAGCTCTCCACGGGTAAAGCAAAGCCCCATGGCAGTTATCAAGTCTATTTGATGATGGTTACTGATGTAGCACAGGGCAAGTGACACAGTAAATAAATCGGATGACACCGCAGGGTGCACTTTTCACATTTTACTCACAGTCTCCAGGTTACAACAGCCATCCGGGCGCTCTGTCCTCCAACTCAGGGATCCAGCCAACTCTTGGGTAACTTAGGTGCACGTTACCTGGACCCCCTTCTGGTGCACCTTTCTGGGTCATCTCACTGCGCTACCTCTCGCCCTCCTTCCCTGCTACTCACATAGTGTCCCAAGCCAGCAGCCTCGGGTCCTGTCAGGGGGACATCTTCCTGGTCCCTTTGACCCTATGTGGCTGATTTTTTTAGCGATTGTGTGCGGCTGTGGCACTTAGGCTGGTTTCACACTTGCGGACCCCTCCGCAGCGTCCTGTGGAGGGGATCCGCAAGCTGAGCGCAGGCATAGCAAGTCCTTATGTTTAACATGAGGACGCAGGTGCCTGTGCTCTGATGCAGATTGACGTGCGCACCCATTCACTGCAATGTATGATTTGTACGCAGGCTGATGCCTGTGCACAAATCACACACTCTCGTCTGCACCCTGAACGCGACATGTCGCGTTCCTGGTGCGGACTAGACTGTGATTTGTGCACAAGCATCTGCATGCGCACAAATCACATATTGCCGGCAATGGGTGCGCATGGCCATCTTCACCTGAACCCAGGCACTTGAGTCCCCATGTTAAACATAGGGACTTGCGGCGCCTGCGCAGGACGATGCGGAGGGGTCCGCAAGTGTGAAACCAGCCTTACAGATACCACAACCTCCAGTTTGAGTTGAATCTTACAGTCTCTCCACTAGCCTGGGGCCGGTCCCCACTGTGACCTTGTCCCTTCACCAGACTACAATCGGCGTGGATTCGGGTGGTACGGCTGGATCCCTCACTTCCCGTGCCTCTAGGAAACCCTTATCTGTCTCTGAAACCCCTCACTAGCTCCTACATCTCTCCTCTTGCTTTCCTAGTCCTGGGACGAGCTCCTCTCTGCTCCAGCCCCCCTCACTAACTGCTTACCTGACGTTTTCCTCATGTTCTCTCTACTTCCTCCACCCAACCCCTCTACCTAGTTCCCCCTCCAGACGGAGATGGAGCCCTGCCTCAATAGGGTCTACCCAGATCCCCTGGCCTGGAGTGGTGTTGGGTGCAGGTACCGGGTAGTTCCCCATCCTTACCCAAGAGTGGGATACCACACGTCTGGCTGAGATGCAGTACCTCTGTGGCGACTGGACCCTCGGGGTGCCACATTATATTGCAGTGTACCATATGTATTTGCAAACTCCTTGTTCAACCAGTTATCGCAAGAGACATTATCTGCATGTGACTGTGTCCTAACATTTACATTGCCAGTACCTTGTTGTCTTACCTGTTAATTGCACCTCAATAAATATTTGATTTGTTTTCACCTGCAACAGTCGTGCGTGTCTGATACAGAACTGCTTTTCTCTCCCTCTTCTAATTTCAGATGTACGGTATATACTTCTGTAAGTCTGTACCTGTATCAAACTCTTTCCAGGCGGGGTGCATCCTATTCTCAAACATTTATTTGTATACCTTCTCTGAGCACTTTTGCATTGCACCTATAAAGTTAGATAGATTACTGGGTGCAGCAGTTTTGACACCAAGTGATTCTGAATGGAATGATGTGTCTCTTTGCCTACATGATTCTGCTCTTAGTTGAGTCACCAAAACTAGCTGATAGACTCCTCATAATCAGGGAAAAGTAACTACAGTTTTCACCTTTTGTTTTTTAGATCTACATTGAAACCACTAGAGGAAAAAAAAAGCAACACAACTATACAGTACAGTGATGTCTTTAGATGCACAATGGGTGAAGTTTCATGAAATCACATGTACTTTACCTGTCCAAGTAAATAGAATTTAGTTTAAAGCAGAAAATACACAGAATTTATATGCTACACGTGAACATAGGCTAAATGTCTGAGCAAAGTGGATGTGATGTCACAACATTTCCACCCGCTGTGTGTCTATAGACTAGGGGTCTCAAACTAGGTTGGATTGCTGAGTTGCACATAGAAAAAGATTGGAAGTGGGAGGCTGCATTCTTTGTAGGGTTAAGTGACATTTTTAGTAATACCAGATTTTTTTGCTCGATGTAATGTCCCCTGTAATGTCCCCATCCTCATTCTCTTGTAGGAATGTCCCCACCATGATCCCTTTTTGTAGTAATGTGCCAATACTAGTCCCCTTCTTCCTCCTTGTAGTAAGGTCACTATCCTGATCTTTATCTTGTAGTAACACTCCATAATGGTCCCCGTCCTGTAGCAATGTCCCGCATCTTGCTCACAATATTGTAGTAATGTCCCCATACTGGTTCCTCAATGTAGTAATGTCCCCATCCAGGACCCTATCTTGTAGTAATCCCCATCCTCGTCCACATGTAGTAATGTCCCCCATCCAGGCAGCAACGTGGAAAGCATGGAGGGCCTGCCTAGAATATGAATACAAGATCCCGCCCATTAGGGCATGATCTTCTGATGAGGAGGCAGCAAAGCAACATGCCCTGAAGGCTAAGGAATATGGTCCCTACTCATAATGGATAACGAGTAAGTATAAATACGTTTTTTAGTACTTTTACAGCCAGCATTTAGCCGACAAAAGGATTGGGAGAATGGACATAGGATGATGCAGGGACATGATTTTATAGGTTAGGTGGCTTTTTGGAGGTGACAGGTTCCCTTAAACTGTCATTTTGGTTGGTTTTATTTACGTGCATCGAAGTGGGCCCTGGACGTTCTATCCGCTCTACAATGCATACAAACCAGTTTGGTCCCTTAAATAGTAGAAAGCAGGATAATATACAAAATATATTGCAGTTTAAAAACAAAGGGGAAATGGCAATCACTAGAAAACAAAGATATGATTTTAGGATGTAGATAATGTGAAAAAAAGAAGAAAAAAAAAAAAAACAGTACACAGCAGAATTATTGGAATATGATTTATTTACAATTTATGAATAGGAAAAAAAACATTTTACAGAATTTTTATAGTTTTCAGATCCTGTTTTGCTAAATTTTACACAGAAAACAAAAATTAAAAAAGGTCATTTTACCATTCACATACTTTCCTGTTCACATTAAATTTACATGAGTTTACTACATTAAAGAACATGAAAATAAAGTGCGTTTCCTTTAAGTTACAAATAAGGGAGAACATCCGAGCTCAGCGTTCACATCACATAAAAGGCTATTGCAAATATTAAATGCATTTAATAATTATTGGATTTGAATTTCTCCATTCACAATTAACCATAAAAAGGCATTTAATCCATTAATAATTCTAGAAGTCAGCACCCACCTAGCTCAAAATACTATTGCTGAACGATAAATTATTACCCCCGCCCCTTTTGTAGCCCAATATAGCAAGGAATTTTTTATGCTACAAAGTAATACATAGCACCTCTAGTGTACACACACACCAATCAAGAAAAAAGATCTGTCACTTGCCATAAATGTCCCAATTTATCTGCTGAAAAACAAAAAATGTCAGATTTGGGCGAATATCGGGATTTTCATTACGTATATATGGACTTCTCTACCATGTAAAATAAAATCAGTATTGCTAGCAAAGGGGGTGTGATCTTCTTAAGGACTCACATTGAAAACATTGATTACCATACCCACTTGGATAACAATACTAGATTTATTTACAGCGAAAAGGGGGCATATCCTAGGAACAAAAACAAAAAAAAAAAGTTATTGTATATATTATACACACACGCTGCATTCACATGAATGAAAACATTCACATATCGGCAAGTGACAGGTCCTCTTTAAAAGGGTTGACCACTACTCGGGCAACACTTTTTAATCTGAGTTGCTCCCAAACACACTTACTTCCGGTGCTGGCATAGTTTCAGTAGGGTCAGAACTCGCTCTCCCGAGGCTCACATAGCATTTTTAAGTCACGTGAGCCCTGCCGTTTTTGAGCCATTTTTAAGTCACGTGAGCCCTGAGCCCTGCTCAGAAATCAGTACTGCCTACACTCTTCCCACCTTCAGATGTAGCAAGTCACAATACGAAGTGGATAAATGTAGAAGAGACTAGCGCAATAGGGTCTTATCTGATCGGAAGTACAAAAAGACTTGCTCACCTGGGGGGTCGAGTAGGATACAACCACCCGAATGACACAATGGCTGCAGCAGCCCCAATACTGATAATGAGCAGATAATGGGATGAGAAAGGTTAAAAGCCTCAATGCCATTGAAAGATGAACGCACATTCTGGGGAAGTGATTTATTAAACACGGTTCAGAGAGGATACTCCAAGTCAATCACAATGTGATTATCCTAAAGAAAAAGGATCCACTCAAACACGTAGAATAAATCACTTCCTCAGGACCCTGCATTCATCTACTTTCAAAGACAGCTCAGCTTATATTCATTTTCATCCAATTATCTGCTCTTCAATAGCAAGTGGCCAACTGCAGCGCGACTTCCTCATGAGTTTAGATTCGTAAGAAGGTAGAAAGAGGGAGGCCGGCACGGACTGGACACAGATGCAAGTGTGTCATACGAGCCCCGGGAGAGCGAGTGCCGAGTATTGTTATTTTAATGGGGCAAAAACTCTGAGAATGGGTTGTCTGAATAGTAGACAACTCTTCATTTTATTGTCTTATGTAGGGGTAAGGTGTAGCAAAGGAGCCATATTAAACTGTGCGATAGAAGACTTGTTACAAAAGGAGATTACTTTTATGTCTAAACAGTGCCCATATATTTTTTCTGGTATTGCACTAAACTCTATTCCAAACAATGGGACAGAACTGCACAATCGACAGCCCATAGACAAGAGTGTTACAGAACACACCCCTTTAATATAGGCTTCTTATGTAATCAATCATTGACAATAGACTGCGCATTCCAAGTATGGTGGTCATACACACAAATAGAATGGTGTCCAGTGAAAACACTATCCTCGACATGGTTCACAATTCTTTTTCGAACCCCTCTCCACCTTTACTGAACAAACTACAAAAAGTATAAAAATAGCTTTCAGTAGAGATATTTTCTGTATAAAACCAACTTGAGATACATTTATATTATTTCCATACTGTGCTTAAGGGAATAAACTGTTTCAGCATCAAATTAGGAAAAACAAATAGGGAAAGATATTTTCATCTTAGACTTGTCTTCATGTCATTTATATGTTAGATGAATAACAAAAATATTACAATTAATTGTTTAGTTTGCAATCTCAGCCTTAATTCTTATTGAACATAGAGATTAAAATGAATTTAAATTTGTCATTTCGAGCTGTTAAAACTTCTGTCCTGAGTGAATATGTCATTCAAAAAGATCATGTGGATGGATTTTTACAAGCTGTATAAGATTTTGGAAGTGAAAGGTTTGCTAAAAAATATTTCCGTAACAAATCTTCAACATGTGATTACACCGTACAGCTAGCCATACTACTTCACTATCAGACCTCATAGCATAAAGACCTGTGTCCTCAGAATAGAAATTTGGGCATGTTCTAAATTGTATTAGAAGTGGAAATACCCAATTGTCAATGAACATTTGTTAGTACTTAAGTTAAACATAGCAAATATGGTGCAGATCCCACCGCCTAAGATAGGAGGAGAGTGACCGTGAAGGTCAGCTCAAAGTTGTTTTTTTAATTTTTATCTAAAGGAACACCGAAGAGACTGGGAAGGAAATGGGAACTTTCTCAGTAGCTGTACCTTAGCAGTCTATTTTGGTTCATAGGTAGAGCACCCAGATGGCATGGGCTAACCAAGATAGGATATCTATTCACACTGTGCTGTCAACTTGTGGTGATCGACCACTACCATACTCCAGTGCTCAGTACTTGTAATGAGCAGTTAGATGCCCGCATGGGTGCAATTAGAGTACCAAGTATAATGGAATTCAATGGTGAACGCAACATTTTTTTGAAAGTTCTGGAAAAATGCTTGAGTTCCACATTGACATCCATTACACTCTGGTACTAATGTGGAACTCAAGCAGTTTTCCAAAAGATCTGGAAAATGCTTGAGTTCACTATTTACTTCCATTATACTTTTTTCTCAAGTCATGCCCGTCCGAGCATCCAGCTGCCCGTTGTGAGTACAGAGCATCCAGGCATGGTAGTGCTCACTCCTCACTATGGCCAACCAATCAAACAGATCCATTGACTTACAAAGTGTGCACCTTAAAGAGGGAGCCCATCACCAGGGTTTCCCTATATAAACTAAAACCACCATCGTTAATGCCCCTTTTACAGCAATCTATAAACCTGTATGCAAGTGCTAACCACCTCTGCATGTCTTACATTATTCCATAACACCCCAAATATCACTTCTGCGCATTCATACTGAGGCAGCACAAAGGCCCATAATGAGCATGCACTGGGAGAGAACAAAGTGCCGTTGATGACCTGGAAATAGAGCTCCACATGCACATTACAATACCTTACTCTGCCTTTGACCAGGCAGAGCAAAGCCAGTGCATGGGCATTACGATACTTTTCCTCAGCAGGGCAGAGTAAGATACGCCTGCATGGTAGTGAGATTAGGTAGCTGTGTGGACGTCTCAGGAGTCATTATCCTCATGAAGCATGGCAGGAGAACATCAATTGTGGGGGGGAAAGGTGGCGTTGAGCAAGACCAGCAACTCTTATTAGACTAGACCATGCCATGTGAAGGAGGGCAGGGTTATTAAGGGTGGTCTTTTTTTGGATATGCACAGGTGATTGTGGGCTTAAATGAAATGTAGATAAACTTCTGTAAGAGGAACTATAGGTGGCGGCTTTAATGTATATTGGTGAAACCTATTGACAGGTTCCCTTTAAAGTAGAATGTGATATTTCCTTCTGTTTCTCTGATTATCTCTATCTTGAGAAGCAAAGGCCAGCACAGAGTTTACACAAATCTCTAAAAGGATCAGTAGGACTATGGTAATGCTGAATACTACACACAAAACCTGGCAAAAAAACATTAAGTCTCAATATTAGTGTTTGACTGTCACCTACCCTAGTAACAGATACTTTTAATATTTTATCTATAAAGAGTCTTAAACTATTAAACCATGCCAACAAATTTTTTCATTGTAGATAGAAGGACACGCAATGGATTTTAAAATCCACAAACTATTTTTGTGACTTTTCTTTGGATTTCACTCAATGGTAAATGATGAAATTTAAGAATCAACAGCACAATCACTGCACGATCCGCATGAAACATAATGGTACTGTCACACCTGGCGACGTCGCTAGCGACATGGACGAAAAGTGTCGTATCAGCGATGTCGCTAGCGACGTCGCGCTGTGTGACAGCGCGACGTGACCGCGAATTAACACTGGTCACAGGTTGACAGGTTTACGAGGAGGACCGTAAACCTGTCAACCTGCGACCAAGCGATTAGGCTGGATCGCGCCGTCTGACACCGCCATAGCGATGTTGGCGGCGATCCAGCCTATACCGCAGCATTGCTGCGTATCGCTTGCTTGATGGGCTGTCCCCTGCGCGGCGTCACCGGCAACGTCCTGCCGTGTGACAGCTGGCACTGCAATGTCGGAAGCGAGCGTGCACCTGCGCATCGCTTCCGACATCGCAGGCCAGATCGCGCTGTGTGACAGCACCATCAGATTCAATGCTGATTTGCATTGAGGATTCACCTTTTGCAATGCAAATCTACAATAAAATCCACAATAATATCTGCACACACTACATACAGATTTTGCTGCTGAAACACTGCAGGTAATATGCAAATAAATAACATTTGCAACTTGTGTTTTTTTTTACTCTTAAAATTGACTTTTAGCATTGTAAGCCAACTACCTTTGTATTTCCAGGACATTTCGGATTAAAAACCAATTCTTTTTTAGCATCTGTTTAACTGATCAAATAACTTTCTGGGTAATTTTTAAGAAATTTTCCTCTGTGGCTTTTAATAAAAACAAACATAGAAAGCAAAAATATATATATTAATTCAATACTGTGTAATAGAAATAAGAATGGATTATTCTGGCACCATACTTCGGTATTGTGAGAGGTGCCGAAATACCCTTGAAATAACGGAGGGTGATGGGACCACCACACTTGCTTGGACAGAAAAGACGAAATATATCATTCACACTATGAAATGAGGACTAGGTCGATTGCCGTGGTTGAAAAACACTGCATACTAATTACTGTGAAAACGTTAAAATTTCATTAAAGTGACATAAAAAGTGATCCAGCAAATATAGAATTATATATTTTGTGAGGTATCTAGTGCATAACCAATCCAAAACAGGTAATTCAATATTATAGATGCAAACATATATAAAATGTAATTAAGTCATAAAATATGCACTTTGTCATTCATTTAGATTTTTTTTTAATTAAATCCTACCTAAACAAACCTGAGTAAAAAGTAGTTAAAATTGTATTACATGAGGCTTAAAGATCCAGCTAGGCTATGTTAACGCCATTCATCTCCAATTACTTGAGCTGTTGGGGTGATGCCTTCTAAGGTTGATGAATTGGGAATAAAACTATTCAGGAAACTGGATGTGAAGAGCTCCTATGTGCATTGTCCTTTCATGTATCATTCAAGACTTCACATTCTGAACGTGGGCGACATCTTCACTTTCAAAAGTCGGATTATCCAGGTGAGGAAGGACTGCAACTTCTGTGGCCGAGGGGTCATGATTTACAAGCCTATTTCTTCATCTGGAAAATAAAAGGAGGTTGGGAGTCAGAGACTCATTTACTTACTCAATGACAGTTTGCCCAATTGCAGTTGTGCATGTACATGTAGAATATCACATCACCTGCTGTAGCATAGACATAAAGGGAACCTGTTGCCTGGTTTTTGCAACCTAATCTGAAGTATCATAATATGGGACCCGAGACCCTTTATTCCACGATGTGTCACTTACAGGGCTGCTCAGTGTAGTTTTGATAAAATCACTGTTTAATCAGTTGGAGATTATCATTAGTCTGGTAGTCTGGCATATTCACAAACTGCTAAATCTGCAGCAGAGAAAACACCAATTTTATCAAAATGACAGCAAGAGCTCAGTAAGTGACACATCGCTGGTATCAGGGTCTGTGTCTCTACTATATGCTGCTCTCAGATGGGATGCCAAAAACCAGGTGACCGGTTTCCTTTAAAAAGATGGGCAGGACATTTACATGTCAAACAATGGGGTACACTTCTTGAAATCTTAGCAGAAAAGCTGGTCCCCGATGCACTGTGCCAAATAGCTGGTCCCTGGTGCACCAGTGCCAAATAGCTGGCCCCCGGTGCATGTATTAAATAATCAGTATTTAGTTCCTAAAGGGTCACAGTAAATATGCTAGTGTGCACAGGGTGGTACAGCTGCAGACGCTCCTTGACCTCAGTTGTGGTTTATTGCATATATGAAAACTGGAAAGATATTAATCAGTATTTTTTGGAGAACATTTTCAGTGGTTTTTTTTGCATATGAGAAAGCCTAAATTTAACCCTCCCCCCTTCCCCACACACACACCTGATGCATTTTCTCAGGCTTCTCATGCCAAACAATCAGTGAAAAAAGGGACCCATAGGATGGTACATGGGCCATGTTTTTCACAGACCACTAAACTTGCATGGATAAGTTAGATCCTTGTCCAGTATACAAAAATGGACACTTTTTGTGGCCAAGTGCTGATGAAAACAAAAGCACATTGACGTACCCGTACATCCATGAAAAACATGCCTGAGAAAATCAGACGTGTGAAAGGGGCCGTAGGCTGCGCATTAGAATAATTTTACAGCCAGCACTTGGAACCCCTCATTTTGTGATTCCATGAAGTCCACTGGTGGGTCCCGCAGTGATTATGTACTCATTACTCATCCTGTGGACATTAAAAGGATATGTACATCTCATAAAGTGACGGCATATTGCTAGAGTAAGCCATTGCTATGATCATTTGACCTGGAATCTCTACAGTTCCCGAGAAATAAGGGGCCCAGTCAACAGTGGTGTAGTGAACTGCATTTGGCTAGTTTTACTTGTAGTTCCCACAGATTGTCCAGATTGGTGGATCCCTAGCTGATCATTAGGTAATGGCATAGCCTTGCAATATGCCATCACTTTAGGAGACGAAAAAGCCCTTTGTTTGACCTGTGGAAGACTTTACACAAGATACATACATGCTACCAGCTTTATTTCCACTATTCAGTAGAAATGGGTTAGATAATGATAAGAGTAAAATATTGGGGGCAAATATGAGGGTCAATAACTGTAGGCCAATTTGTACAGGTTAAGGAAAAAAAAAAAAAAAGTGCTGCAGTATAGGGGCTTATTGTATGGCCCATATTTCCAACTAATTGCATACAGTGGCCAAGGTGAACACCCATAAATATAAGGTAGTTGAAAAGTTCTCTCTTTAAATTTCATTATTCCAACTGTTGGAAAAACCTTAGCGCCTGCCGTCAGCCTTCTATTTCAACTCCTTTTCTTGTAAGTGATGGGCTAGGCACAGGCTCCCCGACGTCGGTCCGTACCCGCCCATCTGATGCTTTGTGGTAACATATAGGGAGAGGAATTTAAAAAAATAATAATTTATTAATGTATTCCGGGCTGCAAGAAGCAGATTGCTAGGACCCCAAATACAGGAGATGGTGGCAGTAGGTAGATCATGGAAATCTGGGTGACAAGTTTTCTTTACCAGACTGCGTTAATAAAAGGTTCACATTAACAGGAGGACACTCACGTATGTCCTGTGGTTCTTCTGTTAGGTCTTCGAGAGCCCGCACAGAGGCGTATCCAGAAGATGCGTTGTCACTACGGGTCTCCTCCTCCAGATGCATTGTAGTCTGCGGAATCTCACTAGATACAGAAGATATGGCCATAGTGGTATCGGTCTCTTCTTCATCAGCCTTACAACGAGAAGATTAATAACAGAACATTACAATCTAGCCCCCATTTTCCTTAATGGTCATTTCCTACATCTTGATTTCGTGACTGCGATTTCTGTACAATCAGTCAAATTAAAATGTTAATGTATGTGGAGTGTTTTAGAGATAAGAGCAGCACTGTAACAGTGATGGGTTTAAAAATGGTCTTTTTGATATTTATTTTACTAAGATTTTTTCCCCTAATAGGATGCAAATAAAATTTGGAGGCAACATTATTAAACTTTACTATAATTTAAAAAAGAAGTCTGAGTCTCATACACTATGTGGCAATGTGGGGTCTTACCTAAGATTAGAGCTATAGTGCAATATAAATCGGGCACTGTTAGCCCGCCAGCCACATTTTGGTCAGTAGTCTGTTAGCACATTTCTAAGCTAAATCCAGGAGTGGTAAAAAACACAGAACATGTGCAAATCTTAAACTCCCCAAACACATGTTATAGCTGTTGGTCGAACTATCATTCGGACTGCAACTACGTAACCCAACTCCTCTATACACTGGAGCACTTGGCTTGTCTCCGTGCTGTGTGACCACAGACTTATGGATCCTTTTAGTGTGCACACCGCACACTGTCAGGAATCTCAGCTTTTGCCGGTGATAGTGGGCACTCACATGGCCACAAGCATGCATATTGCATATTTAAGAATCCATGCTTGTCTAGTCAGAATGGGACTAAAAGTATGTAGATTATATAATAATAATAATAATAATAATAATAAAGCTTTATTTATATAGCGCCAACATATTCCGCAGCGCTTTACAATGTAGGGTTAGAGTACAGAAAATATACAGTAAGTAATTAGAGTAGAGAACAAATAAAGTACAATAATTGGATACAAAACAATAGGCATAGAATCAATGTGAAAAAAAATACAAGAAATAAAGCAAGAAATGAAGGTGACCCTGCTCAAAAGAGCTTACAATCTACAAAAAGATAGGGGTTGCACAAGGTGCAGGGGCTTATTTCACTGATGGTCCAGGCATCTCGAGGAAATGGGGCATAGGGCTAAGCTTACATGGATGGTCATTATACAGTCTGTGTAGACCTTTATTGTTTGGTGGAGTTTGTAGAAGAGTAATGTCCAGAGGGATAGGCCATTCACCATCTACAGTACAAAGGACTTCTATTAGGGAGTATGATAGGCCGCCTTAAAAAGATGCGTTTTTAGGGATCGTCTGAAGCCATGCAAGTTGTGGATAGTCCTGATTTCTTGGGGTAAAGCATTCCAGAGGTTTGGTGCAGCTCTGGAGAAGTCTTGGAGCCGGGAGTGGGAGGATCGGATTATTACAGATGTTAGTCGAAGGTCATTTGAGGAACGTAGAGAGCGGGTGGGGTGATAGACAGAGATGAGGGAGGAGAGGTAGGGGGGTGCTGCACTGTGAAGCGCTTTGTGGGTGAGAACAAGCAATTTGATTTTGATCCTGTAGTATACGGGCAGCCAGCGCAATGACTGGCACAGAGCAGAGGCATCTGAGTAACGATTGGCCAGATGGGTGATCCTGGCTGCTGCATTAAGGATGGACTGGAGAGGAGAAAGTCTGGTGAGGGGGAGGCCACTTAATAGAGAGTTGCAATAGTCAATGGATTAGGGCCACGGTGAGGGTTTTTGTTGTTTCCAGGGGGAGAAAGGGGCGGACTCTAGAGATATTCTTCAGGTGTAAGCCACAGGAGCGGACGAGAGATTGCGTGTGGGAGGAGAAGGAGAGATCGGTGTCAAACATAACACCCAGACAGCGAGCCTGCTGTCTAGGCGTTATCGTGGTGCCGCAAACAGAGAGAGATGTCTGATTTAGGGAGGTTAGTGGATGGTGGGAGCAGAAGAAGTTCAGTTTTGGAAAGGTTTAGTTTCAAATAGAGAGTGGACATGATATTGGAAACTGCAGCTAGACAGTCATTGCTGTTCTTTAATACCGCAGGGGTAAGGTCAGGGGCTGAAGTGTATAGTTGTGTATCATCAGCATAAAGATGGTACTGGAAGCCAAATCTGCTGATGGTCTGTCCAATCGGGGCCGTGTAGAGAGAGAAGAGGAGAGGGCCAAGGACTGAACCCTGAGGGACCCCAATAGTAAGAGGAAGAGGGGAAGAAGGGAGGAAGTGGAGCCAGCAAAAGATACACTGAAAGAGCGATCAGAAAGATAGGAGGAGAGCCAGGAGAGAGCAGTGTCCTTTATGCCAATGGTCAGCTGAATGCCCACTTTCGGCAGCAATACTAGAGAATCCTGACAGCGTGTGGTGCGCACACTGTAAAGACTCAAAAGTCTGCAGTCACTCTATGCGACTGCAGATTTGTCAGAAGACTGGTCAACCCTTTAATTATTTTTTCTTTCTTGCATCACCGCCTGCTGGTCAAAGCTATAATTGTACAGCAACTGTTGCTCTGTAGTTTAAAGTAGCCTTTTTACAGTGTTCACCATTCTCGTTTTTAACCATGTCCAATTGTATTTTTGTAGCAATATGAGTAAAAGGGGAAAAAATATATATATATTTTTTGCACCTCTATTGTCTTTAGCAGTTTTTATTCTACTCTTTGGTTTGGTCCACAAATACTGATGCAAATTTCTGAACATAAAACAACTAATTAAGTACAATTTAAAAAAAGGAAAAAAAAAGCCTTGATCTGCCAAAAAAAAACAAAAAACTAGAATGTATAAATTTTGTCTTGATGTGACTTACTTCAATTCCTAATGACTTCAGAATGTCACACTTGCACATTGGACATGTTCGGTGTTCTAGCAGCCAAGGATCAATGCAACTTTTGTGGAAAAATGGCTATATAAAGAAAAAAAAATTTAGATGATGATAAAAACATTAATGATAATGATAATATTAACATAACAATGATAATAACACTATGATAATGCATTAATATAATTTAATAAAATGCCTGGGTAGAATAAAAAGTTGAATTGCCAACAGGCACATAGAAAAGGTTAGATATATGTGGAAACGCATACTCCATACAAAGGTTCTGAGATGGTATGATAGTGACCCCGAGACAGAAGAGAAAACAGTTCTCCATCTACAGAAATGCTATTGAGGCAGTCGACAAGGTAGGGGGTACTTGGATACCGGGACAGGTTGCTACTTCAGTGGGGATCACGGCTGGTCGGGTCCCGATCCCTGGACACTCAATGGCTGAGGGGGAAAACTATTTGGGATGGGGGATTATTGTACGTGACGCCTCCTGTGGTACCTGGTAACGTAGTTACCAGCGCTGCAGCCGGCCGCTGAGGTAATGGTGATGCAGCTTTGGGTAGTACAGCTCCCCACAGGCGAAGCTTTTACCTCAGGGCAGCGGGGTGGATGATGGGAGTAGTAGTCCTTGGCTCTGTGTAAGTTCTCCAGATGGCGGCAGTGAATCAAGCACACACACACCCACACACTAGTCTCCGTTTCAGTACCTTTTTACTGATGTCAGCTAGCAGGTACAGTTCAGGAGGATAACCAGGTGACCGTTGCAGTTTGGGACATCCACCTTAGAAAGTTGTGAGGCCTCCTCTATTGTGATAATTAGGGTCAGTTCTGCCTTAAGGTAAACCTGCCGCTGCTTCTTTCTCTCTCAGGCTACAACTCCACAACTGAACAATAAGGACCTTTCTGTGGGATTCCCTATCCTTTTCTTGGGTCCCTTGTCCTATGTTTGGTCAGGTTTGGGGTCTTGGTTTCCCTGTGGTCCAGGGGGAGTAAATCCTCTTGGTCTGTCCGGGTTTTCTCTGTTCATATCTAGAATAACAACAGCTTTGGACTCCGGTGTCCAGATGGACTAAAGGGCAATTAATGATGTCCCCTTTTCAGTAGTTTCCTAATTTTCTTCACTTGCCTCTGTCCTTCTCCAGGGTGCTACACAGCTCCTGTCAGTCTCTTCTTCAACTGTCGCTCTGACTGCTGCTGTCAACTGTCTGACTGACCCTAACTGGCTCCTCCCCCAGGTCTGGGGTGGAAGTGTTGTGTATACCAAGGTGTATATCCTTTCCTGCACCAGTGGGTCCTATGGCAATACCTGCAGGGGTGCCACATTATCAATGACTTGCCTCCTCCTGTGGCCTTAGGACATCCCGTCTTAGTCAGCCATTGTGTAGCACTGTATTAGAAAATACTACCATGGCACAGGGCAGGATGCAAAGGTGTACTTAATGGGGATTATCTGGCTAAATGATTATATTATTGTAAAGTTTCCTAGTACCATAAAACAATCAATGTGATTTATATCCTTGCCGCCCTCATGCTGGAGATGCTCTGGTTCCCCTCCAGTCTCTACTTCCTGGCTCCATCTCAACATACAGTAAGTGCTAGAATATGCTCCTTCAGCCAATCAGAGGGCACAAGAACGCCTGCCTCAGTCATCGATTGGTTGAGTGGAATTTCCAGCTTTTCTAAAGGAGTTAGGAAGCAGAGACCAGAGGAGCGTGTCAGAGGCGGAGCATCGGGGAACCAGTAGTGACAAATATCACTTCTTTAGCTTTTATTTTTATTATTATTGTGACTTAATGCTTTATATTTAAAAAGTTTGGGCAGGCCTATTAGCCAGCTATTTGTACTCCAGTGATGACATATGTACTGTTGACAACCTTGCAATTAAAGCTTCTTCATCTCAGAGGATATATGTCTTGCTTCTGAATATGCAAGTCAGCTATGGTGCCATTATGTACTGACATCCATGTGTTCAGCAATAGAAAATTAAACATAAAACATGATAATCCTAAATACCTTTAATTAGCAATTCAATCTAATTGTCTGAGAAGGAAATTACTATAGTACAATGGAGGACACCAGATATCTTGACTTAAAGATGGGAAATCTATATTTATATTAGTGTTGGAGGGTTGCCTTAAAAGCACCACTCCAGCATTTCTTTATTTTTATTGTACTGCTGTAGTAGTTCTTTAAATGCAAGTCCCCTACCCACTTATACTCTCCTTCAGACGGCCACATCTTTTTCCACCAGTGTCACTCCATTCAGTCTCCTGTGATATGTGACTTGCTGGTAGTTTCAGTGTTTCGTAAAATGTGCCGGAGGTTCCAAATCAACATAACTGTTTGAACCTGGTCCTTCTGACTTCTGGCCAGTCTGAAGTTATGGGCACAAGATGGCACCTTGGGAGCGGAGCGGTGCCTAAAAATGATTAAACCTCTGGAAGGGGATTATATGATGGGGGATAGTGGGTTTAGATTTATAGCACCACACCAGCACTAAAACTGAAAGAAAAAAAAAAAAAAAAAAAGAAAAAAGACCCCATATATGCTGGAGTGGTGGTTTAGAAATTACAGATATCCATCATAATGGTGTCAGCTAAATCACAGACATAGTTAAAGCCGTCTACTGGAATTTCCCCTATTTAATCATTTAGCCATTTCCTTCTTAACCCGCATGACTATGTTTTTCTAAAATGAAGTGGTTGAACAACATTACAGTGTCAACCAATCCAATGAACATCAGAAACAGAAAAGTAGCATCAGACTAGTAGAAGCAATGGGCAAAGTCCAAGGTCAGGCAAGCAGCATGTTTTTAAGAGAGATATCTGCGACATTCAGTTACGGTAGTTCCCAAATACTAACAGACAGGTAGCGGCACCTACCTGCCTGTTGCCAGCACCAGTACCCATTGTTCACCCCCCGCAAGGGCGGTCACAGTCCACTCCTGCCGGTGACAGCATGGCAAGGGTAAACAGTAGAGCCAACTTTTCCACTCTGCTCTGTGGAAGTGGTCCCATAGCTGATATCACACTGATTCACAGCGGGCTCCTACGCTACCTGACTGGTGGAGTCGGCTGTCAATCACTGTGACGGCAGATATGCGTCCATCTTCCGAGGGGGAGGGAATACTCCCCTCTATAGTTGTGACGTTACCAGAAGTGCCAAAAACACTGACTGGAGCTGTCTTAGACTGCTCTGGTCGGTAGTAAACAGTGCCAGGCACAACAGGGAGGTTGGTGCCACCTAGCTGCCAGTTAGTGCTTAAGTTAAAGGAGATATCTTTGATAAGTAAAAAAAAAATAAAAAAATTGTACCCAATAGGCTGCTTTTGCGAAATGTTTTTGAGTATAATAAAATGCATTTCTTGGATTAAGTGGTGTTGCTGATTATACATCATGTACAGCTGAAATTGTAATTTAAAAAGTAGTTTCACATTGTCGAATAAAAGAAAAAATCTGTATCTCCAGGAACTGTACCATCTGCCATAGTACAA
Source organism: Allobates femoralis (assembly GCA_033576535.1). Taxonomy (NCBI): domain Eukaryota; kingdom Metazoa; phylum Chordata; class Amphibia; order Anura; family Aromobatidae; genus Allobates; species Allobates femoralis. Next base: position 110,746,222 of record JARQOC010000008.1, on the reverse strand, counting down.
CATATAGTTGTGCTCAAAAGTTTACATACCCCGGCAGATGTTTTGCTTTCTTGGCCTTTTTTTTTCAGAGAATATAAATAACACAAAAACTTTATTTCCACTCATGATTAGTGATTGGGTGAAGCCATTTATTGTCAAACTACTGTGTTTTCGCTTTTTAAAATCATAATGACAACCAAAAACATCCAAATAACCGTGATCAAAAGTTCACACACCCTGGTGATTTTGGTCTGATAACATGCACAGAAGTTGACACAAATGGGTTTGAATGGCTAATAAAAGGTAACATCCTCACCTGTGACCTGTTTGCTTTTTTTTTTATTTAGTGTGTGTGGATAAAAGCTGAGTGAGTTTCTGGGATCCAGAAACTCAGGCCTAGATCTTTTATAGGGAATCTGGCTTAAGGCAGCCAGTAGAGCTCCCCCTTCAGGTCTGGGATTGTGTTGTGTACTGTGTGTACCAAGGAGTAAATCCCTCCTTGCATCAGTGGATCCTGTGGCAATCCCCTGCAGGGGTGTCACAAGTTTCTGGGATCCAGACAGACTCTTGCATCTTTTATCCAGCCACTGACATTTCTGGATTCTGACTCATGGGGGAAGCAAAATATTTGTCAACAGGTCTCTGGGAAAAGATAGATGAATTGTATAAAACAGGAAAGGGATAAAAAAAAAAGATATCCAAGGAATTGATAAGGTCAGTCAGCAGTGTTCAAACTGTGATAAACAGATGGAAAATCAGGGGCTCTGTAAAAACTAAACCACAATCAGGTAGACTAACAAAAATTTCAGCCACAACTGCCAGGAAAGTTGTTCGGGATGCAAAGAAAAACCCACAAACAACATCAGCTGAAATACAGGACTCACTGAAAATTAGCGGTGTGGCTGTTTCAAGATGCACAATAAGGAGGCACTTAAAAGATGGGCTGCTTGGTCGAGCTGCAAGAAGAAAGCCATTACTGCACAAATGCCACATAGTGTCTCCTACAATACGCCAAACAGCACAGAGAACAGCCTCCAAACTTCTGGAACAAGATAATTTGGAGTGATGAAACCAATATCAAACTTTTTGGCCACAACCATAAATGTCACATTTAGGCGGCCGTCACACGCTTCAATGATATGCACGATATCGCTTAAGCGATCTGCTTTTTGATCGCTTAAGCGATATCGTTAGTGCGTCGCTGCGTGTAATCAACCGATTTTACAATGTAAAATCGCTTGATTGTTTGATCGCAGATTTGTGAGCCCGAGCTCATATCAAGCGATAATCGCTTGATCAATCTGCATCATCGTGGTGTGTGACACCACGATGAACGATCTCCCAGCGGCAGAGCCTATGCTGGGAGATGGTATCTATGGTAAACGTCGGGTTACTAAGCGCCGCACGGCGCCTAGTAACCCGATGTGTACCATAGTTACCAGCGATCTCGCTGCTCCACATCGCAGGTGAGTCTGCCTGTGTGACAGCTCACTAACGATGTGAACGATATTGTTAGCAATCGCGCATGCATGTGATCGCTAACAATATCGATAACTAAATAGAAGCGTGTGACGGCCGCCTTAGAGTGATGTCAACTAGACCTATGATGAAAGGAACACCATTCTTACTGTAAAGCACATAGGTGGATCGCTGATTATGCGGGAATGTGTGAGCTACAAAAGGCACAGGTAACTTGATCAAAGAAGGAAAGATGAATGCAATAGGTTATCAGCAAATACTAGAGGCAAATTTGCACTCATCAGCCCAGAAGCTGTGCATGGGACTTACTTGGACGTTCCAACATGACAACAATCCAAAAAACAAGGCTAAGTCGACCTGTCATTGGCTGCAGAAAAACAAAATCTAGATTCTGGAGTGGCCATCTCAGTCTCCTGACCTCAATATCATTGAGCCACTCTGGGGAGAACTCAAGCGTGCAGTTCAAGCAAGAAAACTCCTCAGGACTTTACAGGAACTGGAGGCTTTTTGCCAAGAAGAATGGGCAGATTTACCATCTGAGAAAATAAAGAGCTTCATCCACAACTACCACAAAAGACTTCAAGATGTCATTGATGTTAGAGGGGGCAATACACGGTATGTACAACTTAGGTATGTGAACTTTTGATCAGGGTCATTTGGGTGGTTTTGGTTGTCATTATGATTTAAAAAGAGAAAACACAGTCGTTTGACAATAAATGGCTTCACCCAACCACTAACCATGAGTTGGAAAAAAAGTGTGTGTTATCATTCACATTCTCTGAAAAAAGGCCAAGAAAGCAAAAAACATTTGCCAGGGTATGTAAACGTTTGAGCACAACTGTATGCTACAGTATATGTAAAGTGAGGTACTGGACATCTACTCAAAACAAAGAACATCATATTTTAGCCCGGCTTCTTGGTGAACATTATAGGGATAGTGCCACCTCAATAGTAGGGTCTTAAATATGCCTCATCTTCTTTAACATGATGTCATTAAAAAAAAAAATAAAGAATAAATATGTTATACTATATATAAAAACTAAAGTCAGACAATTTTGTGAACATTCAAAGTGTTACATTTTTCTTGTAAAATGATAACCAAACACCTTAGGAGGTTTCTGAGGACTCTTCCTCTGCTTACAATTCTACTTACTTGCATGTTAAGATACGCACAACATCGTTGGCTTTGTACGATTCTATACAAACAGCACAGCTATCACCATCTGCCCCAAGCACCTAGGGGAGCAAGAAAAACAAGCATGATTGTTAGGTAAGGACAACGGCTTAAATAATAATACTGAATTATATTTACATTTTTAACTTAAGTTAGTACATTAAATTTAGCAAATTTAGCAGATTTGCCATCTGAAATGGGCTCATTGAAAAATAAAAAAAAATCATAATAAATAATATTTATTGACATATAGCGCTATTCATTCCATAGCACTTTACATACATCAGCAATACTGTCCCGATGGGGGCTCACAATGGGGAAAACAAAATCTTTGAAACCACAGGACAAACTTGGGAGGCTGAAAGACTGATGGCAATAATAAACATATCAAACCCAAGACAAAATGGCAAAGGAGAACCTTTAGTTGTCATATCAATTTAATATTTTTATTTCTTGAAGGAAATATATCAGCAGGATTTCATCCCCAAACTTCTTATATGTGCATGTAGCTCTTTCAAATATAGTCCAGTAATTTATTTACATGGCCAGTCCGCTCTGCTATTACTGAGAAATGAGCGTTTAAATGATATGGAAATGAGCTGAAGATCTGAACACTCTGTCACTCCAGCTCTATTCCCCCCATAGTGCCACCTCCTCCTGCTCAACTGACAACTTCTTTGCCTGAAGTCACACAGTATGCTTTGCAGCGCTGGGGTCTTGGGTTGAAATCCCACCAAGGTCAACATTTGTAACGAGTTCTTACATTCTTCCAGTGTTTGTGTTGGTTTCCTCTGGGTTCTCCAGTTTTCACCCATATGCCAAAAACATACTGATCGGGAATAAAGATGGTGAGCTCCAATGAAGACCAGGATCAGAATGTCTGTAAAGCACTATTCAACACAGGTAGAGATATGGATTTACCGCGAGCGCTGCCAATCAAAAGTCATAGTCCAGATATTTTTGAAGGTCTTATTGGCCTACACATTTCGTAGCTGTCTCGCTACTTCTTCAGGGCACACATTATTACATTACTGCACACAAGTTCCCATATTTAAACCGGATACAGAAGTGCGAACTCTTACCAGGAAGCATGAAATCTACTATATAATCACCAATAATATGTGTCACAGACTTCCGGCGCTTATGTTGCTATCCCACAATGCACCACGGCACCATTGTGGGATAGCAACACAGGCGACAGAAGTCAAAGTGACACAAACACCACAGCTACCGTTGGGAGATCAGCGGCGCGGAATTCAAATCTCCCGCCAAGACGCGAGCCGCTTTACTGATTGGTCGCCGCAGATCTGCGGTGACCAATCAGCAAAGCGGAATTTACATCACGTGCCAAGAGCGTTGATTGATCGCCACTCACCACAGCGACCAATCAGCGAAGCGGCTCACGCCTTGGCGGGAGATTTTAATCCCGTGCCGCTGATTGGCTCAGTGGTTAGCACTGCATATGGTGGCTCAGTGGTTAGCACTGCATATGGTGGCTCAGTGGTTAGCACTGCATATGGTGGCTCAGTGGTTAGCACTGCATATGGTGGCTCAGTGGTTAGCACTGCATATGGTGGCTCAGTGGTTAGCACTGCATATGGTGGCTCAGTGGTTAGCACTGCATAGGTGGCTCATGGTTAGCACTGCATATGTCTCAGTGGTTAGCACTGCATATGGTGGCTCAGTGGTTAGCACTGCATATGGTGGCTCAGTGGTTAGCACTGTATATGGTGGCTCAGTGGTTAGCACTATATATGGTGGCTCAGTGGTTAGCACTTATATGTCTATATACTCATTGTTTAGGTGGCTCACTGGTTAGCATTGTATGGTGGCTCAGTGGTTAGAGTATATGGGGGCTCAGTGGATAGCACTGTATATGGTCGCTCAGTGGTAAGCACTGTATATGATGTCTCATTGTTTCTTTGATTTAAGGGAGTCCTCCCACTGAGAAATAGTAAAAATGGAAGCTTAGCTGAGCCCAAGGAAAGAGTGACAAGGTAGGATAGGGATCCATCAGATCTAAAATCACCTTGAAGCTGGTTGATGGGCAAACAGGTATTGGACAATATGTGTACCAAGAACCTTAGTTTATAAAGATAAAATATCCAAAAAATACATAGACGATAGACACATAGGTAGGTGATAGAGATCGTGTACTCCTTGCATTATTATTAAATCTTCAGAAATAAACTACATGCATATTCTCGACTACCCGATGCGTTAGAATCGGGCCACCATCTAGTGTAATTATATATATATTATATATATATATATATATATATATATATATATAATATATATATATATAATATATATATATATATATATATATATATATATATATATATACACACACACACACACATATATTATATATATACACACACATACACACACATACATATACACACACATACATATACACACACACACACACACACACATTACATATACATACATATACACACACACACACATTACATATACTGTGCGTATATATGTATGTATGTATATATTTAGATTGGGATCGAATTTTAAATGATGATTTCGATCTCAATTAACCTCATGTGTAAACTTTATGAGAAATATTCTGATTGTAGTTTTAACATTTTAAGCATATGTATGATCTTTTTGAAGTATGAGCTTGTTAAGTGACAAGTGAATGTATATGTACTGTTACTATGGCAACATGCCCTTTACAAACTGCCCATGTGGTTAATTAGGTATTCGCTTCCTGGTTGGAGTTTGCGCTTTTGTATCTGGTTTAAATATGGGAATTTGTGTACAGTAATGTAATGATGTTAGCCCTGAAGAAGTAGCTAGGAGAACAGATATAGCGGTCTATGGAGCGCTGAGAACATGGGGGGGGGGGGGGGTGTGACGGGACAAGGTTTTTTACTTATACACAAACCTTTTTATTAGTGCTCTGATTGTCACAACATATTTTGACAGCTATGGTGCAGTCTTCCTCAGGTTCACCTAAAGAAGACGGCGCCATATCTGTCGTTCAGAGCACTAATAAAAAGGTTTGTGTAGAACAAAAAAAAAAAAAAAAAACACTTGTTCCCTATTGTTCTCAGCGCTCCAGAGACCGCTATATCTTTTATCCTCTCCATTATACACCTCCCTCCGGGAGAGCGGTAGGAGCAGCTCCGAACACCTTATACAGCTCGAGCCTTGAGGACCTGTGATGATACAATAGATCACTTGACCCGAAGAGCACATGACCGGACCACATGATCCACAACCAGGAAGCGCTCTGTACACGGGGGTGGTGCCCGGACCTCTCGGCAAGTTTCACTGAATCCACACTTACACTGGGGTTGTGCAAGGGTGCACAACCTCTTAAGGTGGGTGGGCATTACACTCCCACATCTACCAACTAGACCATCAGGTTCTACTCATGGGTGCTTTCTTTTTATCTTTTTATTTGCTGAAGAAGTAGTGAAAGTTACGAAACACGTAGGCTAATAAAACCTTCAAAAATACCTGGACAATTATTTTTGATTGGCAGCGCTCGTGGTAAATCCATCTCTCTACCTGTGGTGAATTTCTTATTGAAAGTGGATACGTGCAGCAGCCGGTGATTACACGTGTTTTAGCGGTTGTGACTCTCACAACCTGTAAAGGGGAGCATAACCGTTTTGGCACTGCATCGTCATTTATGTGAGATAAGACCCTATTTGCACTCTCCTCTCCATTGCAGTTTTTTTTGTACAGCACTGTGGAATAGGATGGCTCTATATAGGCACATGCAATAATAAAAGTATGGAGTGTCAGACAAGCAGGTGGTGGCAGTGCTGGGTGTAATGAAAAGCTGGAGTGACGTATTCTTCGGATCTACCATAACCAGTTAAATGTTAATTCAGACGTTGATTTCTCAGTAATGGAGGAGTAGGATGACCATGTAAAGGTGTTGCTGAACTCGTCCCTTGAAAGAGTTACATGCACATTTAAATAGTTTGGGAGTTGATATAATTCTGGCAGATTCCTTTTAAACTATGTGTTGTGATTTATTTTCCTGTAAATATAAAAGATTTGCTCTTCTTTTACATTACCAACAGTAAGAATGAGCTGGGTATACTTGTGTGAGAATCTTCATGATGCTCAACTCCCGAGGGTAAAGTTATCTCCGTCACATGTATCAGTGTGCAATTACTTGTCCTTATTTAATCTCCGGGGATTATAACACACAAAACGGTCATGCACCAAATTTTACAGATGTACTAGCGTTCAGATTGTCATGTGACAGCAAGTGCTATCACACCACCAGGTCTTAATTGTTTGAGCTCCGGGAGCTATTATGATGCAAAAAAAAAAACACAACATTAATAGGGTTGTTCTATGAACAATTGTAAGTTTTAATTAAAAAAGATCTAGAATTAAAAAAAAATTCCACATTTGGATGTAATAAAGCAAAAAAGCTCTTGTCCCGAGATTTTTTATAAATGTGTCCCTGTGTAATGTATGTGTCCAATCATGCAGGAACAGGTCAGATATACCACAGCTCCGGAGCAGGGGAGAAAGTAAGAAGGTATACAGACATTACTGCCGGGGATAGCAGCTGATTGTTTTTGTGATGTAAAACATTTCATTGCCTGTTTAAAAACTTGTTTTACATTCACAGAAAGAATCAGCGGAGACCCCCAGCTGTAATGTCCTCGCTTACTTCCTCCCTTGCCCAGGAGCTGTGGTATATCCAGCCTGTATGGTGGGACAGTGGCACATTTATAAAGAATCTCGGGACAGGAAGAAGTTTTTTTTAACACATCCAATTGTGGAACTTATTTCTATTCCAAGATCTATTTATTAAAACGTACAACTGTTTGTGGCACAACCCCTTTAAGTGTGATGCCACTCTACAATTTCTTAATAGTGTGTTATGCAATACAGGTTTATTATTTCCCTTTATCAGCATTTATTGTATTAATAAACCAAAGAAAAAAATAGAAGCATTATGTAAAATCTGATAAAAATTGCTTTATCCTGAAGGGTGAAGTTTTGCAGTCAGCACGAAACTAGTTGAGCAAGTCTTGAATAACAAGTGGCCCCTATGTGAATAGGTGTAAATCACTAGAGGGATGGTTTGCTGAGGTCATAGAGAAGGAAAGCTGATAGCGGTGGAGGCAGGTTTCCTGCGGTGACTCACTGCTCTTTTCCCTCTAGAAAAGCCGTGCTGTTGTTTACAAGTAAAACACTTTATCTTCACTCTCAATTTTATTTATTTATTATTGTAATCATTATAAATGCAGCCGACACTAGATCTGTCTTCTTGCTATGGTTAGTAATATTCTGCTTGTACAATCGGAGACAACGGTGGGCACTTTGTCATACTTCTTACATTAAAAAGGAAGGTGAAATTTAACGAGGGAAAACATCCCCTTAACCCCTTCACCCCCAGGTGATTCTCCATTTTTCCTTTTTTCCCCTCCCCTTCTTCCAAGAGCCATAACTTTTTTTATTGTTCTGTCAATTTAGACATATGAGGAATTGTTTTTTGTGGGACAAGTTGTAGATTTTGATGCAATTGTGGCGCCCTGCTCACGCAGGTAGCCACGGATCTCTCTAATGCACAGCTGGGTTTCCACAGCAGGCACCTACTACGAACAGCACCTTCCACCCCGGCACAGTAGGGGGAGCCCAACTTGCTGACTTTAGGCAAGATCCCCTATATATACTGCTGCTAGGGGGGAAGCTAGTCAGAGTGTGCAGACGCTAGAAATGCTGCAAGGAGGTCCTGGTGATTGGTGCTGCGTTCAGGCCCAAGCCAGTGACCCCGAGAGACCCTTCGGCGTCCCACCAGCATAAGTGGGACTGAAGGCAGGGAGCTTGGAACAGAGAAGGAGCAGAGAATCCAGAGGGAGTCCATCCCTGTAGGCTTTGGGAGTTCGTCCCAGGAGAAAAACGCCGGATCATGGGGATCCGCACCTGTGATAACTATAAGCTCACAGAAAACCCCGTTGCAAGGTGGAAGCTACAGCTACCCGGTCTCCCAGGAGGGTCAAGAGAGGGAACCAGGAGCTGCAGACAAGCCTGCAGTGTCCAGAGAGGGTTATCCCGGAGACCGCACAGGAGGAGAGAGAAACAGACAAGGAAGAGATTGGAGGCAAGTCAGGCTATAGTAGGCTGTGCTTCAGCAACTACACTGGCAGAGGAGGACTTATACCCACTTGCTGTGGGAACTAACTGTGCAACTCAGTCAGCCGTCGGTGCCCTGGACGTTTTACCTGCTCAAGACATCAGTAAAAGGTAAACAAACTTCCCAGCGTGTGTATTCTTCCCTTCTACTCCCAGCTTCTTCTACAGACTATTCCAATTCTCCCTGCGCAATCTCAGCTCCACTACAACCTGTCCCTTCACACTACACTGCCCCGGAGGTCCCAGTCCTGCCTTCAGAGGACTATACTATCATTGCTGCAATACTATCGACCTCCGGCGGACTGTGGCGGCGCTGGCAACATCTCACCAGGTACTGCAGGTGGCGTCACGACAAACTTGTAAATAATCCCTGTACATAATCCCTTTTCAAGAGCATTGCCCCCAGGATACGGGATCAGGCGCGCCGCCATTCCCCGTGACACTGCAGTTAACCCTTTGCCGTCTGATACCCGAGTACCCCACACCCTGGGGCGCAACAATCATTTATTTTACCAAATATTGTACTGGAAAATGGAAAAAAAAAATTACAAGCATGATTAAATTGCAGAAGTAAAAGTGCAATTACACAATTGTTTTGTTCTCTTTTTCATTCATCATGTTCACGATATGGTAAAACTGACGTGTTGGTATGATGCCTCTGGTCCGTACGAGTTCATATGTACCAAACATGTATGCTCAATAGGAAATGATCCAATTCTATGGTGGCCGCGCTCCCTGTGGTAATGATTTTTAAGAACTTCTTGTCCACAAAAAAATGTTATTACTCAAAACATGTAAGAATATAAAAAAACGGATACAACGCGTTTCGGCGGAGGCAACCGCCTTCCTCAGGTATCTAAATAAAAATACATTTGACACTTTGCTTTATAGGTAAAAGATAATTACAGCTTGCTAGGTAATGACATGAGGGTGTGGGTATAACCACACCTGTCCAATCAGTCTCATTGTCCGCTTCAGCTATAGTGCTTCATTACATAGTAAAAACAAACACCCACAAACAGCAATCACTACGCTAAAAAACCACTAAGAACATTTATCAATAAGATTACTATCCACAAAAAAATCTTAAATTACATAAAAGTTTAAAAAAAAAAAAAAAAAAAAAAAAATAATGTTTTATAAAGTGTTTTTTTTTTTTTTTTTTCTCTTTTTTTTCCTTTTTATGTTTTTTATTTTAAAAGGGATCATATACATATACTGAATACTAAATACTAAATTCTTTCCACAATATCATTGAGACCATTGGGATGCAATGTTTGAAGGCGGTAAATCCAATATGTCTCTTTGCGATTAAGCAGAGAATTTCTATTGATTGTTTCCACAGGTATTTGTTCTAGAGGTGTCACCATTATATTAAAATTCTTATTGTGCTTGAGCAATAAATGTCTCGACAAGCTATGTTTTAAAAACCCATTTTTTGCTCTATTTCTGTGCCCATTCATGAGAGCACGTAATCTGTTTCGCACCGTGGTTCAGAACCATGGTTCGAAAAATGGTTCATTGCAAGCAAAAGTACAGGTGAATTAATTGAAATAAAACAATCTGAGAGGCGATAGCAATTGTATTGTTTAAGTTATTGATTGTAGCTGTGGATTACAGTACGTGGGGCGTACAACGCAGACTTTACGTGCTCGCATGAATGGGCACAGAAATAGAGCAAAAAATGGGTTTTTAAAACATAGCTTGTCAAGACATTACTCAAGCACAATAAGAATTTTAATATAATGGTGACACCTCTAGAACAAATACCTGTGGAAACAATCAATAGAAATTCTCTGCTTAATCGCGAAGAGACATATTGGATTTACCGCCTTTAAACATTGCATCCCAATGGTCTCTGATATTGTGGAAAGAATTTAGTATTTAGTATTCAGTATATGTATATGATCCCTTTTAAAATAAAAAACAGAAAAAGGGAAAAAAAAAAAACCAACACTTTTTAAAACTTTATTTTTTTTTTCTTTTGTTAACTTATGTAATTTAAGATTTTTTGTGGATAGTAATCTTATTGATAAATGTTCTTAGTGGTTTTTTAGCGTAGTGATTGCTGTTTGTGGGTGTTTGCTTTTACTATGTAATGAAGCACTATAGCTGAAGAGGTCAATGAGACTGATTGGACAGGTGTGGTTATACCCACACCCTCATGTCATTACCTAGCAAGCTGTAATTATCTTTTACCTATAAAGCAAAGTGTCATATGTATTTTTATTTAGATACCTGAGGAAGGCGGTTGTCTCCGCCGAAACGCGTTGTATCCGTTTTTTATATTCTCACATGTTTTGAGTAATAACATTTTTTTGTGGACAAGAAGTTCTTAAAATCATTACCACAGGGAGCGCGGCCACCATAGAATTGGATCACTTCCTATTGAACCTTTATGCCTGTGGGAATCCGTGGCAGGACCCAACACAGGATCAATTCAAGGCAAGCAGCAGACCCGGATAAATATCCAAAGCGTGAGGAGGCTTTGGAAAAACCATATGCTTGAAGTTTTATGGCAAGAGGCGAGTGCATAAAACTTCATTAAAAGGGCACCAGAGAGTTACATTGGTAACGCGCTGAGATTGGCGCCGCATGTTTGTTTTTTATATATGCCCTACAGGGAATCACCTTACTCCAAACATGTATGCATTTACGGTTATCTAAGTGGTGAAAAAAAATGTAAGTTTTTAAAGAAAAAGAATTGCACCTTTGAGGCCAATTTCCGAGACCTGTAGTGTTCTCATTTTTTAGTATCTGGGGCTGTGTGATGCCTTATTTTATGTGTCTTGAGCTGACGTTATCGAATTTATTCATGTTTGGGTATATGCATTTTTTTGATTGCGTATTATTGCAATGTTGTGGCAACCATAAAAAAAAAAAAAAAAACTAATTTTTTCATTTGTTCTTCATCCCCCTTCTCCCCAACCATTTCACAGTTTACAGATCCGATTCATTGATTTTAGATTTTGATATATTGCCGGGTTGATTCTGACCCAGCAATATTAATTATGTACGGTAATATTTACTTCTTAATAGTTTTATTGTTGGGAAGGGCGGGGGGAGGGTTAAACTTGTGTTATTTTTCTTTCATATTTAAATGTTTGATTTTTTTTTTTACACTTCTACACTGCCACTTTGGGCACCTCAGTCCTGGACAATCTGGTTGCTTGTGCTTTGTAGAGAGATGTTTCACTCTCCATAGCAAAAATAATCACTATCTGCCAGTGACTGAGCTCAGGAATTGTTGGCAAGAAGTAATTCCTGACAGCTTCCGGGGTTATCAGTTGACCCCGGGCATCACGAGACCTCATGCTGGTGAGGAACACTATCCCCGCTGCAGCTCTTTGGATTGGAACATCAGTGATTGACAGCGCAATGCAAAAGGGTTAACAGTGCTGCTGAGCCGATTGGTGCTGTTAGTTACGCGTGTCAACTGATCTGATCAGCTGACGTGTGGGGGATGATGAGAGCTCAGCGCATGAGCGCCCATCACAGGAGGGGAACACAGGCAAGGACGTATAGATACATCCTCGGCCATGAAGAGGTTAAAGGGGTTTTCCCACAAACAAAGTTAATTTAAAAGTTAATTTTAATCAATAAATCTTGGAATAATAATAATTTCCACATTTGGATGTGTTAAAAAAAAAGTTCCTGTGCTGAGATAATCTTATATATGCGTCCCTACTATGTACAGTGTTATTTTTGTTACTGACTGTGCACGGAGCATTGGTTTGATCCTGGGCAGCGGAGGTCGAAATAGAGTATAAAGACATTACAGCATGGGATCACAAATAATTCTTTGAGGTAAAATATTTTTTTTTTACAAAAAAGGCAGAGAAATGATTTACCTCATAAAAGGAATCATCTGTGATCCCGTGCTGTAATGGCTGTATATTCGTTTTCCTTCCTCCCCTGCCCAGGAGACATGGTATGATCAGACAGTGTTCCGTGCATGGTCAGAAATAAAAATGAACCTGCACATAGTAGGGATACATTTATACAATTATCTCAGCACAGGAACATTTTTATTTAACACATCCAAATGTGGAAATTATTAGTATTCCAAGATCTATTGAGTAACATGAATTTTATTTGTGGGGAAATCCCCTTTAAGGATTACACCACACCCCAGACAATGTATTAACCATTCACGACCTTGCCTTTTCCCTACCCTTTTACCAAGAGCCATAATTTTGTTTATTTTTGCCTCAATATAGCCATATGAGGGCCTCTTTTTTGTGGAACAAGTTGCACTTTTGAATGACACTATTTATACCATATAGTGTCCTGATGAAAAAAAACTGCAAGTGCAGAGAGAGATTGAGAAAGAAAAAAAAAAAAAGTGCAATTCCACATTTTTTATACATGTGAAAACTGACCTGGCAATAGGATTCCCCAGTTCAGTACAAGTTCATAGCTACCAAACATATATAGTTTTTTTTCCCCTTTAATTGGTGGGTAAAAAAATTTAAATAAAAATTCAGAAATTTGTAAAATAAAAATAAAATGGTGCATGGTCACCATATTCTGAGAACCAAAATGTTCTCATTTTTCAGGATCTCGGGCTGTGTGATGGCCTATTGTTTGTCCCCGAGCTGTAGTTTTTAATTATACCATTGTTGGGTATGCAATGATTGATTGCATTAAAATGCAATAACAAGCTATGTTATGGCAGCTCCCCAAAAGAAAAAAAAAATTAATTTTATATTTTGATAGTTTTCAGAAAATGCTCAATCTAATACCAAATGTGTCTATCATTGTTTTATTCTCAATGGGGCGATTTGAATTTTTTTTTTTTTAAATCTTTTTTTCCTCCCACTTGTCATTGTTTTTACAAGTCCCCATCCAGGACAAAGCTGCCACTGTCTGAACGCCTGTGCTGCATAGAACCGTGCACAAGCACCACTCTGTATAGCGCAAACGATCATCTGTAAATGCAGACGCTCAGCCAGCTTTCACAGTAAGGGAGTCATGACCCAGACTGACCTCTCGCTGTCATGACAACACATCGGCACCCCGCAGTCACATCACATGGCAGCCGACGGGAGTGGGGATTGGCAAGCTCCCCGACAGTGCATGGTGGATCTACACTCAGCCCACCACTGTTACAGGCACATGTCAGTTGAGTGCAGGGAAAGATGGAGGCTCAGCATGTGAGCTTGCATCAAAAGAAGGGGGCGACCTTCGATGTACCATTATGTCTAAGGTCATGAAGGGGGTTAATATCCTAAAGGAGTTGTCTGGCCTAACGCTACAGTCGCACACAGTATTTTCGCTGCATTTTTTACAGATCCTTTTTTGCAGTGATTTTGCACATCCCAGCAAAGTCAATGCATTTCAAGAGTTGACACTCAGACAGAACATTTTGTGAGGATCTGTTTTTTTGGCTAAAAAGCGTATCCTCACAAAGAATGAGCATGTCTATTCTTTTGGAGTTTCCTGCTGTGTTAATTACTTACCTCCCTGAAATCCCACAGTGACCTCCGGTGATGTCCTCATACCGGGAGGCTACAGGGCCTGTTCGGTGCTCGAGGATGTCACTCAGTTACACGAGTACGTTCTGCAAGCACCAAAGAGACAACTCACAGGACCTGCAGCCTCCCGATATGAGAACATCACCGGAGGTGACCGTGGGATTGCGGGGAGGTAAGTAATTAGCACAGCAGATAACGCCACACTTGTCCACACACAGCGTGTTTTGGCTGCATTTTGTGAGGATCTGTTTTTGGTGTAGTTTTTCAGCATCAAAAATAGATCCTTACAGAACGCAGTTGTGGCGCCCCTGCGATCAGGGCGGCCACAGGGTGAACTGCAACCAGGTAAGGTAGAGACAGTTGACTGAAAAACACCCACACAGGTACACACACCGACCCTACGCCAAGGTCTCTAGGTTAGGCAAAGAATAGCAGGGGTTAAGAAAGTAGTGTGGGTGGAGCGTAGAGCAGCACTGAATAAATGGGTGGAGAGGCCAACACTAGAAAACCAGGGAACACAGTCAGAAAGAAGAAGAAGTTAAGAGCAGTCGAGTAGAAGAAGAACACCGAGTTGAGGCATGAATTCCCAGGAGGAAGGGTTCCCTGGAGGACACAGAATCCTAGAGGCTATATTCCTAGGAGAGAAAGCTTGCTCCATAGCCGGAGGCGAGGGAAAGAATCCGGAAACAGACACCCGACAGTGAGAAAGAGGAAGCCTGGTGATCCCACAGCCATACATGGGACACTGGAGGCTAGAATGCTACAGCCAGAGAGCCGGCCCTGTAGAGGTGACCGGGGGCACTCTAGGACCCTAATCACGAGACACACCGACGTGGGGCAGGTACTCTATGACCTGCAGCCTACCTACCACCATGGTCTAGAAACACAGCCATCAGACTAAGGCTAGTGACCCTGACAGAGAGGGAATCATCACATAAGAGCCCGTGAAGGCCAGAACAAACCCACGAGTGAGGAGACAGTGAGAGACAAGGGCATGAAAGGACTTGAGGGAAGCAACGCAGACGAGCTGCAGAAACCCAGTTACCCGAAGCAGTGTTAAAGTGTGAGAACTGTAACTTGAAAGAGCTGTAAGAACTGTAACTTGTAAACTGTTTTGAACTGCTGCTAAAGAACTTTAAGTACCCGGTAAGGCTGCTTTCACACTGCAGTTTTTTCACTGATCAGTGTCCATCAGATTTGTGTGCCAAAACCCGGAGAGGAGCCAGGAGAGGAACTTGCAGAGAAAAACTATAATTGAAAGATTGACACCTGTTCTAAGTTTTGGAGACACTCCTGGTTTTGGCACACAAATCTGATGGACACTGATCAGTGAAAAAACTGCAGTGTGAAAGCAACCTAAGCTCATCATTGCCCGAGACTGCTTTCTTACAGCTTAACAACAGAGTCCCACCTGAGGAGCCAGAAACGGCCATTCCTAAACACTGGCTGGAGAAGCTGCAGCAGTGAATTAAGTGTCTTGCACAGAGCACAATCCCTCACCAGACCCCTCCATCACCACTACACCTGCCATGGGGGACCCTCAGCCCTACCTGAGGAGGGCTTACCATCCACACTGCCCCTCACCACCGTCCCCAGCAGGAATACGGCAGCGGTGGTTCTACTAACCACATACCTTGGGTGGCGTCATGACAAATCCCCTGTAAATACTCCCTTTACTTGCAGCATCTGGGACAATGGGACCGGGCCCGACACCTTGACACCCCCCAGAGACAGTACAACCCGGTCTTGAATACCCCGGTCCCTAGTGTGCGATAGTCAAAACGCTGTGTGTGAATGTTGCCTTAGAGAGACTGCAGACTTGTGAATCCTGACAGCGCGCACTGGAATCATGGTGTTTAACCAAGTTTAGTTAAGGCATTATAAACAGTATATATGGTGACGGATTTCTAGGATGGGGATATATGCATCATGGAGAAAATAGTCTAGAGCTGCCACAATGTAGAAAAAGAAACATACAACAAAACAACAATGCACAAGTAGAAAAAAAATATATAAAATAGACACTATTGATTTCATTTTGCCTGGAGTTTCCTTTTTTATTATGAAATGTACTATACATTATGTTCTATTGGGAAAGGATCTTTTGTGTTTTAATACAATGGCACATTTAAATAATGGATTTACATAAAACAAAATGAAATATTTTCTTTTCTTTATTAGCATTTGACTATGTCAAATATGTCCTAGTTATTTGCAGGTTTCCAAAGACACTTATAAGGCACTTCACTAATTGACTTGGAGCTGAAAGTTTCATTTAGAATTACAGTGAGTGGCATTATGCCAAGCAAAGTAGACAAATACCATGGTTGGCTGAGCTGAAGTTTTGTTGCATGAGTAATTCAATTTTTGCACATTCATCATTAGTTTGCACTGTTTGAAAAATAATGTCTCACTTGGGAAATGGAACAAAACTATTAGTAATGATCAATTGACTGATTAATAGGTCCCCCTATATTTATCATGGATCAGTATAAAAGCAATACATTATAGGCATTTATCCCTTAAGCTTGCTTTTTGGCTAGCAAGAAAAAAGCAGAAAAAAGCCTATATAGTGGATATCACCTGCTGATGTTAGCGAGATTGGCCAACAGTCTACTGTGCATGGGGTCTCCCCGACACTTCCCAACAATCTACTATTTGTCGGGCCTCTGGACAATCTCCAACAGTTGTTGGAGGAAAGATGGACTGGTTAGTTTGAACTTCTCCTGTCTCTTGTGTTATTTAGAAGATGAGCTGCTGTTTGAGCAGTTTGATTATTTCCCTTTGAAAATGCATGAAAGTTACACACATGTAAAGCCAAGTCAGGAAAAATGGCACATGTCCAAATGAGCACTCAGTGGCCAGTTATCTTATGTATATGGCCAGTCAAGAGGCTATTATGCACCTTAGAAACCCAAGCTTTCAGCCTGTCATTGTCTTTTCCAACTTCCTTATAGATACGAATGTTTGGCTCAGCCTAGTAGTTGTTTATTTTCAATGGGCAGAGTAGAGAAAGGTTCTCCCATAGAGAACAAAAGGACAGATCATAAAAATTCAATCTGCCGGATCTGTCAGGTGAAGATCAGGAGGCTTGCATACACAGTAGGTGGTCAGGTCATGACAAAATTTCCAGGCTGGCCAACTTTCATTTTACGTGCATCAAGACATGGAAGCCAAATACCCATGCTTTTTTTCAGCTGTAAAGTGGTCTGAAATCAGCATGTTATACTCTGTACATATATTGTATCAAATCTTTGGTCATTCACCTTTTTGGTAGGTTACCAAATCTACTGTATATACAATGAAAACATGCTGTAGCTCAGGAGCCACATATGGCTCGGGGGTCCATGATGTGTGGCTTGCGAGCGTCTTCCAGATTGGTGTACAAGTACCAGGTCTAGTGAACAATTATGAAGGAGTAGCCCCAAACAGTAGAGCAGATCTTGGTATAGTAGCTCAGTGTGATTTCTGTGGAAAAGCTTTGGCTGTCATTTTACTGGTAATTAGGGGTCTGGGTGTCACTACTGGCGAGGGGGGGCTGGATGTGGCTCTCAACCCTTTCTTATTCCTGAATGTGGCTCCTGACCCTCTTTTAGAGTGGAAAGTGGCTCTCAAGGTCAGAAAATTTGGGGACTAATGCATTACACCAATCTAGGACTACAAAGGCCAAAGGAAATGTTAAAAGGTTTTTTAGGGTATAACCTTACTGATCCAGGTGTAGTTATTACAGTATTGTAGTTGCTTATTGGAGCAGATATAGGTCATATTGAACAGTGTCGTGTTTCACTGCACTTAGAAGCAATATTTGTTTAATTCACGAAACTGCGTAATGACTCCGCATTCATTCACCTTGGCCATCACACACCATAGGCTCAGTGGAGGGTATCCAGTTTCCTTACCATGCAAAACAGGTGTTCAGAAATCTGAGCTTTATGACATCTGTATTGCATTTTCTGACAGTGTCGAGAAGTAAAATCTAGACAATGGTTTCAATCTGTGCAAAATAAGTTTCTGGGGTATGAAAATCTCTAGACAAAACATTGCAATGTAAGCTTGCGAGCAGGGACCTCACTCCCCATGGTTTTTTAATTATTTGTTACTATGTATTGTCTCAAGTTGTATATGTTCCCTCTGAATTGTAAAGTGCTGCAAAATATGTTGGCGCTATATAAATTATTATTATTACTACATTAAAATCTGAGAGTCCTCAGAGGTTGATACCTTTGAATGGCTAACGGTAAATATGGTAATAAATAGCAAACCAATAGCAAGCTTTTGAGACTACTTAAGTTTTTTCTTCAGGCTGATAGAAGACAAAATCTGATGTGGCACATTATAATATTACACACACATACATACACACGACAAGGAATACTAAAGTTCTTAAGGCAAGCGAGATGGACAGAAGAGGAATGAGATGGGGTGAAATGGTTATGGCAGTAAATATCAGAACAGCTCACCACCAGACTATCAAGAATTCATCTCCTACATTACAAAACCAAAAAAGAAAACAACCGGAGGTGTTAAGAGAAGCTGCACGGAAACTACAACCACTACTACAAAAGATGCCCGAATAAAATCTATATTTTCAGTCCCCAAATCTACAAAGCATCTTTGTCACAAGCTCACTGTCCTCTCCAGAAACAGGAACCTTTCCCTGCAACCAGAATAGCTGCAAAGCCTGTCCATTTTAATGACAACGGACAAGATAAAGATTCCCAGCACAGATCAGGACTACAAGATCCCAGGTAACTTCAGTTGCACCACAACGAATGTGGCGAATTTAATTATATGTACCAAAGAAGAGATGGACAGAAACTTAGAACAAGAATACATTCTCATTGCTCGAGGTGCGCTGAACGTCTGTAGAAAATCCAAACTGGTCGAAGATTTCATCCATTATATGTTTATGCGAAAAATATACAATGCTGGCCTTAACCTCTCCAAACAAGCTTACTTCAACACCCTTATCACATCACTAGCCAATAATCCTAAATTACTCTGATACTTTCCACTCCCTTCTAAAGGCCCAGTTACACACAGATAATTGTGCAGAGATTGTTCGCAAATCTCTGGTTGCAGTGAAATCATGGACACATTGCTATATTTGTACACAGCCACAAAATGGAACAATGCATCCATGATTTCACTGCACCAGAGATCTGCAAACAATCTATGCACAATTATCTGTGTGTGTAACTGGGTCTTTAGTCCAAGAGTACAGGCCCCAACAACCAACTTCAGCGCTGACGATCTGGCCAACTATTTTAAGGTCAAAATTGACCACATGACAGGAAATTTCCTTACAGCCTCAAAACACCATACATTCTCTTTCCTCCTGTACTTTATCCAAGTTATCGGTCTTTGATCCGGTCACAAAGGAAGAAGTTACCCAGCTCCTTGCATCTTCTCACCCTACTACCTACACCAGTGACCCTATTCCCTCACATCTCCTTCAATTCCTTTTCCCGGCTGTCACCGATCATCTAACTAAAATATTTAAAGCTTTCCCTTTCATCTGGTGTTTCCCTTCCTCCTTCAAAAACATGCCAGCATACACCAATTACTAAAAAAAAGCATCGTTTGACCAGAATTCAACTCAGCTGTTAACTACAAACCAGTCTCTAATTTCCCCTTCATCATTAAACTCCTGGAACGCTTGGTACACTCCCGTATGCTCGGCTATCTCTGACAATTTTCTTCTTGACCCTCTACAATATGGCTTCTGCTCTTTACATTCTACTGAAACTGCCCTCACTAATGTCTCCAATGATCTATTAACAACTAAATCGAATGGACACTACTCCCTGCTGATTCTCCTGGATCTCTCCACTGCATTCAATACTGTGGATCACCAGCTTCTCCTCTCTATGTTCTGCTCTATTGGGCTTAAAGACACTGCTCTCTATCCCGGATCTTCTCCTACCTCTCTGACCGCTCCATCACTGTATCTTTCACCGGCTCCTCTTCCTCTCCTTTTCCCCTCACAGTTGGAGATTCTCAGGGTCCAGACTTAGGTCCTCTTCTCTTCTCTCTATACACTGCCCTTATTGGACAAACCATCAGTAGATTCGGTTCTCAGTACCATCTCTGGCCTGACAATACCCAATTATGCACAGTCTCCTGACACCTCCACATTACTACAAAATACCAGTGATTGTCTGTCTGTTGTCTCTAACATCATGTCCTGTCTCCATCTTAAACTGAATTTGTCAAAAAATGAACTTCGTGTTTCCTCCATCTACTGATCTATTGAAACCAAACATTGCCATTTCTGTATGTGGTTCGATCATTACTCCCCAGCAGTATGCCCGCTGTCTTGGAGTTATAGTTCACTCAGATCTCTCCTTCATTCCCCATATCTGATCACTCGCTCACTTACGTCACCTACACCTCAAATATATCTCTAGAATTCGACCTTTTCTTACTGCTGACTCTGCAAAAACTGTCACCTTTATTCAATCTCATTTGGATTACTGCCATTCTCTACTAATCAGCCTCTCTCTTACTGAACTCTCTCCTCTCCAATCCACCCTGAATGCAGCAGCAGCCAAATCATATTCCTGTTCCCACCGCTTCACCGATACCTCCATCCTGTGCCAGTCATTGCACTGGTTGCCAATCTGCTACAGAGTACAATATAAAATTAATGCTCTCGCCCACCAAGCCCTCCACAGCTCTGCACACCCAACATCTCCTCCCTCATCTCTGTCTATTGCTCTAGACGTGCCCTCCATTCCACAAGTGATCCAAGACCTGACATCAGCTACAATCCGAACCTCCCACTTCCGTTTCCAAGACTTCTCACCAGCTGCACCAATTCTCTAGAACACCCCACCAAGAACAATTCAATTAATTCCAAATCTCCATAATTTTAAGCAAGCGTTAAAAGCACATCTCTTTAGACTGGCCTATGATCTCACCTAAGTAACTATTCCCATTTTGTCCTTTTTCCAAATCTGGCCTCTTGTGCCACCTGTCTACACACCCCAAACACTGTATAGCACTTTAGATGTACTTCACAGATCCCGGCTGATGACTGGTTCATACACCGTAATGCGAATCCGCTATTTATTATATTGATGGCTTGCCCATATATGATGGCACTTTTTACCATTTACTTCTTGTGTATCCTCTATTTCCCAATAGACTGTAAGCTTGCGAACAGGGCCCTCATTCCTCATGGTATCAGAATTTTTCTTTTCAATTGTATTGTATTGTATTGTATTGTATTCCCTCTCAACTGTAAAGTGCTGCAGAATATGTTGGTGCTATATAAATAATTTAAAAAGAGGTATGGATCAACCTGTAGCCAATCATTGTAGCTCTGATCACAGTACAATAGACATGAAGCTGCTCATAATAAAAAGTAATTTCAAGTCTCAATTTGGGAATACAAACTGATGATGACCTTTGATATATTCAGAGCAGGAATGAACCTTTCACATGGATGTGTGTCTTTTTACATCAATTGAAAGGGCATTTGAACAGATCCCAATTAGAGGACAATAAGACTGACACTTATCAGTGAACTGTTCGATATTTACTGCTATAACCATTTCACCTCATCTTATTCCTGTTCTGCTCCATCTCACTTGTCTTAAGAACAGCAGTGTCATGTTGTGTACATATATGTGCCACATCACTTATATCAGCCTGAAGAAGAGACCGGAGTTGTCTCAAAAGCTTGCTATTTATTACCATCTTTTCATTTGGCTATTAAAAGGGTATCAACCAATCAGGACTCTGATTTTAATATTTTTCTATCTATTGACCAATATATTTTACCTAGACAAAACAAGAAAGCTCCAAAAATATATTTAGAACGTTAACAGCATTCAGATGGAAGAGACCCATCACATTCTTGGTAACAGACTTAAAGGAACATCTCATGTTTAGGTAGTCTGAGCACTCAAATTGCTTAATAAAAGTGTGATGAAATCCTGATTCAAATTTGTTCTCCAAGCAGTTTGCAGAATGTGCCTCAATATGTAGTAGTGTGTTTACATAAATCTCAAAGGACTCAGAGAACCTGAAAGCAAACTCAAGCTGTTGGACAAACAATTGATCAGCCAATCCTTCACCTAATCACTTGTTCTCCCAACTTTCCCCTATAGAATGTACCCCTATTCCCCCTCTTATCTCAGCGTCCCCCTATACAACTTCTCCCTATTCCTATTATTCTCCCCACTTCCTCATATGCAGGAACATTTGGCTTTGCCAAGTGGTTCTGTGTTCTCTGAAAGAGCCGCTGCCAGACATTTTTGGTGTTGGCTTATCTCTCAATGAACAAAAGAACAGAGTGTCTGAAATCAAATCTGCCTGATCCTTCTCTCGCCTGACATCTATTGGGAAATAGTCGAGAAGTCTGCATGCATGCATGTTTGATTGTTGGAGGATCCTGGCAACGTAATGGGGACCTTTACTATGAGAATCAAATACTAACAGATGTAAATTACAAAACTTTTTTTACATACTATAACATTACCATGAGTTTCTATATTGGAATCCCTTTTGATTATGGATTGAGTGTACAGTATTTGACATAATTAAACCCTTGTTCTTAAGATATCGAAAAATAATGCTTTTCCATGAAATTGGAAGTTCCGCTATTGTTGTAACCAGTATTACCTTATCTCCCTGTTTGATGGTGCGCAGTTGGAGTTGGCCAATTGCTTTCTTTGCTTCATCTTTTAGCTTTCTCTGCAAGAAGGAAGGAAAACAGTTAAAAATTGAGCTGAACATTGCATACCGACGACAGTCTATACATACAGGACAGTTTAAAACTGAAAAGGTCTCAGGTTTCTAAGACAATACACACCAAAACATCTTCCCTAGCTACACCAACTAGCATAGGGTTGTTTAGCTTGTAATGCAAGAACTGGAGTGAACTGAATGGCGCCTTTCATGTCAGAGTTGAAAGGTTACACAGATTATCAAACCTTTTATGGTTAAGAAACCGCAATGGCAAAGGGCTCATTTCATCCTGTTTTCAGAATGATTTTAATTTGATTGGTATTCCCATTTACCTTCACTCCCACATGTTTTAATCTTCCTAGGAAATTAGGTACAGTATATTGATATAATTTTTCCAGACATGTTTTATCACTTAAAGGGGGCGTGCCAGAAACCATTGCACATTTTAATTAAAGTGATCCTGTCACCTCCAAAACGCCTCCAAGCTACCAAAACATGTCCCTGCAGCATCCTATCACTAATCTCACACTCCTATTGTCTAAAAGCATCCTGTGAAAGTGGAGAAAAACGTTTTAATACTCACTCATTAGTGATTATAATTAGCAGGGGCTATATTCTTTAGCCCTTAGGGCGTGTTTTGCAGTCTGAATGATCCACCCTCTCTCTGTCTGTGTGCTCTGCTTGTGCAGGCATTGCACTCCCCCCTCTCTATCACTCACATAATGCAAATCAACAGTCCGGCCTTCAGCTCCACATCACAGCAGCACAGAGAGAGAGGGTGGATCATTCAGGCTGCAAAACAACACGCCCTGGGGACTAAAGAATATAGCCCCTGCTATATATTATCACTAATGAGTGAGTATAAAATCATTTTTCAGCACTTTCACAGGATGCTTTTAGGAGACAAAAGGAGTGTGAGATTAGTGATAGGATGCTGCAGGGACATGATTTGATAGATTATGAGGCGTTTTGAAGGCGACAGGATCCCTTTAATAGAGAATAAAAATAAGTTCCACAATTGGATGTGTTATAAAAAAAAAAAAAAAAGTTGCTGTCCTGAGACATTCTTATAAATGTGCCCCTGTGTAATTTATGTGTCTCACCATTCAGGAACAGATCGGATATACCACAGCTTCTGGGCAGGGGAGGAAGTAAGAGTATACAGACATTACAACTGGGGATCGCAGCCAATTCTGTGAAGTAAAACAAGTTTTTAAACAAGCAATGAAATATTTTACAATCACAGAAAGAAACAGCTGTGATCCCCAGCCGTAATGTCTGTATATTCTTACTTCCTCCCTTGCCCAGGAGCTGTGATATATCTGAGCAGTTCCTGCATGGTCGGACACATCCATTACTCAGGGGCACATTTATAAGAATATCTGAACAGGAACTTTTTTTTTCTTTAACATCCAGTTGTGGAGCTTATTTTTATCCTAAGATCTATTAATTAAAATGTACAATTGTTCATGGCACAGCCCCATTAAATGGACAGTTCACTCAAAAAAAAAAAAAAATAAAAATAATTTTAAAAACACTGGAAAATGTCATATTCTGAGTAAGATTTAGGTATTTCAGCGTTATATTCTGGGTGAATTTGAATACAATTAGGAGATCCATTGTCATTTTTTCTCCCCTAGTTGTACAGACTTAAAAATATCAAAATATTATATGTATACCAACACGGTCCCAGGAGACACATAAGCTGGTATAACACTTGAGGCCAAAGTGACTAAGGTGACTCGAGAAGAACTACTAGTATGTCCAACGTGATTGATGGGAGAGCCAGGTTACAGATTTTGCTTTTGAACAACGAGCTTCAAGTTACATGTTTGCATCCCCAGGTGTGAGACATAAATAAGAGCACCTTCGTTCTCTCAAAATGGTTCAGGTATCATGGTTTAAAGGGAACCTGTCACCTGGATCTAAGCCCCTACACTATCACTACCTGTCCCTGCACCTTCCTAGCTGCTCCCTATCTATCCCTCTCTGAGCTAAATCCGCCCTATAAAACTGCAGAAAAATAACTTATAACTTACAGAAGTCCCTGAGGCTGGGGACTGAGAAGGAGGCGCCAGGCTCCATTCAGCCCCTCCTCCATGCAGCAGCACACGCCCCGCTGGGCGGCGTTATTCTTTCTTCATCGCCGCCTCCTCCATTTGGAATCTCCCACCCACTTTACACTGTAAGGTAGTGGTTAGGATCAGCACGACAGAAGGCAGTGACTCAGGTATTTACTCACACAGCACACAGTTTAATGGCACAGTTCAGGTATTCACAGACCTCCAGATTCCGATGTAACAGGTCAGACTAACCCCCCAACCAGAATATACCCGAGGTATAAACTGGGCTAGCCCAGAATATACCCCCCTGGGCCAGAATATACCCTTGGTATATTCTGGCCTAGCCCAAACTATACCGCGGGGTATAAACAGGCCTAGGCCAGATTATAACTCTCCGTATACCACAGCAGCTATAGATCAGGGCCCCAAGCCGTGCACAGGGCCCCAAGCAATGCATGAGGGCCCGAGGCAGCACAAGGTGGCCCCAGGCAGCAGAAAATAGCCCTACGCAACATACAGGGGCCCCAGGCAGTGCTAGGGGCCCCAGGCAGTGCTAAGGGCCCCAGGCAGTGCATGGGGGCCCGAGGCAGCACACAGGGGCCCCAGGCTACACACAGGATCCCAGGCTACACACAGGGGCCCCAGCCAGCATACTTGGGCCCCAGGCAGTACACGGGGCCCCAGGCAGTGCACAGGGCCCAGGCAGCACAAAGTGGCCCCAGGCAGCACAAAGTGGCCCCAGGCAACATACAGGGGCCCCAGGGAGTACTAGGGGCCCCAGGCTACACACAGGATCCCAGGCTACACACAGGGGCCCCAGCCAGCATACAAGGGCCCCAGGCAGTGCACAGGGCCCCAGGCAGCACAAAGTGGCCCCAGGCAACATACAGGGGCCCCATGCAGTACCAGGGGCCCCAGGCTACACACAGGATCCCAGGCTACACACAGGGGCCCCATGCAGCATACAAGGGCCCCAGGCAGTGCACAGGGCCCCAGGCAGTGCACAGGGCCCCAGGCAGCACAAAGTGGCCCCAGGCAACATACAGGGGCCCCAGGCTACACACAGGATCCCAGGCTACACACAAGGGCTCCATGCAGCATACAAGGGCCCCAGGCAGCACACAGGGGCCCCAGGCAGCACAAAGTGACCACAGGCAATATACAGGGGCCCCAGGCAGTGGGCCACCCGGGGCCCCTGTGTGCTGCCTCTGGCCACCCATGCGCTGCCTGGGACCCCTTTGTACTGCCTGGGGCCCTTGTATGCTGCATGGGGCCCCTGTATGTAGCCTGGGACCCTGTGTGTAGCCTGGAGTCCCTAGTACTGCCTGGGGCCCCTGTATGTTGCCTGGGGCCACTTTGTGCTGCCTGGGGCCCCGTGCACTGCCTGGGGCCCCGTGCACTGCCTGGGGCCCCGTGCACTGCCTGGGGCCCCGTGCACTGCCTGGGGTCCTTGTATGCTGCATGGGGCCCCTGTGTGTAGCCTGGGATCCTGTGTGTAGCTTGTGGCCCCTAGTACTGCCTGGGGCCCCTGTATGTTGCCTGGGGCCTCTTTGTGCTGCTTGGGGCCACTTTGTGCTGCCTGGGGCCCTGTGCACTGCCTGGGGCCCCAGCACTGCCTGGGGCCCTAGCACTGCCTGGGGCCCTAGTACTGCCTGGGGCCCCTGTATGTTGCGTAGGGCCACTTTCTGCTGCCTGGGGCCCCCATGTGTTGCTTGGAGCCCTGATCTACAGCTGCTGTGGTATACGGAGGGGTATAATCTGGCCTAGGCCACTTTAACCCCGAGTATATTCTGGTCGGGGGGGTTAGTCTGGCCTGTTACACCGGGGCGCAGCCGAGTAGAACCTCATACAATCCCAGCAGCTCCTGCTGCTGTCCTGACACACTCCACCCCCTCCCCACAGCCCAGGGCAGCACATATCATCTCCTATTCACCCGCACACCTGGGGGTCAGTGATTTCAATCAGCACTTAGCTCCAGTAGCAGCTGACCCTGTGTGTGCTGCTACCGAGCAGAAGATACAATCTCCCATATGCTGTGTCTCAGTCAGGGGACACATCGAGGTCGCATCACCACAACATGATAGGTGTAAAGCAGACGGGGGATTCCAAATGGAGGAGGCGACGATGAAGAAAGAATAACGCCGCCCAGCGGGGCGTGTGCTGCTGCATGGAGGAGGGGCAGAATGGAGCCTGGCGCCGCCTTCTCAGTCCCCAGCCTCAGGGACTTCTGTAAGTTATAAGTTATGTATCTGCTGTTTTATAGGGTGGATTTAGCTCAGAGAGGGATAGATAGGGAGCAGCTAGGAAGGTGCAGGGACAGGTAGTGATAGTGTAGGGGCTTAGATCCAGGTGACAGGTTCCCTTTAAGAAGCAGTCAGTCAATTTGTAAAATTGGGAAGATTCAGTAAGGCTAGAGCAAAAAAAAAAAAAAAAAATAAATAAAAAAGTAAAAATTTATAGAAGAATTATCATGTAAAAGCATAAAAGAAAAAAAAAAAATA
Organism: Allobates femoralis; assembly: GCA_033576535.1. Classification (NCBI taxonomy): domain Eukaryota; kingdom Metazoa; phylum Chordata; class Amphibia; order Anura; family Aromobatidae; genus Allobates; species Allobates femoralis. The sequence continues at coordinate 110,718,714 of JARQOC010000008.1, read as the reverse complement.
TTGGATGTTGCCTGGTCTCCTGAATTAAATTGTATTCAGTCGTTTACAAGTTTCTACAGTGAAAAACAAATATGTCCCAACCTACAAGACATATATATCCAAGGATTGATAGCTCCCTGCTTACAGTAAATGGAATTTTTAGTTAGTCTTTCATAGAAACTGTGCCATAGTCTGAAATGTGGTGCAACGAGCAGAAAGAATTGCAGAAATAACCAGTTATAGCAGATATGTGAGATAGTGAATGGTATGCTAGTTACCAGAATAAACATCACTAAACATACTTCTGAGAACATCCTTGCTGGCTCTCATACTACAGAATTATACTGTAGTTCTCGGAAATGGCAACTAGATCAGATGACAAATGCCTTTACAGGTTTTGAATTGAAGGTAAAACCTTTCAGGAATTGACTGAATTTAGAGCAGTTCTTACTAGATAAAAAAAACGTCATTAACATCAAACACAGGTAGATTCCAGTAAGTAGTCAGACAGGCTGAAACAGTATTTCGTAGAGCTGCCAGGATTTGCAGGTTTTTTTTGGCAAATGTTTCAAGTCCCACACAACCCACAAATTTGTAGACAGTATCTCTGTTCCCTATGGTTGGGCACAATGCTCCAACCTAATCATTAGTGTAAAATGGAAAGTTGTACCCCACGGGTGGGGCCTTCTCATAGGTGCTGCACACATCCCAATGGATCATCTTAACTGTACAAAAAGGGGCACAATATGGGTACAAACTGGGGCAGCACATTGGCTCAGTGGTTAGCACTGCATCCTTGCAGTGCTGGGGTCCTGGGTTCAAATCCCACCAAGGATGACATATACAACAGGTTTGCATGATCTTCCAACGCTTGTGTGAGTTTCCTCCAGGATCTTTGGTTTCCTCCCACATTTGAAAGACATACTGATAGGATGGTTAGATTGTGAGCCCCAATGTGGACAGTGTTGCAAATGTATGTAAAGTGCTATGGAATTAATGGCACTGTATAAATGGATAAATATTATATACACACACAATTGTTATTGATTTCGCTATGAAGATAGAGTCTTGTGTAATTGTGGTTGGTCACAGAGACTACAGTCCCTGACAAAAGTTATGTCGCTTATCCATGTTATGTAAATAAAAGCTTATAACCCGACATTAAATTCATCCATTGGTTTTATAAATGATTCTTTTGAAAGCTGAAACCCTTCCAAATGTGGTTTAGGTTAAGAAAATAAATTGGCATCAATGCTGAAATATTGATCACTTAATGAATAGTGATGAGCGAGCACTAAAATGCTCGGGTGCTCGGTGCTCTGGCCGAGCATCTCAAGATACTCGTGTACTCGGCCGAGCACCGAGCCCAATGTAAGTCAATGAGTGACAGGCTCCGCCCACAGACTTCCGGTTATAAAACGAGTATTGCTGGGAAAGGGCGTGAGGGGGGGGCTTTTTGAAATCGCTGCAACATACAACACCTTGCTGTGGCCCCCAGAGGGATCCTAACAATGAATCTGCTCCCCGTGAGGTGCCAGCTCACTATGTGCACTGAAGGGAGCTGTGTACGTGTGTCAGATCGCTTATTATTACCGAGCAGTCCAAGCATCTCGGCGGTACTCAGCGCTCGCCGAGCATCCCGAGTACCGGGATACTCGTGCGAGTACCAAGCAGCGCAGAGCATACTCGCTCATCACTATTAATGAACACAGAATGGTCAGATTTTGGCAAGGCAAAAGTTTTGTTGCCTGGTCAAATAATGCACCCAATCCTAGTTTACATCCTCACTTGTGCTCCGTAAATAATCGGTTTGTGGGTGTGTACAAAAAGAAACCCAGCACCCCAGACCTTCACTTGAACTGCAACTTGAGCTCTGACAAGATGCCAAAAATCCATCCTGCGACCAAAGCCTTAATTATCAAGAGGCTGAAGACCAGATCCACTGCAGAGGTGGCTGGCACTTTTAAGGTGTCTCAGCGTCAAGTACAAAGAATTAAAAAAAGATTTGAAGAGACTGGAGATGTGTTTGACAAGCCCAGGTCCGGCAGACCCTGCAAGACAACTGCTCAGGAGGAATGTTTGTTGATTAGAAAATCCAAAGCAAGCCCCTCTTCCACTGCAGCAGAGCTCCAACAGGCCTGGTCACCTCAAGTCCCTGTGTCAACTAGAACAGTTTGTAGGATTCTGTCTCGAAATGTCCTCCATGGTCGAATCAGTGCCCAGAAGCCAGCACTAAACAAAAGGCAAATAAATAAAAAAACGTGGCATTTGCAAAGGCCCACAGCCTGCTAAACAGAAGGACACTGGAAAAGTGGTAGGTGGTGGATTTCTCTGCTATATCTTCAGAAGAATTACACCACAGCTGCTGCAATTACTGCAGGAGACCTACTGGAGCCCATATGGATCCAAATTTGGTGGTGGAAAGATCATGGTCTGGGGGTTACATTCAGTATGGGGTGTGCGAAACATTTGCAAGGTGGAAGGCAATATCAATAGCCTAAAATATCAACAAGTATTAGCTACCTCTTACATTCCAAATCATAAAAGGGGTCAAATGCTGCAGCAGGATGGTGCTCCATCTCATACATCCATCTCTACAACAAAGTTCCTCCAGGCAAAAAAGATCTAGGTGCTCAAGGACTGGCCAGCCCAGTCACCAGACAAGAACATCATTGAGCATGTTAGGGGTAGGACGAAAGATGAAGCATGGAAGAAAAAACCAAATAATGTAGTTGAACTCTGGAGGCATGCAAGACTGCATTCTTTGCTATTCCTGATGACTTCATTAATATGGTAAATTGCATGAATCATTGTTGAACCACATTGGATGAAGTCCTTCAAGCTCATTGAAGTCACACAAAATATTAAACATGACTAATAGCACCACAGCTTCATTCTCCAACGTTATGAAACATATATTTGTATTTTAAGTTAATTATTTGTTTAAATATCACATTACTTTCTGTGGGCGACAAAACTTTTGTCTTGCCAAAATCTGACCATTCTGGGTTCATTAAATGATGAATATTTCTGCATTGATGCCAAATTATTTTCTTAACCTAAACCACATTTGGGAGGGTTTCAGCTTTCAAAAGAGTAATTTATACAACCAATGGATGAATTTAATGTCAGGTTATAAAACTTATTTAAATAACGTGGATAAGCGATATAACCTTTGTCAATGACTGTACAAGGCAGTGGCATGTCTTGAAGCTCATGGGCCCAGATGCAAAAGCTATAACAGGGCACCCAATAATTACAAATCTATCCATTAGTCTTTTTGCAGGCCAAAGGCCAACCCCTGCACCTTCTGTAGTTACGCCCCTGCTCCAGGGTAATAAAGGCTACCATACATTTTTGGTTGATATAATCCATTTTAACTTTATAGTCTTTGATCACATGTAGTCTATCATAGTGATCTTCCTGGGATAATTTTCAAAAAGGAAGATTGTTTGAACAATCTTAATTTGCAAGAATATACCCAGGAAAAAGGCCTTATGCCACCGAGTGTAAAGGGGCAAGGTTGAATGACTTGGACAGCATAGATTGTGTACGACTGTCGGGATTACGTATGATCATTCATTAAATGATTATTAAACCAGCAGCATACTTTAAGTTAAGGTGCCGATGCACATGACATTTCATGAAAGGGAATCAGTCATCAGGTTTTTAATACCTCATCTGAGAACAGTATAATGTAGAAAGAGAGACCCTGATCCAACTATGTATCACTTTGATTATGTCACAACTGCTGCACCCAGCAAGCTGAGATTTTAGATGTAACTTGGCAGAGCACAGAAAGCTAACCCTGCACACACCAGTGTACATTTTCTATCAACAGTGAGTTGCTTATAAGAGGGGGTGTGGTTGGATTAAGTTTCACATGCCAAGTAGTCCAGGTAGTGATCTTTGTGAAAAAACCCTTTATTGTTTGCCTCAATTGGCAGACATGGTGTTTCAGGGTGTTTGTCCATCGTTAGTGAAAAGTACGAGATCTGATTTGGTTAGGCGAGTGGCTAAAGGGCCCATTACACGCTTCAATGTCTGTGCGATCCGACCAACGATCCAACCTGACTGAGATCGTTGTAACATCGTTTATTGATCGCTAGTGAGGTGTCACACATACAGATATCATGAACGATGCAGCAACGACTCCATGACAAGCTAATGATATTAGCAGTCGTTTGAATGCCTATGTTCCTCAGTTCTGAGTAGGTGAAGTCGTAAAAAACAGTTATCAAGCTGTCACACACACTGATGCTGCAGGTTGAATGGACGACCAACGACTAATTTATGGTCCTGTTCATAAACTTGCGATAAACGATCAGCCGACTTATTGTTGGTCGTATCTACGTGTCACACGCAACGTCGTCGTAATGACGTCGTTGCACCACCCCAAAAGCCGTGACGTTGCAATATCAATCAATCACGATATCATAGCATGTAATGGGCCCTTAAGACTGGGATGTAAATGACATGGAGAAATGTTATCCTAAGGAACACTCATTCACACGTCTAAGTACAACTTTACAACATATATTTTGATATTGCCCCTTGGCTTGAGTATGAGATCAATTTCTTCATCCTTCATTGTTTTCCCATCTGACAAACCAATTGATATTGGGTAAATATACTCTAGATTATGAGTATTTGAGGTACATTCTCAAAGTTAGTCAGTGTGTATTACAAAAGGCATAAGTGCATGCATGTGCATCTTCTTCCAGGCATGGTAGAGGTCTTTATTTTGCTTATTATTAGCAGAAGACCAAAACATGGAAATTATGGTACAAGCAGGTAACTGGGCAAGACTTGTTTAGGTGTCATCTTTCACTCTCGTGTTGACACAAGAAAATGATGGAGGCTAAAGCTCCCGTCACACACAACGACACACCAGTGATCCCGACAACAACAAGGATCCTGTAGGGATCGTTGGTGCGTCGTTACCTGGTTACTGGGGAGCTGTCAAAGAAGCAGATCTCAGCGACCAGGGACCAGGGAGCCACCTTCACATCGTGGGTAACTATGATAAACAGCGGGTATCTAGGCAGCACGCGATGCCTAGATACCCGGTGTTTACCATGGTTATCAGCCTGGGAGATCGCCGATCGCTGGTCTCTCGCTGTCACACGCAGCGAAGCGTGCTGACCAGCGGGAGACCAATGATCAAAAAATGACCCAGAACACTTTGTAACGATCAGCGATCTCACAGCAGGGGCCTGATCGCTGCTAAGTGTTACACTTAGCGAGATCGCTATTACGTCACAAAAGCTGTGACGGTACGACAATCTCACTAACAATCTCGTTATGTGTGACGGGGGCTTAAATAAAGGTAAATCTGATAACACTATGGAGATTGTTTTCCTAAGGTCACGTCACTGCCCAATGTCATGAAGATGTGAGTTCTACACTTCATCTTATTAAGCATCATCATCATCTTTGAATACACAACTTATCTTCTGTACTTTTTGCATTATTATGTATCATGTTACATTATGTATCATGTATGCGTATGTATCTTTTATACTTATTGCATTAGCTCTGCAAGGGCTCCCCTGAGTCAGAGAACACTTGGGGATTGTGTATTTGGTGCAACATAAAAACACAATATGGAACCATGTAACTGACTCCATATACAGGAAAGCATGAAATCAGTCTAATAGAACCGCTGATGTGATGGAAACAGAATGGGCCTTTTCACGTGTCACCACCCGGAAGTGCCTTGCCAGCGGCCGGAGGACACCAGAGATCCCACCACGGAGGTTTACACTCTACAGGCCAGAATCCGGAGTTATGCAGGGGTGCACAACCCCTTGTGGCGAGTGGCCAATTGGCCCTTGTCTTTAATGCTATAACATCAGGTTCTTTCACATGCGCGCCCTCTCTTTTTTGCATGACACTATATACAAGCTTATCAGTATGCATTTATATTTCCTTAGTAAGCACCCACCCCCCTTATGAACAGCATGTGCAGCAGTGGTTATTCAGCAGTATTTTGCACATTTCTAGCATATTCCTCTGGGGCTCATCTGTATCCTGCAGTTAACTGGTGCTTTAAACAGGTATTGTCAAGTATAGGCTCGTTTATGCCGTGATCTTTTGTGGATTTGAGGTCCTTTCCAATAAATCACCTTTTGTAGCAGCTGGTCCAAAATTCTGTGCTCAATAAAATCTTAATATAGCTTGACTGTGGTAAGAACTCCACTTTTCTGATACAAAGCACCAAATCCCCTTCGTAAAAGACGATTCAGTAAAAAAACTGTTACACACCAATCTTGATGTATGGGCCTCACTGGAGTACGATGTGTAGACGGACAGGCTGTGTCTCCTAGTGAAAAGAGGTTTTCCACTGAAGGAAGAAGGTGCCCCCAGGAACCAGAGAAGAAGCCAATGGTTCTTTCAGAAGAGGTCTAAGGAAGAGGGGAGCTGACTACAAATGGAAAACCTACCAATGAAAGAGGTAGTTTGGTGCCAAGAGTTCAGAGATAGTAGAGCTGCCTTTGCTCCCCCAAGAGAAAGTGCTCAATCCTCGTGAATGGTTGACCAGTTTCACTCAAAGAAACTAAGCCTGAGCCTGCTGTACCACCTCCTTTCACAGAGCTACAAATGGTGAAGCCACAGACTGTCAGTCAAGGCCCCACAGCCAAACTCTGTGGCCAAGCTGCAGATATGCCAGTCAAGATCCGAGCTTCTGGTTGGTTTGGCCACTTGCTTCCTGCTGGGCTGTGTAGTACCTGAGGGGAGGTGAAAAAAAGAGGTAGGCCAGACCCTCCCCTCCTTTCCTTAATACAGGCTGTTGAGGACAGGACAGTTGATATCCTAAGGGGAGACTACGGGAGAGCGTAGTTTGATTGGGACAGAGAGGATTAATCATCCTGATGGAGTTCAGAGAGAAGGGTAGTTAAGCATTATATGTCTGCTCACTTGAGTTATAAGTTGTTGTAAGTGAAAGTTATCCATGGTTATTGTGAATGTTGAAACTGAACTGTAATCTTCTGTTGAAAGTGTTCTCTATTATATTGAAATCTTTATCCCCACTTCCATTTTGTGGGCAACATCCATCACTACTGTATTAAAAAATTCACTGGCGAATCCCGAATGTATGTATAAAATCTTCAATCTTTATTTTTCCATTAAAAATCAGATAGGTTGTGGTTACATCTCATACGTGTTCCTGGCTTAAACACCCTTACTCATCGAGATCTCGATGAGTAAGGCAGTTTATGCCAGAAACACGTATGAGATGTAACCACGACCTATCTGATTTTTAATGGAAAAATAAAGATTGAAGGTTTAAGGGTGGAGGCACACTATCATGCATCAAAAACGCCGCGTTTTTGATGCATGACAGTGATGCGAGTGCTGTGCGTGTTTATGGGTGTGTATGGTGCGAGTATGGTGCGTATGATGAGTGTGGCTGGCTGTATGTATGTTAGTGTGCTGTGATTGTGAGGAGTGAGTGCGTGTGAGCTGCGTGATTGTGATGCTGTCTGTGGTCCTGAAGGACCGCAGACAGCATTTGTTGGGAATAGAAACTCGCCAGCTGTCAAAGCCGGCAAGTTTAAAATGACCGCTGTGCTGTACAGTAAGCTATCATCTTGTACCACTGTGACAGCAGCGGTACAAGATGTTTAGCCAAGACAATGCTGATTGTAGTAACATAATGTAGCCTGGGGTTATATTACTGATTAACCCCTTAGCATCCTCTGGACCGCATGTGTGCACAGAGGATGCTGAGAGGCTCTAAACCCAGTGCTGAAAGGGTTAATATGCACCTGGTGTAGTGACACCATGTATGTGGAGAGTGTCCTCACTCTCTGCAGACATGGTGTCACTACACCATGTGTGTGAAGGGGTTAATTTTTATGTATAATAGCTTTAAAGAAGTGTCGGGAAAGCGGCTTATGTTACTGTCTATGGGGAGCTGTGGCTTCAGCACCATGAGAGGGGACAGCTCCCCATAGACAGTAACATAAGCCGGCTTTCCCGACACTTCTTTAAAGCTATTATACATAAAAATTAACCCCTTCACACACATGGTGTAATGATACCATGTCTGCAGAGAGTGAGGACACTCTCCACATACATGGTGTCACTACACCAGGTGCATATTAACCCCTTCAGCAATGGGTTTAGAGCCTCTCAGCATCCTCTGTGCACACATGCGGTCCAGGGGATGCTGAGGGGGTTAATCAGTAAAATAACCCCAGACTACATTATTTTACTACAATCAGCATTGTCTTAGCTAAACATCTTGTACCGCTGCTGTCACAGTGGTACAAGATGATGGCTTACTGTACAGCACAGCGGTCATTTTAAATTTAAACTTGCCGGCTTTGACAGCCAGCGAGTTTAAAGCGATTTTGGCTGCACACTCGCACAGTGTGCTGTATGGGGGGTGAGATTTTCTCGCCCCCATACACTTGCATTGCCCTCATGCGCGTCAGAATCGCGTGCAATCGCAGCATGCTGCGATTGCACTCGCTTATGACTCGCAGTGCGAGTTAGGTGCGGGGGACTCGCACCAGTGTGCCCTGCCTGATAGGGCAACACTGGCCCGAGTGCAATGCGTTTTTTTTCACGCATTGCACTCGCTCGAGTCTCACGCCAGTGTGCCTCCACCCTTATACATACATTCGGGATTCGCCAGTGAATATTTTAATGCTCAAAGCCTTAAAAGTCAAGGCGGACGGCTGGAGTCCCATATATGGCTGGACGGCTTAATCTATGATAAGGACACGGTGAGGCAAATACTATTTTCTTTATTACATCACTACTGTGTCCTCCATTCTGGTACTGTCCTTTCAGATGCACCCAGATTATTAAACCCACTTACCCTAAATGAATTAAGTGCATCCGTTTTATGGTGGAGGTTCATGCCAGTTATATGCTCCAGTAAGGGACTAGGAACATTGCCGACAACGTTTACTACACTAAAGTGGTGTAAACTTAAATTAATAAGAGAGGTAGTCTTTGACATTCCACCCATGTTGTGGCCATTTTGGTAAAACTGTCTTGGCTTTGGGTGAAAATGCAGAATGTTGCTAAACGTTTTAACAATTTCCAAGTTGTGCTAAATTTTTGCGAAAAATACAAGTGTTTGTGTTCTTGTGAAACCGCCTTCATGTGTCAGATTTAAAATATTTATGTAGCGTTAATGTCTGCCTGCAGGCACCACTAAAGAAAGCTACTATATATTGCCTAAATACTAAATTCATTGTTGGAACGCAAGCTCAATGTATAAAGCATACATTAGAAAGATCGGGAACGAACGTCTAGCAAATAAAAACCAATTATTAGCTCAAATGAAATATTTTGAACATCTATCATCTGGGGAAGGTTGTGACGCCCCCCACTCCCAATCTACATCAAAGGCAAAAATCAACTGGAATGGTTGACATTCATCAATTTTTTAGGTGTAACCAAGCCCTTGTAGTAGTTGGTGTAACCATTAATTAAATAATTAAAGTTAAATATATCTACAATCTATCTTTAAAAAGGACCAAAGTATGACCTAATGACAAGTGCCTATTGAGGTGTAAATATAGATACAAGCTAGGTGTAAATATGGATCTGTACAAATGGTCAAATTCCACAAGCGCAGAAGAACAGGGATAGTCCGTGCCAGTCACTCATCTTATAAATCAATCAGCTGTGCTTGTGTACCGTCATATCAGCTGGCCGGCTACCCAATACAAGCAGACAGATAGCAGGATCGTTCATCACACAGGAGGGGTTAAGCAGTACAGTACGTGGACAGAGCCGTCTCCGGCCGACACATTCAATATTGCTTCACAGATAGGGCAAATTATCGCTTATAGTAATCGCTTATATTTACCAAGAACTTATCAGAATAAACTCCACACACAAATTAAGAAAAAAACAAAAAGACAGGCTGGAATGTAACAAATCATGTTCTTGGCAGACAAAAGGTTCCCCGCTCCTTGTCTAATGGCTGGGGAAAATAGGGCCTTTTTTTGCCCACACAAGCGACAAATGGATGTCTCACTATTAGAGAAATTGACACATGGACCAAAATAATAAAATACATACATACATACATGTATGTATGCATGTTTGTAAAATAAATACACAAGCACTATAATATAGCAAGAACGTGAGATTATACTCGAAGCAGTATGCACCATAAGACTGGTTTAACATTTGTGTATGTAAACAAAGTGTGCCAAATGCATGTGTACTGCGTTCCTATGTTTAACATGGGAACGCATGGTACCTGCGTTTGGTTGCGTTCAGTTGCGGTTGTGTTCGGATGCGCATAATTTGTGCGCCCTCCGAACGCAACCTGTTGCATTTTGTGTGTGGTCGCGGGCGCTTGTTAAATCAGCAAGCGCCTAGTACAAGCGCACAAACAATACATGGAAGTCAATGGATCCACAGTATAATTACCCCTGTAATTTATATGTGGATATCGCACCATTGCGCCCCCTATCTTCTCTTTGTCTTCACATATAAAATGGATCCACAGTGTCCTCCACATGCGGATTACATTGAAATCTCTCCCGGTGGCCGCCGCTGATCTCCCGAGGAGAGGACCCCCCTGGGAGAACAGCTGGAGCAGCCGCTGATCTTCCGGGGACTGGCGCCACTAATCTCCCAGCGATGTCGGTGTGGGAGATTTAAAGAAACAGCTGATCTGACAGCTGTTTAAATCTCAAGCACCGACATCACCTCTTCGGTGGCAACACGGGAGATTTAAACAGCTGTCAGATCAGCTGTTTTTTTTAAATCTCCCACGCCGACACAGTCTGGACATCAGCGGCAGCCGGGAGGAGGAGATCTCTGCTGCTGGTCTCCGCCTCCTGGCCGCCGCTGAGTTTTCCGATTGGCTGGCCAGGCACCATACTAACGTGAACGCATGCAGAGATTCTCCGCTGCGTTCACATCAGTATGGCAGTGTTTGCGGCATGCAGACACAAACGCTAGTGTGAAAGCCTTAGTCTGCAAAATAATTCCTCAATGTAGTTCACAGTGATTCAAGTTTTACATCTCGATATATGGCAAAAATATTCTGTACAAAAATAGCAATGCCAAATGTCCAATACCATCAGAAAATACTCAAATAGGAATGCAAATTATTTGATTAATGGTTAAGCACAAATTCTAAAAGTATATTTATATACAATATTAAAAAGAAATCTTCAGAGAAAAGAAAAAAAAAAAAAAAAAAAAGCCTGTACAGTGGGGCTCTCAGTGCAAGGGCCACAGTGAGTTGGAACTCTATTACCCTGCAGATTAACTCCACATCTGCAGGTTAATGACCTTTTTTATGTGACAGCTTTCTTTTCATATTATGGTAGTCTTGAGCTTTTTATGTCCCAGGCCATCAGTGGTGCCCCCTTGAATACTGGCATCTCTAAAAGGTCCTACGGTATTATAACACATTTCCACCTAACTGCCTCCTGACAAAGTTCTCCTTCTGTCACCTCTTTAGGACATGGAATACTTCTTCCCGGCTACTGAGGTATATAATACCAACTTTTATATCCCTCTTCTGCTATAAAATACATTGCACAATGTGAGATTATAATTATCTTATCTGAAGTATTAGCACTCTGTAGTACAAGGGTGAAAGTACAGAGCTTTATGAGGAAACGGAGAACAGCGGGACAGAAAGGAATCGGAGCTCCCCCATTTTTGGAATTTATTTAATAAATATCTATGTTCTGTAACGCAGTATACCGGTGTTGTGACACGAGACTCGATAAAGCAAAACTAAACAAAACCACCTCTCTAATAATACAAGTGTAACTAAGATTAGAAGCCATGGTCAGGACTGACTGGTTCCTCGGGTGTATACATTTCTGGGTGGACACCATTCCTCTTACAGGCTCGGCTGTGGGTAACCAGATCAGGCCAGTATGTTAGAAAATTGAAATTCCAGTTTCGACTCTCTCAATCTGCTTTGGCTCCTATAGTCATCCAGACCTCTAAAGGACATCTTATTTTTTACTTTAACACTTTGTTATATAAATCATTTGTTTTTGAAACACAAGGTAGGAAAGTTTACAATAGTAAATAATTGAAGTTATAATCTAAGGTCATATTGCTCCATCAGCCAGAATCAAAGTATCTGCAGCTATAAATGACTAACCAAGTAATTATTTCAAATTACAATCTGTAATGATAGTCAAAAATATATGTAAGTCTGTGGGAGGAAAAAAAAAAATTTCAACAGTGTCTAGTGCACCTGCCATCACGATTCCCTGTTGCAAGTGGGCGATGATGTGACCTCGTGTGTCCCACGTGCAAACTAGACGAATCCCACTTCACTTCTATTGAGAGAAGCTGAATGTGTCTAGTTGGCACTGATCTGCAAGCATGCGAATCACATACATGCGGTCACAAGGCCATCCTGACCAACCACTCGCGCTGAAAATACCTTACATTTGCGACTGCTTTTGCACCAAACCTGGACAGAAAACCGCATCTGCCGAACTTGCCGCACTTGTGCCGCACTTGCGGCGCTGTTGCGGCGCGGTTGCGGTAATCTGCATAGGAACCAACCACCTCGGATGACCCTCATACATTGTTAATATGTGCCCCTGCAGCCTAGTAAACCATTAGCAGCACTGTTTTAGTGTGAAAAGTGGCTGCAGTAGAAGTGAGATAATGATTTCATACACTTACATGCCTGCGTACTTGAGGGCGTCTCCCTGTGTGTGCTGGGACTTGTGGGCTGTGCTCATCATGTCTGCTCTCCCCTTCCCTTATGCACGCCCCCTCTCAGCCTGCTATAGTGATGTGAGGCTGATTGCGTCATAAAGGGGCGGGGCTACCGGAATGCCGCGATTTAGCCCCGCCCCTTTATGACGCAATCAGCCTCACATCACTATAGCAGGCTGAGAGGGGGCGTGCATAAGGGAAGGGGAGAGCAGACATGATGAGCACAGCCCACAAGTCCCAGCACACACAGGGAGACGCCCAGAAGTACACAGGCATGTAAGTGTATGAAATCATTATCTCACTTCTACTGCAGCCACTTTTCACACTAAAACAGTGCTGCTAATGGTTTACTAGGCTGCAGGGGCACATATTAACAGTGTATGAGGGTCATCCGAGGTGGTTGGTTCCTATGCAGATTACCGCAACCGCGCCGCAAGTGCGGCGCAAGTGCGGCAGCTATGCGGCAAGTGCGGCAGATGCGGTTTTTTAACCGCATCTACCGCGAACGCGGGTAGCCCGCTTTTAGCAAAAAATTCTAGAACTAAACAGAACGCCAGGGAGGCTAAGAACATTTTTCTGCTTAGAGGCACCAGAGGCAACCTTGAATTCAAGGAGAAACAGAGGATTTCTGCTTTTCGGTCCCAATAATCTTTTGGCCAAGATGAGATTATCACTCTCTTTATGTTAACAAATGTGTGGGGGTCAGGTTTTGTTTTTTTGGGCAATTTTAAGTATTACATGTTCCCCTCTTACACTTGTTATTGACGCCTTCTCCACAGACTGTTCAGTTGTCTTGTTCTCAATATGTCCACTGGTGGAGCAGCATGTGACCAGTCCTGTCCAATAGCCTCCTCCATTAAAAAAAAAAAAAACATCCTTCGCATATGAAGCATGTTTCAACTGGAGGAGGCTGATAGACAGGACTGATCACACGCTTAAACACCAGCAGAAAATTTGACAACAGGGTGGCACTTCGCAGAGGAGTAGATCAGTGCTAAACCTGTAATTTCTATAAAGTATTTAGTACCACAGAGAGATTTCCCCAACACATTTGTTAAAAACAAAGATGAAGTGGGCAGCCCACTTAAAGCACAACCCCAGCATTTTTTAATTGCACCTCTGGAGTGGTGCTTTAAATTTAAGTCCCCTGCCCCCCATACAATAGACCCCTTCCTGCGGCTTCATCTTTTATCACCATCGCTCCAGTCGGTCTACGATTTGTGATCTGCAGATTCAGGTGTTGCAAGGAGCGTGTGGGAGATCACAATTCAATACAACTCTATGGGAGCCTTGTTCTGACTTTTAGAGCTCCATTGAGACCTTGTGATGCAACTTATGACTTTGGCCAGTCAGACGCTACGGGCACAAGACTGTGCCATGGGATCGTGGCGGCGCAGAAAAATGATGAAGCCGCTGGAAGGAGGAGTATAAGAATGTGAGCGGTTGTTTCATCACAACCAGAAGTTTCTCCAAAACACACAGGTATTAGTCTGTCAATTCTACTTTTTCTCTGAGCTCCTCTCCTAGCTTTGCTGCACAAACACTGATGAAAAAAATGTGTGAATGAGGCCTTATAGAACGAGATTAACATTCTACAGGGTTTCTGAATACATTTTTACCCTTTGTACCAACAACTGCTGAACATTTTTTACTTCTGGCTCATGTAACCCTGTGTTGATGTGGCGCCCCACTAAAGGGGTACTACACCCAGACTAGTGTGTGGTATCCCGGTCACCAGAGGATGATAACGTTAATCTCAGGTCTTATCCTTGCATTCATACACATAGGTTAGGGGACCTTTTGGTTAACCCGTTGCTAGGGTACCAGTCCCGGTGGGAGGAGCTAAGGTGTAGTGAAAGAAGCGGGAGGGAGTAGTCGTCGTGAGGAGAGTGAAGAGGAGGGTGCCTGTAAAGGAAGGCAGCCCAGACAGAAGAGGGATCCCTAGCTTGAGAAAGCCCAGGGCCGAAGTGTGCCGAAAACCGATCCGGAGGGAACCAAGACTGAATACCGGCTCCGAGTGCGGTGCAGGAAAGTTTAGCTCTGAGCCGTCAAAACCGGTGGGTCGAAGGCCTTTCATATAGCCCCGACAAGCACGTCCTCACCAGGAGCTCCAAACCGGGTTGAGCCCCTTGGAGAGAGAAGGGTAACCTCTATATACCCAACAGGCCTAGTAGGAAGAGGGGGCTCTGTGTAGGGCTGCGCATGGATAGTAAGGAGATTGCAGTGAAAAGAACAGAGATTGCACCAGAAGGAACATTATTGAGGGCCTCAGAGGGACTTTACATCCTTTGGTGACTACCCGACCAACGACTTGAAACCAAGTCACTGTGACAATGACAATGGCTGTGTAACCTGTAAAGCTGCTTCACGTCACCAGTAAATACCCGTGCAGAGCAAGAAGGTCGCATTTCTACTAAGTTGGTCACCTGTGTTCCAGTCTTAAGGAGAAGACTGCATGTCTCCCAGAGTGAAATAATTTCTTTACCTCACTGCCCTGGGGACTTTGCTCCACCTGCAGGGAGCAGCATAATCTGGCAGCCTACCCATCGTCCCCGGATGTCTGTTTGCAGCGCTGGTGCCATCACTAGATACTGCAGGTGGCGTCACGTTAAAAA
The DNA here is from genome assembly GCA_033576535.1 of Allobates femoralis. Lineage (NCBI taxonomy): Eukaryota > Metazoa > Chordata > Amphibia > Anura > Aromobatidae > Allobates > Allobates femoralis. The sequence goes on along the minus strand of JARQOC010000008.1, from coordinate 110,703,436 downwards.
AAAAAAAAAAAAAAAAAAAGCAAAATTATTCTATTTTTACTAAACCCTTTTTTTCCATGAGCACCAGGGCCACGGATCCAGGCACCGACCACCAGTGACCGTCCCTTAAAGCTACGCCCGGGATCAGAGTACCCCGACCCTGGGGTGTGTCATCATCAGAAATGCTATATTTGTGGGATTTGTGTAATGCATTTAGTCCTGTCCTCTGTGGTAGCCAAACCAAGGTAGCCGTCCCTTCAGTGACTGTCCTCCTCGACCTTTTTTTGGCTACTTTGAAAAAGAGTAGGATCTTTTTTTCCCCACTAGCACACCTTGAATATTCCCGGTTACAGAATCATGATTACAAGTTTTAGTTTTCCATTGATAATATTTTTGGTGGAGTCTTTCAGAGTAAATATTAGTGCCAGCATCTTCAGTTCTGGATGTAAGGAAAAAGGAAGTCAAAGGTTAGGACCTCGCTAAAGATGGCTTCAAAAATTGTGCATCATTTCTATAGTTTATCTGGAATCAGTCACAGAACTTAAATCTGTTCAAAATGAAAACAGCCAAACATGTTTAATCTGCAGGTAGAAAGCCTACCAATAAAGAGCAGGCACTAGGTCTACTATGGGTATTAGATAATACCATTTAAGCATTTTTTTTTTACAGCACCAACAGGGCTTCTTGTACAGTACAGCAGATTAGGTGGTACCGGTAGTTCAGTCATTATTTGTGGTCAGAAGGGATCATTTCATATTCTGAAACATGCAAGTGATTGAGCCACTCAATCCGGGCGTTGGATTAAAGCATACTTTGCAACTGGTTGCACAGTATTCTAGTTATATATTTTTTTAGGTTGTTGAAAAAAGAAGAAACACAACCAGGAACCTGAATTGCTGGAAATATGTCTATTTGTATAGAGGAAGAACATTATAATAATAAAAAAAAAAAAAATCCCACAAAAATGTATTTCCTTAACTACTGTAAAAATTGGTAAAACAATCTCTGCAAAAACTATTGCTAAAAGTACCAGGGTGGACAACCAGTACAGATATTTCTAATAATCTTTATATTTCTAAATCTTTTTACACCTTGGCCTGCAATGGTGCATCCTCTACATCTGGAGGAAAGAAGGTTTAATCATAACCGATGCAGATTCTTTACTGTAAGAGCAGTGAGACTATGGAACTCTCTGCCACATGATGTTGTAATGGACGATTCACTAAAATAAAAATAAATAAATAAGTGTGCATGCCTTTCTTGGAAAATATATTACTGGTTATGGGCAGTAGAGTCTTTGATAGGGAGTTGATCCAGGGAACTAGTCAAATTCCATATGTGGAGTTAGAAAGGAGCTTTGCATCTGCCCCCATGGGGTTTCAGATCAAGGACTGTAAGTAAATAGTAACTTCAAAATTCCCTACATGCAACATCACAATACAATAGTCCAAAAAGTTGACCTGATGAGCAAATCGTTATAAACCAGTATCGGATCTGGGCTAAAGAAAGAAAGAACAAATTAAAAACTTACGTTATATATATAATTATTTTTTTAATTTTTTCTCATATATATAGCTTGTCAGCATATGTACATCATTGGTAGTAGCTGAGTGCTGCAAGGTTTTTTTCTAGTATATTGGCCCAGCATCCCTGCTGGCACCAGTTCACATTGTCTGTGAGTGCTGTGCAGTTTTTTTTTCACTTTTGTATCGTGTGGAGTGGCTGGCTCCATTACTGCAATGTGCACCCTCATTGCACATAGGTGATCTAGGGTCTAGATGGTGTCCGCCCACTTAGTAGTGGGGTAGGGTGGACAAGGAGGACTTGGGTGTCAGCGATAGGACTCATCAGACCTGAAGTCACTTTGTCGCAGTCGACGAGCAAGCAGACATTGGCCAATGTGTGTACTAAGAACTTCAGATTTTAAAAAAAATAAGAAGAATTTTGAGTTTTTTGAAAAAAACGTACCGTATATACTCGTGTATAAGCCGAGTTTTTCAGCCCAAAAATTGGGCTGAAAAGTCCCCCCCTCGGCCTATACACGGGTCTATACGGTATGTGCTGTGTGGGGGCTGTGTCCGGGTGCTTTGGAGGCTGGAGGAGGCGGGGGGAGGCTCCTGACAGAGCGGCCCGTCACATGGGGCCGCTCATTAGATATGCACGGCTCCCCCCGCCCATCACAGCGGCAGGGGGAGCCGTGCAATACAGCCCCCATATGTATACAGGCCCCCAGTGGGTTATACAGCAGGCCCCCATATACAGCAGGCCCCCAATGGCACTCGCCCCCCCCCACACTGTGCAGAGCCCCCCCCCATCCCGATGCATTATATTACCATCCAGCCGCATCACCGCCGGTGCTCCCGTCCATCCTCTCGCGCTGTGTTCGGCTCTCACGTGACCCGGCGCGATGACGTCATCCGACTGCGACCGCCGGGTCACATGAGACCGGGAACGCAGCGCGCGAGGAAGGACGGCAGGACCGGCGGTGATGCGGCTGGATGGTAAGATAATGCATCGGGAGGGGGGAGCTCTGCACAGTGTGGGGGGGGGCGAGTGCCACTGGGGGCCTGCTGTATAACCCACTGGGGGCCTGTATACTACCACTGGGGGCTGCGTGTATATACCCTGGGGCCTGCTGTATACCCCACTGGGGGCCTGCTGTATAACCCACTGGGGGCCTGTATACTACCACTGGGGGCTGCGTGTATATACCCTGGGGCCTGCTGTATACCCCACTGGGGGCCTGCTGTATAACCCACTGGGGGCCTGTATACTACCACTGGGGGCTGCGTGTATATACCCTGGGGCCTGCTGTATACCCCACTGGGGGCCTGTATACTACCACTGGGGGCTGCGTGTATATACCCTGGGGCCTGCTGTATACCCCACTGGGGGCCTGTATACTACCACTGGGGGCTGCGTGTATATACTCTGGGGCCTGCTGTATACCCCACTGGGGGCCTGTATACTACCACTGGGGCCTGCCTGTATATACCCTGGGGCCTGCTGTATACCCCACTGGGGGCCTGCCTGTATATACCTCCTGGGGCCTGCCTGTATATACCTCTGGGGCCTGCCTGTATATACCTCTGGGGCCTGCCTGTATATACCTCTGGGGGCCTGCCTGTATATACTCCTGGGGGCCTGCTGTATATACCTCTGGGGGCCTGCTGTATATACCTCTGGGGGCCTGCTGTATATACCTCTGGGGGCCTGCTGTATATACCTCTGGGGGCCTGCTGTATATACCTCTGGGGGCCTGCTGTATATACCTCTGGGGGCCTGCTGTATATACCTCTGGGGGCCTGCTGTATATACCTCTGGGGGCCTGCTGTATATACCTCTGGGGGCCTGCTGTATATACCTCTGGGGGCCTGCTGTATATACCTCTGGGCCTGCTGTAAACCTGGGCCTGCTGTATATACCTCTGGGGGCCTGCTGTATATACCTCTGGGGGCCTGCTGTATATACCTCTGGGGGCCTGCTGTATATACCGTACCTCTGGGGGCCTGCTGTATATACCGTACCTCTGGGGGCCTGCTGTATATACCGTACCTCTGGGGGCCTGCTGTATATACCGTACCTCTGGGGGCCTGCTGTATATACCGTACCTCTGGGGGCCTGCTGTATATACCGTACCTCTGGGGGCCTGCTGTATATACCGTACCTCTGGGGGCCTGCTGTATATACCGTACCTCTGGGGGCCTGCTGTATATACCGTACCTCTGGGGGCCTGCTGTATATACCGTACCTCTGGGGGCCGCTGTATATACCGTACCTCTGGGGGCCTGCTGTATATACCGTACCTCTGGGGGCCTGCTGTATATACCTCTGGGGCTGCTGTATACCACACTGCTGGGGGCTGTATACCTGTGCTGGGGTCCACCCTCGGCTTATACACGAGTCAATAGGTTTTCCCAGGTTTTGGGGGCAAAAGTAGGGGGGTCGGCTTATACACGGGTCGGCTTATACACGAGTATATACGGTAAGTTTTTAAATTTTTTCTCATATATATAGCTTGTCAGCATATGTACATCATTGGTAGTAGCTAAGTGCTGCAAGGTTTTTTTCTAATAATATATATATATATATATATATATATATATATATATATATATATATATATATTATATATATATTTTAAGCTGCAAACTATGCACACCCATGTGCCTATGTTACATCCGTATGATATTTTTATGCATCAACAGTTTAAAAAAAAAAAAAAAAAAAAAAAACTTTACAAGATCAAATGCAGTTAATGTTGATTGTAATTTTTCATAGAAAACAGATGCAATATAGATGGTCGATTTTTTTTCCCCGCACATCTATAGACTTGTCTAAGGCTGGCTTCACACTGCGGTCAGGTCCGGTCCGGGGCTGTCAAGGGTGACAGCCCCGGACCGGATTTTGGCCCCATAGTAGCATATGGGGGCCGAATGGAGCCGGATGGCAGTTATCTGCCATCCGGCTGCCATCTCGCCGGAAGAATCCGGCAGAAGTGGGATTTTTCTCCCGGATCCAAAAACGTTGCTTGCAACGTTTTTGTGTCCGGGGACACCAATTTGTACCTAATTGGTGTCTCCTGGATTCCCCCGGATCCTTCCGGGACGATCCGGCACTCCCTTAACATGGGAGCCTATAGGGCCGGATTGCCCCGATCTGGGAGGATCCGGGAACCGGATACCGGCGGCTGCATGCTGCTGTTATAATTCAGGACCGCGGCTAGCTCCCTGCGAGCCGCTGTCCTGAATAACCAGCAGCGGCAGCTCCGGCAGGATGCACACCGGACGGCATATTAGCCCTCCGGTTCTGTGTGCTGATCCGGTCCGGGGCTGTCAGGTTCACCCCGGACCGGACCTGACCGCAGTGTGAAGCCACCCTAAAGAAACTCTTGTCTAATAAGAGAAATGTCTACAGCATGCTGTGATTTGTTTTGTTTCTTTTCACAAGGCCATATGAGAACACTCATGTGAGCAGCCCTATTGAACAAACAGAGGTATTGGACTCGAATACACTCATCTGAAGGAGCCTGAGTATAGTTAATCAGTTTGGGGGTGGGGGGGCCTTGCAGGGTCTTAGGGCCACTTTACACACACCAACTTATCCGTCCAACTTCTAAACAACTTACTGGCTGCAGTGAAATCATGGACACATTGTTCCATTGTACACAGTCACAAAATGGAGCAATGTGTCCATGATTTCACTGCAACCAGCAAGTTGGTCAGAAGTTGGACAGATAAGTCGGTGTGTGTAAAGTGGCCCTTAATAGCCAATGATCAATTAAGAAGCTGGGATTGTGAGATCAATTACACAAGATAAACAAGACTTATACAAAAATCTGAATATTTATAATTATTTTTGTAGTTGAAAGCAAAAATGTGCCTTGTAGAGAACTGTAACCAGACATTGGCTTTCAAGGAACCAGGATAATTGGACAGAGAAGAGACCAGACCTGTTACACCACAACAGCATACATTTTAATATGGAGACTATCAAAAGCTTTATTATGACATTGCCTCATCACAAACATTTCTAAACCATGTGCTTCAATCTATGCATCCATTGTCACATTATAATTAAGTAATTATAGAGGACAGGTAATAGGATTGTTCTCCTGAACACTATGTTCCCTAATGTATGTCAGAACTTAGTATCCACTCCCAGTAGGTTAGAATCACCACTACCATGAACACTATATAATAAGTTCAAGTCTCACAAGACTTCCCGGATGCCATCTTAAATGCCGCGCTCCATCCTCCGCTGACCACTAAGCCACCATATACATTGCCAGTCACTGAGCCACCATATACAGTGCCAACCACTGAGCCGCCGTAAAGTCTGCTAAATACTGAGCCGCCGTATACTCTGCTAAGCACTCTGCTGCGGGCAGGAGGGGGCTGGGTGCGGGCAGGAGGACCACCTCCTGCCCGGGGCTGGGTGCGGGCAGGAGGACCACCTCCTGCCCTGGGCTGGCTGCGGGCAGGAGGGCCCCTCCTGCCCGCACGCGGCCGCTCTTCCCCGGCCCCCTCCTGCCCGCACGCGGCCGCTCTTCCCCGGCCCCCTCCTGCCCACACCCGGCCGCTCTTCCCCGGCCCCCTCCTGCCCGCACCCGGCCGCTCTTCCCCGGCCCCCTCCTGCCCGCACCCGGCCGCTCTTCCCCGGCCCCCTCCTGCCCGCTGTCCCCCGCCCCCCTCCTGCTCACACCCGGCCGCTGTCCCCGTGGCCACCTCCTGACTGCACCCACCCGTTGTCCCCTCCTGGACTCTGGCACCGCTACACATCAGTACTGCTGTAGGTATCTATTATAGTAAAACCCTAAGGGAACTTCCGTCACTATGTAACGGTATGGTACGTCACATCCTGACTGAAGTTGCCTGTACACCCGCCCTGGGTGCTCCAATATGGCCGCCCGTTGCCCCACTCCCGCCATCGGTACAAGCTGCGGCCCCACACACACTCCGGTCACACTCCCCACTCCTCCACACACCCTCCAACACTACACTTCTCATCACACACACCCTTCCTCAGTTGCCACACACACACACACACACAACACACGTTACCCCCCCTTCCACTGTCCTTGCGCCCCCCTCCTCGCTCAGCACCTCCACACTCATACCCCCATGCAATCTGCCTGCCATACTTACCACCGGCCCATAGTCTTCTCCGCCGCCTCCAGCCGATCTTCACTCCGCTGCCGACCTCACCATGTTGGCTCCACTCCTCCGTCCCGGCGACAGGTTTCCTCCAAAATGCCATGCGGGAACCCTTGCAAGATCCCAGATGCCGTCCGAAAAGTCTCGCAAGACTTCCCGGACGCCATCTTGGACGAAGTATGTCGCCGCCACAGAGGACTGAATCCAATATGGCGTCCGGGAAGTCTCGCAAGACTTCCTGGACGCCATCGTAAATGCCGCGCTTTTTGAAAATTTACTACAGCCCGCCATTCGCCGACGTCTCCTGCTGCTGCGTCTTAACTCCTCCTGCTCTCTTCACTTACTCTGTCTCCTCAGTTAACCTCTTCAGTGCCCTCACACCTGATCAGTATATCTAAGACGCTGTGAACATTTAACTCAGTCTGCACAGTATTGCTTCTATATTCCTCAGTTAACCTCTTCAGTGCCCACACTCCTGCTAAGTATACCCTTCTATAATTAAGATGCAGTGAACTAGCCCATGTCTATAAGCTCTATCCTGTAGCACTGCTTTACAACTTACCCTTCTGATTTACGCCACCTGTACATACACATCCTGTCTTCATAACTGCAGGACCCCTTCTCCAACGCCTTATAACCCCCAACACTCTCACTCTCTACTATCTACTCTCATACTCCCTTACCAGTCTCAACATGACTCCTCCCAAAAAGTATGCCACTGACAAACAGCGGAAAAATACTTTGTCACTACGTCAAAGAAAACGCCGTGCTAACGAGACTCCTGAAGAAAAAGAACATCACCTTGCCACCATGAAGGCTTATAAACGACACCACACACACACACACACACACACACACACACACACACACACACACACACACACCACGAGTCCCCCAAGTCTAAATCCATTAGATTAGCACAGGCAGCCTCTGCTCGCCGACAACCTACTCCTTCGATGTCTACATTTTTATCACACTTACCAAACATACGACTTGTGTACATCGGTCTGCACAAGAGCCCTACTGCACCATTAGGACCTGCTCTTCCACTACATGCTAAAGCATTCACTAATGCTGAACGTACGATATGAACCCGGATGTTAAGGTCCAGCAGCATAGCTACTGAGAAATATTTTCTTTTACAACAGCGACGGGTTTTTGTTAACAGCTAAAGAGATGGGCAGGATGGCTGTTCACCACATCTCCATCTCAAGGTGTGCTGCTCTTACTGTCACACCAAACATCCTCAACATCACATCACCATCCTCCCGATGCGATAGCATCAGGCATTAATCTAGTTGTCAATAATTGGCATGGATAGGTTTTAGATTTGTCTCTTGATGAATCATTATTTGACTTTATTGTGCTGTGCTGTTTATTTGCTATATTTCTAACTCCAGCCTCATTAGAAGCACATCATTAATCTATTCTAATATGTTATAGGAGTTCAACAAAAGAAGCATAGGATACTATTGTCCCACTGTACTTTTCCTATGTGATGTCCTCTCACAGTCACAGACTCAGGAAATTGATGCTGTGTGAGCGATATTCTGTTTAGATACGTCTACACAAGGAGTTAATGGTGCTTGATGCCCTTGGTTTTGCGGGCACTTGTGGTGTGGACCTAACACTGATGCACTTACTATTATCACATCTAATCAGTTTTTTTTCTAACGCTTACATTTCTATCCTATATTTTTTTTATTTTACTTTAATAGTATTACTACCATATAGAGCTACATATGTCACGCAAGGCCAAAAATCTTTTCAAATATTAAGCCCGCATCAATGGTCAAAAGTTAAAAATCTCATATGGATTGCAAACCCTATCAGCATATAAAACGGATTAATACAGACAATAAGAAAAGTGAGGATATAGTCTAGCTCGCTTGACCCGAGACAATTTGAAGTCTCGTGATGAGTTAAGGGGCCGTCACACGCTATGATATCAATAACTATATCGCTGAAACGTCACAGGTTTTCAGTCGCTCTAACGATGTCATTGCGTGTGACACGTCGATATTACAAGCGATAAGTGGTCTGATCGTTCATCGCAGATTTGAGAACCAGACTCCAAATCAGACGATATCGATCATGCAATCTGCTTGCATCATTCTGTGTGACAACGTGATAACGATCTCCTTTATGATTTTGCCTATTCACCACATTGACAAGCATCGTTCTCTGGGTTGTGCGAACGATACCTGCACATAACATCATTGGTGCGTACAGAACGATATCTATACATGTGACATTTCACCAATGATGTTGTCAACAAGCACTCACCCGTGAGATCATTACCGAGTTCGCTAACAAAATCGTAGTGTGCGACGGCCCCTTTAGATAGGGCAGAACACTCAAGAGATTCAACCAGAAGAAAAGAAATTACCTCGCCACCTCCTGCTGACCCGAGCAGTGAGTTTATGGAGCATTCTGGTGCGGTTGCAGCAATGTCACCCCACCCAGCTCCAGCTAAGAAGAAGCCCAGGGTTGTATCTCCCGATATTTCCTACGAACTAAACCAGAGGAATGATCTCCCTGTGGACAGGGACTTTTTTGATATTTTCTCTCCAACTTTAGTGATAAAATTGAGACAAAAATTAACGAGGTCACGACCTCCATAAAGTCCTTGACAACCAGAGTTGACAGGGCGTAAGGGAGATTAAAATCCTAGCAAAGCAAGTTGGTTCCTTTCAGAAGGAGTACTCCAAAATAAAGACCAACTTAAAAGTCTTAAATGAAAAGAATACCAAAGGGATGATTTGGATAGACAGAAAAATCTGAAGCTGAGGGGAATCCCAGAGAGGATCAGTAGAGCAGTCATGTACTCTTACGTAACCGCCCTATTGAAAAAGGCTCTCCACTCACTGTCTGAGATAGAGTGCTCCATAGAAAAATGCTCTAGAATTCCAAAGCCAAAAATGGTTTGTGAGGATGTTCCGAGAGATTTATTAATTACTTTCAGCTTCCGTAGAACTAAAAATCTTCTCGTCTCACTTGAGAAGCATGCTAATTTACCTGAACCATGATAACATCAAACTCTTTACGGACATCTCTAGAGATGTGTTAGCCAAGAGGAGATCCCTTAAACCAGTTACTAAAATTTTGCAAGATAACGACATACCCCATCGTTGGTATGCGCAATCCAAGTTACATTTTAGTTATAGGCAAACATACTCATTTGATAGGAGAAGTGGAAGAGGAATTGAATGTCCTAAGAGGGCTAAACATTGCAGAATCAGGGACCACATAAACCCTGATAGTCTCCAGGTTTATTAGAAAGGCAATTAAATTGGAATGGTAGGAGGCCCAAGAGCCGCTTTACACACACCAACTTCTGTGACCAACTTCTGAACAGATCTCTGGTTGCAGTGAAATCATGGACACATTGTTCTATTTTGTGGCTGTGTACAAAATGGAGCAATGTGTCCATGATTTCACTGCAACCTGAGATCTGTTCAGAAGTTGGTCACAGAAGTTGGTGTGTGTAAAGCAGCCCTTAATTGATGCCAGTAGGAACTTTTTGACATCAGTAGATATCTTTTTTCTCTTTCCCTGTTATCCTTACTTAATGTTTTTTAGGAAACCGATTCAGGACATGGTGGCTTTAATCTGGTGCAGTTTGGGGAGGATTTGGAAGCAGATGCAAAATGTACTATATTTAATGGTCGTGAGACTAGTACTGTCTATTAACGTTTTGTCTTCTAATGTAAATGGTCTAAATTCACCGCAATAAAGATAGCCATTATGGAGGAACTTAAAGAAATGTAATGTATAATGGAAGTGGAGGAGAATATCCTCATAAAGCAAATAGATGAAGCAGCGATTCAGGGAGAAGTCATTATTATGGGGGACTTCAACTACCCTGAAATACATTGGGGAACAGAAACCTGCAGTTCTAGCAAAGGTAATAGTTTTTTGACAACTATGAGAGAGAATTACCTTTCACAACTGGTTCAGGACCCAACAAGAAGGGGGGCACTGCTGGATTTAATATTAACCAACAGGCCAGACCGCATATCAAATATACGGGTTGTAGATCACTTGGGTAATAATGATCATAAAATACGTTTTCAAGTATCTTTTAATAAGATGTGTAGTAGAGGGGCTACAAGGACACTAAACTTCAGGAAGGCAAATTTCCAACGGTTGAGAGATGATCTTAGTGCAATAACCTGGGACAATATCCTGAGACATAAAAGTACACAAAGCAAGTGGGAAACGTTTATTAGCATCCTGAATAGGGCCTGTGCACAATATATACCCTATGGGAATAAGCATGCTAGAAATAGGAGGAAACCACTATGGCTAAATAAGGCTCTAAGGGGCGCAATAAATGACAAAAAGACAGCATTTAGGGAATTAAAGCAAGTAGGTAGTGATGAGGCATTAAATAATACAGAAAATTAAATAACATCTGTAAAAAGCAAATCAAGGCAGCAAAGATTGAGACAGAGAGACTCATTGCCAGAGAAAGTAAAAAGAATCCCAAAATATTTTTAACTACATAAATAGTAAGAAACTAAAAAATGATTGTGTTGGCCCCTTTAAAAATAATCTGGGTAAAATGGTGGATGAGGATGAGGAAAAAGCCAATATGCTGAAGGACTTATTTTCAATAGTATTTACACAAGAAAATCCCATGACAGACAACATGATCAGTGATAACAAAAACTGTCAATTAAATGTCACCTGCTTAACCCAGCAGGAAGTACGGCATCGTCTAAAAATCACTAAAATTGACAAATCCCCGGGCCCGGATGGGATACACCCCAGAGTGCTGCAGGAATTAAGTACTGTCATAAATAGACTATTACTTTTAATCTTTAAAGATTCCATAATAACAGGGTCTGTACCACAGGACTGGCGTATAGCAAATGTGGTGCCAATATTCAAAGAGGGAACAAAAACTGAACTTGGAAATTATAGGCCAGTAAGTTTAACCTCTACTGTGGGTAAAATCCTAGAGGATTTTCTAAGAGATGCTATACTGGAGTATCTGAAGAAAAATAACCTCATGACCCAATATCAACATGGTTTTACGAGGCACCGTTCCTGTCAAACTAATCTGATAAGCTTCTATGAAGAAGTAAGTTCTGGACTGGACCAAAGAAATGCAGTGGATGTGGTGTATATGGACTTTTCAAAAGCTTTTGATACGGTGCCACACAAAAGGTTGATACATAAAATGAGAGCAATGGGGATAGGAGAAAATATGTGTAAGTGGTTTAAGAACTGGCTTAGTGATAGGAAACAAAGGGTGGTCATTAATGGAACACACTCAGAATGGGTCACAGTTAACAGTGGGGTACCACAGGGGTCAGTGTTGGGGCCGCTTCTTTTTAATATATTTATTAATGACCTTGTAGGGGGCATACAGAGTAGAATTTCAATATTTGCAGATGACACTAAACTCTGCAGGGTAATCAATACAGAGGAGGACAATTTTATATTTCAGGAGGATTTATGTAAACTAGAAGCTTGGGCTGATAAGTGGCAAATGAGCTTTAATGGGGATAAATGTAAAGTCATACACTTGGGCAGAGGAAACAAAAGGTATAATTATGTGCTTAATTGTAAAACACTGGGAAAAACTACCACTGAAAAAGACCTGGGTGTATGGGTAGATGACAAACTCACATTTAGTGGCCAGTGTCAGGCAGCTGCTGCAAAGGCAAATAAAATAATGGGATGCATTAAAAGAGGCATAGATGCTCATGAGGAGAACATAATTTTACCTCTATACAAGTCACTAGTGCGACCACACTTAGAATACTGTGTACAATTCTGGTCTCCGGTGTATAAGAAAGACATAGCTGAACTAGAGCGGGTCCAGAGAAGAGTGACCAAGGTTATTAGAGGACTGAGGGGTCTGCAATACAAAGACAGGTTATTAAACTTGGGGTTATTTAGCTTGGGAAAACGAAGGCTTATGGGTGATCTTATAATAATGTATAAGTATATGAGGGGACAGTACAAAGAACTTTCTAATGATCTCTTTACTCTTAGGCCTGAGATGGGGATAAGGGAGCATCCTCTACGTCTGGAGGAAAGAAGGTTTAATCATAATCACAGACGTGGATTCTTTACTGTAAGAGCAGTGAGACTATGGAACTCTCTGCCACATGATGATGTAATGAGTGAGTCACTACTAACATTTAAGAAGGGCCTGGATGCCTTTCTTGAAAACTATAATATTGCCAGTTATATATACTAGATCCTTTGTTAGGGCGTTGATCCAGGGAATTAGTCTGATTGCCATATCTGGAGTCAGGAAGGAATTTTTTCCCCCAATGTGGAGCTAGTGTTGCCACATGGTTTTTTTTTTTTGCCTTCCTCTGGATCAACATGTTAGGCTATGGGTTGAACTAGATGGACTTAAAGTCTTCCTTCAACCTTAAAAACTATGTTACTATGTAGCGGTCACTGGGATTCAGGAGACTAAGTTTGCATCCAACCACACCAAGATTCGAAACAAAAATTACTCTAGGATAATTCTGGCCTCCAATTCTATAAAAATGTAGCTGGTGTAGCTTTTATAATCAGAAACTCGTTGCATTTTGAGGAAGAGAAAATCATTAGCGACCCAGAGAGTAGATACATAATACTTGTATGTAGACTAGAAGGGAAAATATATACTTTGGTAAATCTGTATTCCCCAAATCAGGGGCAAATTAGGTTCCTTTCTAGACTTAATACATGACCATCGGAGAGTCGCTCCTTTGATTTTTGGAGACTTCAATATGGTCACCGACTTAGTTATGGACTCAACCAGTAAATGTGGGCAGCGGAGTGTTTCACTCAACCCCTGGTTAGACAGGGAAGGACTGCTGGATGTTTTTCAGTGCCTGTGTTCAACATCGAGAGAGTTCACACACTACTAATAATCCGCACTACTCTCTAGCCAGAATTGATTTGGTCGTGGTGGACATCCATTCTTTACAAATTATTAAAACAATCGACATCCTGCCAAAAACTTGGTCAGATCATGCCCTAAAAGTATTTAAATTAGATGTTTTCCATAATACTAATTCACACACATTATGGAGGTCCAATTCCTTTCTTTTCCAAACATCCTAGCCATAAAAAAAAAGAATTGAATGTTGCCCTTTCCTCCTATTTTAGTTTAAACGACACCAGAGGCTTCTCTATCGAAACGCTTTGGACTGCCCATAAAGCAGTTATCCGTGGCACACTTATCGAGCTGAACTCAAGGCTAAAAAAGATAAGGAACAAAAAACTCGAAGAAATTCAGAAAGGTATTCATTCTTTGGGGGAGATGCTTGAGCCTCCTCTTTCAGAAGTCACCCACTGGAAACTCCTAAGATTAAGACTGCAATTAAAGTCTCTTTTTGGGAGATTACGATAAGATGATTCAGACGTCCAAAGTTAACTATTATAATTGTTAAGATAAACCGGGCAAATTCTTTACGAATCGTCTTAAGAAACAGATTTAAAAGGAGAATTTTACAGCTTAAAAATGATGAAGGTATCCTACTTAAAAATCCAAAAGATATTTCAGGGGAATTTGTAAAATTCTATGAACGCCTATATAACTTGAAAAATTATCCTTCAGTTAAACAACCTGATGAGTTCTCTATAAATGCCTTCTTAAGGGCCTGTCACACGTGTCAATGTCGCCTGCAATATCGCTCATGCGTCACAAATTATTAATCGCCTGAGCGATGTGGAATTATCGCAGGTAAGATGTCACACGCGTCAATATGACCCAGCGATGCGGTGATGTCGCCATCTTGCGAGCGATTTTATTTAGTCGCTTGTACGTTGTCAAAATAGAAAATACATCGCTGAGTTTAGTGTCACACGCAGCGATGCACAAGGTCTACTGAGCGATGAGCGACAGGTTTTACATCTGGCAGTGAAACCTGCGATCGGCGATCAGCGACATGTCGCTGGTTGCATCGCTTGGTCACACGCTTCAATGTCGCTCCTGCGTCACTTTTATGTCGCTCGAGCTACTAAAATCCGTGACGTACGAGCGACATTGACAGCGATATTGACGCGTGTGACATCCCCTTTAGGGTATGTGCCCACAGGACGTTTTTGCTGCGGTTTCTTCATGCAGTTTACCATTGCTTTTATGGTAAAGTATGCTAATTTGATTCCCAGCAAAACCAATGTGTTTCACAGAAACGCTGTGCCACACATTGGTTTTCAAGTGTCAAGAACTGTCAAACCCCTGCGGTTTTGGTGCAGATGGGAGAGAATTGACATGTTCTATTTTTCCTGCGTTGTTGCTGCAGTCAATGGCAAAAGCGCAGGAAAAATGTGCAAAAAACGTGATTAAAATGCAGGACCTGAACGCAACAAATCTCCTGGCAAGGACTCTAGGATCCTTGGAAGCAGTTCAAAAAACGTCCTGTGGGCACATACCTTTAAGGTACCATCACATGCAGCAATATGGCTTCCATATCGCTGGTGATTTGACGTGAGCGTGCACGTTGCGTTCACTTTTTTGCACATCGCCGTGGATCTGTCACACATAGCGATTTCAAGTGCCATCTCCGGCGATCCTGCGTTCCGGAAGTCGCCTGGCGAAGACTGGAAGCAATTTCCCTTTTCCGCATCACCACATGGCACGCCACCACCTCATCAGCGATGTAGGCGTAGAGTGTGACTACGGCAAGGAGACAGGCGTGCCAGTGTTTTTGACCGCGCTCCTACCACTCAGATTGGCCAACACAACTGTGTTACCATTGGTCAGCCTGGTCAGGACTTCTGCCCACTTCATGACGCATTTGCCCTTTCTACTAGCTCGCTACTGCACGTCCGTGTCATGTGTTGCGGCTTCAAAAAGACACTTTGCCTTTGCCAAACAGGACGGCTCACTGTGGAGTACACCATGAATGGCTATATGTACGTTTGTGGTTTACGTAGGTAAGCTGAAAACAGCACTGTGGACATATGTGCATGGATTGTGTTTGGCCCTGGCTGAACTGTGTGTGTGCAGATATGTGTGTGTGTGGCTACTGATGACTACCTGCATCCTCAACAAACAATACAAATGTTCATGTGTGTGGACACATACCCATGTGTAAAACCATATAATATGGACAGGGAGACACAGTCAGAGAATACAGTGTGGCCGAAAGTCCTGGACCTGTGTACTGGACATTAGCAGACAATGCTGCAGGGACCCATAACGACCATTGTGGTCTCACATACCTCTGTCCACAGCTTAATGCTATGTGCAACTGCCCTGTAGTTAAAAGTAAAGACAGATACAGATAGTTCTGATCAGAATTTTGTTGGGCTTTTGTGCACAACAACATAAAATACAAACAACATACTTAACAAAAACAGAAGTGTTAATATCACACAAGTAATGCAAAATGACAGCTTAAACAATGGCCATAATCTTTTTTTTTTTCCCTCCACAAAAAGTACAAAAAAAAAAAAATTTTAAATTTATTAAAAAAAAAAAAAAAAAGAAAAACAAACATCTCCAGGTGCAGCCACACTGGTGTGACTATACCCTCCTCCTGGTGGTGGTGCCTGACAACCCCAGCCACCCTACACCTGTTGTTGCTGCCAGGTCACTGCCCCAGGGCCATTGAAGTAGGAGCAGTAGCTGTCCCTGCTGCTCCTGGCATCCTGCAGACTCAGACCCTGGCTCAGCGGCTGGAGTGGCACCAATCGCTACTTCTGCAGGGGAAGAGAAAGCACCTGGAAGGCAGAGCCCAATGTAAAACTACAACATGATGTCATTGCGCACGCTGGTTACGCCAAGGAAACTTGAGGGACTGCACAACCTAAAGCACAACAGGTTATGTGCCTTTCAGGGACGCCGTAACGTCACAACAATACATTAAGAAGGAACCACAGATGGACGGACGTGTGTCACAACTGGAGGACATACATGCGTTACCATTTCATTTGGGGCAACATATGCTTTGTGATATGTTTTGTCAACATGTAGTTTCTCAAATTTCACCCACCAGCAATAGCACTTGCGTTAGTAAACAGATATGTGTGTATGTTTCCATACACCAATCGTCATTATCGGAGGATTATTCATTTAGTCACGATGTTCCAACATCATACCCGCAATATCACTTATGTGCTAGTCCATGACGCTCGTAGTTTGCCTTTCCTGATACTTGTGAAGAAGAAGATGGAGTCTGGTGAAGAACGCAAACAACATCAAATATGGCACAGAAATCGCCTGATTTCACAGCAGAGCAGGGCAATCAGGAGATGCGCCACCACCGATTTCTCAGCCTAAAATCACCCTGCCTCACGCCACTACGCACTGGCGATGTGGCTTCCACATCGCCGAAAACGCGAATTCACGGTGATATGGCCAGTGACATCGCCATGTGTGACGGTACCTTTAGATTCAGTGCAACTGCCTCATCTTGATAAGGAGGAAGTAGAACACATAAATCTACCTTTTACTAAGCTGGAAGTCTCTTGTGCTATTAACTCCCTTAAAAATGGGAAATCTCCAGGTCCAGACGGCCTATCAAATGAATATTTTAAGTCATTTGAGTTTGTACTGGCCCCTTATCTTACTAAACTAATAAACTCCGCCTCTATAACATCTCTGCTTCCTGCTGAAATGCAGGAAGTGGTCATAATGATAATACCAAAAGACAAAAGGCGACCCACAGAATAAGGCCCACTATAGACCCATCTCCCTCATTAATTCAGATACCTTAGATAATTGCAAAATTGATTGTTAACCGACTTTCGAGCTATATTCCTAAACAAAGCCAGTCTGATCAGAATGGATTAATCACAGGTAGAGGAACGACAGATGCGGTTAGACGGGTGTTGAACATCTTGCAACAGGTGGAAAGGTCGGGGTCCCCGATGCTTGCCATAACTACGAATGCTTTTTCAGCATCAGTTAGGGTGCATTGGGGTCTCCTGTTCCTCACACTTCATCGATTTGGTTTGTCTGGTTATGTTTTTAATGTCATCAATGCTTTAGATTAGTCTCCATCTGCTAAAGTTTTATTAAATATTTTTGTTTTTAAACCGTAAGCTTACAAATGGAACCAGACCGGGTTGCCCCCTGTCACCTATTCTTTTCAATCTCATTTTGGAACCCTTTTGTTGAAAAAAAATCAGAGTGGATGCTAATATATGAGGAGTCCCTCTGAATAGACAACATAAGGCCTCGCTATTTGCCGATGATCTGATGGTTATGTTAACAGATTCCCTAAACTCTTTAAGGAGACTTTTGGAAGTTAAACAATTTTCAGAAGCTTCCTATTACAAACTGAATACTCATAAAACGCAAGCTTTGCCCTTCAACATCGATAGGGACTTACTTGACCTTCTAAAGAGAGAATTTCAACTCTCATGGGCATCCTCTGAACGCTCTTATTTAGAAATAATATTGACCAATCCCTTGCGAAACAGTGGATAAGAATATGTTAGACATTACTAAAAGAATCGCGGATGATCTATCCTTCCTCTCCAAGTTAGATATATGAAGTTATCCTACCCAACCAGGACATAAGATGTTTGTTTTCCCTAAACTCCTCTTCATGCTCAGATCCCTACCCCTTCTGATTCAGCAAAAGCATTTCCAAAGATTGCAGTCGCAGCGGACCAAATTCATTGGGGAAGGGGGGGGTAGATTGTCGAGGATTGCCAAAACCACAATTATGAAGCATAGGAAAAGAGGAGGTTTAGGCGTTCCCAATATTAGGGCCTGCTACCTTTCTATTCTGATCAAAGAAAGCAAGAAGTGGTGGGAAATACAGAATATACCCTCCTGGTTTAACATTGAAAAAGCTCATATGCTTATCGCTAATCCAGCCACCTTCATAGCTTCCTTTCTTCTCAACTCAAGAAAACGTTTGCCAGTATCTGACTCTTTGAAAGCCACCATTAGAGACAGGTGGAGTCTTGTACACGTTTCCAAGCCTTTCTTTAAAAGCATTATTCCCTGTTGGCTCCCAATAGAGATCCTTGAGGCTACCTGCTAATCACAAACTCCACTCTTTGAGACAAGCTGGTATTAAAAAAATGATGGGAGTGCTGGTGTATCACGGTCCGCGCTGCTCCAGGGCTAAATGAAACTCACCAAAGAGCCAGTCAAATTTTCATCCTTTTTATTCCTCCTTCTCCTACGCGTTTCAGCCCACACCCAGTGCCTTCCTCAGGGATATCCCACCACATCATATCAGTGTCACTAGTGATAGGGCACTATTGCGCCTCTTGTCCCCCTCCCTATTTTATATTTTTACAGAAGCTGGTATTAAGTCTGTTTCAGATTTATTAATTAATGACCACTTGAAACCCTTCTCCATTTTAGAAGCACAGTTTAGTTTGCCTATGACTGAAGATGCTAAATGGCATGTAATCAATGATACTTTAAGCAGCGGGAAATTGTCTCTTAAGTGGCAGTCACACGCGTCAATATCACTGTCAATGTCACTGCTGCACGTGATGTTGTAGTGAAATTGACGTGTGTGACATGGTGAATCAACCAGCGATAAATTGCTGGTTGATGGTTGCCAGGTTTTCGGACAGGTCCGAAAACCTGACGATGGTCGCCAGGTGGACACGCAGCATTGCTGCGTGCGACAGCGGAAGACGCACAATCAGCCAGCTCCTAGCGCTTTTCAGCAAGCGCTGGGAGCCGGTATCCATGGTAAACAGCGGGTAACTAAGCGCCGCACGGCGCTTAGTTACCCGCTTGATAACATAGATACCAGCAAACTTGCTGGTACTAATCGCTGGTGAGTCTGCCTGTGTGACAGCTCACCAGCGATCAGCCGTCAATGTCGCCAGCGATCAGATCGCTTGCGACATTGACGTGTGTGACGGGGCCTTCACTTTACCTAGCAAAATTGACTCACTCCTCCGACACACTTACTTTGAAATGGGGTGGAGAACTGGCATATTATAGCAATTTTTCAATAGTGACGTTACTCTAGATAATTATAATAAGATTCATAGGTGTGTGGGAGGGAGAGATGGAGATAGACCACAAGACCTTGTGTGATCATTTTACTCGTACCGATGATCTACTCCACTGTCCCTTGTGTGTCGCTCCAGGAAACACAATACAAGATCTTCATGAAGTGGTTGCATTTGATTGATTCAGTAAATGATCCGCTTTGCTGGAGACACCGTGGCTCAGTAGGGACTATTAAGCACATTTTCTGGAGCTGTCATGTGATTAGACAGTTTTGGTTACATGTTCAGACACTAATGAATTTACTTATGATTTATAAAGTCACAATCACAATGGACTTCGCTCTACTCCTGATAGGGATCCCTGAGATTCTAAAAGAAAACCGTTTACTTACAATACATATCCTCATAGCAGCAAAAAATCTGATTGCTTCTTTGTGGAGAGATGAAAAAACACCCACTATAAAGGATTTATTAGATAAACTTTCCTCGCATAACTTGTTTAAATATATTTTTGCAGTTAGAAATAATTTACATCATAGATACTTAGAAAAGTGCACCCCCTGGGAGTCTTTGTTTTCTCCGACATTGACGTTTGATATTGATTCATAGATTAGTCTTCTTTCCCGAGTTGTATGTATGTTTGCTCGTTTATAGTACCATTTAACATACTACCTTTATTCTTCTTTATAGATTCTACCTGATTAAAGAGATTGGGTTACATCTCTAAAGATCATAATAAAAGAGCACTGTCAGTGTATATAGCTTGGATTGATTCACCCTTTTATTGACCCCTTTCTTTCCCTCCACCCCCCTTTCCTTACTCCTGCCTTTTTGATTTAATTTATGCTGCACTTTTCCTTCTCCTTTGATATTTAGCCTCTCTTTCCTTTCCACCCTTTTTTTTTTTTTATTCTTCTCTTTTATGTGCATCTCGCTAGTGACATACTATCAACTGATTGTTATTCCCGTATTTTTTTTTTTAATGGTAAATTAATGTATTATTAGTTTGATTATTTTGTTGTTTAATTACCACAATAAAGAGATTTAAACAAGAAAGGCTGAAAAACGACCACCTTTGAACAAGAAACATAAGATATTTCTTGGCCCAGTCTTGACGTTTTATCTTAAGACTGATTTTTCAAAGGCTTTGATGAAATGAGTGACTCTTGATGGGCCAGATGGATGGGCCAGAGATCTCCACTCTGACTCAGACGCCAGCAAGGTGGAGGTGGGATACTGGTATGGGCTGGCATCAAAGATTAACTTGTGGGACCTTTTCGGGTTGAGGATAGAGTGAAGCTCAACTCCCAGACCTATTGCCAGTATCTGGAAGACAACTTCTTCAAGCAGTGGTACAGGAAGAAGTCGGTATTGCTCAAGAAAAACATGATTTTCCTGCAGTACAATGCTCTATCAAATGCATCCATCTACTCCAGAGTGTGGCTGGCCAGTAAAAGTCTTTAAGAAGAAAAAATAATGTCATGACCCCCTTTTTCACCTGATCTGAACCCCATAGAGAACCTGTGGTCCCTCCTAAAACGTGAGATCTACAGGGAGGGAAAACAGTACACCTCTTGGAACAGTGTCTGGGAGGCTGTGGTGGCTGCTGCACACAATGTTGATCGTAAACAGATCAAGCAACTGACAGAATCTATGGATGGAAGGCTTGTTGAGTGTCATCATAAAGAAAGGAGGCTATATTGGTCACTAATTTTTTGGGGTTTTGTTTTTGCATGTCAGAAATGTTTATCTCTAAATTTTGTGCAGTTATATTGGTTTACCGGGTGAAAACAAACAAGTGAGATGGGAACATATTTGGTTTAAATTAAGCTGCCTAATAATTCTGCACAGTAATAGTTACCTGCACAAACAGATATCCTCCTAAGATAGCCAAATCAAAAAAAAAAAAATAAATAAAAAAAAAAAAAAAAACAGTCCAACAAAAATATTAAGCTTTGAGATTTGAGTCTTTTGGGTGAATTGAGAACATAGTTGTTGATCAATAATAAAAATAATCCTCTACAATATGACTTGCCTAATAATTCTGCACACAATGAATATTGTAGGAGACTTTTCATTGTAAAGACTATGGGTGATTGCATTAAGCACTCGCAAGACTGCATCAAAATCGCTCCAATTGCTCATACGCTATTGTGCCTCAACCCTAAACCGATTTAGACCATTGTGAGTAAACTAAGGGTACCTTTACACGCCGCTACAACAGGATGGATACAACCCGCTACAGGCTACAAATGTAGCTTGTAGCGTCAATATAGCCCGTAGTAGCGGCGTGTGAAGACGGGACGAGACAGCCGGCAACAGATACATCTGTTTCCGAGCACTGCTCTGAAACAGGTGGCTACAAAGCCGATTGCAGAGAGCTGTATCGGCGTGTAAAGAAGCTACAGAAAGGATGTGTCGACACCAGGCAATGTACCTGGTATGTAGCTGGGGCGTGACACAGGCTCCGGGATACCGCCCCCCTTCAGCGATCATTGGTGGAAGCTCCTGCGTTACGATTGGTAGTCGCTGCATAGGGAGGCATATTTAAGGAACTGACCAGTCACACTACACAATTGCTCGAGCGTCATGTATTAAACAGCCTCCTGCGATGCCTGCCCAATCATCATGTTATTGCTTTGTCCTATCAGCATACGGACGTCTCGTACTCCACAATTGTGGCACGCCTATGTGCTGTCCCTGCTGCACCAGGTCCTCCCATATTAGCTGGTTGTAGCGGTGTGTAAATGAGGTAAGGTAAGCTACAGATGGCTACTTGAGACACCCGGCGATGTATCTAGCTGTAGATGTAACGTAGCGTAGAGCACCTTGTGGCGGCGTGTAAAGGTGGTGCGTTTCCCGTTTGTAACCGTTTGGGCGTGCTCCTGCACGTGAAGTAGCGGGTTGTATCCATCCTGTTGTAGCGGCGTGTAAAGGTACCTTTAAGGATTGCTGAAAAATCATGGGGACATCGTGTCACAAATGTATTTCTACACGAAAGCAAAACTTTTTCATCCTTCCTAAACTCCAAAATAAATTATATTAATGCAACTTAAAATGAATAGTCCCATCTCAGACATTTATAGCTTATCCATAGCATATCTAATTGATGTGGATGTCCTATGGGAGTGGCAATAATTGGATATTGTCAGAACTCCATTAGTAGTGACTGGAGAATGATTCATTCATGGTGGATGCAGATCACCTATCTGGTTCATTCATGGTGGATGCAGATCACCTATATGCAGGACCTGCATCTGTCAGATCAAGTGCACCCCCCTTTAAAGCCTAGCAGCACAGATGTCAGTCAGTGGCAGGCAACCTATGGCTTGTAGGCACAAATCTTCAGCACACCCAAACACCTGTCCCAGCTCAGGCACTGTCCTACATATGATTAAAAAGATATGTCCAAATCACCTTTATCCCACCTCTATCAGAGTGTACAGATGACAAGTGAAACTCTATATTAATTTGAACAAATACATTTTTTATTTATTAAAATTCATATTTAAGACTTACACTTTCAGGTACCATAATAGAATATACCACATAAGGGTGAGCCACTAAAATATACTTTTACTCTCTTTGCACATATACCGTATATTATCCTGCCCAAGTACTTAGCTGGAAGGTAGGATACTGCTTTTTATCTATCTAGATCTTAAATCAAACATTAATTGCTTTGTATAAAGCAGGTTTTTATTACCTTCTGCTGCAGTTACTTTCACAGGAATGCAAATCCGTAGTGGCCCCCACCAAACTGCCTAAGTACGTTTCAAAGTTGCTTCGTCCTCAGGGCATGCGTGCTTGAAGCCGGACGAGCGGCGTGGGTGTACTGAGGTCACCCAAACCAGAAATAACGAGATTCGCGTCATTACATGCCCATACAGCGACGTGCAAAGCATGGAGAGCCTGCCTGGAATATGAATACAAGATCACGCCCATTGGGACGTGATCTTCTGACGAGGAGGCAGCAAAGCAACACGCCCTGAGGGCTAAAGAATGTGGTCCCTACTCATGATATTGGATAATGAGCAAGTATAAAAACGTTTTTTAGTACTTTTACTGCCAGCATTTAGCCGACAAAAGGATTGTGAGAATGGTCACAGGATGATGCAGGGATGTGGTTTTATAGGTTAGGTGGCGGCTTTTTGGAGGTGACAGGTTCTCTTTAAGGTGTTCAACATATCTGAAAATTGCATCTTAGAGTTAATATCTTAAAAAAATACCATAAAATTATCTACATGTATAGAACAAATTGGAAAAATCTGACAGCATTCTTACCCTTTCATAGTTCATGGTTTTATTTTCCCTTATTTTCCAAGAGTTAAAGCCCATACTGTTGTAATCTCTGAGGGTACCTTCATACGTCGCAACATTGCATGCAATTTCACTTGCAATTTGCTGGTTGCAGTGAAATCATGAACACATTGTTCCATTTGTACACAGCAACAAGATAGAACCATGTCTCCATGATTTCACTGCAACCAGTAAGTTGCAAGTGAAATTGCATGCAATGTTGCGACGTGTACATATACGCAATAAGATAAGAAAACACGGCACTTACCGCAAGTGGAGTAATCTTCAAGGCTTTAATCTATGCATGTTACCGACATAGACGATATGCAAAGGGAGGGAGGGGGTGCTGAGACTCGGTGACGGTTCCCCGTTTCGCAGCGAGACTCGCTGCTTCTACGGACCAAACTAGTCTGGCTAATGTTGCGATGTGTAAATGTACCCTCAGAGTTTATAGACTGAAAATATACAGTGTTTCCCCAGACATAAGATCTACTCCAAAAATAATCTCAAGCAGGATTTTGGGATTATGCTTAAAATACAAGTCCTACTCCAAAAATATTTAACACAAAGTTCAGCTCCCCCTTTCAGCTTCCCCAGAGAGCAGGATCCAGGACCTCTGCACGGAGCCGCTGGTCTTGGCGGTAAATGTCTAAGCACAGAAGAAGAAATCCTCCAGTGAATCCAGGAGAACAGGTAATATATAAAACCAAAGTCTTTATTCTTTCACATTAAAATTATTCAGTGCAAGCAGTGGATACCCCAGAGCAGGGAGGCAATCCTACATGTTTCGACTCCTATAGAGTCTTAATCATGGGTATCCACTGCTTGCACTGAATCATTTTAATATTAAAGAATAAAGAGTTTGGTTTTATACTTACCCATTTTACTGGATTCGCTGGAGGGATTTCCTCTTCTTTGCTACTCCAAAAATAAGACTTAGTTACAGTTTACTTATGCATACCATACTAATAGTATCCTGAAATAGGGCTTGGGCAGCATTTTAAGGATATGTAATTTTTATTGCTGCACGTTGCACGCCAGCTAGTCAAATGTATGTTAATGCAAAATTAATAATCACCCCTTCCATAATAATGTCAATCCCTTGGTGTCTCCCCTCAACCTCAGTGTGACTGCATGTATTTCTATAGATCTAAAGATTGGGAAACAAAAAGGTGCAATAGGGTCCTATCGTTATTTTCAAATGAAATAATAGTCACTTCTCACCTGAAACAATTACGAGACTCACAACCACTTTGTGCACTTAGTACAGCTGCTGCTCGATCCACACTCCACGTGCACAGTGGTAGAAATACATAAATCCAATGGACGGTGGTTCTGTGATCGGCACTAACTTTATATGGACAAAGACCACAAGGGATCTGCGGATAATGGTGCTTAATTTCTACGCGTTTCAGAGCAAACCTCGCTCCTTCCTCAGGAATGCAACCATAAGACAATTTTATGGCTGCAGTAAAAAAAAGTTTTATGGTTGCATTCCTGAGGAAGGAGCGAGGTTTGCTCTGAAACGTGTAGAAATAAAGCACCATTTTTCGCAGATCCCTTGGGGCCATTGTCCATATACAGTTAGCGCAGATCACAGAAGCACCATCCATTGGATTTAAGCATGTATTTCTACGTCACTCTTAAGTCAAGAAAGTCACCAAGCAGTCTAATTGCATCTAATCATGGATGCAGGCTCAGAAGGGTAGGCGGGATTATGGCTGGAGGAAGGGGTGAAGATTCATTTTGCCTTACCATACTTTGACTAGCCAACACGCAACTCTACATTTTCCAGGGCATACAGCAACACAATGGGGAAATATACAGCAATAAAAGATATGCATCCTAAAAGGGCTTCCCAAACCATAGATTTCTGAATACTAGGTAAAATGTACGATATCCCCTAAAAATTATCCCTAGTGCCAAAATTATTAAAAATACCCTGTCTTATTTATTTTCGGGGAAACACGGTAGTAACAAATCATACAATCACATGCTGCAACGTAGTAGGTTTGTAGCTATTGTACTTTCTTACCATTTTCTGGTTCTGAGCCCTTGTGTGTCTCCACCTACGAGCAGAGTAGAAGACAAAGTAGCCCACTGTAGCAGCCGTCACCACAAAGAATGACACGGAGACAAAGAAAATAGAATAATGGTTCATCCAGGATCCATGCTTCTTCCCAACCTCAATAACCATGGTCACCTGCTTATACGTCCGTACATATTGTTCAATCTCTATCCCTTTTAGATATCCAATCATGATGGCAATAGTTTTATCTGTGCCTGGGAAAAAAAAAAAAAAAAAAAAGTGAGAAATTTTTTTTTAATAAAGTGGAAAAAGAAAAATCCCTCTTTGCTACCTAAAGAAACAAGTTGTCTGGATCATTTAAGACCAAATATTTTAGGAGATCTGCCACCAGATATCTCCAAACTATTTGCATTATTAAATAGATCTCCTAGATCTGATAAGTACTTTGAAAATCCACATAACAAAAGGTATATAGTGTTTTTTGGAAGTGTTCCTGTCCTAAATTGAAATTAGCATTTTATGAGTCCTGTACTGGCTGAACCCATAAAACAACACTCCTCTTATTTTTAAAGGGCTGCCCACTACTAGGACAAACACTTCCAATTACACTGGTTTCCCCCAGTTAAAAATTAAAAAGCCTGTAATCACTTCCCCATGCCAGTGCCATTCCACTGCTGTCTAATCGTGGTACGAGGCTCACGTGACATTGTGACGTCATGCGAGTCCTACATCCACTCAGTGGTTTTCTGACTCCACAACTTCAGACCAAATGTGTTAATCAACAGGAAGTGACGCTGCAGCCCCCGCTCACTTCCTATTGATTGTTCATTTGGTGAGCAGGTGGGGTGCTAAAAGCAAGGTCATGTTAGCTTAGCCCCAAACCGCTATTACCAAAACGATGGAATGGTGCCAGCACCGGAGGGGAGTACAAGCTCTTTTATTTTAACTCTGAGAAACAAGTGAACTCAGAAGGGGTAGTCCTAGTAATGGACAACCCCTTTAAGATTATGTAGCTTTAGACATCCATGATTTTTCTCGCACACAAAAACAAAGACCATTTGTCATGTGTCAATTTTTACTGTCAAAGATCAATTGAGAAACAGATTTTCTGTGCTGCTGGTTAGGAATTCAATACAAGAGTGCAAAATTATTGTAGAAAATATTACAGTTTATTCTCGATTCGTTTTAAAGTTTTACTTAATCATCGGGAGAACCACAGAATATGACATTTAGTGAGGTGAAGCATGTAGAGTTGGAATGTAGCCAGAAGGAGACAAATCTCACACTTGCAGTCATGTGACTGCACACTTTTGTCGGCAACACTTGATAATCCTGACAGTGAGCGGTGTGCATGCTGTAAGGATTCAGAAGTCTGCAGGCACAGATTGCTAGTTTCAAGCTATAATTGTTATTATAGTGCCATTTATTCCATGGTGCTTTACACATGAAGAAATGGGGCATCTATAGGCAAGTAAAATTATGAACAATACAAGGTACACTAGTGTGGCACCCCAGGGTCTGGCTGCCACAATGGCGTTTTCCTTCATCCCCCGGGGGACCATGCTGTGCTGGGAAGCAAGGGAAGGTACTCACACCAGGTGAACCACACACACACACACACACACACACACACCTTCCCACTGCCAGCCCAGAAGGGGGAGCTCTGAAACTCAATCTCAAGGGGATGTCCCTTCCTATAAATTCTGGTCTGGGGGCGGGGCTAGGCTGTTCAGTTCCTAGGATGACTGAAGAGGTCCCGTGGACTGGAGCAGAGTAAGGCTCGTCCCGGGACGTAGACTAGCCAGCGTGAGGCTCTAAGGAAGTGTAGAAGTAGGTTTGGGGAGTTGAGCCAGTGCCAGTTCGCCCAATACATAGCGCAGGACAGACGCCGGAGTCCGAGGTTGTGAGGGACTCTAAGTCCAGCAGCCAACACCGGAGGACGACAGATTCCAAGTCGCTCGCCCGTAGCTTGCAGCATAGCTACAGGCAGCCAGGACCTGCCAAGAGCAGCGCAGTAGGGAGGCCTCAGAACTAGCCAGGTGTGAAGAACCCAACTTACTCCCAGGCTCCGGACCGCTAACACCTCTTGTGGACAGTACCCTGGAAGAACCTGCTACTTCCTTCAGTAAAGGCAACGGAGACTACAACCCCTGTGTCTCTCAGTTATTCCGCACGCTATGTTCTGCACCCACAACAGCCTACTACCTCCACAGACTGTATTAAACCGGAGGACAAGAGAAGATTACGTGCATAGGTCTTTTATAATCAATTAATGGTCACAGGTTAGTTCACATAAATTGTGACTTAACAAGATGGTACATGGACATACAAAAAAACCCACAAAGGCATAAAGGTCACCTCAGGGCACTCAAACGGACATGGGAGAAGAATTCCAAGTTGAAAATACAAGGTCAGATATACAAATATCAAGATTCAATTCACATACATAGGATCCCCCGATTTAGGACCTCTTGCTGCTTCGGGCTTTGTGCAATTCTCCACACTGGTAATGGGATTGACCTCCCTCTAATGGTACCTTCACACGCCGCAAATTCATGACTTAGCCTATTGTTTACAACTGATCCCTTCCTCCAACCACCATTGGTGGGAGTATGTTTAAGTGGGTGACAAGTTACTCTAACGGTTTTAATTGTTTTTATCTGTCTCTGCTGTACACTGTCACTTGCAAATATCTAAAAAGAAAATAAAAAAAAAACAAACAATCCACCAAAGAGTGCACCCCCGTCTTTACAGTGGTTCTTTTTCTTCTTTAACCCACCAGCTCAAGGGTTGGACACCCGCACCACTCTCGGACCCGATCCTCCGGTTGTGGACTGGGTTCCCTCCAGGCCAGTGGACGTACTGGTCCGAATTCAGGTGCACCTTAACACCCTAGGGTCCCTGGCCTGTCAGGGCCACCTCTCCTGAGGTGCCCGCCACTGCGCTACTTGCAGGGTTCCCCTCCTACCGCTTTCTCCCTACTCACTTTAACCGCTCTCCACTATACCCCCCCCCCCCCAAGCTCCTCCCAACGGGACCGGTTTCCTAGCAACAGATTAACCTATTGGTTTTCTGGCCTAAGGTGTGTGGATGAGTGTGGTGAGGGTCCTTGATTGACATCTCAGTCCCCTGGTCACAGGGATACTATACAATCTGGTTTGGGTGCAGTACCCCTCCATGGCACACCGACCAGTGGGGCGCCACACATTTCTGCTGCATGTTTAGAAGAGCTGTATTTTTCAGATCATTAGAATGGCTGCAACTGGAAAGCGCAGGCCAAAAAAGTACAAAATAATTGACAGGGACTTTGAAAAACGCATGTGTTTTTGGCACCACTGAAACACGTACATAGTGGGCACAGGTTTTTGAAAATCACATTGACTTTAATTGCAAAACTGTGGATCATGTGTTTTTGGTGCAAAAAACGCAGCACAAAAATGCAGCAGAAAAGCACAGTGGGCACATATGCTAAGGCTATGTTCAGATTACATTTCTACCAAACATGTGTAGCTCCTTTGGGACCTCCTTCTGCAAAACAGGATTCCTAAGGAACCTCTGAAAGAGCAATCCATTATAATGCGGTGAACTTCATCACTGCTCTCTTGCGCCTGCCTAAAAAGACAAAAGTTCAGACCCATAACATAACTGCCTCATAGCATGAATGCCTCCATGAATCCAGAGTTTCAGGGTTTCAGATAGAGTCCCCAAAAGGAGCCACACATATTGCATAAACGTAACGTGAACCTAGACCCTCCAAAACCAAACTACACAATGTAGAGAGCATTTATGATAATTCGCTCGATTACAAGCTTTCATTTGTAACTAGTTAATTATTTCTGGTATGTGGTTGTCCCTTATTTAAAGGGTATTGCAAATCTGTCTGATCAAGAAGTAATTGTGTAGTTGTATACAAGCGTTTCCTGAAAAGAATAGAAAATAAGAGGGAATCCAGCACTGGTGAAGGTAAAAAAAAGCCCTTTTTATACCTAAAGATTTACACACTTTAGTGGCATGGAAATCAGACAAAATGACAGATTCTTGATGGGGGCTTATGGTTCAAGGCAATGACTCTCTTAATCATAACCTGTATCTGAAGAGAGAAAAAAAAAAAAAAAAAAAAAAAAAAAAAAAAAAAAAAGAAGAAGAAGAAGTTTAGATT
Source organism: Allobates femoralis (assembly GCA_033576535.1). Taxonomy (NCBI): domain Eukaryota; kingdom Metazoa; phylum Chordata; class Amphibia; order Anura; family Aromobatidae; genus Allobates; species Allobates femoralis. The sequence continues at coordinate 110,673,414 of JARQOC010000008.1, read as the reverse complement.
TTTTTTAGATTCCCTTCTTATTTTTTTGCATTTCCCCCGGATCCTAAATCAGGACTTTTATTCAAGACTGTATAATTTATTAAGTGTAGGCCATAGGGGAGGGATCTTTCAGTCAAGGAAGGCCTTTCACAAAAATATGTTTACCGAGAGGCATTTAAGCCCAAAATCCGGTTTCTTCCTACATCTTGTGTAGGTTTCTTACAGTGTCCTCTTTAGGAGAAAGTTAAAGGAACAGTAAACCAGAGAAAACGTCCCCCTCTAGTGGGACCCTGCATTGCTAAGCTGTCAGACAACCTGTTCAAATAACAATCTAACAAAAAAGGGAGTTTCTTCTAAACATCTGTTCTAGAAAACAGAAATGTATGAGGGTGATAAGAAAGAACAAGATAACAGCAAGGATAGAAAAAAAATGGGAGCAAGTTGGAAAGGAAGGTTAGGGTAGGAACTTTAAGGCTGCATACTAACGGTCCCGAGACCGTGTCCTCCGGACCTGAGTGAAGCCGCGGGTGGCCGTAGGGAGACCGCAGCCGCCCTGTACTCACCATGAGCGGCGGGTGCGGGGTGGCTTCTCCCTGCAGTCACCCGATGGCAGCCGCTTCTGACTCTGCAGCATGAAATAAACATGCTGCAGACGAACGGATTGCCGGCAACCCGCACCGCAGCTCCAAACACGCTGCGGGCGGGTTAAGCATAGTGAGGATGGGATTTCTTGAAATCCCATCCACTATGCTTGTACTGTACTACGCAGCATTTTGGACGCAGCGGCAAGACTCTGCGTCCAAAACGTTGTGTATATTGACCTTGTGCACACACACCCTAAAAAAAAAACACAAAAAAAACAAACACATTTGATAGTCAGTGGATTTGCAGACCAAACAATTTGCACCTGTAAAACCTGTTTAATGTAGGGGCCGAGGTATGAATTTTTCTTCTGGGGCTGGGAGGATCCATGTAGTCCAAGTTGTGGTTTCCTTTACTCACTAGCTCAGGTTTCTAGTTTGACTATTCTTGGTAATGGAAAGTATTCAGTCCACTGACCTGAGACAGGATTGTTTACCACAGTACAACACACTGGTCAAAGTTTGATAATCCTCATCTTTATCCAGTGGAAAATATGAATCATAGAAATGAATGCCAAAATGAAACTCATCTATTAACTCAATGATTAATGTTAGCAGATTAGTCAAAGAAAGCCCGACACATTATATATTTTCTCAACTATTAGACATGAATAGCATCTTCTTTGAGCATACCATAAACATCTGGCGTGAGACAACCTCAGATAGGGAAACCGCTCTTTTTGCAGTTATTAGCACACACAAACGTGTTTGGGTCCTCAAAATTGTTTGAGGAAATGAAGTACCGTATTTCTCCAAGAGAATTTTTGCATTTGCATGTTTAATTCTTTTGGTTTTCTTATAAATTAGTGTTCTAAAGACTTTATGACCACTAGGCCTGCCCGATTGAAGATCCTCTCCAAGGCTGCTTTGTTTATTTTGCCAAATGTCCAGTCCTTGTAACGTTTATTCAGTCAAATGTCCAATCATTTTAGTTGTGCATGCATATATTTGAAGTTTCATTCAATATCTTGTCATACCATGCCTGATGAAGAGACCCGAGTCATCTCGAAAGCTCGCCTTGTAACATCATTTATTTAATTTTTGTTAGCCATTAAAAGGTATCACAACCACAAGATTTTTATCTTGTTTCTCACACTAAGAGCAATCAACATTCTTTTGTGCGGAACACCACAAAAAAAAACCTTAAAAACTGGACAAAATTATTAGCAACCTCAATTTAATATTTGGCTGCATTCTCGTAATAAATAACTGCAATTTATCGTCTCCTATAATAAAGCTTCTTAGGGTGCCTTCACACTGCGGCGTGATCCGGTCCGGGGCTGTCTGGGAGGACCCTGACAGCCGCAGACTGGATCAGCACACAGGACTGGAGGGCCAATATGCCCACCGGTCCGGTGTGCAGCGCACGCAGTTCCCGCTGCTGATAAGTCAGGACCGCAGCGCCGCGGTCCTGACCCGTCAGCAGCTGCAGCTGCAGCTGCGTGCGGCCGCACACCAGACCGGAGGGCATATCAGCCCTCCAGTCCTGTGTGCTGATCCAGTCCGCGGCTGTCAGGGTCCTCCCAGACAGCCCCGGACCGGATTACGCCGCAGTGTGAAGCCGTCCTTACACTTCTCAGCTGGAATTTGGACTCTTCTCTTGTAAACTGCTATGGGTCTCATATTTGAAGGCATCTTCTCCCATCAGTAATATACGATCTTTCCACAAGAGTTTAATGGGATTTAGGCCTTGGTTCCATTTATGCTTAAAATGGGTGATTGCAATCAAATATTAAATAAAAATATAAAACAAAATAATTGGATTGCACTCGCACCATTGTTAAACACAGCAGAGCCTGAGCCAATTGTCATTAGCATATAGCATGCGATGATCATGCATCACATGCCATATGCTAGTCTGACCCCAGCATTAGATCCGGACTATTGCTGCCACTTCAGAACTCTCCAGAGCTTTGTCTTAGTTTCCGGGAACTTCCTTAATTACACAGGTCCGCAAAACAAAAAAAATAAAAAAAAATTTCGAGAGCCGTTTTGGTTATTCCACATAATCTTTGTTTTTGAGTGTGCGGAGTACGAAAATGACCTCCGTTTTGTCATAGGACATCACGTTTTCTGACAATTTAAGTAACTATGTGAAAATAAAACAATACCTCAAAATAAATGAAAATACTCATAAAATTAATTTATTAAAAAAATGATTTGCATGAAACATTTGTATCTGCAATGAGCTCATCAACACACACTTAAAAACGATTCTTCTTCCCTGTGAGGCTTCTCTTGGTACATTTACGCTTGTGAGTAGATCTGTAATCTCTCTCGGAAGCACCCAACAGTAGTGTGCCATCATTGTAATGCTCCATCTTCCCTGGTATCTTCTTTCCATCTCTTTAATGTCCTGGTGGAATCGTTCACCTTGCTCTTCACTCACAGCTCCCAAATTTTCAGGAAAGTTGTCAAGGTGGGAATGGAGGAAATGCACTTTCAAACTCATCAGGCAACCTAAATCTTGAAATGCTTTCAGCATTTGTCCGACGATTTGTTTGTAGTCAGGGTCTGTTATTGCCTAAACATTTCTCTACGACCTTTTTAAATGCAATCCACCCTTCTTTTTGAGGATGCGTCATGGTATTGATAAACTTTTGATCAGCTATAAGCCTTCTAATGTCTGGTCCGAGGAACAAACCTTCCTTCAATTTTGCTTCCGAGAGGCCTGGAAACTTGGCGACCAAGTATTCAAATTTGATGTATGGGGCAGGTTTATACCTCAATGCTGCTCCTAACACTTCTGGTTATTTAGTAATTGTTGAATGATTGCTCTGTGTTAATTAGGAGCCTATTGGCTCCTATTAGAATCCTATAAGAGCGCACACATCTATTAGAATCCTATAAGAGCGCACACATCTATTAGAATCCTATAAGAGAGCACACATCTATTAGAATCCTATAAGAGAGCACACATCTATTAGAATCCTATAAGAGAGCACACATCTATTTCTTATGATATTATCACATGTACCTGAGGAAGACTTATATGTAAGTCGAAACGCGTTGTACTGTACTGCAATATATGGAATTATTGACTTTTAAATGAATTAAAGAACTCTTGGAAAAAATTATTGTGCCTCTTAAGGAAGCGCTATTCCTCAAAGTCCGGTGCTATTTAAACCATATACTGACGAACCAGGCTCCCTTGAGAAGACCTGATCCCTCCGGAGAGGAAGGCAGCAAGCCTAAGAGAAAACCTTATACTATATGAACAAAAGACACCAAAAAGGTGAGCATTTTTTGATCATTACCACCTAGACCAAGATCAAATAATCTCTACACTTAGATCTGCGCCGGCTCTTTTTCTCTATTATCCCCCTTAAGAGATTAACTGGTTATTGGCTCCATAACAGAATTGCTTAGTTATTTTTGATTGAAAGAAAACAATCAATAATGATAAATGTTTTTCGTATATATGGTATATATTTATCATGAATCTGTAGTCTAGATTAATATGTAAGTTTATCCCCAATCACTTGTCCTCCAATTAGTGTCAGGTGCAGGACTCTGGAATTACCACCCTTTAATAGGTGAGACCAGAGCCTGCATCATTGTACACAGGATCTGTTGAAGAGTAAGCACTACTCGAAACGGGCTCCGTCATCCCTGCACCTCCCTCCCCGCACCCTCCACCTGATGTAATACTGCGACTGGAATAAACATACCTGTCTTCACCGGTCCAATGAGTGCCGCCTTCTTCTTTCTTTATGGATGAAAATGACTATGTCCTACGGCTGAGGAACGCTGGACTTGGTTCTGTGCCACAATTTCAACTGCAGCAATATAATGGTCAGTGCCCGGTTTTCCTTCTACATTCAAAAAAAAAAAAAAAAAAAAAAAGTATTCAAAGCATTCTCCATCTTTTGGAAGTGATTTTACGAATTGCTTCATCAATCCCAATTTGATGTGGAGAGGTGGTAGAAGAACTTTATGGTGAGGAACCAAAAGTTTCTCGGAGGACATTTTTTTCACCAACTGTGAGCACCCTTTGCTGACAATTCTTCTTGGTCCAGTGATTTTGTCGGTTTCGACTGTCCCATAGACACAGAAAACAAGGGTATTTGGTAAGCCCAGCTTGTTGCTCGAGCAGCATGCACAAGACTTTCAAATCCCCGCACACTTGCCAACCGTGGTCTTCATAGTTAAGTTTACGAAGAACCAATTTCAAGTTCTCGTAGGTTTCCTTGAGGTGTACGGAATGACCTACAGGGATGGAAGCATAAAAACCACCGTTGTGGAGTAAAACTGCTTTGAGACTTCTTTTTGAAGAATCTATAAAAAGACGCCATTGTACTGAATCATATTGGATTTGGAATTGACCCATCAAACCTTCGACATCGATGCAATAAACCAACTTATCTTCCTGGGCAAAGTTAGGAATGAATTCATCTTCACGATGTCTGAACCATGAAAAAGACACTCCTGGCAACAATAAATTCTTGCTTTTAAGCCTTGAGTCGAGTAACTCAGCAGCATCTTTGGGAAGATTCAAGTCTCTTACCAAATCATTCATCTCTTCCTGGGAAAACAATTTTGGTCTTGTATCATCTTCAAAGTCAGAACTCGATTCATCATCTGGTTCAGGTATGACTCCACCTTCATCGAAGCTAGTTATCTCTTCCAAGGTAGCAGGGGCCTTGGGTACTGGTATATCTGTGCCATGTGGGATGGGACAAATTGCTGAGTGAATATTGGGGTATGAAATGGAATGCTTCCATTTTGAATTATACCCTTTCACATCGCATGAACAAAAATAACAATCGTCACTATGGTTCTTTTGCTCTCGCCATACCATAGGAATCCCATAACGGAAAGCTTTTTTCTTACAATTGAACCTATTTCGGAGGTCCTCAACACACAGTTTGCACACTTTATGAGGCGCCCAAGCTTTATCTTGATCTCCAAGCTTTAGTCCAAAATATGCGAAGTATACTTTTTTCACAAAGTCTGTAATAGTCAGCTGTTGCTCCAACACTGTATATTTATTCACCACAAATGTAACAGAAACTGTCAGGCGAATTAATACACTTCCGCTGAGCCATAAGGCTAATTATGGAAAACACAGTTGAATATGACGAGCTAACACGAACGGAGATTAAAAAGTGTGAACAGGCGAGAATCAAGATAAAACAATTGAAACAAGCCCAGGCATGTCAGAGCCTGCTCGTTCAGCTTGCAACATGTTGATGCTGGTTTTATTAGCTCACTCTGAAAGTTTTCTTTGAAAGTTATATTTTTTGGCATTGTACATCTTCAATGCATTGATGTGAATTAATTAATAGTAATTTTGACTTTCAAAACCCCAAGATAAAAAAAAAAAAAAAAATACTAAACTTGGAGAATTTTGCACTTTGTGGCAAATCCTGACGTCCAGGATTTTTTAACATATTTTTTTCGTTTCAGCACACCAAAATACATGGAAATTATATGAAAGTAATCAAACAGCTTTTTAGTCACAGACCTGTGGGGTCATTCCATGTCAAGTGAACCAATGATTATTTCCTCTATATTTTTAATTCTTTTGAGATTTTGTTATTTGATAATAGCATGTCAGACAATGCAAAATGTGAAGAGAAAATTTTTTTTAAAAATGATTTTCAAAGTTCGAAAAAAGTGAGAATTTCGCTGTTGCCTGCCTTTACGTTTCTCCTCATAACTAAGGCTAGGAATAAGATAGAGAGACAAAATAAACACCATTCTACTCAGAACTATACAGGCTTTCACCAGATATGTCACAAGAGGATCTTTGTTAATATTTTACCCATGTGATCGCAAGCGCAAAACTTTAAAACACATTTTCGAAAAATTGGCGCTCTTTAAATATTTCAAAAACTGCCCATATGTCGGCTATGCTCTTAGCCACATCTGTACCAAATTTCAAGTTGGGATCGCGATGGGATCATATTTTAAAATATTTTAGTATTAATAGCGTCAATGGGTCATTCCATATCAAGTGATCTAAATATGAATATTTTTTTTTACCTGACATGTTTAGATTTTTTTTATTTTTTTTCCTTTATGAAGTACTACTTAAGTTAATTACAAATTAAAAGTTTAGAATTTTTTTCTTCATCAGTTAATTTTTTACAGATTTTTAAAGTTTAAAAAAAGTGTGAATTTTGGCCTGGCATGATTTTACATTTTTTTTATCTTGGGCTAGAAATAAGACAGAGAAACAAAATAAACACCATTCTACTCAGAATTGTCCAGGCTTTCACCAGATATGTCACAAGAGTATATTTGTTCATATTAATTTTTTACCCATGCGAACGCAAACACAACATTTTGAAACGCATTTCCGAAAAAACGTTTTAATAAAAATTTTCCAAAACTGCCCATGTGTCTTTTATGCTCTTAGCCACATCTGTACCAAATTTCAAGTTGGGATCGTGATGGAATCATATTGTAAAATATTTAACTATTGTAGTGTCAATTCAAAAATCTTGAATTCAGATGTGTTCAACCTGTGGTCTAAAAGCGTGGGGTCTATATTTATCAAATCCATTATTTTTAGACATTACTGTATTATTTTGATATGTTACAGCTTAGAAGCAGGAGAGGAGATATAGGAAAAAGCTTTGTTAGGGCTCAACCTGAGAAAGCATAGGGATAGACAGTGAATGCAGAGCAGATGATAGGCCAGCAGCTCTGTCAACCATGTTAAGTGTCTACCCACTGCATTCAGGAAGTAAGACAGCTCGTTCAGACCTTTCATGTCCTGACATGTCTGGACATCGTCACTCCTGAACAAACAATAGTCTGTACAAAGCCATCAAGGCTGTGTACTAAAATCTGGGTGAGTAAATATATTAATAGTTTAATGCTTTTATTATTAAGGGCCAATACACACAGTGCTATTCTTAAGGATCATCATTCAGAAAAACAGCCCCATTGATTTCTATGGGGTTCACCACATGCAGTGTTTTTGGAAACACTCAAGAGTGAGTAAACCACTGCTTGAACTACTTTTTAATCGCTGCAATAAACGCAGCATTTATCATTTATATAAAAAAAGCTGCCATTTTTTTCACTAGCGATTAAAAAAAACTAACGCACATGTGGTAAAAACTTGGTAGAAAAACAAGCTGCCAAAACTGCAGCGTGTATCTGCAGACAGAAAAAACTGTGCGCGCTAGCCCTAAAACTCACTTTATAGTAATACAGTTCTATCTCAAGTGTACTGTAAATCTTTATTTTTATTACCTAACTGTATTTTTCCCACACAGCAATGGCTGCTACTTCTCAAGAAACAGCATTTTATGATAGACACTGTTGCAATCCTTTTGAAAAAATATGAATATGATTGGCGCTGATGGCTGGCTACTGTACTCTCCAAAGATTGTGAAAATGAAGAAGTAGAATTGACTTTATTGCATCCTTCTGGTCCAGCGCCATCCTTTGTGTATCCAAGAAAGCCAGACATTTTAAAAGTGCACAAAAATCAGATATTAACTCAGGCGGAGCCTAACACCATGACAGGCCGGACATACTCTTTGACACACAAGGAAATGGCGATTGCTAGTAAGCGTTTATGGACAAGATTACATTTCACCCACTAGAAGGGACAAATTGATAAAATGCCACTTTAAAAACATACTATTAATTGTTTGATTAGTTCATAATTTATAGAACGATGATTTAACTACTGTACTATTCTTATTAAGCACTTCATAAATCACATGTTTAGTGATAGAATAGAAAACTAATTTATATTTATAAATAGGGGTTAACATTTTTGGTTCTTTTAATCTTGTTTAATCAAACTTGAGGATATGATCACCTTTCTTCTTTTGGTTTGTTCAATACATTCAAGTTGAAAATGCTGAGCGTTGTGTTCTGATGATTAAGATGTATTTATCCTGGCACTTATGGGATTTGTTTTTTGTGTTTCTTTTTTGTTGCATATAAATGTTTTATTCAATAAGTTGTGATAACTCATACAACCATAAAATAAAAAATATATAAATTTGACAGGTCCCAAGTTGAATCTCTGCACAAATATAACCAAGAACACAATCAGTCATTTTTTCACAATTGCCCGTCAATAGTTTGAATTTGATATAAAGAAACATAGTCTTGTAACATATCAAATGAAAGCTGTTACCGTTCTGAGTAAAATGATGCCTCTCCCACTTCATTATCTTATTTCTAGCCTGAGATAAAAAAATGTAAAGTCATACCAGGCCAAAATTCACCCTAAAAATGTCTAAAAATAATGGATTTGATAAATATAGACCCCACGCTTTTAGACCACAGGTTGAACAGATCTGAATTCAAGATTTTTGAATTGACACTATAATAGTTAAATATTTTAAAATATAATCCCATCACGATCCCAACTTGAAATTTGGTACAGATGTGGCTAAGAGCATAAATGACACATGGGCAGTTTTGGAAAATTTTTATTAAAACGTTTTTTTCGGAAATGCGTTTCAAAATGTTGTGTTTGCGTTCGCATGGGTAAAAAATTAAAATTAACAAATATACTCTTGTGACATATCTGGTGACAGCCTGGACAGTTCTAAGTAGAATGGTGTTTATTTTGTTTCTCTACCTAATTTCTAGCCCAAGATAAAAAAATGTAAAGCCATACCAGGCCAAAATTCACACTTTTTTTAAACTTTAAAAATCTGTAAAAAATTAACTGATGAAGAAAAAAATTCTAAACTTTTAATTTGTAATTAACTTAAGTAGTACTTCATAAAGAAAAAGAATTAAAAAAATCTAAAGACGTCAGGTAAAAAAAAATATTCATATTTAGATCACTTGATATAGAATGACCCATTGACGCTATTAATATTAAAATATTTTAAAATATGATCCCATCGCGATCCCAACTTGAAATTTGGTACAGCTGTGGCTAAGAGCATAGCAGACACATGGGCAGTTTTTGAAATATTTAAAGCGCGCCGATTTTTCGGAAATGCGTTTTAAAGTTTTGCGCTTGCGATCACATGGGTAAAATATTAACAAAGATCCTCTTGTGACATATCTGGTGAAAGCCTGCACAGTTCTGAGTAGATTTGTGTTTATTTTGTTTCTCTATCTTATTTCTAGCCCGAGATATGATAGAAAATGTGAAGCCATACCAGGCCAAAATTCGCACTTTTTTAAAACTTTAAAAAATCTGTAAAAAATTAACTGATGAAGAAAAAAATTCAAAACTTTTTGTTTGTAATTAACTAAAGTTGTTCTTCATATAGAAAAAAAAAAATTTAAAAAATCTGAGGACGTCAGGGAAAAAAAATATTCATTTTTGGATTACTTGACATGGAATGACCCTGTGTTATATTTTGGGTCATTCTCCTGCAGGACTCATGACGTAGGACACAAACCCAGCTTTCTGACATCGGGAACTACATTGTGACCCAAAATCCTTTGGTAATCTTCATATTTCAGAAATCCTTCCAAACAGTGAAGGCACCCAGTGCCAGAGGGAGCAAAGCAACCCCAAAACATCTTTGAACCTCCACCATAATTTCCAAAAGGAGTTTTGCCTTACTCACGTACATTTTAGCAAACTGCAGTCTGGATTTTTTAGGTCTCTGATAAGCAGTGGGGTCCTCCTACTATTGTGCCCTATTTACTATGTACGCATATCGTCACACATGCAAAGTTGGAACTAGGCTACCCTTCACCCTGGGCAAAAGTTCAATGTACCACTCCCACCACGAGTTAAAATACTGTGGCCCAGACAAAGGCACTTGTTGGCACCCATTGCCTCCAATAGCCTGTACTTAGGGAGAATCAATTGGAGCATTTGCCTAACAGTTATGCTCCTAACATAGTGGGATCAATAAAAACAGAACAGAGAACCTTTTGTACATGTGATTCCACTTAAACGTCATTCCATATGGAGGATTATGAAAGTCAATCCCCATAAAGATGAAGCCGCTCGCAACTGCGAACTTTGAAACCTCTTTTATTGATGTATAGCCTAGATCTCAACCAATGACCCACGAAATGTTTCAATTTAATAAGTCTTCCTTGTTCTAAAGACAGCTTAGATACAGTCAATGTTTACATTTTACACTGGGGTGTTCTGTAAATGGAGGATCAAGAGGTGTCATAAAAGTATCAGTGTCTGCTATTCTTACCTCATAGTGCTGGGACTTGCGTGCCTTTGGCTCATCAGTGTAGATAACTGTGGGCTACTACAGCGCTTCTTCACTTTTAATTTAACCATACTATAATCCATGTGTACAAAGGGATTTTGCAATAAAATCCATATAAATGGATAACAGCAGAATGGTAAAGATTGAGTCATCCAATAATCCCCAAATGTCCAGATTGAAAACTTAACAGAAGATGGGTCAGAAGAGAATGCAGATAGGACTGGACACCAAGACTATGCACAACTCTACTGGGAAGATCCTGTGGTGCTCTTCTGAGGTTGAGTCCGTTTGCTTATTTTTAGTCTAAGGTTATTCTCAAAGTAGCAGATTATTGCATGCTGGTAGGTCTGACTACTGGGACCCCCAATGATCTTGAGAATGGAGCACTAGTTCCTTTGCAGAACCCAGTTCTAAATATAGTAAAGGTGCTCATGCTCGACCTCTGCTCCATTCATGGTCTACAGGACTGCTGGAAATACCCAAATGACCCATAGACAATAAATGAAGAAGTGAAAGTCGAGCATGCACAGCTCCACTCCATTCGAGGCAGGCACTTCTTTGTTCCAGAGCCCCATTCTCGTGACTGCCGAGTCCTTGCAGTTGGACCCCCATCAATCAGCAAGTTACCCCACTTCTATAAATACAAGATACAGTTACAATCTTAGGAATAGTCTTTAATTACTCATTTGTAAAGCCTTTTTGACAAAGTTCAGATGGGTAGAAAATGCTGGAGTTTTTCCAGTAGAACATGTTAGCAGCAAAGTGGATGAGATTTTAAGACATTTCTTGCCCGTGCTGTGGAAATTGGTGCAGAACTAAGGACGACCTGGAACAGGAGTCAAATCTGCTTTGGAAATTCCATTGTTTCACAAGCAAGAGAAGTTGAATATTTTAAATTTTTATTGGAGCAATAAAAAAAGGAATGTGTACAGAAACTAGTGTGACTAATATGTAATAGGAGGGGAAATGTGGAAATTATTTACCAATTTTACGCGTGGAATACATTAGGATAAAGGATACTGATTAAAGGGACACTGGACAGCATGACAAGCAAAGTGTAAACATTGCTTTAATTTCTACTTCATAAGAAGATAGCACACATGATGAGATATGTTACCAAAGTGTTCATCAGAGAAATCAGCTTCTTTCTGCCCCAAGACTGCTTATTTAAGGCCGCTTCACACTGCAGCGTGATCCGGTCCGGGATGACCCAGACAGCCGCGGACCGGATCAGCACAGAGGACTGGGGGGCTATTATGCCCTCCGGTCCAGTGTGCAGCGCACGCAGCTGCAGCCGCTGACAGGTCAGGACCGCAGGACCCGCGGTCCTGACTTAACAGCAGGAACTGTGTGCGCTGCACACTGGACCAGGGGGCATAATAGCCCCCCAGTCCTGTGTGCTGATTCGGTCCGCGGCTGTCTGGGTCATCCCGGACCGGATCACGCCGCAGTGTGAAGCGGCCCTTAGTCTACATTCACACGCAGCATTTTGGTGGCGTTTTTGTGAGGATCCGCATTTGGTGCAGAAACTGCAACAAAAACAGATCCTCACAAAACATAGCCTGATGTGTGTGAATGTGTGGTGATAATCACTGTGCTTTTACTCACCTCCCCGCGGTCTCCCACCTTGTTCTGATTCCCGTGGGCTGCAGTGTTCGGTGCCTCTAGGACCCTGCTCATGTGATTGAGTGATGTCACTCGGTCACATGCTGCAGTGCCAAGTCCTCGAGCACTAAACAGACAACTCTTAGGTCCTGCAGCCTCCGGGATGAGAACATCGCTGGAGATCACAGGGAGGGGAGTAATAATACGCAAAAATAATTGACATGCTTTTTTTTCCTTCAGATCCATTCTTGAGCTTAAGAACAAATCTGTAAGAAATGTTGCACCTGAATGCATAGTTGAAAAATGCATTGAGTTGGCTGGGACAGCCAAAGTCACTGCAACAGTGGATCCGCCGAAAATGCATAAAAAAATAAAAAAAATAAAAAAATAAATAAATAATATAGTACAATAATAGTGCACTGTGTGAATATAACCTAACAAAGTGTTACCTTTGGCTACTTTCACACTACAGATTTTTTTTTTTCCCCTCAAATCAGGCAAGATCAGGTTTTTCAGCAAAAACCGGATCCTTTCAGGATCCGGGTTCCATAGAGGACCATTATAATATAACCCACATTGCCCCAGATTCGGGTGTCCTCGGTTTTTAAACTTTCATCAAATCATGAACTGTCATCAATAACTGTCAGTTAAGAACCATGTACACCCAGATCCAACGGGAACTGTAAACAACCAGTTGCACCCTCAAATACCTATGGTCCCATTGACAGTCAACGGGGCAAAAAAAAGATGATCCGGTTTCAGCTGGATTCACACAGATTCTAAGAACTGGTAGTGTGAAACTCACTTTACTGAGATAGATAAGTTATTACCAGGGGCATAATTACGACTGTTAACAGGTGCAGGGGTTTCAATCGCACCTAACCCCTGGAGCCTAGGGGGCCCCCAAAAGTCCCTTGAGACTAAAGAAAAAAAACTAAGGCCAATAAAGATTTGGAAAAATTGGGTTCTCTGTTGGAGCTTTCACTTTGGGGCCCATGAGCTTCAAGTTATGCCACTGATATTACTATGGTGTGTGTGTGTGTGGGGGGGAGGGTGGTGTTAGAGCATTGACGGACACTGACAGAAAAGGGACCTTGTGCAAGAACAAAATTTGGGCCCTTTGCCCACCCAAAAGCTCATCAAAATGCAGAATTCCAACTGGTTTGAAGGTAGTAATGGGCTCCCTTACCTCTTGGGCCTCTGTACGGCTGCACCAATGATATGTCCACCCCAGAGTTAGGGTACCGTCACACCTGGCGAAGTTGTCGGTGATTTTTTAGGAATGCTGGGGCGTGGCCTATCGCCGCCGACATTGCCAATACATCGCCTAATGTGACTGGGCGAGGGCGACACATTTGAGTGGTCGCCTGGTTTCAGAGCAGTGCACACATCACCCCATGTAAATGGGGGACGGCAATCTGCCAGCCGATGGGAGCCATAGGCTCCCATGTTAAGGTATCGCCGCTGGGGTTTTGATACACCCCAGCGGCAATGCCGTCTGTCAGATCGCCGAGCCTCCCGAAGGTGTCGCCGCATGTAAACATGCAGCGCGCCAAAACGTGTGCGCTCCCGCCCATCGCCGCCGACATCTCCACAAGGTCACCAGGTGTTATGTGGCCCTTAGAGAGAAAGAACTATTCTCTCCTCCCCTCTACATTGAGATTTGTGAGCACCAACTACCATCTCAGTAATGGGAAAGTCTGTCTTAACACACGAACCAAGAATATTGAGTAAAAAAAAAAAAAATTAAAAATTTTTTTATAAAAATAAGATGATCAGTCCAAAAGGAGAAAAAACGATTTCTCTGATAAGATATTAAAGTTTTTTATTTTCACGTGCACTATGGATTTACAAATGTAAAAATTAAAATGTCGATTACCCTACATGTTGGTGTGGATCCTCCTTGCTTGCAGTGAGGCTGTCCCCTGCTTTGTATTAAACTTAAAGCATTTAAAAACTTTCTTAACATGAATAGTGGCAATTTAAGGTGCAATAACTGCAAGATTTATGATCAAGGTAGCTATTCACATACCATATAAATCATCATCCCCATCTCATCTTTATTTGTTCCAACAATAAACCAACCTTCTTAACTGCATGCAAAGTACAAGATGGATGTAAATGTTCAATAATGGGCAATTTTACAGAGCTTTATAGATGCTATAGGATTAAAAAAACAAAACAAACAAACAATAGTATTATGTAAGGAATGTTGGGTCCACCTCCAAGGCAACTTATTCTGCACACCAGATGGACACAATGAACCTATTTAACTTCAAACCCTCTTATTCTCCTGAATCCTCATATACATGACTGTGTAGTCTTCCCCTTGTCTTTTAGGCACGTCCAGCGTTGAATGTTTTTGCAGCGTCCAAAGGGCCCGTTACATGCAGCGATGTCGTGAACGATATCACTGCTTTTGTGACGTTACAGCGACCTCATAGCGAAGTTGCTGCGTGTGACATCCCGCAACGATCAGCTTGCTTATCGCTGCGGAATGGCCAGGGATGTTTTTTCGATCACTGGTCTCCCGCTGGGCGGCCAGCATCGGTGTGTGCGACAGCGGGAGACCAACGATCAACGACTCCCGATGCCCAGAGCCGCACAGAACCGCTGGGACATGGTAACCAGGGTAAACATTGGGTAACTAAGCCCGCACTATGCTTAGTTACCCGATGTGCACCCTGGTTACCAGCGTTCTCGCTTGTGAGTCTGCCTGTGTGACAGCTCACCAGTGATCATATAGCGATGTCCAGTGATCCCCGATCGTTGGTCGGATCGCGGGACATCGCAGCATGTAACCCGGCCTTTAGGCCAGCTTCACACCACGATTTATCGGGTCCAGGGATGTCTGGTGTGAACCGGACAGCCCTGATCCGAATTTGCCCCCCCCATGTCTCCCTATGGGGCTAGATGGCTGTTATTTGCCATCCGATTTGGGCTCTTCCGGGAGGATCCGGTGTTGTCCGATTTTCGCATCGGACACAAAAGCGGAGTCTGCAGCATTTTTTGTGTCGATGCAAAAATCAGACAAAACCGGATCCTCCTGGACCTGGCACCCATAGCATGGGAGTCTATGGAGCCAGATCCGACAAAACCGTGCCTGTTCCTGGACGCCTGGTGCTGAAAGAGCAGCGGCAGTTAAAAGCCAAATTTCAGCACCTGGAGAGCTCCATGGCTGAAATTTCAGAACAGTGGCCAGTTCCCCTCCAGCTGTGGCACTGAAATTTCTGCACTGGACAGCCCCAGTAATGAAGCCGTCAAAAAGCAGGGGATCCTGCAAAACACCGGACAGAACCTGACAGTGAAAAATCGCTGTGTGAAGCCGGCCTTACATTTCCAGCAAAATGGATAGGATTTATAGAAATCTATTGCCCTCTGCACTTTTTTTTTTTACTCAGTGTAAACTGTCCCACCGTGTGCATCTTATATCCGCAACGTCAATTTCTCTTATGGGTACGACAAGTTTTTTTTGTGTGCAGATTTTCCCTATAGGCCTGGGGTCTGGTAGCCACAATATAAGCTTGGGAGGTGAAGCAAGGCATCCACCAGGTAAACACAGGCACAACACCATCCTGACTGCAGGCCAGAAGGGGGGAGCTTTAAAGCCCAGGTTCAGGGCAGGTCTCTCCAGACCTCCAGTACCATAGAGCTGGTGGAGCGGTATAGAGAGAGGACCGCTCCACAGGCTCTGTGCTTTGTTGTACTGGAGGTCTGCAGAGATGAGGCGGCGGGCACCACTCCACACAGCAGAAATCCAGCTGCACAGAACATTGACCAGGGCTGTGGACCCTGCCTGCAATGCACACAGGGTGAGAGGCAATCACATGCAGCGGCTCCGCTGCTGCACTGACAGTGTGCCGGAATCACTTTCACAGCAGTGGTTTTGGCACCTTGTATCAGTGCACTGGGGACCGCTGTTTTGCAGAGGGGGTGGGTGGTGACATTGGTGGCTGGGGCGGCCAGTAGGAGCCCAGGGGGTGGTGGCATTCAACAGTGTATAGTGGGTAGGGGGCGGGCCTGTACGTCATGGGGGTGGCTGGCCATACTGGGAATAGGGGAGGGGGGCGTGATTGTGCTAGATTAGGTGGACACGATCATGCACAATCATGCCCCCTAGACGTTCCCTGCCAGCCGAAAATGTGTTATATCTAGGAAACCCTGCAAAGTGTTGACAACATGTATATTGCAGATTGTCAACATTTTGCAGCCTAGATCTACATATGAAATATAGCAAAAACCCAGACAACCCCTTTAACATTACAGTATGAGCTCAGACAGGGATGATTAGAATAGTACTATAAAGCTGCAGGTACAGACAGTGCTAGCTGGGGTGTGTGGCGAGGGCATACTGACCTGACAAGTTCCCATCCATTAACCTTCCTAGCGTTATTCCCGAGCCTGACTCGGGGTTAACATTCACTACCAGAAGCGTTAACCCCGAGTCCGGCTCGGGCTTACCCGCGTTCGCGGCAGATGCGGTAAAAAAAACGCATCTGCCGCACTTGCCGCATAGCTGCCGCACTTTGTGCCGCACTTGCGGCGCGGTTGCGGTAATCTGCATAGTAAAGGGAACCAACCACCTCTGATGACCCTCATACATTGTTAATATGTGCCCCTGCAGCCTAGTAAACCATTAGCAGCACTGTTTTTGTAAGAAAAGTGGCTGCAGTAGAAGTGAGATAATGATTTGAGAAACTTACATGCCTGCGTACATGAGGGCATCTCCCTGTGTGTGCTGGCACTTGTGGGCTGTGCTCATCATGCCTGCTCTCCCCTCCCTTATGCACGCCCCCTCTCAGCCTGCTATAGTGATGTAAGGCTGATTGCGTCATAAAGGGGCGGGGCTACCGGGATGCGCGATTTAGCCCCGCCCCTTTATGACGCAATCAGCCTCACATCACTATAGCAGGCTGAGAGGGGGCGTGCATAAGGGAGGGGAGAGCAGACATGATGAGCACAGCCCACAAGTCCCAGCACACACAGGGAGACGCCCTCAAGTACGCAGGCATGTAAGTGTATAAAATCATTATCTCACTTCTACTGCAGCCACTTTTCTTACAAAAACAGTGCTGCTAATGGTTTACTAGGCTGCAGGGGCACATACTACCAGTGTATGAGGGTCAGCCGAGGTGGTTGGTTCCCTTTACTATGCAGATTACCGCAACCGCGCCGCAACCGCGCCGCAAGTGCGGCAGCTATGCGGCAAGTGCGGCAGATGCGGTTTTTTTACCGCATCTGCCGCGAACGCGGGTAAGCCCGCTTTTAGCAAAGAATTCAAGACCTAAACAGACCGCCAGGGAGGTTAAAAGCAGGAATCAGGAGAGTGGATGTGTTTTAAATAAATCTCATCCACTTTTGCATTTTTCTTTTTGGTGCAAAGTTTACATAAAAAAAACCACCACACACACACACACACACACACACACACACACACACACACACCACTTTCAATCTATAGTTAAAGGGAACCTGACCCCTCCAAATCACCCACAACCCTATGAATATCTGTCCCTGCACCTTGAGACATGTGGGGTAACATTGCCAAAAAGACCTTTATCCACTTACAGATCTGCGACTTCTTCTCCTTGAATAAGGGCCACTTTACACACACCAACTTATCTGTCCAACTTCTGACCAACTTGCTGGTTACAGTGAAATCATGGACACATTGTTACATTTGTACACAGCCACAAAATGGAGCAATGTGTCCATGATTTCACTGCAACCAGTAAGTTGTTCAGAAGTTGGACAGATAAGTTGGTGTGTGTAAACCCACCATAAGCCTGCCTGAGCCGCTCATTATCACGCCCCGATGGGCGTGATAAATAAATCAATCATTCTCCTCCTTGCCCTGCTGTATGGGCGTAATAGCTGGTGTGATGCTATTTGCGTCACATCGGTTATTACGCCCATACAGCAGGGCAAGGATGAGAATGATTATTTATCATGCCCACCGGGGCGTGATAATGAGCGGCTCAGGCAGGCTAAGAGTCTCACAGGGAATGTAATGTCCCCTGAGCAGATAGCGGGGGACAACATGGCAACACAGGCTGATCTATATTACTCATAGAAGGCTATTTTTAGCTGTGGGTTGCCATACACTTAGGGTTAGTGTATGGCAACAGGTGTTGGTTGGCTGGAGTCCAGCCAATGGTCAGGCCTGAGGGTCAGTGAGTTTTGATTGGCCAACACAGTTGGCAGGCTCTGTGAGGCTATAAAAGGTTCTTTTCCTGTCAGAGGGTCAGTCAGACCTCTGACAGAATTGAAGATGGACAATCTTTTAGCTGAGTTTCTGTCCAGGGCTGGTCAGCCAGGCAGTGAGGCCTGGTTGTGGTCATGCCTATCACTGCTACCACCCAGTAACCCCAGTAACTGTAATACTACAGTGGAGCCTCCATCCTCTCCTTATGTGGAGCCGCCGCCATCTAATGGGCGCAGCCTCCGCACTCACCGGAGGGCCAGCACACGATATTGCCCCTCTCCCCCGTCACAGCGGGGAACCGGAGCTTCACACAGGACGGCCGGATCCAGGAAGAAGAAGTCAGCTGCGCGAGGAGGCCCGGGTTCCCGCGAGAAGAGGCAGGTGTGCAGTGTTGGCGCCCCCTCCAGGCAGTCAAGAAAGCGGTCACATGATCCAGCAGCCGGTGGCCCCGGGAACTTTTAATTTTCAGTCGGGGCTGCTGTTCTCAGCAGGAGCCTGCCATTGGATTCTCCATGCCCGGATCCGGTCCCTGTTATTTTCGCACGATTTGCTCCATTGGATCTATCTGCTGGGGACCGGGATGTGGGCTCCAGTACTTTAAGAGGTGCAGCAAGTGTATCTATTGCAGCCTTGCCTTTTGCTCCTGGTCCATTTTCTGCTAGTCACCCCGGTCCAGTACTGACTTTACCGGGGGGGGGGGGGGGGGGGGTGGTGCCCTCCCTTCCCCTTCCTCCAACTACCAGGCTGGATGACACTCGCTGGGTATGGTCTTCTTCGGACCGTCATCTGAGGAAGAATTCGCCTGCGGATCAGCCCCTGTTCAGGTTTTCCCTCCTGCTGCTCCTGAGTCCTGTCCGGTATCGGGAGCACCTGCATCTGGACCTCGACAGCTGCAAGTTAGTCATGGTGAGACTGTACAGTTTTTTCTTCCACAGGTTAAAATTGATGATATTAAGTCGTTGGTGGCCAAAGCCGTTGCTGACGCCCTGGCTTTATCTGATAAGTCTAACGTGAAGGGGGCTGGGGCGACAGCTGAGCATACGGATGTACGGTCGGCTGCCGTCTCTGACCTCGCTTTTAAAGAAGCGCTTGTTTGTGGGGTTTCTCCTCTTGGGTTTCATCTTCGCTTACTGTTAGGAAGGAGAGAAAAAAATGTCGACACATTCACAGTTCCAAATCCTCTCCTATATGTCTAGGGAGCATCCAATTAGGGGCGAGAGAAAAGATGACAAATTCAAACACGACTCAGACAAGCGTAAACCGTTTAAATTGTTTTCATAATTGGGTCCAAGCGTCGCTATTTTTTTCACGGTGCTGGGCGAGAAATACCCTTCTTTCTGTACGGGCCTTTTCAGCACCTCGATATTATATTGGAAGGGTCGGCATGGCTTCACTATGACGAGTCTTTTCGTCAGAAGCTTGTCGTTCACCCCACTATTGCTTGGGGTGTCAAGGATGTCGGGCTTTGGCTCAAATCTAATGTTACCGCAGCGCAGCCAGTCTGTGAAGCCTGCTTCGATGCCGATTTCACAGAAGGGAGTGTGCTTTGCGTTTAATGATTCTTCATGTAAGTGGGCTAATTATTGCCACTTTAAACATGAATACTCATTCTGTGCAGGTAACCACCCGGCCGCTAAGTGTTTTCGCAAGCAGGCTATGTCTGCCCAAGTTGCTACCCCTGGCGGGAATACTTCAGCAAAGATCATGACTCCAGTGATTCTGGAAAACATGCTTCCATGGTTATGCAGTTTTCCAGACAGGGCGACAGCAACCTTGTTAATTGATGGGTTTCGTAATGGGTTTTTCGTACCCCCTTTTGGTGGGAGAGGTTGTGTGGTTGGAAAGAGCCTGGTGTCAGCTCTTCATCATCCTACTGCGGTGGTTCGCCATATCGAGAAGGAACTTTCATTGGGACGTATAGCTGGCCCTTTTGCCGATCCACCGTTCGAGGATTTTAGGTTTTCTCCTTTAGGGGTTGTTCCAAAGGGGGAGCCAGGTTCTTTTCGTATTATACATCATTTGTCGTTTCCGAAAGGGAGATCTCTTATCGACCAGGTTGATCCTGCAGCATCTGCAGTCAAGTATGTTTGTTTTGAAGCTATGGTCGAATTATTGCGACGTTTTTGGTAGGCATTGTTTGTTAGCAAAATCAGACGTTCAGTCTGCTTTTCGGCTTTTGCCAGTTAATCCAGTTGGTTTTAATTCTTTGGGGTTTTTATTTTGACCGTTGTCTCCCTATGGGTTTTTCTCTTTGTGTTATTATTTTGAATCGTTTTCTACTTTTTTTGTCATGGGTGGTCGGGTCTGATTTTCCTTCAGCAGGTGTGTAACATTATTTGGATGATTTTTTGTTTGTGTGTTCTGCGTTTTCTGATGATTGTTTTTCTCTTCTCTCTCGCTTTTTACGGTTGATGGATTATTTGGAGTTCCTTTAGCTTTTGATAAGACCGTGTTTCCTTGTACTAAACTGGAATATTTGGGTATCACTATTTATTCCGATAAGATGGAATCAGCTTGTCCGAATCAAAACTGGATAAGCTGAAGCGTTTGGTAGCGGACATGTGTAGAGAAAAAGCTACTTTTTGAAGGATTTTCAATCCTTGTTGGGTAGCTTGAATTTTGCTTGAGCATTTTATCTATGGGCCGCCCCTTTTTTGCGGCGTCTATATGATGCTACTAAAGGCGTCTCGTCCCCGGGTTGCCATATTCTGGTAACTCGTTCATTGAAGGATGATCTATTTATTTGCATGAGTTTTTATCTTCCTTTAATGGTATTTGTTGCTTGCAGGATGACTTGTGTCGGCTTCTTCATTAGCTTTATTTTTGCATAGGGATCCTTCTTGTGGTTTTGGGTTACTCTATGGCCGGGATTGGTGTTCCTCCCATTGGCCAGCGTTTTTTGCCGAGTGGATTTGGTAAGTCTCCGGTGTTACTGGATTCATTAGCGTAGTTAGCCATCTTGGAGCTTTGGGGATCGTGTTTAGTCAATAAGCGTATTATTTTTTGCTTTCCCACTCAGGATATGTTTTTGTCATCAATTCACTTTCGTCAAAGTGTCCGCTTATTAGTAGTTTACTTCGACGGTTGGCGTTATCATGCTTTCGATTTAATATTTGGTTGAAGGCAACTCATGTCGTCGAGTCTGTTAATGTGTCAGCGCTGTTTCTCTCTCAGCAGCAATGGGAGGATTTCCGCGGGACTTTTCCGGCAACAGCTCTGCGGGAAGGATTGCCCTTCGGGTCTTTAGACATTTTTGGAAGATCGGTAACAGGTTTTCTTAAGAATGCTGTGGCTCCCTCAACATGGGCTTCTTATGCGGCCGCATGGCGGGACTGGTCGTCATTTTGTGCAGCTAAACACATTGCTACGGTTACTAGTGACGCTGTTGTTGTCCTTAATTCTGCGAATTTCTTTGACTAATATGTTTGTGGTTCGCCAGTTTTTGAAGGGCGTTTGTAAGGGTCGTTGTACGCCTGATACTCGCCGTCTTATTTTTTTGGATGTGTCAAAACAATTTATGGTTGGTATTAAAGGATGTTTGCTTTAATGAATACGAAGTCTCGTTATTTTCGTACTTGTTTTATCTTAATGTTTTTTGGTACTTTTAGGATCGGCGAGGTGGTGTCTTATAGCAAGTTAAAATTTTCTGGTTTGAGGGTCGAGGATGTCTCATTGTTTGATTTTGGTGCGTAGATCAAAGACGGATCAGCGTGGTACTGGGATGTCTGTTAAGCTCAATGCATTACTGAATTCTTTCCTGTGCCCATGTCAAAACATGTTCAGGGGTCGTTGTTTATACATGAATCTGGCGATCCAATGACAGTTTTTACATTTTCTTCGGTTCTAAAAAAGTGTTTTCAACTGTTGAATATGAGCCATCTTCGATTTTCGTCTCATTCTTTTAGGATCGGAGCTGCCACGGCGGCGGCTTGCGCAGGGTTGAGTGATCAATCCATCCAGAGGTTGGGGAGGTGGAAGTCGCATAGAGCCATTTTATATGTTCGTCTGAATTTGTTGGTTTAACATTCTTATTGTTTTTTCTAGGACCGCTTATAGTTTGGATCGTAGGTCACTCCTACGTTTATTGGGCCCAGAAGCGGGCGTTGGTAAGAAGCTATACCGAGAACTTGTCCTTTGATTCTACACAGGCTTTGATATTTTGGTTTGGTTTCAGGGGTATGAAGCTTCATGACTTATGTAAGTATCTAAATGAAATTTCGGTTGCCTTCCCGCTTCCGGATCTTCTTGTTCTGCATATTGGAGGCAATGATATTGGGAAAGTGCCAACATTAGATTTGATCAGTTATTTTAGGTGAGACATTGGTCTAATTCGATCTATGTTTCCGTTTTTTTGAGTTGGTATTTTCCTAATCGTCCCTAGCTTGGTTTGGAAATGTGAACCGTTTAAGTTTATGTAGTCGATCCGGAAGCGGGTGAATCGGCTTCTGGAAAAGTTTATTTTATCAGCAGGGGGACGGTCTTACCGTCATGTGGACCTGGAAGGTTTTATTGTGGGAATGTACCGAAAGTATGGTGTTCATTTGAGCGATATTGGTTGGGATGTTTTTAATCTTGGCCTACAGACGGCGGTTGAACAAGGTCTTGGGCGTGTTTGGGGGGGCCGCACATAGCTTTGTGCTAACCGGGTGGGATGGTTTTGGTATGTTTAATAGTATTCTTAAAAGTAATGGTTGATATGGATGTAATAGCCATTTAATATAGCTTTGGTTTATTAAAATGGAAAATAAAATTTGAATATTAATTTTAATAATTTATTTTAACCTTAATAAAGCCCACGGCCTTGTTTATCCATTTGGTTGTAGTGTCCATTTTTATTTATCTTAAGTGTGTTTTCGTAGGACAATTTAGCCTTGTGTTTCCATGTAATGTCCCCTGAGCAGATAGGGGGGGACAATATGGCAACTCAGGCTGATCTAGATTACTCATAGCAGGCTATTTTTAGCTGTGGGTTGCCATACACTTAGGGTTAGTGTATGGCAACAGGTGTTGGTTGGCTGGAGTCCAGCCAATGGTCAGGCCTGAGGGTCAGTGAGTTTTGATTGGCCAACACTGTTGGCAGGCTCTGTGAGGCTATAAAAGGTTCTTTTCCTGTCAGAGGGTCAGTCAGACCTCTGACAGAATTGAAGACCCACCCGCCCTCCCTGTATATTATGGTTTAAGAAAAAAAAAAAAAATAGATGAACCTTTTTGTAACGGATAGCCGATGATATCATTTGAGGCTGATTCGTAAAGGTTTTGTTTGTTTTGTTTTTGACATTTTAAATTTTTCTTTTGTTTGTCGTGTGGCGTTATTAGAGGAGTAAAAATGTTCCAATATGTGTTGGGATGGTTTTGGTATGTTTAATGGTATTCTTAAAAGTAATGGTTGATATGGATGTAATAGCTATTTAATATAGCTTTGGTTTATTTATTAAAATGGAAAATAAAATTTGAATATTAATTTTAATAATTTATTTTAACCTTAATAAAGCCCACGGCCTTGTTTATCCATTTGGTTTTAGGGTCCATTTTTATTTATCTTAAGTGTGTTTTCGTAGGACAATTCAGCCTTGTGTTTCCATGCCCTGTGAGACTTATTCAAGGAGAAGAAGTCGCAGATGAGTAAGTGGATAAAGGTCTTTTAGGCAATGTTACCCCACTCATTTTTTTACACAAAAGGACCGCTAGAAAGGATGTCTCAGGGACAGGTATTCAGGGGCGTAACTACAACAGGTGCAGGGGTTGCGATCGCACCGGGGCCCTGCAGCCTAGCGGGGCCACAAAAGTCCTTTTGGCCCATAGAAAAACACTAATACTATTAAAGATTTGCAATAATTGGGGGCCCCGTTGGAGCTTTCGCATCGGGGCCCCAGGGCCTGAAGTTACGCCACTGCAGGTATTCATAGGGTTAGGGGTGATTTGGAGGGGTCAGGTTCCCTTTAAAGGCCACTTTACACACACCAACTTATCTGTCCAACCTCTGACCAACTTGCTGGTTGCAGTGAAATCATGGAGACATTGTTCCATTGTACACAGTCACAAAATGGAGCAATGTGTCCATGATTTCACTGCACCCAGCAAGTTGGTCAGAAGTTGGACAGATAAGTTGGTGTGTGTAAAGTGGCCCTGAGGTCGGTTTACATGGCACAATACAACCACTGATCAGTAAGGTTTACTGATGAAGTAATTTAAATGCCCATTTACGCAATCACTCCAAAAGGAAAAGATCCACACCAAGAGACACAGTCGTGCTCATCAGTGAAAGGCTTGCTTCCACAGGACGAGCTCTTATGCTGCAGAAAAGATCATTAAGGCTAGCTTCACACCACGGTTTTTGGCATCAGGTTCTGTTCGGTCGTTTCCCAGATCTGATTTTAAGCACAGAGCATGCTCAGAAATCCTGCCGTGCAAACTTGAGCACCATGGACAGCATTACTTCAAGCACAGGCTGTAAACTGAGCACCAAGGACAGCGGCAGAGCAGACACAGGCAGACTTCTGCACCACAGACAGCGGCAGAAAAGGAATCCTGTAAAAATCAGGATCCGGGATCATATTTGGCCACACTTTCTACACAACGTGTCCTGTCAGGTTCTGTCAGGGTGATCCTGCAAAAAACAGGATTCACTCTGACAGCCAAAAACCATGGTCAGATCAGCAGCCTGTTTACACAGCAAAATAATCCCAACAATGCTGTCAAGACTATCTTGCAGTGTAAATTGTTATTATAGAGCCATTTATCCCATGGTGCTTTACAGGTGAAAAAGGGGCATACATAGACAAATACAATAATTATGGAGGTTACAAGGCACAAAGGTACATAAGAAGAGGGGACCCTGCCCATGAGGGCTCACAGTCTAAAAGGGTTGGGTGAGGATACACTAGGAGAGGGTAGAACTGGTCGTGCAGTTGTTCAGTAGACTGAAGATCACTGCAGGTTGAAGGCTTGTCGGAAGAGGTGTAAATGCCCCTTTAGGCACACTATCCGACTCGCATGCAAGTCTCCCGCACGAGACTCTGATCAGTCACCCTGCATGGCCTCCCAGTCAGGACGGGAGTGTGATGCTGCACAAAAACACTTGTCCAAAGCGGGGAAGGGGGGGGGGGGAAGCCATTCAGGGTGACTGATCAGAGATTCGTCCAAGAGACTCAATCGAGTCAGATCGTGTGTCTCCAGCCAAAAGCCTGGGTTACACGCTTCAATGTTCGAACGATCTGACCAGCGATCCGACTTGACCTACATCGCTTGAACGTTGTTCAATGACCGCTAGTGAAATGTCACAAGTACAGATAGATATCTTTAACGACGCAGCAACGATTCCGCGGCAAGTAAACGATACTTGCAGTCGTTAGATCGCCTACGTCCTTCAGTTCTCAATAAGTGAGGTCGTTAACGACATAGTTATCAAGGTGTCACACACACCGATGCTGCTGGTTGGACCAATGCTGCTGGTTGGACTGACGATCATCGCTTGGTTTAAGGTCCTGATCACAAACCTCTGATGAACGATCAGCCGACTTATCGTTGATCGATGTATGCGTCACACGCAACAACGTCGTTGTTTGAATGACTGAAAACCGTGACGTTTCAACGATATCGTTAACGATATCGTAGCGTGTAATGGGCCCTTAACTCGTCAACAATTTTAGCTCTCATAGGGCTAGTTTCTCTGTCCGTTTCTTCCCTCTTAGGCTGAAGGCACACGGTCGTGCATCAAACACGATGCATGTTTTGAGTGTGCAAGAGTGTGCCAGCACACCCGTGCGAATATCGCATAGTGTGCTGTATGGGTGCGAGTTTGACTCACACCCATATACGTTTTAATGGCCACTCGCGCGAGGAAATCCGCGTGCAATCGTAGCACTCGCATTTCCATCGCATTGATGTGACCTGTATCATTTAAACATACAAGTTCGAGTGCAATGCGATTTTTTTCCTCACATTACACTCGCGCTAGTCTTGCGCCAGTGTGCCTCCGGCCTTCCAGAGCAAGAGGGAAGCTTACCCTCCAGAGTCAAAAACATAGATTAGTAATGGGAAGTACCAAGATCTCCAGAATAGTTAAGAATTTTGTGTTTGATGGGTTTTAACAGACATCTTTAATGGTACCTTTACACGCCGCTACAGAAGGTTAGAAACAACCAGGTGTCTCACGTGCACGTTCCAACGGTTCCTAATGGTACCTGATACCGCCTTTACACGCCGCTACAAAGTGCCTACAGAAGGTTTTTGCTATCCCTGGATGCACCAACGGGTGCCGCAGGTTACCTTCTGTAGAGCACCTTCCCTCATTTACACGCCGCAACAGAAGGGAATATGGGAGGACCTGGGGCAGCAGGGACAACACATAGGCGTGCCAGAGTTGTGGATTACGAGACGCTTGTACGATGATTGGACACAGCAATAACATCATGATTGGCCAGCCAGAGCAGGAAGGCTGCCTAATACAGGACGCTATTGCAATTGTGTAGTGTTACTGGTCATATCCTTAAATATGCCGCCCTATGCAGGGACAGCCAATCGTAACTCTGGAGTTTCCACCAATGATCGCTGATGGGGCGTGGTATCTCAGAGGCTCTGTCACGCCCCAGGAAGTTAACAAGGTATCGCAAAAACGTTCCTGTTCCTCCTTTACACGCCGCTACCATTGGGTTGAAATAAACCTGTTTTTGAGCACTGCTGGGAAACAGGTGTCGACAGTGACGGTGGCAACAACCTGATTTACACGCCGCTACCTCGCGGTGTTTTGACGGTGCAAGATCGGGTGTCGGAGACAATAGTATCTTGCACCGTCAAAACACCGCGAGGTAGCGGCGTGTAAATCAGGTTGTTGCCACCGGTCACTGTCGACACCTGTTTCCCAGCAGTGCTCAAAAACAGGTTGATTTCAACCCAATGGTAGCGGCGTGTAAAGGAGGAACAGGAAGGTTTTTGCGATACCTAGTGAACTCCCTGGGGCGTAACACAGGCTCCGGGATACCGCCCCCATCCAGCGATCATTGGTGGAAACTCCTGCATTACGACTGGTTGTCCCTGCATAGGGCGGCATATTTAAGGAGCTGACCAGTCACACTACACAATTGCAATAGCATCATGTATTAGCCAGCCTTCCTGCGCTGGCTGGCCAATCATGATGCTATTGCTTTGTCCAATCACCGTACGAGCGTCTCGTAATCCACAACTCTGACATGCCTATGTGTTGTCCCTGCTACCCCAGGTCCTCCCATATTCCTTTCTGTAGCGGCGTGTAAATGAGGGAAGGTGCTCTACAGAAGGTAACCTGCGGCACCCGTCGGTGCCTCCAGGGATAGCAAAAAAAAAAACAAACCTTCTGTAGAGCACCTTGAAGTGGCGTGTAAAGGCGGTATCAGGTACCGTTAGCAACCGTTGGAACGTGCTCATGCACGTGAGACACCCGGTTGTTTCTAACCTTCTGTAGAGGAATGTAAAGGTACCTTAAGAGGCTGCCCATGCAGTTATTGGCCTATAGCCTAATGCTACGTTCACACATTGGGCATTTTTGAGCGCTTTTTTGTGCGCGCTTTTCAAAAATGCGCAATGTGCCTTGTGTCTGCCGGCAAAGTGAAAGGGAAATTCACTTTGCCGTACAGACACTGCGTAAAAATACTTAAAGCACCACCAGGCCGTGGGATACTCAGGAGCCGGATCGCTGCTGCCATCACCGGGGAGTCACGGGGGTCTTGACCCGGTCCTGTGGCCTGGGTGTCAGTTGAAAAAGGGGAATATGTACAGGGGAGGTTGTCGTGACGCCACCCGTAGTATGTGGTCAGTGGGGACCACCGCTGCCGTATTCCTGTCGGAGATGGTGATGAAGCGCAGCGCAGATGGTAAGCCCTCCACGGGTAGGGCTGTGTGTCCCCGGGGCAGGTGTAGTGTGGGGGCTGCGTACTCTGGACGCTGCGGACGCTGCACTGGCTCCTTCTCTGCAGCTTCTTCCAGCCAGCACACAAGGGACAGTAGGGATGTGGCTCCGCAGGGGGAAGTTGGGGGGGGGGGGGGGGGGGGGAAACTCTGCTGCGGTGCAGTAAGGAACACAGTCTCAGGCACTTTACTTTTCAAGTTCTTAGCAGACAGGTTACAGTTCACAGTCTTGGTTCTTACACCTATCCAGGGACCCAGGTTCCACTGCACCTCAGATGGTTCCTCTGCGTTGCTTTCCTCACAGTACCTTGCAGGCCCTGCTTGTCTCTCTCTGTCCTCTCACGGGTTTGGTCTGGCCATCATGGGCTCTTTAGTGAGGATTCCCTCTGCCTTGGGGTCACTAGCCCTAGTATGATGGCCGTGTTCGTACTCTGTGGTGGTAGGTAGGTCGCGAGTTATAGAGTCCCTGCACCACGCCAGTGTGTCTTGTGATTGGGGGTCTAGAGTCTCCCTGGTCACCTCTACAGAGACGGCTCTCTGGCCGTATTGGCCTAGCCCTCCAGTAACTCAGGTATTGTGGGATCACCAGACTCCCCTCAGTCTCTCTGGTTCCGAGCTCTGGGTCCTCCGGTCAGCTAGGATGGTTGTGGCTACCAGGCCCGCTGTCCTCTCGCTATTCTCCATGTAGCTGTGGGGTGTCTCTGCTTGTGGCTTTCTTCCCTCGCCTCTGGTTCTAGAGCAAGCTTTCTCCCTTGGGTAACTGCCTCCAAGATTCTGCATCCTCCAGGGAACCTTTCCTCCTGGGAATGTTTTCCTCTACCTCCAACTTAGTGTTCCCATGTTTCACTACGGTTCCTCCACCCATTTGTCCAGGTCAGTCCTACTCTCCACCCACACTTCTCTAAACTCCCGCCACCCCTTGCCCTACATAGAGTCAGTGGCTTAGGATCGGAGTGTGTTTAGTCTTCTCGTCTGGCTGCAGTTCATCCTGTGGTCGCCTTGGTCGCAGGGGCACTACACACTCGGCGCTTTTATGGGTGAAAGCGGGGGGCATAAAAAGACTTGACATGTCAATTCTTTACGCAGCAGCGCCGGTGCTTTCTTCCATAGAGGCAGGCGCTGCAGGTTCTGATGTCACAGAGGGGGAGGAAGAATCCTGTTCCTTCTCCCCTGTGTGACTGCCCCATTTAGGTTTCGAAATGTATTAATATACAATGCGAAACCAAATTAAAAGTAAACCAAAATGTGTTAAAAAAAAAAAATAAATAAAATAAAACTGAATACTTACCTCTCCGCCGGGTGTTCGTGGAGCAAACCACAGGTGTCAAGCTGCCAAGACCTTGTGTGATGTCATTGGGCACCGATTGGCCGCTCGTGGTCATGTGATATGTGACGCCATATGATGCACACATCACATGACCGTGAGCAGCCAATCAGCGCCCAATGACATCACGCAAGGTCCTGGCAGCTCGATACCTGTGCTTGGCTCAGCTCCGGATAGCCCGAACAGGCCGTCGGAAGGATAAGCATCCATTCTTTATTATTTTTAAGACATCTGGCTCTTTTATTAAGATTTTGCAGTGTAAATTAATATACTGCGAAATCACACAGGGGCTGTCACACATGTCACAGAGGTAAGGAGGAACCAGATTCTTCCTCCCCCTCTGTGACATCACTTCTCCCCTGAGCGTAAAAAAATGCAGTGTGAATGCACCATTTTTCTTACGGCGCTTTTTTGCACGGCCGCAAAACGCATTAAAAACCAGCCGCGCAAAAAAAGCGCTACGTGTGAACGTAGCCTAATCCAAGTGAATACTCTTAAGGGACCGTCACACGCGGCAATATTGCTAGCAATTTCACTGGCAATTTGCTGGTTGCAGTGAAATCATGGACACATTGTTCCATTTGTACACAGCAACAAAATAGAACAAGGTGTCCATAATTTCACTGCAACCAGCAAATTGCCAGTGAAATTGCTAGCAATATTGCCGCGCGTGACGGTACCTTTACATTCGAGTGCCTCGAATTTCAAATGAAGCCACTCAAAGCATTCTTTCCTTGACGACAGTTTGCAAAGATAAATCTTCCCAGAAATAATTACAGGAGACCACAATGGCCAATAAAGTGGCACTCACATCCCATAGGGAATAGATGTGCCGGCACTCAGGTTTCTATAATAAACTGAGCAACTACATGTAAACATCATCCTATTCAGGCCAAAACTAAAATATTACCGCCTAACAGTTTTTTGCTCTTTGCAATTGAGCTGACTTGAGCAAAGAATGTGATACTCAGAGAGAAGGAATGCTGAACACCAAACCATTGAGCAGATTGTATCACGCGGTACAGGACTCAACATGCTTTTTCCGGCTTTCCATGTCACAAGCTTACAACTATACGCGTGTCAGAAAAACACAAAAAGAGTATCAGCTAGGACACCGATGGAAAATAAACTTCTCAGATTTCAGTGACTCGCTAACTAAAAGGTTTTACACTGATATTTTACCGGAAGAGTATATAAAAAGAGACAGAGCGAGCCCTCCATTTCCATGTGATTGCCGCAGAGAGGACTGGTTTCTAGAATTGCATTTTGTTGCCCAGAATGTTTGACCTTCACATGAGTATTAAAAAAGGGGTTTCCCACAAACAAAAGTTAATTTTAAATCAATAGATTTTGGAATAATAATGATTTCCACAATTGAATGTTAAAACAAATAAAATAAAATATTCCTGTGCTGAGATAATCTTATATACTCTGTGTCCCTGCTATGTACTGTGTACTGGCCATGTCTGACCGTACAGGGACATGGTCTGATCATACCATATCTCCTGTGCGGAGATAATCATATATATATATGGTGTCCCTGCTACGTACTGTGATGAGCCCAGGGCAAGGGGGACTTGGACACCAGGATGGATTTGATGGCTGTGACGGGGTATCACGGGTTGTTGGGTTCCCGGTTCCGTGCCCTGGCTGTCATTTATTTGGTGGGGGGATATTTACAGGAATAAAGTAGTACGTGACGCCACCTGTGGATCCCGGTAATTTGGCTCCACTGTGCCCTCCTTATTCTTTCTTCCAAGCCACCTCTTTAATTTGGAATCTCCCGCCCTCTGTAGTACCATCAAACATCGGCGGCTACATCACTTGAGGCGCATTATGGGCCGCTCATGTGACCTCCCCCAGTGCATTATGGGCCGATCACGTGATCGCCCCCAGTTCATTATGGGCCTGAACACATGATCGGCCCGGCTCCGCGCTTATTGAAGCCGGGCCGATCACATGATCGGGCCCATAATGCACTGGGGGAGATCACGTGAGCGGTCCATAATGCACCGCGCCGCAAGTGATGTAGCCGCCAATGCTTGATTGTAGTACAGAGGGCGGGAGATTCCAAATTAAAGAGGCGGCTTGGAAGAAAGAATAACGCCGCCCAGTGGGGCGTGCGCTGCACCATCGAGGAGGGCACAGTGGAGCCTGGGGCCGCCTTTCCAGTCCCCAAGCCTCAGGGACTCCTGTAAGTTCTAACTTATTTTTCTGCAGCTTTATAGGGCGGATTTAGCTCAGAGAGGGATAGATAGGGAGCAGCTTGGAAGGTGTAGGGACAGGTAGGGATAGTGTAGGGGCTTAAATTCAGGTGACCGGTTCCCTTTAAACTTTCCCACAACAGTATCTCAGACCTGCCTGGTGTGTTCCTTGATCTTCATGATGCTCTCTGCACTTGAAACAGAACCCTGAGACTATCACAGAGCAGGTGTATTTATACGGAGACTTGATTACACACAGGTGGATTCCATTTATCATTACCAGGCATTTAGAACAACATTGGATCATTCAGAGATCCACACTGAACTTCTGGCGTGAGTTTGCTGTACAGAAAGTAAAGGGGCCGAATAATATTGCACGCCCCACTTTTCAGTGGCCCTAGCTGTGCAGTTAAGGGATATTTACAGGGGGATGAACGCAATGCCACTTGTGTCTGACACTGCAGACTAGGACTGCTGGGACAGATGGTGCAGCCTGGATGGTATCGCTCCCCACAGGGGGAGTGAGCACTCAGGGCAGATGGGACAGTCTTAAGGTGTTTGTGATTGTTAGGGTGCAAGACAGAGGGTGTGGGAAACAACTGGAGGACACAGGGATTCTAGTTTCCATTTCTCCCATCGCTGCCCTGGTCCACCTACGGGGAGCATTACCAACTAGCTGCCACGTCGCCGGTACCATTGCCGGACATTGTAGGTGGCGTTATGAAATTTTTTATTTTATGTTTATCCCCCTTTTTTTAGCAACCCCAGGGCCACCAGCCCGTGCACAGGCCACCTGTGACATCCCCGTGAACTACAACGCCTGGGACCGGGTACCCCACGGCCTTGGGGCGGGTCACTGTTTCGAGAGGAAATTTGAATGATTGTAAATCACAGGGTTAGACGGAAAAAAAAAAAAAAAAAATCTTATTTACTGTGTCAGATAATAGATACTGCCTTAGCTGTTTTGACAGTTAGCCTGAATATTTATCAGGTGGCCTATTGCAGCCAATGACAGGTCAACTTCTGATTAGTTGCTATAGGCAAGGAATGGCATTTATAGTGTAAACACAGCTTATGCATGTCTGTAAAACATTCAGGGAAGCTTTCCAAGTGTAAGGACGTCTGGAAATTGCTGCATACTGGGACATATCTCTTGTTGAAGCAGCAGCCACACAAACCCCAAAGTGACCAAGACACCTTTTTGCTGCTCTAACAACCTCCTGCACACAGCCCCCAGTATACAGCAAGAGGCCTCACATACACTCACACTTGCAACCTGTATTTCTCAGCAGAAAGCAGCAAGACTTTGTTAGCTATAACAAATTAGAATAAGTTAAGAACAGTTAGTTACCCTTTCATGCAATCCTGGGGACTACAGCTAGGATATCTACTATATAATTGCCCTATCGTGTCTGTCTGTTTCACCGAAATCCCGTGTTGCTGATTGGCTGGGTGGTATTGGCGACCAGAGCCCCCATCCGATTGCCTGTCCCCGCTGTGACTCATTACATCCAGTCCTCTATTCTTTTTACTATCAAATGGGAAGAGTTGTGTGTTTGGGGAAGGAGATGAGGAGCAGAGAGGTGGACGGGGCACCTGCCTGCTCAACTGCCGGGGCCACAGCACTGGGATGAAGAGCACACAAACTCCTGGGGATCTGTGATCAGCTGGAACAAGCTCCAAGTACCGATAGATCCCGGGATCTCCCTCCAGGGCAAGTGGCTGTAAGGTGCAGCATCTCCGGATGAGCATGATCGGGCATATCGGCTCCCAGGACCCCGCACCCCTGCTGTGAGGGCTGATCCAAGGACCCCTGCTGTGATCAATGCGATCTCTGCTCCAAGGACACCTGCCTCTCCAGCACATACCTGTGAACCATACAGACACCGCCGAACACTGGCACTGCTGTAGGTATCTACCATATAATCGTTTAATTTTGTCTGTAATGGAAATCCTGTGTTGCCAATTGGTCACCCCAGCTGCCCACGACCAATCAGCGACTGGCACAGTACGGCCGCGAATTGGAGTGGGATTTAAACCCAGCTTCGCATTATTTATTAAGATTTATGAATAATACAAACTACATACATTCTAGAATAGCCGATGCATTACAATAGTGCCACATCTAATATTATATAACTGACCCAATAAAGATTTACAAACAAGAAAACAAAATAATTCTTCCAAAATATTGAAAGGAATCTCAATTCGGCAAATTCTCAGTTCTTGAGTAGAATACGACTAGTGCAAACCAACCCAGTCATGAGACTTCAGGGTTTGGTTTTTTTTCATTTTTAATAATGAGAAATGCAAAATTTGAACCTATAAAACAGTTGGCTGGTACTTGTGTACCGGGGACAAACAATATCTTAAGAAACATTCACAAACTGTGCCAAGAGAACACTTAATTGTGCAATGTAAATGCACCTTATCAAGAAGGAGCATTCCTAGGAAAGTTCTTTTCCCGATCGTGCAGTGTAAATGGTCAGTCAATCTGCTGAAAAAGCAATATGCATGTTTGTTCAGAGATATGATTATTTGCCAGTCAAAAATCTATACTTCTTGGCAGTTTATAGTCCTGTGTAACCGGGCCTGTGCCACTAAGGCTGGTTTCACATTGCGGGTCAGATCCGATCCGAGGCTGTCAGGGTGAACCTGAACGCCTCAGATCCGATCAGCACACCAACCCGGAGGGCTAAAATGCCGTCCGGTGTGCTGCCACACACAGCTGCCACCACTAATGAATCAGGGTTGCGGCTCGCAGGGAGCTAGCTGCGGTCCTGAAACAACAGCGGCGTGCAGCCGCAGGTGTCCGGTTCCCGGATCCTCCCGGACTGGGGCAACATGGCCCCATAGGCTCCCATGTTAGGGAGCGCAGGATTGCCCCGGATCTGGGCAAATCCGGGAGTAGCCAATTAGAGGAGATATTCCCCTCTTGGACACAAAAATGTTGCAAGCAACATTTGTGTCCGTGAGAGAATTCTGAATTCTCCCGGATTGTCCCGGACAGATTGCCATGCGGTTTCTATCCCGCCCCATAGGATACTATGGGGCCAAAATCCAGTCCAGGGCTGTCCGGTTTATACGGACAGCCACGGATAGGATCACACACGCAATGTGAAGGTAGCCTAAGAACCATGGTAGCCTATGCGCGCAGAAGAATATTTCTGATCATTCTGGGTGTTCATTATGTAGACTGATGAAATTGGCTATTAATTGACCAATCAGCAAATCTGCACTGATCAGCGGCCATTTAAGGCTGGCTTCACACTACGGTTTTGTTCCTGGCCATGGGATCCTGCTTTTTTGCAGGGTCCCACGGACAGGAACAGACAGGCCCGATTCTAAACTCTGGATGCCATTTCTGAGTCTGGATCCGGGATTTTGACAGATCTGGACACAGAGAGACCTGGGGGAAGCAGAGACTGCAAAGCATAGGCAAGTGGTCACTGCTAAAGTGAAATTAAGTAAAGGAATGGTTAAAAATAAAAACTAAATTCTCACCTGTCCGCCATGTATCCCGCGATGCATTCATCTCCATTGGCTAAAGGACCTTAATCAGCTGACTGGGAAGGAGCGGGAGTAACCCAATCAGCTGATGGGTCATGTTTGATTAAACATTGCTGATGCAGTCATGTGACCCATCAGCTAATTGGGTTGCCCCGCCCCTTCCCAGTCAGCTGATTAAGGTCCTTTAGGGCCGCTTTACACACATCAACTTCTGTGACCAACTTCTGAACAGATCTCTGGTTGCAGTGAAATCATGGACACATTGCTCCATTTGTACACAGCCACAAAATGGAACAATGTGTCCATGATTTCACTGCAACCAGAGACCTGTTCAGAAGTTGGTGTGTGTAAAGCGGCCCTCAGCCATCGGAGATGAATGCATCGCGGGACACGGCGGACAGGTGAGAATTTAGTTTTTATTTTTAACCATTCCTTTACTTAATTTCACTTTAGCAGTGTATGCAAACACACTGCTAAAGTGAAATTACTGAAACACGGCAGTTTTAGTGTACTGCGCATGCTCAGTACACTAAAACTGGATCTGGAAAATGATCCGATTTTTTACCGATCCAACGCCCATAGACTCTCATGCTATGTGTGCGGGATCTTCCCGGATTAGTTTGTCCGGTTTGGTCCGATTTTTTAACTGGAGCCCAAAATCTAAGCAGTCTCCAATTTTGGGACCGGGAAAAAAAAAACAGGACAGAAACGAATCCAGGACTGAATTCACAAAACCGAATGGCGATTTATGACCAATCCGGCACCATAGGGATACATAAGAGGCTAAAAACGATCCTGTTCTATTCTTTTAAAAACAAACCGGATGGTAAAGACCGTGGTGTGATGCCAGCCTAATATAAGTGCACCATTAGGGCTCGTTTACATTTGCCAATCAGCGATCAATTAGACAGGCTGATTACTTCTGATGTGCCCAGTTTATTCATTGGGAGATCACACTGTGCCATCCCCCTCAGCAGCACAGGACCTGGTTTTACAGAATGAAGTGCTGCCAAGGATGATTTTTAAGTGAGTTTAATCATTTCACCCAAAAGAATCAATATTTTGCTTTTTCGACAGGTGATTGGTGGTCTGTTTACATTGGACAATAAGAAAACGAGAGTTCTTGGGAACACTTGTTCCCGTTAATCATGCAGTATAAGAACATTCCTTTACATATGGTAATTTATGGAATATGATTTTTTTTAAATTACAATGAAATATTTGGTTAAAACCATGAAAATACAGTGATAGTAAAATGTGAATTTAAGGTTTATTCTCATCTAAAAGCTCAAAAGTGCAAGAAGGGCTCAACAGGGGATTATGCGTATTACTGACCCACAGAGTAAGGCCCCGTGAGACTTAAGGTACCTTTACACGCCGCGACGGCAGGCTGGATACATCCCGCGACTTCACGTGCACGAGCACGCTCAAACGGCTACAAACGCTCAACGCATCACCTTTAGACGCCGCGACAAGATGCGCTACGCCACGCTACATCTATAGCTAGCTACATCGCCGGGTGTCTCAAGTAGCCAGCTGTAGCTCATTTACAAACCGCTACAACCAGCTACTATGGGCGGACCTGGTGCAGCAGGGACAGCACATAGGCGTGCTCCAATTGTGGATTACGAGCCGTCCGTACGCTGATAGGACAATGCCATAACATCCTGATTGGGCAGGCATCGCAGGAGGCTGAGTAATACATGACGCTCGAGCAATTGTGTAGTGTGACTCGTCAGCTCCTTAAATATGCCGCCCTGTGCGGCGACAACCAATCGCAACGCACCATCTTCCACCAATGATCGCACATGGGGCGCGGTAACACGGAGCCAGGGTCACGCCTTAGCTACATCGCAGGCTGTCCCGAGTTCCCTTCCGTTGCCTCTTTACACGCCGATACAGCTCGCTACCATCGGCTTTGTAGCCATCAGTTTTCGAGCAGACCTAGGAAACAGATGTATCTGTTGCCGGCTGTAGCGTCACGTCTTCAGACGCCGCTACGACGGGCTACATTGGCGCTACAAGCTACATTTGTAGCCTGTAGCGGGATGTATCCAGCCTGCCGTCGCGGCGTGTAAAGGTACCTTTAGTGATGTTCCAGTAATCCCATCAATGATCCGACCTGACCAGGATCGCTGGAACATCGCTGTGTGGTTGCTGTGAGCTGTCAAACAGGCAGATCTCACCAGCGATCACCGACCTAGATATCGTGGAAAGGAATATAAACTATTCTTTTCTACGATGTTGAGGTCCCGCTACTGTATTAGCGGGAGAACGCTGGTAACCAGGGTACACATGGGGTTACTAAGCACAGCATGCTTTGCTTCATAACCCCATGTGTACCCTGGTTACCAGGGAACACATCGGCGTCACACACGCCGATGTATGCTGACCAGCAGGAGACCGACGACCAAAAAAAAAAAAAAAAAAAAAAAAAAAAAAAACACGTGGTCCTGGACATTCCGCAGTGATCTCATCGCTGGTCGCTGCGACATGTCACACGCATAGACATCACTAGTGAGGTCGCTGCAACGTCACAGAACCTGTGACATTGCAGTGATATTGCTGTGTGTGAATTACCCCCAACTGTAAAACTATGTTGCATGGCAAAAAAAAAGGGCATAAACATTGACAGGAATTTTTCAAAGACAAGAATTAACCATACCATAATTTAGAGAACATAATTTAATTACAGAGCTGCTATCATAATTGTAAAAGGCTAGTATAATTCGTGTGTGTGTGTGTGTGTGTGTGTGTGTGTACACACACCAATTCTCAACCAAAACTACTTCTTGTACTACCCCCTCTGCAAAAGTGGTAGCTCAGCATGAAGAAAGATCTTATTGTTCTTTAAATGGGCCACTTGCACACAAAGGCTATACACATCAAGAACAAAAAGACCAGTAATTTGGGTGTTCT
This sequence comes from Allobates femoralis, assembly GCA_033576535.1. Taxonomy (NCBI): domain Eukaryota; kingdom Metazoa; phylum Chordata; class Amphibia; order Anura; family Aromobatidae; genus Allobates; species Allobates femoralis. The sequence continues at coordinate 110,635,024 of JARQOC010000008.1, read as the reverse complement.
CTCCGCGTTCTCCAAGCAATTAAAAAAAAAAATAAATAAAGATTAAACAACTTTTTTTTCTATGCATGTGCATTAAATACTTTCCTCATGTTCAAAAAATAATTAGCATTTTCTGTTTTGTGTTGTAAACTGTCATGTCTACATAAATTATAACTAGTATGTGATTAGAAACAGGGGATAATTGAAACAATATGTACAACCTGTTATTAATCCATTACAGTCCTCAAGTTCATTTTAGTTCCATTTAACCCTTCACCCCATATAGAGACTAGCGTCGACCAATATACGCGACTTTCACCAAGAACTTAGTGTGTATAGAACGAGCATCTGGCCACCTGATGCCGATCTGGCACGTCTGATATCAGACTGTTAATTGGTTTGAAATAAGATACTGGTGTGGTGATGTACAAAATTGGTTTCTCATAAAGAATACAGTAGTTCAGCCAAACAAGTGCTCCCACTTAGACCATTGAAGCGTGAAACGTTCCCCTAACGATCGAGATCGCAGTGACATTGAAGGCTGATCGCTGGTGAGCTGTCACACAGGCAGACTCACCACCAATCAGGACCAGTGAGCATGCTGGTATCCAAGGTAAACAGCGGGTAAGGCTGCCTTCAGACTGCGGCAGCGTCCGGTCCGGGGCTGTCAGGAGTGACAGCCTGGAGCGGAGTTTTTCTGCATAGAATCCTGTCGGGCTGCACGGAGCTGGATCGCGCCGGGTGGTAATTAGCTGCTATCCGGCTGCCAGCTCGCCGGATGAATCCTGCAGAAGTGGGGATTTGTCTGCCGATTCCAAAACCGGTGCATGCTGTGCGGCGCTTAGTTACTCGCTGTTTACCTTTGATACCAGCTCCCAGCGTTGCTGTGCAGCACTGGGAGCTCGCAGATCATTGGTCTCCCGCTGTCACGCACAGCGATGCTGCGCATCCAGCGGGCAACCAACGATAGATTTACGAACTGATTCATAAATCTGATCAACGACTCATCATTGATAGGTGTCACACGCAACTATGTCATTTAGACATCGCTGCAACATCACCAAACCGGTGGCTTTGCAACGATATCGTTGTGTCTGACAGGCCCTTTATGGTAGAGGCAACCGAACGGCCGGCTGAAGCAACGCGAGACACATCTGAATCTAAAAAGATAACTACGGGGAGCTCTTTATGGAAGTTTTTGGCTCAAATAATATGGAATGTCAACTTCCTATACAGTGGGTGCGGAAAGTGTTCAGACCCCTTTAAATTTTTCACTCTTTGTTACAGCCATTTGGTTCATTTGAAAAAAAGTCAATTTATTTCTCATTGATGTACACTCTGCACCCCATCTTGACTGAAGAAAAAAAAAAAAAAAAAAAAAAACCACAAATGTAGGCATGTACCGCAGAAATTCTTTTGTAACCTTGCAAAGATGTGTATCCTCACGGAAATGGGGAGGGGAAAGGCTTAACCCATAATAATATTCATAATAATAACAACAATATCCTATGGACTCCCAGGCAACCGGCTGCGGCTGGCTTGCCGCCTGAATAGATCAGTAAAAGGAAGGATCCCGGTGCCACATTGCGGTTTTCTTTCTTCTTTGATCACAGAAACCCCCAAAGGGCACGCTATACGTGTGCAGCACGCCCTTCGGGGGTTTCTGTGATTTTTTAAATCAAAGAATAAGAAGAAAGAAAAACGCAATGTGGCATCGGGATCCTTCTTTTTATTGGCGAGATGTGTGCCTTGCCAGAATTCTGTCTCCGAGCTCCTTGGGCACTTCCTTTGACCGCATGATTTTCATTTGGTCTGATATGCACTGTGAGCTGTGAGGTCTCAGACAGGACTTTATTTAGAAAAGTGCACACCTATCAGTTTAATTAAACACAGCTGGACTCCAGTGAAGGAGTACAACTATCTCAAGGAGAATCACAACAAAGTGGACAGCATGTGACGTGAATATGAGTTTGAGAAAGGGGTCTGCATACTTATGACCATCACTGATGAATGCGATTAATAACCGCATTCATCCACCACCAGAAAATCTGCAAAAAATCAGTGCAAAAAATCCGCACAGGAATCACACAAAAAGCTCTCTGTTTATAATAAATATTTTTTCCAGTTTGTAGCAAGTGCTATCAAAAAAGTATCAAAAACAGGGCTATTGGTCTGTACGTTTTTTTGCAAAAAAAAAAAAAATAAATAAATAAAAAAACCTACAGACCAATAGCCCTGTTTTTGATACTTTTTTGATAGCACTTGCTACAAACTGGAAAAAATATTTATTATAAACAGAGAGCTTTTTGTGTGAGATTCCTGTGCGGATTTTTTGCACTGATTTTTTGCATACTTATGACCATGCGAGATTTCAGTTTTTCTTTTTTAATAAATTTGCACCAATATCTACATTTCAGTTTTTTTTCCAGTCAAGATGGGGTGCAGAGCGTACATTATTGAGAAAGAAAGTGAACTTTGTTTCATTGCAGCCATTTGGTAAATTAAAAACAAAACAAAAACACAACAGAAAATGTAATGGAGTCTGAACACTTTCCAAACCCACTGTATGTGAGAAAGATTACAAAGACTCAAACTAAAAGGTTTGTTTATGCTTAAAATGATCATTTACGATCATCTGCAGTGCAAAAAGGCCTTTGATCACCTGAGAACGAGTGCACTGACAATGAGCTTTTGGGCTGCACAACAGATTATTTTTGACATTGCATTGTCCAGTGTAAAGAGAACTTGCACTGCCAAGAACAGAACAATGGTAACCTATGTGTATGATCCATTACTAATCTTAGGGGAGCTTACTTGCGTAAACAGGCTATTTACTAGTCGTAACTAGCAAGTATGTTGCCTGTTGGTTAACACTGTGCATTGCACGGTGTAAATGAACCTGTAGGTTAAATTGAGACAGAGTTATTGATCTATCTTGTGAGGATATGTTTTCCAGCTGCAAAAACTGGATCTGCTTTTCAAAAAACGGATCATCTGTTTGCGATCCTATTTCAGCTGGTGCGTTTAAGCCCATAGACACAGGTTTCAATGGAAAAAGCAGATCTGGAAAATGCAGCAAGAATTGGACGTGCTCCTTTTTGAGGATTCCTTTTTTCACCCAAAAAACAGATCACTGCAAAAGGTTGTGTCTGAATACCAAATCTTGAAAGCTCATCGACTTTGCTGGGAAGCTCAGCAATTAATGCGTTCACTGCACAAATGGACCCTCACAAAACAAATCCAAACACACTGTGTGAATGGAGCCTAAGGTTACGTTCACACACGGCGTATTTTGCTGTGTATTTGTCAACATCGCTCTTTCGCACACAAAAAAAGCGTGACTGCATGCCGACGATGCGCTTTTCCCCAGGCCATGTTAACATGTAGCCTATGTGGAAAGTGCGCCGAAAAAAGCGCAAAGAATTGGCATGTCTGTTTTTGTGTGCGCACGCTTTTGCAGTGAAAGCGCGCGCAAAAATATGCTGCAAAACCTGGCGTCTGCACGCCTTTTAGCAAAAGCCATAGCTTTTGCTGGAAGGCGTACCCAGCTTTGTTTTGCACTGCTTTTACGTGAATGCTCAAAAGCGCCACGAAAAAGCAGGAATATGTGGCCATTACGCTATGTGTGAACGCAGCATTAAGAGCCTGTTACACACAATGATATCGCTAACGATATTGTTGTAATGTCACTATTTTTGTGATGTTGCAGCGATGTCGAAATGACATCGCTTTGAGTGACACGCATCAACAATCAACAATAAGTCGTTGATCGTAAATTTATGGCCAGGACCATAAATCAGTCGTTGGTCGTCCGCTGCGTGCCACAGGGGCCAAACAACCAGTGATTGCACCTGAGGAAGACAGTGTGTGACCGTTGAAACATGTTGTGGGGAAGGAGGTTTTACCAATAAAGGATTTTCAACTGGACCGGAGTCTGCGCTGTGATTTGAGCTCCCACGAGAGACCGTGCTGTATATTAATTCAAACGACCAGTGATAAGCAGAGCAGGCTGGTAACCATGGTAAACAGCGGGGATCTAGGCAGCACGCAGCGCCTAGTTACCAGCCTTCTCCCCTTACAGGCTGGTATCCAAGGTACACCGCGCTGTCCCCATTTACCCGCTGTGTACCTTGGATACCAGCCTGTAAGCGGAGAAGGCTGGTAACCAGGTATACGTCAGGTAACTAGGCGCTACACGCTGCCTAGATACCCACTGTTTACCTTGGTTACCAGTCTGCTCCTGCTTTCCGGAGCCTGGCAGTGGGAGCTAGACATCATGGAAAGAATATTTTATTCTTTTCCACGATGTCGCTGGTCAATGGTGAGACTGCCTGTGTGACAGCTCACCAGCAATCAGTTCACGATGTGGCAGCGATACACATCGGTGGTCGGATCGCTGCCACATTGCAGCGTGTAACGGGGCCTTTAGCCTGCATTCCCACGATCAGCTTTTGAAGTTGCAGAATTTCTGGCACCTGTTACTTAAATCAGTTTCAATTTTTAAATTGCATTTTTGCGGGAGTTCTTTTCGGCTATGTCCAGACACATTGGTTTTTGCAAATTCAAATCTGCAGCAAATCCTAGGGTTGCTTTTTTCTTCGGATTTCTTGGGAGGAGGTTTGCTGCAGTTTTTACTGCGGATTTGGTTGCAGCGTTTTTTGCTGCAGATTTGCCATAGAAAATATAGCAAAAAACACAAAGAAACCGACATGCTCATTCTTTCAAAAACACAGCAAAACCTGTAGTGTTTCCACTTTCTGCAGAGAAATAAAACGTGTATGTATGTATGTATGTATGTATGTATGTGTGTTTTCCCTGAACCAGATTGTTTCCCAGCAAAACCTAATGGTGGGTTTACACACACACACACACCAATTTATCTGTCCAATATCTGAACAGATCTCTGGTTGCAGTGAAATCATGGACACATAGTTCCATTTTGTGGCTGTGTACAACATGGAGCAATGTGTCCATGATTTCACTGCAACCAGAGATTGGTTCAGATATTGAACAGATAAATTGGTGTGTGTAAACCCACCATAAGACGGCAAAGGACTAGCATAAAACCAAGGTAAAAATGCCCTGTTTGAACACAGCCTTACGCTCGGTTTTTTTATCTCTTTTTGGTGTGTCATACTGCTTTGATTTTAATGCATTTCTGCAAACAACGTGCCTTTTTACCTGCAGATTTTCCATAGCTAATGTGAGCCTGTGGAGAAAATCTGCACAGAAAACACAGCGCACCCGCAAGAGAAATTGACACATATCGGATTTGAAATGTGCACTTCAGGTAAAAAAAAAAAAAAAAAAAAAAAAAAAAAAAAGAAGCACGGTTGGCAGATTTTATATTCCATCCACTTTGCTGGAACTGCAAATCTATGTTCACACACGCAGGGTATTGCTGCAGCAAAACTATAGGGGTTTCTAGTAAATCCAGATTTCTTGGCAGGACAAAACCTGCTCATTCTTTCCAAAAACGCAGCAACACCTGTGCAGGTTTCAGCTTCTGCAAACAGATAAAACCAGTGTGTGTGTGGACACACAGCATCCCTGAATCACAAAGGTTTTGTTGGGAATCAAATCAGATTTGCATAAAACCAAGGTAAAAACTGAGCACATAAACGCACTGTGTGAACCTAGCCTTAGGGTACCTTTACTCGCCAATAACGTGGCGAGAAATATTGCCGGCGATATGTCGCCCTGCGACAATCGCCGTCAAAATTCCTCCCAATTGCGGCGTGTATTTTGGGAATTTGGCGGCAGTATGTCACCTCGCCACGGTCGCCTGATTTTGGAGCACTGTTCTAAAATCAGGCCAACGGGGAGAGGTGACATACCGCCGCCAAATTCCCAAAATACACGCTGCAATTGGGAGGAATTTTGAGAGTGATAATTCCAGGGCGACATATCACCGGCAATATTTCTCGCCGCGTTTGTGGCGTGTAAAAGGTACCCTAAGAGGATGCTTTTTTGACTTAGCAAAGATATGCAGAATCAAAAACTCAACAAAAGCTCATTGTGGAGATTGGATATCTGGAAGAAATGGAAAAGATCAGGGCGCCTGTGACATTTTTCCAGCAAGTTAGCTGGTTGTCTATGAAATTGGTCCAACTAAATCTGGGGAGAAAAAAAACCCAAAACAGTAAAATATACAACTCAGATGTCAAACTGTACAGTTTGGTAAAGCGAAGTTAAGTATTTGATCAGTATTTTCCAGCAGTATTTGTAACCAAACCCAGTAATGGAACAATCAGAGGAAAAGTATAAGGTTATGTGCTCTTGATCCTGAGGCAGGAGAACGCACGGAGCCCACAGCTGCCCTGTACTTACCATCTGCGATGGGTGCAGGGCAGTTTCTCACTGCGTGCAGCCAGTGGGGACCGCTTCCAACTCAGCAGCATGGAATGAACATGCTGTGGAGATGCAGAAGCCCCAAAACCCGCACCGCAAGTGAAAACATGCTGCAGTCGGCATAGCGAGGATGGGATTTCTACAAATCCCATCCAGTATGCATGTACTGTACAATGCAGCCGCAAGACGCCCCCCCATACAAAGTTGGCTGGACAAGGCATTGTCAGTGGGCTTGGCCAAGGGTAGTTTGATATGTATGGAGACCTCAGGGCTGGGGAACACAAGGACATCACATAGTAAAAGATGGACGATGCCAAGGTTACATCACACAAAAAAAAAAAAAAAAAAAGGATTATGGTCATGTTATGACCAGCAAATTACAATGACATGCAGCTTAAATCTTGTAGATCACCACACAGCCATAATTAGTTTTATTATGGTGCAATGTACCATTGGCATATCTTTAACAGCGCAATTAGTGGTGTGGCCAAAGTCTCCATGTACAATAACAGAAAGCATAAATCAGTCAATAGCTAGAAGACACAAGGAGTCCAGAATCAATTTACAAAATGTAAGTTAATTCTATGATGGTGGGTTTACACACACCAATTTCTGTGTCCAATATCTGAACAGATCTCTGGTTGCAGTGAAATCATGGACACATTGCTCCATTTTGTACACAGCCACAAAATGGAACTATGTGTCCATGATTTCACGGCAACCAGAGATCTGTTCAGATATTGGACACAGAAATTGGTGTGTGTAAACCCACCATCACACATCTGTCAGGTCAGTGAGGGGCAGTAGTGAGCCCACCCAACAATTTCAAAAACTGGTTCCAGGCTCTGGATTGAATGGACAGGTTGGCTGACAAGTTATGTAGGATATACTGCAAAACCACTTTGATAACACAATCAATGAAATAACATGTTATTACATTGGGCTATGTGCAGTATAATAACTATAGTTAGGATATAGTGATGAGCGAGTACATTTTTGGGTTCTTATAGCTCTAACTGAATACTTAGAATTGTTTCAGTATTCGGATCTGAATGCGTTCCTCATTGACCTAGAGCGGATTCGTTATTCATTACTCAAAGCATTCGGTTAGAGCTATCGAAACCCCAGTATCTTACCACGCGCTTATCACGATTAGGCTCCTTTACATAGACTTACTAATAATATATTGTAAAAAATTAAGAACTTTAATGCAAGCCAAAAGATTAATTCTGAAGTTAGGTTGTAGACTTACCAGGATGAGACATTTCAAACACCCCATTTTCGTCTTCCTCACTATTGTATATGACCACGGCTTTGGCTCCAGCCTCTCCTGCAGCTTTGATTTTGTCACTAAATGTACACCCTCCTCGTTTTATAAGAGCGATCCAAGGATCCTTATTAATGTTCACGCTAAAGTTCAGATATGGTGGACAGTCCATTGAGCTGGATGGCATGTGGTGGTGTTGCTTACCCCTTGGTAGGACAACCAGTCCGCTTGCCCTCTCTACTGGCGAGTCATGGCCATAGATCCCAATCTCTTCGTCTACCCAAAGAGTCACATTTGGCATCAGACTCACATTGGCAGTCCATAGGACATCTGATGTAGTGCTTTGTACAGCCAAAACACAGAGCAGCAACATGCTGTACCATAGATGATGCCAGGGAGCATTGGCTCCTCTAGACACAAGCCTCATCTTGCTTTAAAAATAAAAATAAAAAACCCAGATGGGCACCGCAGCTTAAGCAATATTAGAAAGTAGACCCAGGATTCAAGAAGCTGGTCTGTTTTGTTTGCACTGAGCTCTCTCTACCTGTTTTACCTGCTTCCAGGTGCAGCACAGATCCTCCCAGTTAGGTTGGGCCACAACTTAACCCTTGCTGGCTCAAGCTTGTCAGCATTAGTTCACCATAGTTTCTGTTATGAAGGCTTCCCTAATCACCATAGGGTTGTGCAAGCATGAATGGAAATTATATCACTTCCTCCAATTAACCCTTCTCACCCTGATGATAACATTGGTGTTTTGGTAGATATTAGTGAAATGGAAAATGCTGATTTTCAAAGAAAGGCAGGTGGATGCAAGCTAAAGTGCAATGGAAACAAGGTGGGAGAAAACAGATATTTATGTATGCAAATACAGGATAGGATTGGTTGTAAGTGGATACTGAAGGACAGAAGGAAATGTTTGTGTAGTGCTAAAGAAAGATAGGAAGAAGCGTAGTACAGATGGAAAGAAGATAGGAGACAGAGAACTGATAGAAGATTGTAGGATGTGTGATACTGATAGAAAAAAAGACAGTAGGAAGTTGTAGTACTGATAGAAAGAAGATAGTAGGAAGGGTAGTACCAATAGAAAGAATACAGTAGGAAATGTAGTACTGATAGAGAGCAGACAGTAGGAAGTATAGTACTGATCCGATAGAACCAGGGGCGCATCTACCATGAGGCGACATGAACTGTCTGCCTCAGGCGGTGACTCCTGCTGGTAGACATTTGGGGGCCTGTGGACCCCGCAGATGCCTGCTTCCGCTGCTAATGTCCCAGCCGCCGCCAGTCTCTGCAGCGAGCTCAGCACAGCGGGGACTGGGAGCGATGACATCTTTACAGAGTGCCCACCCCGTGAGCAGTACAGGGCACACAGCAGCCGCGACAAACTCGCTGGGGAGATGAGACCATCACTGGAACAGCAGTGAGGACCAAGGAGAGAGGTAAGTATTTACCTTTTTTTTTTATCAGTGAGTACAGTGGGATACTATTGAACACTATTTGATGTGCTATATAATGTAGGATGACTTTGGAGGTGTATTATACTATATCATGGAGCACTACTGCCTACAATCCGGTTTCTGACCCCAACACTCCACCGAAACAGCCCGGACCAAAGTCACCAACGACCTACTGACTGCCAAGAACAAGTCACTACTCCATCCTCCTCCTCCTCGACCTGTCTGCCGGCTTTGACACTGTCGACCACTCCCTTCTTCTCCGGATCCTGGAATCGCTCGGCATCACTCACCTAGACTCTCTTGGATCTCCTCATACCTAGCGGACCGGACCTTCAGCGTCTCCCACTCCCACACCTCCTCCTCGCCCTACCCCTTATCTGTCGGGGTCCCCCAAGGTTCGTTCCTGGGACCGCTACGTTTCTCCATATACACTCTCGGCCTAGGGCAACTCATTGAGTCCCACGGCCTTCAGTACCACCTCTACAACACTGTCAATCCGTACTATCTGTCGGCATCTGAATGAAAAGGGACTGTATGGTAGGATACCCAGGAAGACCTCACTTCTTACCCCGAGACATTAAAAAGCCAGACTGGAGTTTGCCAAAACTTACCTGAGAAAGCCTACAACGTTTTGGAAGAATGTTCTCTGGTCAGATGAGACAAAAGTAGAGCTTTTTGGGCAAAGGCATCAACATAGAGTTTACAGGAGAAAAAATGAGGCATTCAAAGAAAAGACCACGGTCCCTACAGTCAAACATGGCGGAGATTCCCTGATGTTTTGGGGTTGCTTTGCTGTCTCTGGCACTGGACTGCTTGACCGTGTGCATGGCATTATGAAGTCTGAAGACTACCAACAAATTTTGCAGCATACATGTAGGGCCCAGTGTGAGAAAGCTGGGTCTCCCTCAGAGTCATGGGTCTTCCAGCAGGACAATGACCCAAAACACACTTCAAAAAGCACTAGAAAATGGTTTGAGAGAAAGCACTGGAGACTTCAAGGTGGCCAGCAATGAGTCCAGACCTGAATCCCATAGAACACCTGTGGAGAGATCTAAAAATGGCAGTTTGCAGAAGGCACCCTCAAATATCAGGGACCTGGAGCAGTTTGCCAAAGAAGAATGGTTTAAAATTCCAGCAGAGCATTGTAAGAAACTCATTGATGGTTACCGGAAGCGGTTGACCCCAGTTTTTTGGCTAAAGGTTGTGCAACCAAGTATTAGGCTGAGGGTGCCAATACTTTTGTCTGGCCCATTTTTGGAGTTTTGTGTGAAATGATCAATGTTTTGCTTTTAGCTTCATTCTCTTTTGTGTTTTTTCATTGAAGACAAATTAAATGAAGATAATAATACCAACGAATTTGTGATTGCAATCCCTTTTCAGGGAGAAACTGAGTATTAATTGACAGAATTGCAGGGGTGTCAATACTTTTGGCCACAACTGTATCTCAAAACATGTAAAATAAACATCTCTTTGCTGTCAACCGTTTCTAATGATAAGGAACATTTAACAAAAGAGAAACTATTGAAAGTGTAGGGACCTGGCTACAGTCCTACATCATTCTCAGTGGCTGGCACAGAGTCATGGCACCTGCATCAGCATCCACTGACCTGGCTAGCCAGACTTCCTTAGTACCTATACCTAATGTATAGCCTATTATGGCATGCAGCAATCTTCTCTGATCCCAACAGGCGCTGCAAAACTTTCACATCACAGCCTCTATAACACAGGGGCCCGTGGGCCCGATCCCAGGGGGCCTTGGGCACCTGTCACAGCTGCAACGATGTAAAATTAATTTATGCGCTGCAGCAGAGGAGATCGGCACTCTGCTCATTATTGGAAATTGTACTGTGCATAGGCTAAAGAGGCTGCCATGCGCAGTACAAACAGGAACTTAGAGGAGGAAGGAGGCGGAGCCAGGATGTCAGCGCGAGAAGAAGGATTATCCACTGCAGAGCACCGCAGGACTTCACTGAAAACTTCAGACTTGATTGTGAAAGTGGTTGGGTTCATTGTGAAGGTGGGTGAGTATGATCTCTGTCTGTGTGTGTGTGTTTGTCTGTGTGTCTGTGTGTGTCTGTGTATCTTTCTTGCAGCTCCTGTCCTACACAGTACCATACTGTATATGCAGGTCCACACTATATCCTGCATTACAGTGTGTCTGTGTTTACTGTTACTGTATGTATATAGTATGGACCTGATTACAGTATAGTGCTGTGTATACACTTTATACAGCCCCTCAGTCTCTATTCTAGTACATCTACAATTATGGAAGAAATTATCAATGTAATGGGCGAACAAGTCCTCAGAGAAATTATTTCTCGAGTTAACAAATCAAAATACTACTCCATCTATTTGGACTCCACACCCGATGCAGCTCACGTTGACCAACTAACCATTGTATTGAGGTATATGGAGAAAGATGGCCCTGTGGAATGCTTTGTAACATTCATGGCAGACAAAGGCCATGGCGCTCAAGACATGTTCAATGCCTTGTTGGAATTTTTGAAGAGACATGACCTAGACCTAGTAAATTGCTGTAGTCAAAGTTATGACAATGCATCTGCAATGAGTGGCAAATACAACGGCCTGCAAGCCAAAGTGAGAGAGAAGAACAATTGTGCATTGTGGATTCCTTGTACGGCACACTCTTTAAATCTCGTTGCTAAAAATGCTGTAGAAAGCTATTCGAGTGCTGTACATTTTTTTGACTTAGGCTGGCTTCACACTGCAGTTTTTCACTGATCAGTGTCCATCAGTGTTTGTGTGCCAAAACCAGGAGTGTCTCCAAAACTCAGAAAAGGTGTCAATCTTTCAATTATAGTTTTTCTCTGCAAGTTCCTCTCCTGGTTCCTCTCCTGGTTTTGGCACCCAAACAATGATGGACACTGATCAGTGAAAAACTGCAGTGTGAAGCCAGCCTTACTTGAAAAGCTGTTCCTCTTCTTCACAGCTTCAACGCATTGGCATCAGCTCCTGACTGAGGCTTTGAAAAATATTGACTCAGCACCAGCATTGAATCTCAAACTAGACACAACAACGCATTGGTCCTGCAGAGCTCACGCTACTTAGGCCGGCTTCACACTGCGTGTGTGATCCGATCCGTAGCTGTCCGCTTGAGGCAGACAGCCACGGACCGGATCAGCACACAGGACTGGGGGGCTACTATGCCTCCGATCCTGTGTGCAGCGCACGCAGTTCCTGCTGCTGATAGGTGGGGACCGCGGG